>JADMNL010000030.1:1200000-1932500 GCA_016271365.2 Neoceratodus forsteri
AGGGGATGGGGGAATGGGGAGAGGGATTGGTGGAAAATTTCCTGGGTAGCCAGAATGATGTCTGCTGGAACTCCTGAGCCTACACCATGATTTAAGCTGGCTAGCTGTCTGTGGGCTGCTGGGAGGCCACAGATCAAGCCTGCAATAGTGGCAGCCAGGCCGTACATGAGGATGAATACATTTATAGTGAAGTCCACTTAAATGCATACCTCTTCAATGCATAGCCTATAACTGAATACGTTTCTGAAGTCCCAATTCCATCTGTATCTCCTCAATGTTAAGTTGGCCTGTTTAATGCATTGAAGAGTCTGTTTAATCCATCCTGTGGACCTGAACTCTTCAGGGAAGTGCTTTAGCTGGTATGTCATGCCTAACCTCAGTATTTGGGTCATTAAAGGAAAATGCAATTTTTTGGAAACTCCCCACCACTCCCAAAGCCTTACAACCCCATTAGGCTTTTTGTAAATAATTACTGTCTAATTTTGTAAGCATCACGATCAGGGAACATGGCGTCTGCTGCACAGTGCCATCTCAGGTTACAGTGCAGCTGTGCACTGCTTGCTTGTATGCTTTTCAATACAACTGAGGAGTACAGAGCTGCACTGTAACCTGAAATTTTATTTATTTATTCTTTGTTAACCAGGTAAGCCCCAATAGGCACAACTGCCTGTTTTCAGGGGGTGACCCAGGAGCTGTGGGCTGATGAAGTGTCTACTGTGGTATTTATAAACCAAATGTGGTGGCCCCTTTTTTCTGAGAAAAAAATAAATTAAAACATTTATAAAATATGTAAATGTTGGTGGAACTAGAACATTTTATTGCAAAATAAAACTGGAATATGCCTGCAATCTTTTATAGTGGAAAAAGGTAGGATCACAATTTTTGCCCAGTTTACTTGCATTGCTGCTGTAAAGTAATTGTCCAGTTTTCTGCAAAGTACTGACTGTCTGAACTCAATCACAGCATTTCATAAAAGTATGAATTGCAGGACATACCCGTCTTTATTGCTGAAGACATTTGCAGGAAATCGGATGCTTTTTCCTTAGGCATCATATGTCCCTCCTTGTTGCTTCTCCTGCTTTGAAGTCATAATCTTCTGCTGTGAGAGCATAACCTGTTGCCATGGAAATTATTCTGATGTCACTAGCACAGGATTGTGACTTCAAAACAGAAAAAAGCAGCTGGAACAGGTGCAGTCTAAAGGTCTAAGATTCTGATTGATGTATTGTGTTCTGAGGACCTTTGAGCTCAAGATCCCATTTTCAAAGGTGTGCAAGTCAATCAAGTTACATACAGCAAAAGAAACAGTTGCATTCAGCAGTCTGGTTTCATGTAAAATGCCTTCAGTAATAAAAAAAAAATGGAATGCACTGAAATTCAAATTTCAGGGAGATGTATCTAATGGATTTCTGTTGATGCCAATGGTTAATTTTTTCCCTTGAAATCAGAAAATCACTTGAAGCACAAATTTCTCTTCATAACACACAGTCACTAACCTGAGCAAGAAAACTGAGTCCCAGATACTGCCTTAATAAGACAACCCATTTTTAACAATATTAAGGCAGCCATTTTTTTCCAACAGGCGAGATACAAGATCTCTTCAACACATAGGTTCACACTGAGGTAAACAGGGAGCAAGAGGCAAGATGTCCGTGAATGGCTCGTATCTCATACCAACATACCCCTCCATTTCCCAAAATCCAAGTGTCCAGCTGATGCTTAAAAACAGACTTTTATCACGTGCTTAAACACACGCTCACAGTTGGTAAATAGGGCATGTGTTTTAGAGGGCTCCACCATATGAAACAACTGCTGGTTTTATCCCAGTTTTCCTTATCCCTCCTTCTCACCCTGAAAATGTGGTTCCCACGGTCACCTCCTTCCTCTGTCCAGGAGGTAGACAAGCACAGCTGATACAGGTGCTGTTCTCTATTGGTCGGCAAAGGGGCATATGTGTATGGTGGTCCATGCCCCCCAAAACCAAGCTCCTTACCTCCTCAGTAGGCCTGGTTCCCAACCAACCCTAGACTATGATTCAAGGCCCTCCACGTGAGCGCATGTCTCCCAGTGGGCTGGGCCAGCCATATGTTGCAAAACCATAAACATGGAACTTTCATGATCTGTATAAAATGGCTGGGCTAATTAGCACGGATGAGTTATGGGAGCCCCCACCCCACCCGACCTCCACACAGTTAAATGAAAATTCCTTTACAGATGAAGTAAAAATTTTGGGGGGGGGATGTTCACCTTGAATTTCCTATATGGACTAAAAATGCGTATTTCCTCCACAACGTATTGCTGGAAGAATGGGTGTGCCAGGGCATCAGCTGCAGTGTAACGTCTCTCGTTATTCACTACCAGGAGTCTTGAGATCTGAAAGAACATAGCAGTCAGAGTCAGTAATTGTTGTTTTGTACAGTGTTGCTGCTGCCATTCCCCCACCACCCAACAGTTGGCACCGCACCTGCCTTCAGGACTGCACCCTTCCTCTAGCTGAAAGTGTGAGTAAGTGGTCACCTTTAGAGCTGAAGCTAATGGCAGTCTCACAACCTGTGCTTACCCTTAGGATGAGGATAATAGAACTGTCAATAGCCATAGCAGGGCTTTAGAAAACTGTATTTATTTGTTTCACAATTTTTTCCAGGAAAGACATACTAAGCTGATAACAGCTAGTTTCCAGGTGCCTCCTATGAGGAGGGGGAGAGGGAAAATGAGAGTAGAACAATGAGATACAAAAGTACAAATAACAGGTAAATAAACATCAATAATTAAGAGTTGTGCAAAGACAAATATTCTTCAATTCATGACCCACCAGAAGTAATACATGTAATTAATAGTGAATTAAATTACGTAATTCACAGGATAAAAAAATCCAATATTAATGGTCAGAGACTGAAGGAAATCATGTATGGCCTCAATGTCTATCTATCTATTTAATGGGAGAACCAAAAATGATTTTGTTCAAGATTATACTTATTTTGGCCCTACTGGCTCTTCTGTTATTGATCGAATCTGGGGATACTTGGAAGCTATCAAAAGTATTAAGAGATTTATGCATAATCTTACACCCAGAGTCTACACATTTACCAGTGGTATCAATATGGGAAGCTGATAATTTACCAGTATGGACTAATAACACAGATATACAAAATATGGAAATAATAAGTACCAAGAGAATTCGGTGGCAAGCATCATCCATAATTCAGTTTACAGAGCTTTTGGGGGACACTGTGGAGCCCAAGCAAAATGGACACTTTGGCTTAGAGCACAGACATTTACCTGTTTTCAAACTATACATTTAGTAGTCTTTCCTTGGCTTAGCATCTTTAAAGTTATCCCAGCCTGTGTTGGAACCTTTGGGGATCACAGTGGGAAACCCCCCAAAAAAGAAATTATCAACCAATGGAGCTAAAAGCAAAAGTACTGCAGGAGCTCCCATCACAAGATCAGCCCAGGGAACAGCCATGAAGGAGTCAAGAGGAGCCTGCAGAGGAAATGCTACAATTGCTTGGGGTGAAGATCACCCATCTCATCCAAACAGTAGCAGGCTTAGCTGAAAAGTTTGATTCCCCGACGGACAGAGTGGTTTGTCTTGAAACCACCATGAACTTGGTTAGAACGGCCAGTATTGAGGCCCCTAAATGCTCCAATGCAGCGTTGGGGACTGCTGCAACTCTGACCAAAAAAAACACACATCTTAAATCGCACATGGAGTCACTGGAAAATCAAGCCCGATCAGCTAACGTATGAATTGTGGGCATGTCAGAGGGTAGTGAGGGGGAATCACTTACTCTTATTTTTGTTGGACTGGTTTCAGCATCAGTTGGGTGATGGAGCCCTTTCTAAGCCAGTTAATATTCCGAAGGCTTACAGAGCCACCCCACATGGCAGGCCAGGAAACATTGAGGCACCGCACACCATCGTAGTAGTTCTGGATGGAGTTGGCAACAGAGATTACCTGCTGGCACTGGCAAGGATCAAAGGCACTTTACTATATGATGGCCAGACAGTTCGATTTTACCCCGACTTAAGCTATGCCACACATCAAAAGAAGAAAAGATTTGATGGGGTAAGAGCAATGTTCTGAGAAGTGGACATCTAGCATGAAGTTGTCTTCCCCGCGGGGTTCTGAATCGTACATGAAGGAAAGATTTATCTCTTTAATTACCCAGCAGATGCCCTTAAATGGGTGCAGAAGAACGCACCATCCCAGCAAAGTCGGGCGGAACAGGATGACTCCCAGTCGGAAGGTGACACTTGAAGGGGTCTACATCATTTGGTTGCCCTGATAACATTATGGCTTCTCTTTCCTCTTCTCTTATGTGGGTCTGGTTTACATGGTGGATAAAAGGTCACCCCTCAGGTAATCATAGAATTAATATTAAAGTTGGATTTTGTCTATTTGAATCTTTGGGGTTGACCTTCCATGGTGTATGAAAAAATACTGTTTGAGGCATGATAATTTCCAGTGTGTGCATTTCCCCATTTATTAAAAATGGCAATTGCTTTCATTTCCATTCTGCGGGGGATCAGTTCATATTTTGACAAATCTAGCTCCATTGGTTGATAATCTAGAATGAAGCATGCCTGTTCCAAGTTAAGTTTGCTTAGTATTAGTTTTATAGTATATGCGTCACAATATTCAGCATGGTGTTTATGCTCAAGCCTTTCGGTGGAGTTACATATGTAACGTTAGTACAGGATATCATGGAATAATGTTCCTTTCCCTCCAGTGGGGGGGGGGCTATTGTATGACAAATTTAGAACTGCAAATTGATTGTTACCATGCTGCTCTTGAACTCCAAACTGCAGCATATTTATGTAAATTAACTTCATTTTACCAATGTTATTTACCTCTCCAAAGATGTATCTTTATAGTGTAGACTGATTACTCGATGTATTAAGAGGAGTGGCACCCTCATTGTCTAATCTAAAATGTATGTACTGTGCTCAGCATCTGAACTGTATGTTTAGTGAAACAATAAACATAATGTTAAAAAAAATTCAATTTACAGAAATTCTTAGTTCTGACTATCTGGAAATTTTAAAAACAAATTTATTTATTTATTTATTTAGTTAGTTAGTTAGTTTTTGTTGACTGGGTAAGTGCACTAGACAAATCCTGCCTATTTTCAGGCACGACCAAGGGGGAGGGGAATACAGATGAATGCCAATTGACCTTGAACGAGATTAAGCTGTTGGTATTTTTAGTGAATGAGGGAAATTTGGTCAGGATACCGGGGAAATTCCCCTACTCTTTTCAATAAGTGCCATGGGATCTTTAACATCCACCTGAACTACCACCAATCCAGGCAGATGGGACCTCGGTTTAACGTCTCATCCGAAAGATGGCACCTCAGAAGTGCAGCACCCCTCTCATGCTGCACTACAGTGTCAGTACTGGAATATTAACCCAAGAGCCAGATAGAACTTGGGAACAATGCCATAATTCAATATTGGGAAAACATATGTCATTGCATAAAACCGTTCTTTAGATAAAATAGGATTAAGACGTCTACTGTGAACACATGGTATAATAATAAATGTAAAGCAGCCAAGAGAAAGTTAAACACTTTGATTAGACAACATAAAAAACTACTAATAAAAATAATAAAACAATTCAAGCTAGGAAACATTACACACAAATATTAATGACAGAGAAAGGAAAACATCAAAACAAAATGTGGGCGACCCAGGTTCAGGAATGGACCCGGGTCACTTTAGGGACAGCCGGGAGGAGAAGGCTCAAGTGTCCGATGACTGCTCGCCTTCTCCTGGGGAGAGGGAGGGAGGGAGGGGATGTGGCTCACTGTGTGCTTCCTGCTGGTGGAGGCCTGGAGCAGGACAGCTGAGCAAGTCCTGCTGCACGCAAGGGGCATGGTGGACATCTGTGACATACCATGCCCCTTGGGGGTAAACAGGAAAACTCTGCTCCTTGGCTGGCCGGATGATGGCTGCTGGCTCCTGCTGCCATGAGTGCC
This sequence comes from Neoceratodus forsteri, assembly GCA_016271365.2. NCBI lineage: Eukaryota > Metazoa > Chordata > Ceratodontiformes > Ceratodontidae > Neoceratodus > Neoceratodus forsteri. The sequence continues at coordinate 1,205,982 of JADMNL010000030.1, forward strand.
CTGATGCCCTGAAAGCCATCTCAGCAGCTGCCAGGGACTAAATAGATAATGCACTGGTTGCCCTCCCTGGCACCTTCCCCCTCAGAGGAGAGGGACCATCCAGTGAAGGAACACACTGGGCTACCCCTGGAATGGCTACAATGTGAGGTAAGGTGGAGAGGGTTGGGGCAAGTATGTCAGTGGAGTCCATGGCTGGCTGGAAGGAGACATGGGCCTGGAGCATGGGAAGGAGCAAAAACAAATGTGGGATAGATTAAGAGATGCAATAATAAAAAAAAGATATTCAGACATTTGGGGTTTTAGTAAGCCATGGATATAATCAATATACTAATAATGTAGAAGCAACTATTACACCCTCTATATGGGAACAACACTTTAATGCTCTATATTATTCTCATACAGAGGATAGTTTAAAAATACATTTACATGTACAAGATAGACTAACAACTTTTGCAAAAACACTACACATTATGCAAGAAATTGAACAAGCTATAAATAAAATTATGTTAAATAAAACTCCTGGACCAGATATTTTTAAACATTTAAAGATTGGTGGATTCCCACATTTCATGTATTGTTCAGTCATTGCATTCAAGAAGGTCTTTTCCCTGAAACCGGGAAAGGTAGTTTTGTCTGCCTTATATTTAAAAAGGGCAATGTAAATTATCCCACTATGTAGCGACAGATCAGTTTACTGGATACTTCTCAAAAAAATATTTTCCAGAATATTATTAACAAGATTAAAAGACTTGGTAGAAGCAAATAATATATTATCAGAATTCCAAAATGGTTTTAGGAACAAACATTCAACTATTCAGCATTGTTCCGTATTATGGCACTTAATATGGAAATATACCAAAATTAAAAAAGCCAAATAATATTGTTGTTTCATAGATTTAAAGGCAGCTTTTGATTCCATAAGTAGAAAATTGCTCTGGTATACATTAGTAGGTTGTGTGATTGAACCTGAGCTACTTGATGTCTTAATAAGACTACATAATGAGACATGGCTACAAGTAAAATAGAATCAAAAAGGTAATTTAACATAAAATATAAAGACTAATTTAGGTGTACGACAAGGATGCCTATTGGCTCTATTATTGTTTAATTTGTATATAAGCAACATATTACATCAACTAGAAGATTTAGAGTTCCACTCTCCTTCACTTCTTTCAAAAAAAGTATCATGTCTCACATATCCTGACGATATAGTGTTAATATCCACCTTATTATTGGGTTTACAGCATAAATTAACACACTTTTCAAATTTATGTAAACAAAACAAATTAACGATTAGTAGAAATAAAACAAAATTAGTGATATTTGGAAATGTGAACAAAAAAGTTCCCATGTTATATTTGGATAATGAAAAAATAATTATAGCTACACATTATGATTATTTCGGATTACAATTTTCACAAAAACTGTTTTTGGTCTTTACATGTAAAACTTATGAAGCAAAAACTTAAAACAGCTTTTAATACCTTTAGAAGGTGTAACAATAAAATAGGACAAGGTTCAGTTAAAGCACTACTTAATGTGGTAAATGCAAAAATAAAGACTAGCATAATGTATGCGGCAGAAATTTGGACACCCACTGATATTAAATCATTGGAAGTTTAATTAAATAAAATACATAGATATAGCCGTAGAATTCAAAATTTAGTCCCAGCAGAAATAGCCAGGAGAGAACTGGGACAGTATCCTATAAATACATTGGTAACTGAAAATAGGATAATATTTATGTTAAAACTGTTCTTACTTCCAGAAGACAGACTCCCAAGAATGTATTTAGAAGAGGAGTTAATTTACCATCATTTGGATTTTACTTCTGAGATAATTAAAATAATAAAGAAGTCGCTTTTCCTATGGGTCTGGGGCACTTGCTTCATGAAATATACACCTATGGAAGAAATAGTGGCTCAGGTGAAGACAAAGGTTCAAGATATTTCACTAGTACAAGATATAGCCAAGATATCTAATTTAAAACATTTTAGATGGTATAAACATATTAAATCAATTCATAGTTTAGAACCTTATCTTACAGTTATATCAAATCTTGAGGAATGAAGGATTACAACCAGATTTTGAATGGAATTGTATGTAGCGAATTATATATATTTCAATCAAAAGTGTCTGGGTTTTACAGACCCACTGTGTAAATGTAGCAAGGGAACAAAAGATAACCTCAAACACATTCTTCTTCACTGTCCAAATGTGTGAATCATCTCAGAAAAAAATGGCTGGAATCTACACTGGCTATCCTTGGTCTCCCCCTCTGAAGATTTGGTTGTATTCTTAATGACAAGTACTGAAAGAGATCTACAAGAAAAGCTCTGTAAATTTTTGGGAGCTACCAGATTATAAATTAATATTCATTACTGAATGTCATTTATGCTATCTGTTAACCTAACATAGGATAGGTAATTGCAGATTGTTGTTTTTTTCAAATGTACAATATTCATGTTATATATGAATGAATGTCTAAACTGTGTGGTCTTTATGGAAACATTTTTAAAGATTATAAAGACATAAGTCAAACAATAAACTTTTTACCTATCTACCTACCAAAGGCAAAGATTCAGTACAATTACATGCTGAAGGTGACCAATTTGCTGTGTGCAGTAGGCGATACACAGTGCATGATGGAAGCAATGTATGTAAATAACATACATGCAGGGTGGAGAGTGACGGGCAACCGCCAAGGGCCCAGTATCTATCAGGCATTAGAAGAGGAAGAAGAAGAAGAAGAATCAGAATCAGCAGTTATATAGCATTTTTCATACACATTGTATCCCAAAGCGCTTTAAATGCAATGCTAGACTGGTAGTGAAGCGACTGAATGTGTAGTGGCAGCCATTTCACACATCAACACCCACACACAGCCTTGGACAATTGCATGAACCAGTTTTATGGGAAGAAGAATGTTGCCAGGATACTGGGAAAAGTCCCATACTCTTGCGAAAAGTGCCTCGGGTTCTTTTACTTCCACCTGGACACCCACCAGGACACCACCAGAGATTGGTGGAAGGGACCTCAGTTTAACCTGTCATCCGAAGGACAGCACATGCTGATAGTAAAGCACCCCCCAGTACTGCACTCAGGTGCCAGAGTTGAAGGCACAAGCTCAGTCCCATTGTGGGACTAGAACCCATGACCCTCTGGCCCAGAGGCTGATGTGCTGCCAAATGAACTACACTGACAACTTTAGGGCTAACTGAATCTCCTACTGCTGCAACCCATCATTGATGTCAGCCACTGTGGATTCTGGAGGATGCTGCAGAAGTGGTATTGTTCACAGTATGTTGGGGTGGGGGAATAGCAGCATCAGCTTCTCCTTTTCTCTAAGTGAAAATTTTTCATTTGCACCGAAAACTGCAAATCGGGTGGCATATGATAGGTAGATAGATAGATAGATTCTTTATTTCTAAAGCACCCAATTATGAAGACTCTGGGTGGATGTGCAATATAAAACAGTACAGTTGTTAAAACATACACAAAAGCACAGATACCAATAAAATTAAACTGGGAGTACACAACTGATCTATCTATCCTACATAAAACAAATTAATTATATCAGAAATCAAATAAAAGCTGCTGGAACAAATACGTCTTCAGGCCCTTCCTAAAGGCTTCAATGAAGGGAGCTTCCCTTAAATAACCAGGAAAGGAGTTCTGTAGGTGTGGCCACCAAAAACGCCCTGTCTCCGGAATGCTGCAACCTAGCCCTGGGAAGTCCAAGGAGGCCTCCTCCGGCAGAATGGAGTTCTCAAGTCGTTTGGTAGGGGACAAAGAGATCTTGCAGATAGACAGGTTCCCTATCGTGCAGGGTCTTATAGGTCAGGAGCCCTATCTTGAAGACAGTCCTCCACCGGACCAGCAACCAGTGCAGTTTGTAGAGGACCGGGGTGATATACTCACTTCTTTTCACACCAGTCAACAATCTTGTCACTGTGTTCTGCACCAGCTCCATCCTCCGGAGGTTGCCTCCAGATAACCCTAGGTACAGGACATTGCAGTAGTCCAACCTAGAAGTGATGAAAGCGTGTACCAGTGTGGTAGGATCTTCAGGTGGGATCAGGGCTCGGATTCGGGCAATATTCCTAAAATGGTAAAACCCACTTTTGACCACGGTCGACACCTGAGCATCAAGTGTCAGGCCATCGTCTAGGATCACGCCCAAATCCTTCACCTGTCTAGAAGGGGCAAGGGGAACACCCCCCAGCACTAGGCTGGGGGTAACCTCACCCCCCTGCCCCGACAACCTGGGTCCACAACCAGTACTTCAGTCTTGTCTGGATTAAGGTTAAGCTTAAGCCAGTTGTGAGTCATCCATGACTGGATTTCCTCGAGACAGCTGTTAAATACGGAGTCCAACACCTGGGTATCGGGCGCACAGGACAAGTACAGCTGAGTATTATCTGTGTAGCAGTGAAAACCCAGCCCGTACTGCCTAATAATGTCCCCCAATGGCAGCATGTACACCGTGAACAACAGGGGCGACAAGACCGAACCTTGCGGAACACCACAGTACAGAGGCTTCGCGTTAGATGAGACAAGTCCCATTGTCACCCTTGGCACCGTGCCTGTCAGGTATGACCTGAACCAGTTGATAACATTACCAGACGGGCCGCATCAGAACCACAGGTGGTCAACTAACACCCCATGGTCCACAGTTTCAAACACTGCAGAGAGGTCCAGGAGGACCAAGATGGTATGCTCTCTCCTATCCCTCGCCATCAGGAAGTCATTTAGCACCCTTATCAAGGCAGTCTTCCTACTGTGCCCCACACAGAACCCAGACTGGAAAGACTCATACGTGGAGGAAGCAAGATGTCTCTCAAGCTGCATGGCCACCACCTTTTCAATAACCTTCCCTAAAAACGTGAGGTTAGAGACTGGCCTGTAGTTACTGAGGCAGTCCAGGTCCAAAGGGGGCTTCTTCAAAAGGGGTCTAACCAATGCCTCTTTCAAGGCCAATGGGAAGACCCCACTCCTCAAGGAACTCTAAACAACCACAGGTCCAATCAGGTCCAAATATCCAACCAAAGGCAGGTTGGACCTGGGTCCAGATCACACTGTGTAGGCCACAGCTTTGAGATTATCCCCACCACCTCCTCCATCCCAACCAACTCAAACTCATCCTAGACAGGAGGAGTATTTCAGCACAACTCAGGTTGAACCCTGCATCCCTTTTGAGAGACACTTGAGGAGACCTCAGCTCTGATAGAGGACACCTTGTCGGTGAAAGACAGAGCCAGCTCCTCACACCTAGTGCTAGAACCTGACCCCCCAACACAGAGACAGGTAGGATGTAAAAGCCCGTACACTGTGCGGAAGAGCTGAGCTGGTCTGTTTCTCACCGCAGCAATCTCCCTAGGCAGAAATTCCACCTTCTTTCGAGAGATTGTCCCTGATAATCAACATAATGTGACCTCAGGGTCAATTTGACCTCCACCAGGCCAGATCTCCTCCAACGCCTCTCTAACCTCTGCCCCCTAATCTTTAAAGTCCGGAGATCCTTGTCATACCAAGGAGGTCTCCGGGGAGTAGACGGGGTGGACACGAAAGGGTGCAATTGAGTCAAAGGCCACAGCAACAGCCCCATTATAGGCTGTCACTGCTTCTTCCATCCCAACCATATTAGGTGGGGCTTTTCAAAAAGATGTTTCCCTTCAAGTAAATCTTAGATGATGTATCATTAGCAGAGAATATAGAGCTCTAATTTGGTAGTTCATAGAAACAGTTGTGTTGGCAGAAAAAGACTACGAGGTCCTCCCAGGCTGCCCATTTCCATGCCATACTCCATGCCCAGCCTCATGCTGGACTGGATTTAGAGATCCGATAGCCATAGTGGCTGATTGTCAACCCCTTCCCCAAGTGTCCCTTCCCCTTTTCTGCTTGTGGGTCCCACTCTCCCTATACATCTGTCCCACCTAAGTTTCAGTGGTTAAACTGGAACTGTTTACGTGGGGAAACTCTCTCACACCCAGAAATTTAGGGGGAAACTGTTATTTCTAGGTGGTGGAACTCTCTTGTTATTCAATGGAGAAAGATGACAAAAGTGCAGGTACTCATAAATTTTGTAGAAGGTTGGTGAACTGAGTTCTAATGGGATTCTACCTAGTTTACTCACTGCTACATTTAAACCCCCAACACAGTCTTTTCTTCAGCCACCCTTTCTGAGCAGTCTGGTCCAACTGTCCCCCACCAACACCTCTGTGTAGAATTTTCTCATGTTCCTCCTGAATCCCTCCACTGGTCTACACCCATGTCCTGTAGTCATTGTGCCCTCATTTCTCATCAGCAGTTCCTTGCAATCCACCCTGTGATGTTCATATTACCTACCAGATCTTTGACTGTGTCTGAGTAGTCATCCCATTCCGGAGACCCAAACTGATAGTGTCCACTCATGATCATCCTCAGCATCAGCATCTGCTTCCTGTGCCAAAAGGGAGGGGATCCAGCCAAAAGGGTGTACATGATCACGCCACAGCTCCACCTGCCCAGAGGAGATTGTGAGTTTTATTATAATTCTGTAACCTAATTGGTCAATTAATGTCTTTTTTACCCATGGTTAAATCCTGCAACAACCCATGGTTAAGGAAGGGCATTTATAAACAACATAATTGAGCACATTTTAAATTGATTTTACACATGGGTCCATTGCATAATCACAATAAGGCACTCCAGGATGTGGGTAACTGGGGGATTACCCAAGTCTTATAGAAACAGAGAAGTCAGCAGATACGGACCACTTGGCCCACATAGTCTGCCACAAATTCCCTACCTGTAGTGCTGTCAGAGACCCTATTTGGACTCCAGCTTATGCCCCCCCCCGCTTCTAAGATTCCCTTGTGTCTATCCCATGCATTTTTAAATCATGTGACTGTTTTAGCCCCGCCCACCACCACTTCCTCTGGAAGGTTGTTCCAATCATCAACCACCCGCTCTGTGAAGAAGTACTTTCTTACATTTCCCCTAAGTCTCCCCCATCTTGTGTGATTAATTCACTCGCTGTGCCTTGTGACACACAACATGAGGCATGGGTAAATCCCCCAATAACCCACACCCTGTAATGTCATATTGCTTAATCAATCCTAGGGAGCAGCTCTCAACAGCTAACAATGATCAACATTCTCTTGTATTCATTTTTCCCCTTTCACTGCATCAAGCAACAGTTAATCAAGTGTTTTGGCTAACCTTGACTTTTGCAGGGAGGTGCCTTGTGCTTCCCATCCTGACTTTTTTTTCCACCTTGTGTTTCTGTGCCTCCGACTCTTGGTCCTATAGCACCCCCACAGCCCTGTCACTGACCTTCCCATGATCTTAGTGGTTATCCACCACTTACCCAGATCATACATGGTGGGTCGCCTGCCATGTCAGTTATACATGAGCCTGCAGGGGATGCCAGACTGGAGCTGTTCTTCATTCATTGTTTTCCCCTGGAAACCGCTGTGCAGTCAGATGCATGCATGAGTGCATGGTGTCCCACGGTAGGTCTTTCCCTTCAGTGAGCACTTGCCTGCACTACCACCCGACCTCCACCAGGTGCAAATCCAGTACTGAGACACTGAATCCACCCCCCACCCCACCCCCAACAAGGGAGGAGAACAGTCCTTGGAACGCTAGATCCACCTTCCCCTGGCTGGCCACTTAGTGCCCTGAACTCGTTCCTAAACCCAGGTCACCGGTGTCACAAGTGGTAGACCTATTGCTGCACTGACAGGCCAGCTACTTGAAACATTTTTTAATCTTTATTTTCAATACAAATCTTAGGACAGGTGCCACCAAATACAACACATAACATCGCTCATTTACAGTGCCATGTCTTTCTTCCTACCCTCCCTGATTCAATTAGAACAATTGCACTAGAGGACTTCTAACACAGTCGGTCAATTGGATTGGTTGTGGTGGGGGGTGGAGGAGGGCAGTGCAGTGGGAGTGGGCACTGAAACTGAGAGTGCCGGAATGAAGATGTAAAAGTTTTGTGAGGTAAAAAAAATGCTAAGCTGGGAAAAGGGGAGCAATGCTGTCCGAATGTCAGGTTAGCAGAAATTGTCAAAAACCTCTTTGACTAACATCAACTGCTGCTCTAAAACCAATGTGCAGGGAGTTCATACTCATTCCATTTGTTTTGTATTTTAATTACCTTTAGCTCATCAGCAGGAGTTGCCTACCATCTGCCTTTTCTTACTATACTGGCCCTTTCAGCCCTGCGTCACCCCCACCCCTACAGCAGCAAGAGGTGGAACTCTTTCCGGGATCTAACGGTTGGGAGTTTCAGGGTGGCGATGAGCTAGTGGAGCATCATCCAGCTCCACTCCTCCACCTAGGTTGTCCATTCATAGTCCCACCCACCTCCTTTATGTGATGCCACATGGCTGGACCAAATCTCTGTTGGTTGAGTGGTGGGTCATGTGCACCTATGATAGTGCTGCTCCCAGTTTCCATCAAGAAAGGCGCTCAAATAGTAGTGTAAGCAACTCTCCCCCCCCCCCGCTGAGTGTGCAGCTGCTGCAGTGCTCTCTAGAATCCAATGGGCTAGTGTGAGAGGTTTAGAACATCTACCTGGGCCTCCTGCATGATAATGCAATACACTACTCCTAGCAGGGCTGGATTATGAATGCAGGTTTCAAAAGGAACTTGCAGCTGCTGCAGATATTAGCCCAGAAGCTAGTTTGTTCTATATATAGGGAGAGACATCACCAGTAAAAAACAGGAAGTTGTTATCCCTTTGTACAGACAGTTGGTGAGACCCCATCTGGAGTTCTGCGTCCAGTTCCGGAGACCCCATCTTTGCAAGGATGTAGATAGGATGGAGGCTGTCCAGAGGAGGGCAACTAAAATGGTGCAGGGTCTGCACCAGAAGACATATGAAGAGAGATTAAAGAAGCTTAATATGTATACACTTGAGGAGAGGAGGGAGAAGGGGGACATGATAGAAACTTTCAAGTACATCAAGGGAATCAAAAAGAGTCCAAGATGGTAGCATCTTTCAGAAAAAGAGATGTGCAAGAACAAGGGGGCATAATTTGAAGACAGAGAGGGGACGGCTCAAAAGTAATGTGAGGACTTTTTTTTCACGGAGAGGGTTGTGGATACATGGAACAGCCTTCCTGAGGAAGTAGTGGACTCAAAAACAGTGGAGGTATTCAAGAATGCATGGGACAGACATAAGGCAATTCTAGTGGGGGGGATAGGAGGAAGTAGGCTGTTGGTTAACTAGGATCTGCAGCCTATGCATTAGGTAGGGAAATGGGCAGACTAGGTAGACCAAGTGGTCCTTATCTGCCATCAAATTCTGTTTCTATGTTTTTATTTGCTCACTCACTAGAGGTGGGCAAGCCAAGGCAGACTTGAGGCTGACTTTGGCTTGACTTGACCACTATAAAGCATTGAGAGCCCAAGTCAGGCTGAGTCAGTTACAATCAAAGCAAGCAGTTTTGTCAGCCTGAGACCCTAACTTAGTGTCGGGATATTTAAACTGTTATGCAGTCCATGAAGGGCACTGTCAGTATGGTAGAGGTTAGCCTGGAGCAGTCCTGTCTCGGCTCGTGCTTTGGCTCATAGAATCAAAACCAGACCCTTTGCTTGGCTTTGGCTTGACTTGAGGTGAAAAATTATCTAGCTTTTCCGGCGTTATCACTCACTCCAAATTAATCTGCAGACCTTGAAATATACAGCTGAGCTTGGAGAGACCTTTTAGATTAACATGACATGGCGTAATATCACTTACATATCAACTTCATGGCCATATCCTGGGTGGTTCTCTTCCATGGAACATTGTATTATTTCAGGTGCCAGGTATCCAGGCGTTCCACAAATCTCTATGGGAAAAAATGTAATATACATCTGTACCTTTTTAATTACTCAAACTTTCCAACACTTATACCAAAATCTGACCTGACCACAATTTTGGCACACATTTTAAAGTAGCAGGGTAATGAAAATTGTTTAAAAAAAACTAGTTTCAGGTACAGTTACTAAAAATATTAGCATATCTGTCAAATCTACTTTTCTGTACCACCTATGCTACGTACCATGAGTTTTTTTGTTTGTCTGTTTTTGTCTTGAGCCTAACACCAGGTCTGCAACAGCCATCTTGTTTTCTTGAGAAAAAACTAAATTAAAACATTTATAAAATACTCAAACTTTGGCAGAACTAGAAAATGTTACCACTTACCACTAAATAAAACTAGAAGATGCCTGGAATCTTTTATAGTAAACAAAAGGTAGGATTCAATTTTTTGCTGAAATTCTTTGCACTTCTGCTTTAAGTCCTCCCCCCCTTGCCAGTTCGTTTATAAGTTGCCAAACAGATAAGTAGCCATGTGGTACTTTTTTCACATTCTTTTTTCTGATTTTCCCAGCCTGGCCAGGACCTGCTTCTACCACCTAGTTTCTTCTGCTCTCCTGCCCCAAAGATTAACACCGCCAAGCAAGCACATTCCTCTTCCCTCACATGGTCCTCAAGTCCACAGCTTGTCTGCCATTTTACTATGGCTTACCCTCCATGGAGGGGCCTTCAGAGTCCAGTAAGTAATGGCCATCATACCCTGCTCCTGTCAAGACTGGGGTTGGAGAATTCTGGGGTGGGTGGGGGTGAGTCCTGATCTAGGCCATGGTTGACATAAGGGGTTGATGGGCTTTCACAAGAACACTAAATTCTTTACTACACATAGGGTGCTTGTGGGCACGTGTGGGAGCAGAAACAAAATGAATGGGATTGTTCTCTACTAATATGGTATCACTATTTCCTCACCCACTTGTTCTGATGTCAGCTGAAACCCACGAATAGATCAAGTTTCTAGCCATCATAAACAGTAGAAGGTGAAATAAAAACATATGGTTTGCTTGGCAAGTTTATTCTGTCCCTTATAAATGGTTTAATCATGTCTACTGTGAGAGGAACCCTCCATATTAATTTAAACATTTGGTAACCAGGAAAGGCACACTGAGCCGAACCTCATTTCCAGGTGCGACCCGGAGATGGGGGCAAAACTTACTGTCAATATGCACTCAATGAATAAATGCATTTGTTCATTGAGCACATGTAACCCCCCCTACAAATGGGGGTTCCCGAAAAGTCTTCCTTGAGCTTGCCTAAATGCACACTGCCAGGCTGGTGTTCTGCATTTTAGCAGATTAAATGTATTGCCAGAGAGTGCATGTATAGCCTCTGTGTACTGTCTCTTTAAGAGCAGCCTGGATTGCAGTCATAATAACCTGAGAGGGAGCTCTGTTAGAAGATGTGCTTGTCTGCTGATAATTTGTTAGAGTAGTAATAATATTGCAGTTTGTTCTAACCTGTCTTCTTTGCAGCAAGGACTGTTCTGTTTATCTCCACAAACTTGGCCCGAGACTGTCAGAATGGGCCAATCAGTACTGTTGGGACTCTAAAATGGAGCCTGCCTACAGGGGCTTGTTGGGGTCAAAACTTGTAGGAATTGTAGTTTTTGCATTTTGGTGCCTAAAATAACCTGGAGGGGGAGCCCTTGCTGTGACTGACAGACAGATCAGTTAACCAAACCTTTTGGATCTTGGGGAAATTCCCAAGCTGCTTGCAGCTAGTTTCAATTCTGAGTTGGGAAGTGAAGAGATAACAGCTTGAATGATTCAAGCAGCAGCCCGGCATAGATTTCCATGGGAGAACTGTGGAAAGGCCTGAGTTTTGGCCTGCATGCCTGTCTGCTGTCCTGGAGAGGGAACTTGTGCCTTTTTCGCACTGAATCCGAACTTGGAGAGCGACGTGAGCCACTGAATTGTGACCAGACTCCTACCTGAAGAAGACCAAAGATTTGCTGAATGCGATCAGCCTGTCTGGATTTCCAGCCACCTCTGAACTCCTGGATTGTGCAGAGACTCTGTAATTGTGACCGGAGAGCCTTTTGCCTGGTACAGTGGAATTTCCTTACATGTGAATGTGTTGTGTGCTGCTAGTGGGTCACGATTTGGTTCTCCACTGTGGTTTGAACTGTATTCTGCTTGCTGGAAGCTGCATCCAGCCCCATGGACTGAATCCAAAATCATCTCCATTGGGCCTGGGCCTTGCCACACTGGCCCAGCCTGACTACTCGCTGCACAGAGAAAGCCATCGACGAGAGACCTGCCTGGGGATCAGCCCCCTGCTCGCAACTGAACAGGAACGACGCCTCGGTGATTTGTGTGGGCCCCACTTCTCTGAGCACTCCAACTCAACAACCTGCAGTCTCGATTTCATCCTGCCTGTGTCCAGTATTGGGTATCATGAGTAAACATCAGGGTAGCTCCCTGCAACAACAGCAAAATCTAAAGTGTTGTCATCTGATTGTCTTGTTGCTTTTTCTTTCACGAACTGAGCCCTTCGGCTCCGGATTACAAGTAGTGTGTGTGTTGTGCATGTTGCTTTTCTTCCATCACATGGCCCGAACCAGCTGCAATGTTCCTGGCTAGCCCACCATTTTCTTACCTGGGTACCCAGAGCATGTGACTGTGTGGGGACTTAAAGTGCATGCACAACTGTTTGATTAATATAGCCTTTAAGCCAATCAACCTGATTACGCCCTTTCCTTGTTCAAGTCCCTTGAATAAATCAGATCTGTCTTTTTTGCTGCATTTAACCTGCCTGTGGTTCCAGTTTGTGGCAAGAGTACTGTACTGTTGCTATTTACTGTGTATAACCTTGTTTTACACGGGGTCCTCAGGGTTGAGCCAGAGGAACCAGCACTGGTGGTAAGTGTAAACAGTGTGGGTACTGGTATGGTGTACAAGGGGTACTGTAAAAGTGATTATCGTATATTGCTCAGGCCACTAGAAAGGAAAGAGGGGGATTACAGTGTCCCGGAGGGCTGTGCCCAGGTTAGTTGGACCACTACCAACCCTGACCTCTGGGCGGAGGCACCCGTTTCAGAACTCAGGCCTCTTAACCTGCTACTAGCCACGCAGGCAGGGGTAGCAGCCCTTGGAATAGTGACACCAAGTGGTAACACGCATATTTATAGTAAGTGCCCATATGGAGCTCAGTCAGCAGCTGGCCATGGAGGTGAGAGGTGGGCTGTGCCAGTCGCCAGCTGGGGATGGGTGGGGGGTGCAAGGTGGACTGGCACTGCTGGGAGAGGGGTCACTAGACTATCAGGGATTATGGGGAGTGATTAATTTTGTACAGTGTGCGGCACTGCAGGGACCCGGGATTCGGAGTCAGGGAACGGATCCTGGGGGGGGGGAACACAGCTGACCTGTGGGGCATTCCCATGTGTGGGGGCTGGGGGGACACTGCTGCCCTGTGGGGCTTTGGGGGGGCACTTGCGCTCGCTGGGGAGATGCGACTTGCGACATGCCCCTCGGGTACACCCTTAATTTGGCATAGCCCTAGACATGTTGCAAGTCGCAGGACTTAGCCGTGGAGATCCTGCCCCTTCTAGAATAGGGCGAAGGGTCCATGTTGCAACTGCGTTTGGCGCAAGTTGTGTTTGGCGGCTACTTGTGCCAAGCTCTAGAATCGGGCCCAATATATATAAGAATACATAGTAGGCAGAGAATATTTACAGAATATAAACATATGGGTACACTGTATGAGCAATACATGGTTAATTGTGATTTGCGCGAGTTTGCAATGCATCTAAACAGAAACATTCACGTTGTGATACTGAAATACCGAATTGTGAAGAATACATAAGAATATATTGCAGATGAGAACATTATAAGGGTCATACAAGATTATTTGAAAAGGCAATGCAAGCACAGCAGAAGCTTTCTTGAATGGATACACGTAATACACACTGTATGATTAAGTAGAGATGATGGTATGAGTACAAGATGTTACAGTACAAGGTAGTGCAGGACAATTAATAGCAAATAGTGCATCGATAGATAAAAATATGTGGGGAGAACTGAGAGGTATGCTGCTTTCAGCTGGCGGTATAGCCTAGAGGTAAGAGTAATGAGCTGTGAATGAGCTTGGTTCAGCAGACCTGGGTTTGACTCCCCCAGCCTCCACTTGCATACTGAATGACTCTGAGCAAGTCACTTAACCAGCCTAAAGCCCCCGGGTTGCCCCTGAAAATAGGCAGTTGTGCCTAGAGGGCCTTACCCGGTTAACAAAGAATAAAAAAAAACAACAAAAAAAAACTTGGTTACCATTGATTCTGGTTTTAATTTGCCTGAGGGGTGAGGATAGGGTGAACATTTATGTGAGTGTTGGTTGGTTTAAAAGCAGGAGCAGGAGAGGGGTGGACATCGATATTTGATAGAGCTGTGTGAGAGCGAGTTTCTTAGGAGAGGTAGTTGTTTGTTCCATAGTGAAGGGAGCCTATAGGTAAAGGCGGATTTGCCAGCAGTCGAGGAGTGCTTGTTACTGACCAAGTCCACTATGAGGGGAGTCCTCATACTACAGTGGTCCTCTTTTAGACCATGTCTGCTGCAAGAGAAGCCACCCCCCCATGTTCCGGATTACTCATCTGTGAGAGGGAACCCCCCCACACTACAGGGCAGTCCCACCAAATCCACTGTGAGGTGACCCCCGCGCAATATTACAGAGTGATCCTACCATTGATCATTATTTGTTTTGAGAGAAGCCCTCATATTATGAGAGCGATCCCACCATTGAACATGTCTGCTATGAGGAGCCCTCCCTCCAACATTACAGAGCAGTCCTGTCTTTGACTATGTTCAATGTGAGAGGAGCCTCCATATTTCAGAGCAGCTAGTCTTACCCTTGACCGTGCCTGATGAAGGAGCTCTGACCCCCCATAAAAAAAAAAATAACGATGTGGTTCTACCTTTGAGGGTCTCATTCTGCTTCAGATGGCAGGAGAAACCAAAGTCTGTGAGCTTGATGTTCATGTCATCATCCAGCAGGATATTCTCTGGCTTCAAGTCTCGATGAATGATGTCATGTGAATGGAGGTAGTGGACCACTTCCAGCAGGGCACGCATAATCTTTCTAGAGGGGCACACAGGAAAATGCACAGTTCATAAATTTGTACAGCGGTTGACATCTTTGACCCAAGAAAAGATGTATCAGTATCACATGGGCATGTAGTTACTAATAGCTATCTGACTGATTCAGCTGTACCTCTGATGCGGTTATGAGATGAGCAGTGATTATCAAAACTAATCAGTTCACGGTTACTGTTTCAGATGTATGACTATAGTGCAGCCTTCTAGAGCATTACAAGACTATTTTTGCTGTAATGGAGGGACAGGAAAAATGTGCATTCCTTTTAAAAAATATAACTTTCCAGCAGTGGTGCTTTTAAACCTAAGCATTTATTTGTTAAATGTATCCCAACCCCCATGTCCTTATGTTTTTAACCCTTTTATTATAATCATCATCCAGAATGTCTCACTTGCTGGTAGTGCCAACATTGAAAGTGAGTTTATTTAAAATGACAGTGCTGTGAAGCTGTTGAAGTACCACTGTGTATGTGTCAGCTCTATGGTACGGAGCTGCTTGCAACTGCCCTGATACGCTGGAACCTGGGTTTGTGCTCTGAGTCCAGGAAGGCAGGAGTAGAGGATGGCAGAGAGGATGATGGAGCATTTGTTGAATGCTCTCCTCTCAGGGGAGGGTTCAGCAAAAATCAAGAGGCAATTAAAAGTGACAAATACAATTTTATTAATTTATAAAGTGCATACCAAAAAAGCACAAACTTACATCATATAGTTGTGTAGGCAGGAGAGCTGAACTGGCCAGACCAAAACAACCCCAGGGGGGTTCAGTAATGTGCTGCTGTAGAATGACTTCTGCTTAAAGTTTGGTGGTGGTAGACCTCGTGGCTTTGGTGATCACATGCCACCATGCACAGACCCCAGAGTGCCTCAGAGCACATGCTTCATAGGTAGGCAGGTGGTTGCACAAAATGGGATAAACATTGGAGCACTGTGATGTATGACCTTACATGCAGGCGCTATGGCACCCTGTCTTATGTCCGACTGCATAAAGTGGGGACCAGTTCAGCTGCTTGAACCAGGATTCACATGTGAGCACAGAATCCCTCTGTAAAGATGGCTGGAGGTCACCATGCAGAGGTGATGTGCTCAGCTCCTGGGGAGGAAGGGGGCAGGATACCTTGCATTTATA
Organism: Neoceratodus forsteri; assembly: GCA_016271365.2. Classification (NCBI taxonomy): domain Eukaryota; kingdom Metazoa; phylum Chordata; order Ceratodontiformes; family Ceratodontidae; genus Neoceratodus; species Neoceratodus forsteri. The sequence goes on from JADMNL010000030.1 coordinate 1,222,045, forward strand.
CATCTGTCACCAGTTGTCCATATTTCGCCATTGGCTTTAGCCACGAAGACAGTCACTTGCCCACCCTGCTGATCAGAGGAAGGATGCAGCCATGTTGACACCATTGTCAGGGGGAGAGGAGGAGGAGAGGTACAAATTGGTAAAAACAAAATAGAATGTAAAGTGGGTCAGATCATCATCCACTCTAGCTAGGTTTGACAGGGCTTGCAGTCTGCCAACAATTCAGTTTAATGTCTCTGTGACCTGTTGTCTCAGAACTTATAAGTGGAGACAGAAAATAGGTTCCCTTCAACAAGACCAAGTGGGAGAGGCTATGCACTCTTAGGCAGTAAGGGGAACCTAGGAAACAATGAAGGAAAAGTCTAAGCAGAAGTTGGATGGGGAAGGAAGAGGGCTGCTTTCAGTGGAGCCAAATTAGAAATACATTAGAAGTGGTTCTATTCAGAGAGGAAATAAAAACAGCTATTGGGGCAGAGGTGGTGAACCAACAAAAAAGCAAAGCAGGTGATGGTTAAGGAAATATATTCATCATCTACATCTGCAGCATCAAGAGACAGAAACTAGTGTTGCTTGGGTAGTATTTGCAAGAATCGAATACCATTGGATACCACTGATTTTCTTGGATACCAGATGGCATTGCATACCATTAGTATCCGACTACTCGATCCTGTCCCGTAGGATTCAATGGGATACCAGCTGTGCAATGGGGCTATCCAGGATCCAGTGGATCCAAGGTAGATATCCAACCTCAGATCCCACTGACTAACCTTGGATCTGAGGGGACAGGCAGATTTCCAACCTTGGATCTGAAATCTGAATGGTGTTTGATCGGCTGTCGGAGTTGCATAGATGCCCTATCCATCAGATCCCATATGGATAGTCAAAAGCTCTGAGTATCATTAGCAACAACCATAACCGATGATGGAAAGGGAGAAGGGATGGTCAAGAGGATCATAACTAATACTAGAATTAGTAGACCTGGAAGGAACAGACAATTGACTTGGCCTGGTCTCACATTCCCAGATGTTTCCACCACTAACAGCAAAGTCCATAATATTAGTGGTAGCACTTCCCATTACACAATTGCTACAGCTATTTCTCAATATGGAATGCTGCCACTGCCTGGATGATGGGGAGAACACTATGGACCCTTGGTTCTTTTTTTGACTAGCATTTACTATTTTCCGATAGTATGTAGGGCAATATCTTGCCTTCCCTTAAAGATGGAAACACTCCAGTAATAAACAGGTGTTTTTTTTTCACCTTCCCCTGCATGCCTCACCTCTCACTTCTGTTTGCTCAGTATCCCTGTCTGCCCGCCAGTCTCACCCTTCGCTGCTGCTTCCTGCCACCTGGTTCCCCAGGCTGTCCTCCCATCCTTGGAGGGTTCAACTTATCCCTGCCAGGGACACCCCTTCTTGGGGGAGAAGATGGGAGTAACATTCCTGGAGGTTCTCTGAGGCACACAGGGCTGGAGGGCAGGAGCAGTACGCTAGGGGGAGTAGGCAGCGGGCATCTGGCAGGCTGAGATGGGTGCTACTTTCCATTTTCTTGGCCCCTCCCCACACCCCAGTGGCATGCACTGTGGCAGTGCCCTGGAGGTGGAGCCAGCTGACATGTGGTTGTCCATGCCAGAAAGGTTCCGCTCACTACCAGGTGTCATTCACCAAGTGGTGCTCTGCAGTAAAGTGTGTTTGGAACCATAGTGGATATAGTTGCAGGGGGCCATATTCTGAGGTGATCCCAGGGGCAATGCACCCAACTTTTCTGACATTTCAACCCCCTATTTTTCTACGATTTCCCCCGTCCATTGCCCCAGTGATGGTGCCACCAGGGCTTCACCTTTGCTCAAGTGGGGAGTACACATCCAGTATCGATGCTGCTCTTTCAGTCAGTCAACAGGATGTGTGTGTGTGTGTGTGTGTGTGTGTGTGTGTATACTTGGAAGGCTATACCTGTAGTTCAATGGGGCGGAGCAACTTACCACACCCTCTTTTAGGCCATAAAAGGCTGCTTCTCCTAAACTGCTCTCACAATCATTCCTTGTTGCAGATGGAGGCGCTGCCCCTCCTTTCTTCCCTCCTTGTTTCTCCTGCCTCTTGTGCTGTATCCTGTCTCTCTACTACACCTCCAGCCACCGGTTTCTTTTCCTCTCTCATTTTGTTTCCTCTGTCCGCCACTCGTTCTGTAGCCATTTGTGTCATTTCACCCTCGCCCCTTCCACTCCTTGCTGCTTGTTACCCCATGCTTCTTCCCTGCTCTTCTGTTTTTGTGCCGCTGTTCATGGCTGTTCTCCCTTCCCTTCTTTTTTTCACTGCTAGCTCTGTGGCTTCTCTACCCCCACCCACTCCATTTTCTTCCCCTCCTGTCGGCAGCTTCATGGCCCTGTTCCTCCTCTCTACTTCTCCATCCCCGTACCTTTCCTAGCATTTCTTGCTGTTTCCTCCTCTCCTTCCCCACTCCATTCACTGGGCTTTGGCCACACCTTCCCTGCCTTTCACTGTCTTCCCCTTGGCTGTCTGCAGCTGGATATCTGAGACCGCACTCCTGTCAGCTTGGCAGACCAACTGCCTGCATCTTGCCCTTGCCATCCAACGACTTTTCCCTTTCATTCTTCCACGATGCTGTTTGAGAGCACTATTTTGGGACTCTCTTACTAATTCTCCCTTGAATTAAGCATTTGCCCTTTGTGCTGCAGCATTGGCTGGTACAGCCTGCTCTTTGCTGTATTCCCATTTGTGCTAGCCCTTCCGGCTGGTCTGGTAGGTTCATGCCTCCCCAGCTGTGTGCTTGCTCCATGCTGTTTCTTGCTGTTTGGCTCATGTCTGGCATGTTGCCGTTTCTGCTTTTTTGGGGGGTTTCCTGCCCTGCCAATTACATTCCCCATTCACATATTTATTGTAGTCCTGTGTTCAGGACCCCTGGGCATGTATTTCACTCCACTCCATGTCAGCCCAGTTACAGCTGCTGGCATTAATTCATTTAATTTATCTTAAAAAACTTTTAATTCGCTGTTTGGTGTCACAGTACCTAGGTCATGACTTCTCTGCTTTTCCCACGGTGTGGGACTGCATCGTCACAGCAGGCATCGTGGCTCTGAGTAGCAGGAGCAACCTACGTGTTTTGTGTATTTTTAGCCGTTGGCCCGTATGGTTTTTCACTAACTGCTCCATATAGCTTTCATGGCTTTTCACAGCCTCCTACCACTCAACACAGCCTATGGCACTACCAGTTACCATCCACATACCAGCCTTCATGGCATTTTGCAATTAGCATATCAAGTCTTTTCATTCTAGAACCTTACCTCTTCATACTGGCTTTGCAGCCTCTTCCTACCTCACATCTGGCTGCTGGCTCCGCCTGGGCTTTACCATATCTCCCCTCATAAAACTTAGTGCTCACTCCTAATTTGGCTTCTTAATGGACCTGGTTGGCATGCATTCCTGTGGTAACAAACTGCTATCTGCCTTATCTAGACCGACTTGAGGATCCCCATTGCTCAGTCTGACCTACGTAAGGTCTACTCATCATGTTAGAATATCCGAGCATGACCCATGTCTGGGTCCAATGCTACATCCCAACTTTACGTTCTTTCCACATTTGGAGACATGCCACCCGTGTCCATTACGTCCATGGCTCAGGGATAACATGTAGCCAACGGTCTTACTCTGCACCTCAAAGTCTGCATCTTGAGCATGCGAAACTCGGGGCAGGGTCCTTCTCATCTGGCCCACAGTTGGGAAAGTTCTCAGTCCGGGTGGACCTTCAGTTGTCAACCATACCAGCAGCATCTCTAGATGTAGAATTTAAGACTTCAGCAGCGGGGGGTGGGGGCTCTCACAGGAAGGGCCCTTTTAGCTGCCCAAGCAGGTTCAGAGGCACCCTTTAAGCTTTTCTCCTTACGACTACATCTGGTTCACCTGGTTTGTTCTTAGATTGTTAGGCCGGCTGAGTTTCTCAGCAGTCATTACTATCCTTCTCCCGCCTTGGAGGTGGCACTGTGTGCCCCGTGTTGCAGAGATCACTCGCAACCCTTCACAGTGTTCCCTTTAGAGGTGTAGTGCAAGAGCATTCCTCGAAATAGGAATTCCACCCCTTGATTGGCCTACTAAATTGCAGTAGCAGAGCCATCACTAAACTAAATGTTCCGAAGCCTGGAGGGAAGGTGACCTAGGCCTTGGATCCCCAGAGGTTTCCTCCTCAAAGGGGGGTTTTCCTCTCCTCCGTGCCAATGGTCATACTAACTAGATAGGCATAGTAATATTCCATAGTTTATGTACTCAGATTTCCGCTGTTGGATGGAGATGGATGGTGGCCCCGTAGCTGTTCCCTTTCTCCTTAGGAAGTCATGCCTTATGGTCAGTCTCCTGCTGCTCTACTCAGCCTCCTCGACATACTACACCTACTGACCTACGTGCAGGTCTTTAACTCATATAAGCATGTGTCACCTTATTTGCATTACTCAACACTCTTTTGGGGCTCCTTCCTAAGGTACTTTTAACCAAGGGAATCATTCCTGTGGCACCTCTAGGGGTGGAACCCTCCTCTAGGGTTCCTTGCCATCTTACCCCACAGGGTGGTATATCCCATGAATAGAGAGGTGAACAGCCAAAGATTAGCTAAGTTATACAAGCATAACACTATACCAAGTTGCATAGGCCCACTGAATTGAAAGGCTATGCCTTTAGTTCAGTGGGGCGGAGCAACTAACCATGTCCCCATTCAGGCCATAAAAGATCACTCCTCCTAAACTGCTCTCATGATCATTCCTTTTTGCCTCACTATCCTCCCCTCCTCCTCCTCCAGCAACTCATCTCTCTCTTCCATGGGCTCCTTCCTAAGGTACCTTTAACAAAGGGAATCATTCCCGTGGCACCTCTAGGGGTGGAACCTTCCTCTAGAATTCCTTGCCTTCTTACCCCTACAGGGTGGTATATCCTATGGATAGTGAGGCAAACATCCAAAGATTATCTAAGTTACACAAGCATAACACCATCCTAAGTTGCATAGGCCCATTGAACGATATCGATGCTGCTCTTTCAGTCAGTTAACAGGGTGTGTGTGTGTGTGTGTGTATATATATATATATCTATATATATATCTATATATACATATATAGATATATATATATATATATATATATATAGATACATATATATCTCTTTCTAATGTGTGTGTGTGAATGCTGGATGGTCCACACCCTTTGGCTGTAGTGTGGGATCCTGGGGCTGTCACACAAACCCTAATTTATTTTTTTTACTTTTATATTTTATGCCTCCGTACTCTCCAGTCCCTCCATTTATTGGGATCTCCAGGCACCTCCTGATCCCCTCCTATTTCCCAGCCATGGCCACCTACATCCATGGAGCCTTGGCTCTGTCCCTTAGGTGAGGTTGGGATAGTGGGAGTACCCCTGAACTTTGTATCATGTCAGGCAGGGCACATGCTGGAGAGGTGTAGGGCCTGGATATATCCCGGGGCCATCACTATTATGGAGGTGCTGGGATCGCTGTCTTTTTCCTTTGTTCCTATCCCTGGGATGTCACATGCAGTGATGCCAAGGTGTCATCCCCATGCCAACATCCACAATACCTCCCTTCTAAGTCTGTCTCCAGCTGCACTGCCACCTATGGTCACCCAGGTGACAGTATCGCAGTGGAGAAAGGAGTTCTTCCTCCCCAGAGAAGAATGTCCTCTGGGATGCTCAGTCCTGCTCCCCTGGCCCCCAATGACTCAAGCTCATTCCCAAACTCAGGTTACTGGCCTTGCAAGCAGTAGTGCTACTGCTGTGCCAACGGGCTGGTTACAACCCCAAATTTCCCAGGTGGCAGGGCAATGCACAGCCACCACATCACTGGGCCAGCTCAGGACTGCACGTAACTTCCCGAGTGAAAACTACGGTTTTGAGTCATACTTAAGGAGACAATGGTACTTGTTCAGTGATCATATTCTTACCTGGTTTCTTTCTCACTCAGGGTGACTTTTTCAGTCAGGTAGTCAAAAAGTTCCCCTTTCTTCATCCTGTTGAACACATTTCACAGATCATCATTTTTATGGGAAAGACAAAGTAGGTGGGTGATTTGATACTTTTTGTCCAACAAAAGGAATCAGATACTTGACTTGTCTGTTGGTTTGCACAAGGACGGATACGACTTCAAACATTTCTGTAATTATATATGGGAATGGAAGAAGACAGCATTCAGTACTGGGCAGTATGGTTAGGTTTTACTTTTGTTGTCATCCCTTCTGGGAGATCTAGATGTCTACAAGGCCACAGTATTGCTAAAGAACACTTTAAAGACACATACCAACATTTAAACACAAGTTTACAATATACATCACAGACGTCTACAGTTCCTTTTCTTTTTAATTTTATTATGCTTTATAAAATCCTGGTATGCAAGTTTTAAAGGAGAAGGGCACAGCATTCCCAGTTTCCATTTACTGAGTAGTGTTGTCAGAACTAGTTCGTCAAAGATTCGAACCCTTCTCGAACCCTAGTGTTCGAGTTCTAGCTTGGAACTCGAACACTAAAAGGTTCACAAAAGGGTTTGAATCTGAGTCCTCCCAACTCCCGTGACATCTTTTTCCTGCCCCCAGCCCAGCTGATGACTTATGTGTGGGGAGGAAGGCGGAGGCACGTCCCAGCTGGCAGCCCCGATGTGGGGGGTGTGGGGGCATGTGTGGGGACTGGAGGAGGCACGCCCCAGCAGACAGCCCTGATGTGGGGGGGGTGGGGGTATGTGTGGGGACTGGAGGAGGCACGTCCCAGCAGCCGCAGGCAAGTGGCAGCCCCGATGTGGTGGTGGGAGGGCTGCAGCAGCAGCAGTGTTGTTGGGGCTGCCACATCCACCGCGAGTTGTCTCACACTTTGCACTTGCGTAGCATACTTACATACGTTCAAGTGAAGTCATCCTCACCACCTGACCATTTACTATGTGGTCAGGTGGGCGTCGAGTAAGCTGCGCGAGCTGCGGGATCTGTGGGGGTATTTATTTAGGCGGATGCAAGCCGAGAGCGCCATTTGATCCTGAGGATTTCAGGAGGCAGCAGCAGCCTACTTAACTGTAGCACACTGCTACTACCACAGCCAGCATTCATGCCCGATACTTACTAGGCCAGGGCCCAGGTTGCTGTGGCCGCAATTGGACTGCAGCACTTGCTAGTTGCTGCAGTGCTTATTGAATTATTTAAAAAATTCCATCATCCATTTTCCTGTGAAAAAGAGCTAAGCAAATGTTGAAAAATTCAAAGGGGAAGGGGGACAGGCCGGGCCCAAGCCCGAGAGACTGAGAGCAAGAGAAAGGCTAAAAAGAAATGCTCAAGAAATTAACGGTCGGGTGTGGGACTTGGGGAGGTTCAGGTGGAGGGACTAATCAGGAACTGGGAAGGGAATAGGGATCGATCAATATCAGGACTCAGGGGGAGAGAATAAAAAAAATACAGAAAGAAGAACCTTTGTGAAATGTGATTGTGAAACTGCAGCACTGCACAGTGCACACTCAGCAGCTGCCAGCAACAAGCATATAACAAGGGGGAAAAAAAGGCAAATAAATTTGTCAGGACAGAGTATATAAGGACTGTGCTCAAGCTCATTGTGCTGTGCTGCTAAGGGGGATCCTCCTCTTGACTTTCACCCTCAAAAATTCCAGTCCTTATTAGTCCTTATACAGCAGCACAAGGCACTGGCAGTAAGGCACTGACTGAAGGCAGGCAGTTAATTTTTTTGGACACTACTCCTCTGTGTGTGTGTGTGTGTGTGTGTGTGTGTGTGTGTGTGTGTGTGAGAGACTTCTACTTCTCCACTCCCGAGTCCCTGTGTTGTGTATGTGACTCCCTGTTCCCATTTCCCGAGTTGTGTGCTGTTATTACCCTTACATGACGGAAGCTTAGAAATATAATTCTGATTCCCTGTGTTGTGTGTTACCTATGTATGTGACTCTGTCTCCTGTGGTCAGCCCATCACCCTGCTGCTGTGTGCCCCTTAACTGCACTGTACCCTACCCAGTGTGTGTTACAGAGAGAAGCCCAGTGGACAGTTGTGTGGTGGCATTAACCTTACATGACAGAAGCGTAGAAATATAATTCTCATTCCCTGAGTTGTGTATGTGACTCCGTCTCCTGTGGTCAGCCCATCACCCTGCTGCTGTGCCCCTTGACTGCACTGTACCCTACTCAGTGTGTGTTAAAGAGAGAAGCCCAGTGGCCAGTTGTGTGGTGGAATTAACCTTTACATGACAGGAGCGTAGCACTATAATTCTCATTCTCTGAGTTGTGTATGTGACTCCGTTTCCTGTGGTCAGCCCATCACCCTGCTGCTGTGCACCCCTTGACTGCTATGTGTATGCCTATGCCCAGCAGCCCAATCATTCTGTAAGCCTTGAACCTGGGATCCTTTAGTTGCAAACCATCATATTCTTTAATTACTTTCAGTCCACTGCATCACAGTGTCACACAACCAAAATAAAATTTTGGAGTTGTAGCCAGCGATCACAGATCACATTGCTTTCTTACACAGGAATTGTGTGGGTGTGGGTGTGTTCACCACAGTATACTGGTACTGTTATGGCTGACACCAACATAGATGAAGCATCTGGTGATGGTGTTGAAGCAGGTGTTGGTGGTAGTGGTAATCCTGGTGCTAGCAGAAATAACCAAAATGTTTCATGTGATAAAAATTCAAGAAACAGCAAAAGAGCAACAGTGATGTGTTGTAAAGGGGGGCCATTTAAGAAAACCTGTACAGCTGCTGGGGTCACACGGAGAGGCACCATAAGGTATGCAATTCATGCTGTTAAGATCCTGTGACTAGCAGCAATAATGCAAGTGACAGTGAGTCCCTCTCTGACTCAGACAGTAGCTCTTTGTCTCAGTCCGACACTGTTGTGTCTTGCAACGTATCATTACTTCCTCAACAAAGTGAAATGAGCAAGTCTGCTGACAATGAATCAGGTAGTGCACGTACAGATACATCCAGCACTGTTGGCAATGAAAAGGACATATCCATTGAATCCACCACTTCTGTGTTAGCCAGCAATGAAAATCCATCAGAGTCTTCTGCCCACTCTTCTAGCACCAAGGAGCATGTCCCGGGTTCTGTTAGGACAGGTGAAAAGACACAAACAGTCTTTAGCTATCTTCCTAGCACTCTAACAAAATCTGTCACATCTGAGGTGTGGAATTATTTCTCTGTCAGTAAAACTGATCCATGCAGAGCAATTTGTTCCCTGTGTAAACAGAGTGTAAGCCATGGTAAAGTTGTCTCATGCCTTGGCACTACAGCTCTTAAACGCCATCTGAAAAAGCATTCAGTTTTGCTTGATCGTCCAAAACCCATGTCCTCCATCTTCCAGACCGCACGTGAGAAGGGTGAGGAGGAATCTGAAATGGATACTGAATTGTCTGAACTTGATGCAGACAGAACCACTGCCAGCCTTAGGATCATTGTTACCACGAATGCCAGCACCATTAGTACCAGTTGCATATCTAGTGATGGCACTGAATGTATAAGTCCTAGTCCACCATCCCAGCATCCGTCTGCCCATCGAAGCACAGCATATAATAAACCAGCAGGGACATGTTGTAAACAGCTAACACTGTCACAAGCATTTGAAAGGTAGAATACCTTTACTAAAAATCATCCAAAGACCCTTCATCTTAATCACAGAATTGGTGAACTGTTAGCTGGAGTCCTTCTCCCATACTCTTTGGTAGATCATGAGGATTTTAGGGAGCTCTTGAAACTAGCAGAGTCTCGTTACAAAGTCCCTCATCGAAGGTACTTTTCCTATGTTGAAATATCAAACATTTATCAGGCTTTAAAAGTGACAGTGATGCTTGCACTTAAAACTGCAGAGGGTGGGGTTATTCATGTCACAACAGATATGTGGACCAGCACTCAAAACGTAGATTACATGTCCCTTACTGCTCATTGGGTCACGTTTTCTTGTGGTTCTTCAAAAACAAAGACACCCCAGAAGATGGCGCTGCTGCATATAAAGAAATTTGGGCAAAATCATACCGCTGCAAACATCTTGCAGGAACTAAATGATCTCCTTGACGAATGGGTTTATTGTCACGGTCTAAAATGTGGCTTCATAGTAAGTGACAATGGAGCCAACATCTTGAAAGTAGTACAGGATGGAGGATTTATGCATGTTTCTTGCTTTGCACATTGTTTACATTTAATTGTCATGGGATTCCTCAGCAATGAAACATAAGTGGATGGTATGATTGCTGTTTGCAAAAAAATTGTGACTCACTTTTCACATTCAACCAAGGCTATACTGACATTGCCCGAACTGCAAAAAAAACACAAGCTGCCCCAGCAAAAGCTGATTCAAAATGTTTCCTCTCATTGGAACTCAATGCTTTATATGCTGCAGCACCTCTTGGAGCAAAAGGCAAGCTGTACATGAGTATTGCTCCAGTTACATTATTGGAGATGGCATTATGCTCTCTGTGTTGTAGTGGAAATTAATGGAGACAGTGTGCTGCATCCTAGCTCCTTTTGAGACAGCTATAAGGGACATGTCTTCTGAAGGTGCATCTGTGAGTCAGGTTATCCCACTCATAATGCTGATTTCACATCATCTTAGTGTTCTAAATCTACAAATAGAAAAAGACAGATCTGAAGCTCAGACAACACGTCACCTGTATCATGGGAATCTTGTAAAGAGAATGAGTGAGCGCTTCAAAACCAATGACAAATTAGCTGCAATGACGAAATCAAAACTCTACATCCTTGCAACTCTCTTAGATCCCAAGTTCAAGGCTATACATCTTCCAAAAACAGATGATGCAGAGCAGTACAAATGTCTGTTGCTAGATGAGCTGCAGCACTCACAGGAGTCAAACACAGACCCGCACAGTACCCTCAGTTTGTCATCACCACAACTTGCAGGTTCATCTTCACAAAGGGATACAGAACTGGAAAAGTCACCAAACATTAACAGTAGTTGTTCCACAACTGCCACTTCTTCAACCCTTAGTAGCAGCCTAAATCTGTGGCAAAACCTTTCCCAAAGTGTTGCCATACCAGCTTATGCTAATTCCTCTTCTGAGTGGTCTCTGTCCATCATAGTAGACAGTTACCTGCAAGAACTGCCTATTCCTATTGATGCTTGCTCTTTTGAATACTGGAGATCCAAAAAGTTGATTTGGACAGAGCTGTATGATGAAGCCTGTAAATATCTTGGTTGTCCTGCAACAAGTGTCTCTTCAGAACACTTGTTTAGTACAGCTGGCAATATTGTGACAGACACCAGAAATAGGTTGCTGCCAGAAAATGTATACACGTTAACTTTTATTAAAGTTAATAAGTCAAGATTTTCGTATCCCTACAAGAGTATACAAACTGATCCTGAAGTGATTAATGTTGTGGATGTTGGTGGTGATGACAACTCAGATGGTGGTGGCTGGTAAATACTGTGTGGGACAGAGTCTCTCTGCACCAAAAAGGAAACTTTTACAGACTGTGATGACTTTGGTTGTCTCTCTCCTTTCTTGATCTACTACCTTGGACTATATACCCCAAAAAACTTTCACCATTTCATGGCAAACTGCTTTGTAGCAAGGGTCTAAAGTCAACAAGTTTTATATACAGGGCAATTTTAACATCAGTAGGAACAGGCCCAAATTTGGCATAAAAGGGACACTGTCATGTCAATCATTTCTGTATCATATTATTTACAGTTAAAGTGCAAACATATATTCTTGGATTTACCTTCTGTGACTTTGCGGTGCATCAGTATGTGCTGGGACCGGGGGCAGTCTATTTTTCAGTTTTAAAGAGGACAAAACAATGAGTTCTAATTGGTAGCTGTTTATTATTTTTTCAATTACAGAAATGTTAGCCATTAACCAAAATGATCCATATGTAACTTATCTTACTGAATAAAAAATTATGGGAAAAACTGTATATTGTATTGTTATGTTTCTGTGGGCAGCATCCTGTTACAAGTCTCTTCCGGGAAACGGAATCATCTGGAGTTTTACCTATGTCATGGTTGAGCACATATTCTGTAAGCATAGGTCTCATACCACAACAGCTCGTGTTTAACATTCTGTTGTACACAGACCATGGCATAATAGCAACAACTCTCAAATTACTGGTTCCATGAAGAGGACTGTACAGAATGCTGTCCATAAGAAGAAAGCAATTGAAAAGACAGTTTTTCACATAAGTGTTGTTTATTAAGGAACAGTTCAGTATGGCTCATTTGGAGGCAAGAGTTTCATTTTTCTTGAGTAAGCATGTGGTAGTTTTAGCATTTGAGAGGGGGAGGAGGGTAGAATGGGTACTGGAGGGTGGGAAAGGGCTGGAGGTTGGTTTAACATGAATGTAAGAGGGAGAAAGATGGCATGGATGCTAGTACATGGGTGATGGTTGGGGGACTGGGTTTTAATATGGATGAGGGACAGAGAAGGGTGACATGAATGGTAGTTCATGACTAAGTGTGTGGGTAGTTTAAACATTTGGGTGAGGGAGGAGGGTGGAATACATGCCTGAGGGGGTGAGGGTTGTGGGTTGGTTTTAACATGGGTGTAAGGGTGGTATGGATGCTACTGCACAAATGAGGGTGGTGGAAGAAAAGTGGAATGGGTGATGGGGTGAAAAGTGGGTGTTGTTTTAGTCCTTTCATTTACAGATTCGTGATCGGCTGGGGATGGTGAGGAAAAAGATGATGACAGACCGAACCTATTATACATATTGGGCCAGATATTCAAACTGCGCCATTCTGTGGCGCAAGCCCTTGCGCTGCTCCAAAAAGTTGTGCAGGGGTGTGGCCAGGGTGATATTCAATGGAGTTGTGCTATTGAGCCACTTCTTTGAATATCACCCCCTGGCCACAGCCACTGTGCATGGCGCAGTGGAACTTGCGCCACCGCAAGTGGTCAGAGTGGAGCATTCAGGTGCGGTGGTGCAAGTTCCATTGTGCCATGCGCAAACCTGCGCTATTCAAAAGGTGACATGCAAATGGGGCCATAATTTATGCAAGGCACATGGGGGGACATTTGCATCTAATTACGGCCCCATTTGCATGCCATTAGCATGCGGGCACACCGATCCCCGATGACTTGTGCCTGGCACCCTGCCAGGCAGCAGCCGTCGGGGACTGACGCCCCCTGTAGTCCGATCGTGGGCATACAGTTAATGTCCCCCCCTTAGCCTGATCCCGGGCATAACGTTCAGTTCCCCCTTAGCCTGATCGCGGGCATAATGTTCAGTTCCCCTTAGCCCGATCGCGGGGCATAACATTCAGTTCTCATCATGTCGTGGGCACAATGTTCATTCCCCCCTTATGCCCATCGTGGGCATAATGTTCAGTCCCCCTTAGCCCGATCACTGGCATCAGGCGTCCCCTCCCCAAAGTCCAAGATCCCTGATGGTCCAGTGGACACGAGAAGCCCGATCGCGAGGCATAATGTCAAACCCCTCCCCAGGTCCAATATCCTTGGTGATCTAATAGCCCCCACCCTCCCACCCATGGAGCCCCACCACCCCACTCCCCGTCAGCCAGTGGGCGGCAGCCTCCCACCCGCCTGCCGCCCGCGCCGCCGCCGACTGACAGCTCGGTAGGGCTGCGCCCGTGATTCAGGTAAGGCCAATGGGCATGCAGCCCATACCGTCAAAGGCAGTCCAGATATGTGAATGAATGAATTCACAGATCTGGGCTGCTTTTGATAGGGAAGCATGCCCATTGGCTCACTTGAACCAATGGGCATGCAGCCCTACTGAGCTGTCAGCCTGCAGGCGGCAGGGTGGCAGGCGGGTGAGGTGCTACCGCCCACCGGCTGACGGGGGAGCGGGTGGTGGGGCTCTGTGGGTGGGAGGGGTGGGGCCACTAGATCACCGGGATATTGGACCTGGAGGTAGGGGGTCTGACTTATGCCCGCGATCGGCTTCGCGGGTCCACTGGACCACCAGGATATTGTACCTGGGGAGGGTTTGACATTATGCCCGCAATCAGGCTTCTCGCGGTCCACTGGACCGCCAGGGATATTGGACCTTAGGGGGAGGGGGTTTGACATTATGCCCATGATTGGGCTTCTCGCGGTCCACTGGACCACCAGGGATATTGGACTTTGGGGGAGGGGCGCCTGATGCCCATGATCTGGCTGCTCGGGGGGATACCATTCTGCCTCGATCGGGCTAAGGGGAACATACCGTTCTGCCCACGATCGGATAATGGGGGAAATAACGTTCTGCCTGCGATCGGGCTAATGGGGGGGAAGTAACGTTATGCCCGCGATAGGGCTAATGGGGGGGCACCTCAGCCCATGATCGGGGCATGGGGGAGCGCCGCCGAGTACGAGTGGAGGGCCACCCACAGGTGGCAGCTGCTGTGTTGCACCCTGCAATGCGGCAGCTCACCTGTGGGTGGCCCTCGACTTGATCCTTTTTTTTTTGGCGTAAAGTTGTTCAGGCGCAGGTAGGGGGTTGTGCCTGCATAACTCTGCACGGCCCGGCTGAATATTGGGCTGTGAAGTTTATGCATGGTTCCTCCCCCTTCAGTTGTGCATGCCTTCATTAGCATTGCGCTGTTGCTCAGCATGATTTGGGGGGCGCAACTGCCTCCTGCTGAATATTGCAGAATGGCGCATTTCGGACTTGCGCAGGTGCAACCCTATTGCTCATGGCTCAACTCTTTTGAATATCTGGGCCATAATATATATACATATATATATATATATATATATATATATATATACACAGTATATATATATATATTTTTTATTATTAAATACATTGCAAACTGCTGCCACCTAGCACAATTGTCCTGTCCCCTTTAAAAAAAGAATAAAGGAATCAGAAATAAAAGAAAATCTGCATCAGCAGTTTTCACAAAATGTGACCTACCTTAAAGTGTTTTTGCTTTACAAGTAGTGATAATTTGATACATAATGGGGTTGACAGACACTGTCCCTTAAACATCACATGCCAACTGCTGCAGCTACATTAAATGTTCCTTAAGTTAGTATGTGGTGAGGAAACCACTTTTTTATTTATGTGACTGAAATACAGATTTTATTGACGTATCAGCTGCAAAAATGCATCATCTTAGAAAGTTGTATGTATTTCTTCAATTTGCCAACAAGAATGTTGGTATATGTATGCGTTATCTTAGAAAATTGCATGTATTTTTTGCCAGCAACAATGACTGGCATATTTTTTTTTATTCAAATGTCGTGACTGACTACGTTATGACATAATGGGTGGGATATTCAAAAGGGTTGCGCCATGTGCAATAGGGTTGCGCCTGCGCAAGTCCGAAATTGCGCCATTCTGCGATATTCAGCAGGAGGCAGTTGCGCCACTGAAAACATGCTGAGCAACAGCGCAATGCTAATGAATGCATGCTGAACTGGAGGGAGGAACCATGATAAACTGCACAGCCCGATATTCAGCCGGGCTGTGCAGAGATGGCGGCCAACCCCAACCTGCGCCTGCACAACTTTGAGCCAAAAAAAAGGAGTAAGTCGAGGGCCACCCACAGGTGAGCTGCCGCATTGCAGGGCGCAACACAGCAGCTGCCACCTGTGGCTGACCCTCAACCTAATCCCTGTGCTTCCCCCTGCAGCCCGATCATGGGCAAAAGAGTAAAAATCCCGCTCCCCACTGACCCGATCGCAGGCAAAAGCATTAAACTCCCCCTCCCCAACTGGCCCGGTCAGCGGGCAAAAGCTGAAACGCCCCACCAGGCATCCGTGGTGGTCCAGTGGACCGCTAATCCCGATCGCGAGCTGCATTATGTTGAACCCCCCCCAGAATGCATCCCTGGTGGTCCAATGGACCGCTAAGCCCGATCGCGGGCTGCATTATGTTGAACCACCCCAGAACGCATTCTTGGTGGTCCAGTGGACCGCTAAGCCCGATTGCGGGCTGCATTATGTTGAACCCCCAGAACGCATCCCTGGTGGTCCAGTGGACCGCTAAGCCCGATCGCGAGCTGCATTATGTTGACCCCAGAATGCATCCCTGGTGGTCCAGTGGACCGCTAAGCCTGATCTGGGCTGCATTATGTTTAAACCCCCAAGACCATATCCCTGGTGATCTAGTGTCCCCCACCCACCTACCCACGAGCCCCACCCCGCTCCCCTGGCAGCGGCGGGCAGCAGCATCCCACCCGCCTGCTGCCCCTCCAGCTGCTGACTGACTGCCTGGTAGGGCTGCATGCCCACTGATGCAGAGCAAGAGCCAATGGGCGTGCAGCCCATACCGTACAAGGCAGTCCAGATATGTGGGGAGAGGAGAGACAGGGGTGACATGTTTGAAACCTTTAAACACATGAAAGGAATAAACAAGACGGGTGCAGAGGAGCTGTTCAAAGTAAGGAAGGGGAGGGCCACCAGGGGCCATGATATGAGATTGAAGCGAGGAAGGTTCAGGAGGGAGATGAGGAGACACTTTTTTACAAAGGGGTGGTGGATGGGTGGAATGCGTTACCTGCTGAAGTGGTATGCAGTAGAACAGTGGACTGCTTCAAACGAGGATGGGACAGGACAAGGGGGAGGGTTAATGAAGGGGAAGGGTGGAAGGGAGGGGCAGCTGCAGAATAAGGGGTGCTAGCTGCACATTCAAGCAGACTTGATAGACCTTTAGGCCTTTATCTGCTGGCAAATTTCGTATGTTCGTATGTTCGTATATGGGTGGCTGGGTGGGCCTGTTACGTATTAAGCTGCTGGCTTCAGCAAACAGAAGAAACCATAGATAAACCTAGTTGTATTCCTATCAATGCCACACATGATAATTTCTCTCCCCCTTATATTGAGCAGTTTTTCATTTACATGTATTTTATTACTATCTTCATTACTGGCAGCACAATTAAAAAATAGGGTTCAAGTTCTAAAAAGTTCTAAAAAAGATTAGAACCCTAGAACTTTTTCAAAAGTTCTACACTAGAACTAGAACCCAGAACTTCAGAGGGTTCTGACAACCCTATTACTCAGCCCATTTTCTTTTTTTGCACATCTCTCATTTTCTATCTCCCTGTTAAAACCAGCTCTATGTAGCCCCACTGTTGTGCAAATATATGAACATATGAAACTGCTAGCAGAAAAAGGCCCACATGTCCATCAAGTCTGCATGATTGTGCAGCTCTTAGTTTCATATGACTACAGCTGCCCCACCCCCAACCAAACCCCTCCCTTCCTCCTCTTTCCCTTTCCTTCCCCCCTTTGTGTTCTTTTTTTGCTTTCCAACTTTGTTTCACTCCCGTCACGGCCCTGAGGTCCTCTGTCAGGCATCCCATCCGTGATCCTGCCCACCTGAGCCTTCTGAACCATACCTCCTCTCTCTCTCTCTCTCTCTCTCTCTCTCTCCTCGCCGATATATGCACCCCCCGGCTAACCCTATCTGGGGTGGGTCACCCCCTCTCCTACTTGGGGCGCTCTTACAAGTTAGGCTTCGACATCGGATGAGGAGTGGCACCCGAAATCGGAGGTCGGTCAGGGAAGCCTGGCGAAGGGCATGGGGGACAGGTGTGGTCGCCTGATTCTTGACGCCAGGTTTTTCTTGTGTTTGAGTTACATCCCCTTGATGTGGGACGTGCAATGCTGCTCAGCCTTTGGTGTGGATGCTCCCATCCATGTCAGGAGAACAGCTGTCCAACGTCACCCCGTACTTTCTACGAGCCCAAGTGCAAAGCAGTGCCACCGGTCTCCAATGGGGGCCACTGCTGCACTGGACTACCCCTGGATCTCACCCCGAGAGAGGAGAGCAGTCCTGCAATCCTCTCTCCCCTGCCGACCCCTGATGGCCCGTGATCATTCCGGAACCCGGGTCACCGGCGTAGCGTGAGATGTGGTATGCAGCGCCTCAACCCTCAGCGCCACCGGGCCAGCCACCCCCCCTTTTGTGTTCTTGTCAGTATTAACCCTGCCCTTGACTCGATCCCAACCCCACTTAAAGCTATCCACTGTCCATTGAGGAATTTCCGGCAGTGCATTCCAACCTGCCACCACTCTCTCTGTGAAGTAGTGCCTCTTCATCTCCCTCCTAAACCTTCCTTCTTCCAACTCAGACAGTGTCCCCTAGTGACCCTTCCCCCCTTTAAGTGGAAGACTCCTCCCTCCCTGACTTTGTTTTTGCCTTTCAAGTACTTAAAGGTCTCTAGCATGTCCCCTTATTCCCTTCTCTCTTCCAGTAAGTACATGTGGAGCTCCTTCAACCTTTCCTTGTACAGCAACTCTCCTAGTTCCATGATCATTTTTGTAGCCCTATGCTGCACCCCTTACATTACTCTCCCATCCTTTTTGAGGTATGGGCACCAATACTGTACATAGTACTCCAAGTGTGGCCTCACCAGTGATCTATACAATGGCAGGATGACTTCCCTCTTTCTAGAGGTGATCCCTCTGGCAATGCACCCCAGCATCCTATTTGCCCTTGCTGCCATCCTCCTACACTGTACTGATACCTTCATGTCCCCTGTAACTATTATCCCCAGGTCCCTTTCCTCCTCTGAAGCTATTGCCTACACTCCCCCCCAAGCTAGTAGCTGTTCCTGGGATTTCTGGGTCCGAGGTGCATGACCTTGCACTTCTTAGCATTAAATTCCAACTGCCACTCCCTTGACCAGTGTTCAAGTTTAGCTAGATCCTCTCTGAGTGCTTGCCTCCCTTCCTCAGTGTCCACTTTTGCACAAATCTTAGTGTCATCTGTGAACAGGCTGATCTTAATCTTGACCCCCTCTGCAATGTCTCCAATAAAGACATTGAACAAAACAGGGCACAGCACTGAACCCTGTGGTACCCCAGTTAGAAACATAGAAACATAGAATTTGATGGCAGATAAGGACCGCTTGGCCCACCCAGTCTGCCCATTTCCCTGCCTACTGGATAAGCTGCAGATCCTAGTTAACCAGCAGCCTACTTCTTCCTACCCCCATCCCCTAGAATTGCCTTATGACTGTCCCATGCATACTTGAATTCCACCACTGTTTTTGACTCCACGACCTCCTCCGGAAGGCCGTTCCATGCATCCACAACCCTCTCTGTGAAAAAATACTTCCTTAAATTACCTCTGAGCCGCCCCTCTATCTTCAAATTGTGCCCCCTTGTTCTTGCACACCTCTTTTTTTGAAAGATGCTACCCTCTTGGACTTTGTTGATTCCCTTGAGGTACTTGAACGTTTCTATCATGTCCCCCACTCCCTCCTTTCCTCGAGGCTATACATATTAAGCTCCTTTAGTCTCTCTTCATATGTCTTCCAGTGCAGACCCTGCACCATTTTAGTTGCCCACTTCTGGACAGCTCTGGAATTGTTACTGGCCTTGGCTTGGATGTATCCCCCCCTTACAACTACCCTCTGTTGTCTGCCCTGCAGCCAGCTCTCCACCCATCCCACCAGTTTTTCCCTGGCCCCATGTCCCTCAGCTTGCTCATTAATGTCCTGTGTTGCTCTGAGTTAAAAGCCTTGCTGAAGTCCAGATACAGGACATCCACAGCATGGCCTTTGTCAGCCACCCTAGTGACCCAGTCGAAGAAGTCGATCAGGTTAGTTTGGCAAGATCTTCCCATGACAAGCCCATGCTGTCTCTTGTCCTACAGACCATTGCTATTGAGAAAGGTTATCAATCTCTGCTTCAGAATGGTCTTCATCAACTTCCCCACTATGGTAGTCAAGCTCACCGGTCTGTAGTTGCCCGGTTGATTCTTGGGTCCACTCTTGTAAAGGGGCACCATGTGAGCCATCCTCCAGTCCCTGGGTACATTCCCTGTTTCCAAGGAGGTGTTGAATTGGTAAATCAGAAGGCCTGCCAACACCTCTGCCAGTTCCTTCAGGACCCTTGGGTGTATATTGTCTGGTATTGGTGCCTTGTCCACCCACAAGCTTTAAGGTCCTTCAGAACTCTGTCCTCTTGGATGACCCCTTCTGTCATCTCTTCCCCCCTTCACCCTTGCCCCCTTTCCTCTTCAGTATTGGGCCATCCCTTTCTTTCATGAACAGTGAGCAGAAATACTCATTGAGTGCCTCTGCCTGATCTTCTCCTTGTTCTGCCCATCCCCCTTCTCTCTTGAGTCTAACAATGTCATCCCAACAACTCCTCTTCTCCCCTTCCCCCTCGCTGATCCCTTGAGCCAACTTCAGTTCCTTTGCTGCCTCAGCTGCCCTGACTGATCTAGCCTCCCTAGATGCATTTGTAAACACCTCTCTGTCCTCCTCCTCATGCCCTGATTTTTTGAACTTAATGAAGACCAATCTTTCTTCCTTCACCTTCCCCTCCACTTCCTTGCTGTGCCTGCTGTTTTTTTTTACCTGGATTGCTTACTCTGAGATTTGGCACACGTGTTCATGGCCTCATTTAGCCCCTTTCTAATGATTGCCCACTTCTGTTCAGCATCCATCCCTGGGTTAATTTTAGCTAAATACCCTTCTAAGATGCTGCCCATTCTGGCAAAATCTGCCTTTCTGAAGTCCAACACTCTTGTCCTGGTCTTAGCCGACTCCCTCACTCCTTGTGTTGAGGAGGAACCACACTGAGCGGTGGTCGCTTCCTGCTAGAGGGTCCTGTACTGCCACATTCTGGACTTGACCCTCATTTGTTAGCACCAGCTCCAGTATGTTACCCTCCCTAGTAGGAGCCATAGCACTTTGCACTATGTAGCCATCTTGGATAGCCTCCAGCAGCACCTGTTCCCTGGCGTGTGCTGTAGTTACTATCTGCTAGTCAACCCCAGGTAGGTCGAAGTCTCCCACTATAACTGTATTCCCTTTGCTACTGACCTTCCTGATTTGTTCCCCCAGCTCCCTATCCACCTCCTCGCTCTGTGAAGGTGGCCTGTACACCACCCCCATCCTGAGCTTCTTACCTTTAGAACTTTGGAGCAATACCCATATGGCTTCTGGCCTCCCCTCCTCCCCCTCCTCCCTGGTACACAGTATCCCCATCCTGACATAAATAGCCCCCCCTTACCCCCTCCCAGTCCCTACGAAACACCTTGTTTCCCAGGATCATAAGATCCCAGTCATGGTATATAGGTTCTCCAACCAGTGACATCACAGGCAGTGGCTCCTGATGCTAGTATTACTACTTACATAAGCTGCTACTGTGCTAAAAGTGGAGCACATTAAGGAGTTGCTTCATTCTTATCATTACAGTAGCAGCCTATGCAAGTTGTTGTACCGGCATCAGGAGTCACTGATTGATTGCAGTCGGTGATGTCACTGGTTGTAGTTTCTATAACAGTGCAATAGGTGGGGCTACATAGAGAGGTGTGTTTACAGACCAGCAAGACAGACAGCTATTTTTGTTTCTTTTTAGTTACTATATTTGCCCCCTTTCACTGACCAGCCCATATCTCGATGATCCCTCCAGCCTCTTTCCCATCTTCTCATGGGCTTACCCACTTCTTGGTTCCTGTTGGAGTTGCTGTCACTGATCAGACCTTGGCAGTGGCCCTCAAACTCCAAGTAAATTGAATTCAGGCACTGGAGTGAGCCAGGTCAATGGTGCAGGGCCTCTGGGGGGAGCATCGCTCATCCTGCAGCAGTCGGGGGGGGCAGCTTGTAATCCTACTCCTACAGGACATTGGGTGCCCATGCATACAAACACAAGCTTGGTAGCCTGGCACCAGCTGATGTCCTTCCTCACCAGCAATGCTGCCTACTTCTTCACCTGTGGTCACCCAGGTGATGCTTGTATGGTGGCCTATGACACTCGCCCCCTCCCAAAGGGGGAGAGCACCTGCTGGGACACTCATTCCAACCTCCCCATAGCTGGTCCCCAATGATGCAGACTCACTCCCAAACCTAGTTGCCGGTGTTGTGAGCAGTAGTGCTATCGCTGCTTCAACAGGGTGGCTGGAGAGACTGGTAGCTATAAAATAGACAGGTACAGAAAGGAAGCAGGATGTGCAAATATAGATTGGGAGTGTTTTCCTTCCCCTTTAAACCAGAATAACTTTGCAACACAATTCAGAAAGAATATCTCATCATAACTCAGAAAAATTATTTTATCCACATTGAACAAAGGCATTTTGTGTTGAAGGGCATAAGCTGGTGTAACTGAATTGGTCTAGCAGTTGCTTTTAGAGGACATTTTGTGAAGCATATGTCGCATGCTGAAAGGCTCCTGTTTTGGTTTTAAGGCAGAGTTAGTGTGGGCCAACCCAGTGGTGCTGCAGTGGGAGGGGCTGCTTGCGGCAATGGGGACCTAGGTTTGTGTTTCAAGTCAACAGGATCCTCCCCTCCTCCCAGGTGGGAAGGTTGTGCTCCCTGCTGTGATACTGCCACCTGGTTGACCACAGATGGCAGTGCAGCTGGTCAAGAACATTGGGTGGGGAAGATCCACCAACAGAGCATCCTTCCATTCTCAAGAATTCTCAGGAGGGTTGGGTGGGGGGCCGTGAAAAAAATGGGAAAATGTTTCCTCCCAGTGGATGATGGCACCATGCTGATGACAAGACCAGTTGGGGCACTCAGACTTTTCCTGCCTGCACCTCTCTGTCTCTCTCCTCCCCTGATCCAGACTCCTCTGTGGGAATGTGGCCACAGCACTGGAGGCCCTGTCTGGATAGAACTACACTCAGGGGTCTCCAGAGGGTTACAGCGGAGGTTCAGGAGATTAGCAATGACCTCTACAGTGCATTTTAACAGGGAGGTTGGGGCAATGTTGAAGATCTCAGGGAATATTTACTAGCAGGCATGTAGGTCAGCTGGAAAGCAGGAGCATTACAGACAGAAAGAGAGAGGAGAGGAACACCAGTTGTGTGACCACTACCGGCCAATCAGGGCAAACCAGGAAGCCTTGCACCAGGAATAAATTCAGCCACTCCTAACTTGTCCCATTCATGTTTGTGTCCCATCATGTAAGTGGAACAGGTCAGGAGTGGAACAGGACTGGTGTCGCTAGGCATCCACTGGGGACAGCAGGTACATAGGGAACTCTACTGCTCCAGTAAGGTAAGGTAAGGTAAGGTGAGGTAAGGTGAGGTGAGGTAAGGTAAGGTAAGGTGAGGTAAGGTGAGGTACCTGTTTACTTGTTTCTGCCTGTATAAGGGAGTATTTTAAGGAGGTAAAGGGGAAACAACTGTTGTGTGGAAATTTTATTTTATTTTTTTATTTATTGATTGTTAACCAGGTAGGAGCACTGGATCGAGGATCCTTTTTCCGGCTCGATCTGGAATACATAGAAAGCACTTCTTCACAGAGAGTGTGGTTGACACATGGAATGCACTGCCAGAAGAGGTCATCTCGTTGATGACAGTGGGCAGCTTTAAGAGAGGCTGAGATAGGTATAGAGGGAAGGTAAGGATCATGGGTAGAGAGGATGGGAGGAGTGGGAAGGGAGGGCAGGGATATTAGCTCAAGCTGTGGACCCTGCAACATGAGCAGACTTGATAGACAAAATGGCCTTCTTCTGCTGGCTTGTTTGAATGTAAACCATAACACACGCATATAATAAATACTGTATATCATCATGCAATCAACAAAACATTTACAGGAACCTTTGAAATTCTTTTTAAAAGCAGAAAATGAACAAGCAAGACACAAAGATTCTGGCACTCTGTTCCAATAGCTTAGGGCAGCTGCCGAGAAAACTCTATAACAAGTCTAGAATAGAGGCAACACCCTATCTAGGGTAAGAGTTAAACGAGGGCATAAGAAGCTACAACAGGGAAACTTAAAACACTCTAGCTAGGGTCAATATACAAAGGGGTTAAGTAAAACAAAAAGGGGAATAGCAGAAAAACCCTATCTAGAGTAAGGGTACAAACACACTAAAGGGGTAGACTAAATACCGGAAGGGGGGAAGTAAAGTTATGTCAAGAGGGGGATATACATAGGAAAGGTATAAGGACAAGGGATGGGCAGAGAAGTAGTAGTTAAGAGGAGAAACAGTCATCAGGCATGGGTATGGTGCAGGGTATTAGGTATGGGGCTACAATGTTCAGAAACGTCCTAGAAACTGAGGTGCTTCCTCATATGCAGACACCTATTTGCACTGAGAGCAGAGGTCACTGGAATCAAGACCAAACTGACATGAGTACAGGGTACCATCTGCCTCACCCAGGGGCCACCAAGATTGCTGCTACTCTCTCAAAGCCAGAAAATAGGCAGAACAGCTGGACCTTGGTGGGCTCTGGAGGGTGGGGAGGAAGGAGATCACCCATCAGACCTTACTGCTGCATAATTCCTTGGTCATTCAGGTGGGATGGGGAAACCAGGAGACACCCAAAGCAGTGGGAAGGGAGGAGGTGGGGCTCCTCCAGGGAGGAGGCCCCAAGGTGGGAGGTAAGGGCCTCCAGCCAAAGAGGAGGCAGATTCTGGTGGAGGACTCCATAGTCAGGGGATAGAGTTGGGAGCAGGGGAAGGGACAGACAGGGTAATAAAGTGCCTACCAGGTGATTCCACAAAGAGGAATGGGGTTGGATTGTAGAGATCGCTAGGGAAGAGGGGGTAGGGAGGGAGGGAGCTGGATGTCATTGTCCATCTGGGCACTAATGACCTGGCCAGGGACGCAGCAGGGGTGGTGCAGGATAGGTTTAGGGAGCTGGGGAGGGCCCTGAAGCAGGTAGCTTACATGTGGCCTACAGTGAGGTGCTACCTGCATACGGCCAGGGGATGGCTAGGGAGCACCGCACCAGGGCCACTAGTGAGTGGTTGAAGTCATGATGCCGGGAGGAAGGTTTTGGCTTCATTGGGGACTGGGGTCCTACCTGTGGGAATAGAGACCTGTCCGAAGCAGATCACCTCCATCTATCCAAGAAGGGAATGACAGTCTTGGGTGGGAAGTTTAGATGCTGCTTTGATGGGTATTTAAACTAGTTTGGTTTTAGTTTAGTTATTTAATATAGGACTCTATTTCAGTTGTGTCTCAAGGCGCTGTACAAGTAAGCAAATCCATTAAAACAGATAAAAATACATAAACAGTATTGATTTAAATGATTTATCTAAATCAGATTTAACAACTAGCTGAGGGGGGGGCAGAAAAACTGAGAGATGCAGAGATTGCCCCCATCAGAGAACACAGCAGTAAAGAGGAGAAACACAAGAAAATGAATGACCTAGGGGTAGAGGGGAAGAAGAACAAGGGGAAGGGCAGGAAGGGCAGGTCAAGAAGAGGAACTAAAGTTGAGAGAGGGGTTAAGGAGGGTAGGCAGAAGGATAGTGAAAAAAGGGAGGACAGGATGAGAGCAACAGAAGGAGTGAAGGATGGAAACAGGAAGGAAATGCAGAATGGGAGAGAGGGGGACAAAAGAGCTGGAGCGCCATGTGTGCCAATGCAAGGAGCCTAGGAAATAAAATTCCTGACCCAGAAGCAATCACTGCAGAGGCAGAACTGGATCTTGTTGCCATATCAGTCATGGTGCACCGACAACCACAGCTGGGAAGTGGCCGTACCAGGCTACATCATGTTTTGGAAGGACAAGACTGGGAGGAAATGTGTGTGTGTGGGTTGCTTTATATGTGAGGGAAGGCATATAAGACCACAGAGATGCAGGGACACCAGGAAGATAAGGAAGGGTTGGAGGTATTATAGGTTAGCTTAGAGAAAGGGTCCAGGGTCTTAATCCACATGGGGTGGTGTACAGACCATCAACACAGGGAGAGGAGTAAGACAAGGTTTGGGGGGAGGCCACTGGCAGAATGACAAGCAAGGAGGAAGTATTGATTATGGGGGACTTAATCTGGCAGATGTGGACTGCAGCCTTCTGGCCACAGCTACAAGAAGAAGCAGAGCCATTCTTGACTCCCTACAGTGGGAGGAATTTCACAGACAGAACCCACTAGAGATGGAGCAATTTTGAACCTGGTATTTATGAACAATGACAGGACTGATGTCACAGTGGGTAGCCCTGGGTTCAAGCAATCACTGTAATGTGTGGTTTGGCATATGGATTGGGCAAGACAAAAAACACACTAAGATGAGGGTCCTGGGCTTCAGGAGGGCAGACTTTAGAGAATTGGGAGACTGTCTCAGCAAATACCTTGAAGGGAAGATGGCTGGGGGGAGCAGAGACCCAATGGAAAAAGATCAAGGAGGGAATAGCTAAGACAGCAGCATCCAGTTTGAAAGAAGTAAGCAAGGGAAGTAGTGGAAAGAAGTCACCATGGTTCTCAAAGGAGGTTGCTAAGGTGGTAAAGGAGAAATAAACAGCATTTAGGAAGTACAAGGAGACCCAGATGGGAACAGATAGGGAGGTATATCTGGAAAAAGCAAAGGGAGGCAGGAAGGAGGACGAGGACAGCTAAGGCACAAACAGAGGAGAGTATCATCAAAGAAGTTACAAAAGGGATATGACCTTCCCTAAGTATGTGAGTGAAAAGAGGAAAGCAAGGGTTGGGATAATGAGAATCTGAAGGGCAGGGAAAAGATGTGCAGAAAAAGATCATGAAAAAGCTAAATTTTTAAATGAGTACTTCTGCTGGATCTTCACAGTAGAGGGGGAGGGGGAGGGATGGAACAACATGTATCAGCAGGCACTGAAGGCAGTGGCCATAAGTCCATTTTCAAAGGAGAGATTCCAAAAGGGATTGGAAGCCCTAAAGGAGAACAAGGCAATAGGACAAGACAGGATTCACCCAAGGGTTCTAAAGGAACTGGGCACAGTGCTAGCCACCCCTCTGGCAATACCATTTAGCACCTCACTGGAGATAGGGGAAGTTTCAGAGGACTGGAGGAGGGCCAATGTGGTCCCTCTGTGCAAGAGTGGCAGCAGGGTGGAGGCTAGCAACTGCAGGACAGTCAGTCTCACATCAGTGGTGGAGAAGTGAATGGAGACCCTGCTGAAGGAGAGGCGGATGGAGTACCTGGAGGCAAATGGGCTGCAAGACCACTGGCAGTATGGTTTTACAGGGAAAGGGCATGACAAACAAATCTCGTAGATGTCTTTGACTGGGTGAATAGGGATGTGAATCGGGGAGGGCAGTGGATGTGGCCTATCTGGACTTTGGTAAGGCTTTCAACACTGTGCTGCACAGAAGGCTAGTAAAGAAACTAGGCAGCCTGGCGGCTGAGGAGAAAGTGATGAGCCGAATACTAAACTAGTTAAAGGAGGCAGAGGGTGATGGCAAAGGGCAAACACTTGAGGGACAGGGGAGGGATTAGCAGGGTGCCACAGGGATACGTACTGGTACCAGTCCTCTTCAATATCTTCATAAGTGACCTTTCTGAGGAACTGGAGGTAAATGTGTGGCTCTATGGATGACCCCAAAATCTGCAACAGGGTAGACAGGAAGGAGTGGAAAGAATGCAAAGGGATCTGTGGAAACTAGAGGAGTGGTCCAGCGTGCAAGAGCTGGGTTTCAATGCCAAAAAGTGCAAAGTCATGCACCTGGGTTGGGGAAACCCAGGAACTGTGTTCAAGATGGGGGGAGGTGCTGGCAGTCACCAAGCAAGAAGAAGATCTCGGGGTAATCATAGCTGATGATCTCGAGGTGTCAGGACAGTGTGACAAGGCAGTAGAAAAGGCTAGGGGATGTTGGGGTGCATAGGGAGGGAGATTTCTAGCAGGAGAAGGGGGGTGATGTTGCCACTGTATCCCTCATTAGTGAGACCCCATCAAGAGTATTGTGTTCAGTTCTGAAGGTTGCACCTCTGCAAGGACATTAACAGGGATGAGGTGGTCCAGAGGAAGGCTACCAGAATGATCAGAGGGTTGCACAAGGAGCCATATGAGGGGAGACTGTATGATCTCAACATGTACTCTCTGGAGGAGAGGTGAGCAAGAGGTGACATGATTGAGACCATAAGTACCTCACGGGTGAACAAGGTGCAGGTGGAGGAGTCTATTTCAGAGGACAAAAAACACCAGAACACAGAGACATGCAGTGGAGCTGAGAGGGGGATTTTATGAGGGATGTGAGGAAACACTTCATTGCAGAAAGAGTGATGGACACCTGGAACAGCGTGCAGGAAGAGGTGGTGGGGCCAAAAACATTGAGGAGCTTCAAGCATACATGGGATAGGCATGCAGACATAATAAACAGAGGAAAGGGAGGTGTGAGGCACACAAGTGACTAAATAGAGTCCAAGGTGTCAGAATAGGCAGGGAAAAATAGGGCAACCTGGATGAGCCCACTGGACTTTTCTGCTGACAAATTCTATGTAGAAACAGAAGCTGATGGCAGATAAGGACCACTTGGCCCACCTAGTCTGCCCATTTTCCCTACCTACTGTAATACCACAGACCCTACTTGATCTCTAGCCCCCCCCT
Source organism: Neoceratodus forsteri (assembly GCA_016271365.2). Lineage (NCBI taxonomy): Eukaryota > Metazoa > Chordata > Ceratodontiformes > Ceratodontidae > Neoceratodus > Neoceratodus forsteri. The sequence goes on from JADMNL010000030.1 coordinate 1,250,213, forward strand.
TTCTTTACCATTAAGGTTCCCTTATGCCTATCCCATGCCTTCTTGAATCCCACTACATATTTTTGCCCCACCACCTCTGCTGGATGATGAACTGTTCCAGGCATCCGTCACTCTTTCAGGCATTCACCAGTCTTTCTGTGAAGAAGTACTTCCTTGCATCTCCCCTAAGCCTGCTCCCTCCCAACCTCATAGCATGAACCCTTGTTCTTGAGCATCTTTTTTCTCTGAAAAAGGCTTACCTCTTGAACCTCATTTATGTTTTTATGTTTCTACAGAGATGTTGCTGGGGTATGACAACAGAGTGAAGGAGGACATGGTGCGGGATGGGCTAGATGGCAAGAAAGAGTTGTGAAAAACCTGACGGGAGATATACATTTTTTACGCTAATCCTAAAAGTTATAGATGGCACCTTTCCCAGTGGTTGAGGAAAGATTCAATAATACAAAAGATTAGGATACTATACAAATTATGCTGATTCTTGGTGATGACAGTTTCTTCTGCCACTGAACACCCATCTGATGCAAGAGCTGGGCAGAATGCAAAGGGCAGTGTGAATGGGTGAAGATTCTGCATAGAAATGAGATGGGACACAGTTCCATGAGCGTGGTCACAACAGAGGTCCTGGAATTATCCTCAAATGTGCAATCTTTGAGTCTTATTGCAGGGTGTGCACTGTTCACACAAATTAGTGGAATAAATCCCTTAAAACATCAGTGTTGTGCCGTGCCATTAGATTCTATCAAGGTTTTATTAGCAGATTGTTTAAAATATAGGTATGTAAAAAGCAGTGAACCTGTTGACACTTAAAGGCTTTCATAACTAGGGCAAAAACTAAGAATAGACTGTGAAGAGCCCTGACGGACCTAGTCAAAGGTTACAGGGTAATATGAGTATGGCACAGAGTAGAGTTGATCATTCTAACTGTAACTGCTTAGGCCACTTCAGTTAATCTCATATATCCAGGCACATGTAAGGAGTCCTAATAAAACTATGAGATGGGGGACAGCGTAGGCTAGCACCGCCCTGGTATGCTTACGCATGGTTACTGCTGGTATGCTTGACACTCTTTCTGAACTTACATGGAATGCCATCCTGAAAAAAACATTTCACATCTCTCCAGGACCAGTAATGAGCACCCTTATAAATTGTCAGGCAGGGTGGTCCAGTGGTTAGAGTGCAGAGCAGTAAATGAGGAAATCACATGTTCAAATCCCACCACAGTGATGGACTCATTGCCTCTTACTAATGTTAGGTTGCTAGACTACTTGAAACTTCTATGTTTCAACCATGGGTCACCACTGCATCACTCTTTCAGGCTCACCTGTGCCCCACTTCCCACCTGGGATACTGCAGACCCCCTGGGAATCTGTTTTAGACATCCCAGGATTGAAGAAGCTCTGGATATAAAGAGCCAGGGAGGGGTTCAGCTCATAAAAAATGTCACTAGTGGTCCAGAACAATTGGATAATTCTGTGGAAAAATAAAATTTCAGTGGGACTTCAGCCTCCCATGCATCCTTGAAGCCTCCCCTGCCCAGGCCACCCACGCCAGAGGCCTCTGATTCATCCCGGCACAGGTGGGTTTCTGACTTCCACTAAGGTGAAAAAGGCTGTGTGACTTAGCTATGGTTAGGGAGAGGACCTAGGGCATCAGAGATCCATTAGAAACAGAAACATAGAATTTGTTGGCAGAAAAGAACCACTTGGCCTACCCTCTCTGCCCAGATTTTCCCTGCTTAATTTGTCTCTGAAAGACCTTAACTGGTCTCCGCCGACCCTCACCCTACCTGCTTATTTACCAGTACTCCACTATGACTATTCCATACGTGCTTGAAGCCCTCACTGTTTTCTCCCCCCACTATCTTGGGTGGTAGGCTGTTCCAAGCCTATGCCAGTCTTTCAGTGAAACAGTGTTTCCTCACACCCCTCCTAAACTGCCCCCCTTCCAGCTTCATTGCATGCCCTCTTGTTCTGGTGCACTTCCTCATTTAAAACAGGCTCCCCTCCTTTATCCTGTTCACCCCCATGAGGTACTTGTAGGTCTCTATCATGTACTACCCCCCCCAACTCCTCCAGAGTGTACATGTTGAGATCCCTCAGTCTTTCCTCATAGGGTTTCTCATGCAATGCCTGCACCATCTTAGTTACCCTCCGCTGGACTACCTCCACCCTGCCATCACTCCCACCATTTGGCAATCATTCCTTGTACCGCGCAGCAATTTCCCCATTTCCTGTCCAATCCCCGATAAAACTCCTCTTAATCAGAGTGGGAAATGTCTAGAGTGCCCATGCTGTAGGCATGGCATCAGTCATGCCTACAGCATGGCGTGGCTGATGCCATCCCTACAGCATGGGCATGGCATCAGCCAATGGTGTGTTGTCACCCACACTGTCAGTGCTGCATGGCCAGCTGCTGTAGGAGGCCATGAGAGAGCTGACATCTCTGCTGCCCTGTCCTGGAGTCTGAATGCACTGCCTCAGCAGCACGTTATCCTCTGTAAATCTAAGGCAACGGGGCAGGCTTGCAATGTGAAATCCATTCCCCAATGTGGTAGTGTAACACACTACAGCTGTTACCCTCAGGCTGGCCTATACCACAGTTTTACCTGCTGAAACACTACTATTATATTTAAAAATAACTCATGCTGTCAATCAAATAAAAAAAAAGTTTCTACTTACAGGTCAAACACCAAGAAGAAAAATGTGTGCGACTCGTAACTGTCTATCAGCTGAACTGCAACAGAGCACAAAAAAAAGTGTTGGGAAATGGAACCCAGTCAGTTGGAGAACTGTGATTGGGTGAATTATTTTGCACTTACATTGTCACTTATTGTGAAATGGCAAGGTGGTAGCAGTTGGGGGGGAATCAGGGATGTTGAAATATGGGATGGGGTGGGGGTAATGCAGTGTTAGAATTATGAGAGGGGGCACGGCATGCTCAGCCTCCTTAGCTCTGAAGTGAGACCCTGTGTTTCATGAAATACTGCAATTTACTTACAGTTGGGGGAGTTTACAGACAGAACCAGTATAGCACATCATATAACATTCCGACTTGGGAGTCATTCTTCTTTTTCCTTCATTATTAGAGGGTGATAGGAGCATAGAAGCAGAATTTGTCGACAGATAAGGGCTGCTAGGCCCAGCCAATCTGACAATGTTTGTGCCGGCCTATGCTGTCACAGCAGACCCTATCTAATCTCTGGCTATGTCCCCCACACACACACACACACACTTTCCTGCCAAGATTGCTTTGTGACTATACCATGCATGCTTGAAGCCCAGTCCCCAACACATCTGCCGGAAGACTAGGCATCCACCACTCTTTCAGTGAAGAAGTACTTTCTCACATCCCTCCTTAATTTCCCCACTTACAGCTTCATTGCATGCCCCCTTGTTCTTGAGAACCTTCTCTTCTGAAAAATACTCTTCTCTTGTACCATATTCACCCTGTGAGGTACCTATAGGTCTAACATGCCCCTCCCTTCTGTCTTCCAGGGTGTACATATTGAGATCCCTCAGTCTCTTCTTGTAGGGCTTATGATGCAGCCCCTGCACCATTTTTAGCTGCCCTCCTCTGGACTGCCTGTACCCTATCTACATCCTGAGATGCAGTCTCCATAACTGAACACAGTACTCCAGGTGGGGTCTTACTAATGATCAATACAGTGGTAGCACTACCTCTCTTCTTCTGGCAATTCTTCTATGCACCCCAGCCTTCAGCCATAGCCTATCAGATATTGAGGTCATCAGATATGATGACCCCAAGGTCCCTTTCCTCTTTAGTGATCACAATACCTCTTCCCCCATTTTATACACCACCACTGGGTTTCTCTGCCCTAGGGGCATGATTTTGCACTTTTTTGCTTTGAAACCCAGCTGCCATACCCTTGACCCCCCCTTAATAGCAGTTTGGAAGGAGATTTGAGAAAACATGCCACTGGATGGAGATGGCCAGGGAAAATTTGGGGGATCTTTTTACATTTTTGTGGGGGAAGTGTCGAGTTGACTGCCTTTCTGAATAAATAAATTGCGGGAAGTCCATTTGCTGAATGTGGTATAGTATGATTGTTTGGTGGAATGGAAGCCTGACAGCACCAGTGCAGGCTGACAATACCAGTGCAGGACCTTGGCTCAGAGTTTGGGAATACAGATCGTTGCTTGCATCCAGTGTCAAGATATTGTTTTCTGACAGGACATGCACATAAAGGCTGCAGGACTTGTTAAAATGGTGATTTTCCTCAACAAGTGGTATGACTGTGTTTTGTACTGCATCTTTCTTGCTCTGTCTCTCTCTCTCTCTCTGTCTTTGTTCTCTGGGGGAGTGCACTGTCCTTCAGCTCTGCTTGACTGAACTCCCACAGTGACACTTTTGGTTACGCTCAATCACTTTTTCCACTGGCACCTAACCACAAGTAAGCTCCTTCTGCTCTGCATTCTCCCCCCAGTGGGGAATACCTTCTCTGACATGGATCCAGCTCAGGTGGGGGCTCTTGCACCTGCCAACAGGCCACTGAAGTGTGGGTGGATCACAGGCACCATTGTGCCACAACTCCACTGTCATGTTACTCCGATAGGCCCCTTCTTCCTTCCATATGTGAGTTACTGCCCTGCTACATCAGTCCTTGATCGGAGAGAACTGACATTGTGTGGTCACTGACACCCACTGGTTTAATGCTGCTCTAGAGCCACATGGTAGGAGGCACTCCGGCAGCAAGGCAAGCATCTCCCTTCCCCTGAGTTTGAGCTCCGGAATTTTCTAACCAGATGGGGGTGTTGGGCTCTAGTGCAGTTCATCTCTTCCATATGGTAAAGCAACATGGACCCCTATACACACAAACACATACACACACACACACACACACACACACACACACACACACACACACACAACACACATACACACACACACACACACACACACACACACTCACACACACGCCATCAGGCCACGCCAAGCAGAAATGCTACTTTAATAATAGATAGTGTTGAAAAAGCAGAATGCTGACTGCATAAATCAGTACCCACTAATGGGTAAAGAAGAAAGGAAAGGACAACAGGGGAAGATCAAATGTCCAATCACACACTCCCCTCTCCTAGGGGGACAGCTAATCCTGGAAGCGAATCCTTCATGCTGCTCAGCAGCCTCCTACTGTCAGGCAGAGGTACTGCAGCACATGGAGACGCTAATAATTTTAAGGGTGAGATGCAGGGTGTCAGCTGGTGATTAAAGGAGAGAGAAGATGTCACTACCCTTTGTTCCAGGGAGTGGCAGGTAAGGGAGATGGGACCAGAATATAATGCGGGGAGTTGGGTAGATGATGTGACTGCTGCCCTCACACCTTCAAGGGCCATTCTGGTCTTTCCACCCCTTCTGAAATGGAACTTGCCTTGTTGGACAGAGACCACTAGGTGAGGAGCTTGCCCTTCATTTTGGGATGGGGTGTGAATACAATCCCTGTGGCATTTGGAGCTCACTCACTCTACCAGGTTGGGAAGGGGAGTACAAATGGGGGAGGGAGGGTCCATAAGGGGGAGTGTAGGGCCATTTATTGGCCAGTAAATGTATAGCAGGGTCCTAGATGGATTGGTTACCTTGGCAGGTGTAAGGCTTGTGGCCTATTGAACAAGGTTCTGGACTCAGCTGCAGGGGCAGAGCCTTTGGGGATATAAATAAATTTAATAAAAGAAAAAAGTAAGGCATATGGTTTTACGCACTGATATTAGGGTGTCCAGAAACCTTCTTCAGGATGTCAATTTCCTTGTAAGTGGCTGTCCGGATTTCTTCGATCTGCTCCACAGTCAGGTGATCGCCTGTAATGTCTATTATCTTTACAGCATACTCCTTGCCTGTGGCCTTGTGTACTCAGCGTCGCACCACGCTGCTTACACCTCTGAAAGAATACAGTAGAAAAAGTATTAAAAAAATTACCAAAGTTCAAATTGATACACCGCTTCACATTGTTTCTTTCCTTTTCCTATTTATTTTTTCTCTGTTCAGCATTTTCCTATATATGTTCCAGTCAGTTTGAAATAAAAAGGATGACTGCTTTTCCAGTCAGTTGCAGCAGGGCTGGTTTTAGATGAAATGGCTCCATAAGCAGAAACACCTGTGGTGCCCCTTCACCCTTCCCACTGCCCTGTCTTCTCCCTTCCCGCATCCAAAAAGTTGTAGAAATATTCTAAGCACAAGGGTGACAAAAACAACAATTTTTGTTTTTTATGTATACTTTTCACAGTTCCAGCAGAAGGCCAATTCTACTTTATACCTTAAAGTGTCCCTTCTGTGCTAGTATCCCAAGCTGCCGTTTAGTTCACTTGTGCCTAACACTGCCTCTGAGCTGTAGTAACTAGTGCGGTCCTACTCTGTTTATTTTCTGTTGTGAGATTTTCCCAGAGTTTGGGGGTAGGGCTTCAAAGTCCTTAACTTCAGCTGCGGTGGGAGAATATTTGAGTTGTACTCTAGGCTAGTAACACTAATATTTTGGATTGTTCTTTGTTAGAAATGAAATTTCAACATCAGCTGATTGAGAAAAAGGATTGCCTAACCCCCTGCCGCCCCTTAGGATCAGGACTTTCAAAACCATACCTCTCAACTGCTATGAATTTCGCATAGCGCTATGATTTTCACACTCAAATTTACCGTTGCCCAGCATAGGTTTAACGATGTTCCTCATAATGTTAGATCAATTTCTGGACACGCAGACTATTAAAGGGGAATTATACAATGGCAAGAAAAAATCCTGGACTCTAATTGGTCAGTCTTGGGCTGGACCCATGTCGTTATCCCAGCACAACATCACGGGTCTACTGTCATCATTATGGTTCTCCTCTTGTTTTGCATCTCCTCTTAAGAAACAAAACTATTTTTCCACACTAATAAAAACATTATTTAAAATTATTTATTTATTTTATATATAACAACGAGCCATTGTATAATAGCAATAATGCCCTCCAGGGTGTGTGTCGTTTGGGATAACGTCACGCCTCAGTTGTTGGATGCACTCGGCCTGCGGGCTCGTGCCCAACCACCTGGCGTGACTATCTACGCCATACACACCCCTTTGGGCATTATTGCATAAGTAAACATTGCAGAGGGCCATTCGGATTGTGAAAGCCCATGAAAAGAAATTTCAGATGAGGTATTGGGCTTATCTTTAGGTGTCGGGAGTCCTGAGCTATGAATATCTAACTCATCTGTAAATCAAAACCAAGCAGCAGCCATTTCATGTAATCTTAAAAAAGGAAGTGATGTCACTGGAGGGCAGGCTGTGATTAACAACAGAGAGCTTGCCCCACAGTGACATCACTTTCTGTTTTGAGATTACATGAAATGGCTGCTGCCTGGTTTTGATTAATAGATGAGTTAGATATTCATATCTCAGGACTCCTGACACCTACAAGGAAGTCCCGTACCTTGTTTAAAAAATATTTTCATGGACTTTCACCTATTAGGTGTCCCCTGCAATGTTTACTTCCCCTTTAAATCATTGAACTAAGGCCGACAGTGGCCAGTATAAGTTTGGTTTGTGAGCCTTTAAGCAAATTTGTGGATGCGCATATCAAGGGGTGGCTGTGCATTTCCACAATATTTGGAAGACACAACACACAGACACCTTGAATGTGTTTAAAGATCTCCACGTAGAAGCTGACTGGTTATTAGTTACTATGGATGGGGAGTCTTTGTATACTAATATCCCCCATGAGGGAGGACTCCACACTCAATAAGCCAATCTTAGGGAATCCCCACTACTGTATATCCAGAACCACTTGTGAATTTACTGATTGTACTAATAGAGTTAGTTTTGAGATGCAATTGTTTAACATTTCAGGGTAAATATTATTTACAGCAAAAGGGAACCATTACGGGTGTCTCATTGGCACCAAGTTTTGCGAACACATATCTATTCCACTGGGAAAACAATATGTGTTGAACCAGGACTTAACTGCCTTTTTTCCAAGTCTTAACTGTTCCACAGGTTTATAAATCATTTGTTTATTGTATGGCGGGGTAAGGTAACTGAGTTGTTATAGTTCAAAGCGTACATGGAATCTACCAACCCAAGCTTAACATTTTCTTTATAGCCAGAGAGAAATTAAATTTTTGGATCTAAGAATCTATAAAAATTACAGTTTGGGTGTTGAAACTGATCTTTATAGGAAAATTACCAATAGAAATTCCTTGTTGCATTTGCATAACTCTAGTTGCCACCCCTGCCATACTATAGAGAGTATACCTCTTAGTCAGATTTACAGGATGCACAGGAACCCCTGTAAAATGAGAAATTTGACCCAAGGTGTGGAAGAAATGTCTGTTTGATTTAAAGAAAGAGGTTATGCTACTGATGTGACTCAGAAAGCTAGGGGTACTGCATTGAACAATGAGGGGGCAGAACTGTTGACAGTAAACCAACACAGGAGAGAAAGGGATAATGACATTTTAAACTACATGACAACCTATAACGCACACTCACATGCCATTGCAGATATTATTAGGCAAAACTGGAACATTTTACAGGCAGCACCAGCCTTGAGAACAGTAGTGAGCCCCCCCCCCCCCGGATGGTGTATAGGAGGACACAAAATGTAGGGGATTGTGTAGTGAATCAATACCAAAAACCCCAGAAACAGGAGACTTAGTTGCCATCACCACCACCCCTTACTCCTGGATGTACGTATAGTGGAAATTGTACATTGTATTCGATAATTTGTAAAACAAAGACATTCAGTCAGTCAGTGACTGAAAGAACATTTGAAATATGTAGTTTTTTTGACTGTAACATCACTTTGGTGGAGTATTTGGCAGTATGTACATGTAATGTGTTTTACAAAGGGAAAACCAGAAGGAAATTTAAAGTACAGGGTGGAGAAACATATGGGAGACAACCATAGAGTGAACAAACAGAATGTCTTAGCTGCCTACATAGCTATTTGTGGGGGAGAAACACACATTTTCTTCAGCATTGATAAAAACATTTATTTTCTGTGCTTTTTCTGTTCTATGCAGAAAAAACATTAAACTATAATATGTGAAAAATCCATGTTTGCTGATTCAAAACTATCCTTCTTGTCTTGCCTGACAGTGTAGTAGCTGGGGAGTCATTAGCCAGGCTGGCAGCCCAGGACTGGGTCACAGTCTCAAAGCACTGCTGCAAGCTAGCTCGAGGTAAAGCATATAGCATCCCAGAGGATACTCTCAGCCGGGGTGGGAAGGTTGCGTGACAGCTGGCTGCCTCAGCAAACTTTAGAGGCCAGAAGCAGGCTATACTTGATGAGATGTTGTGAGCAGCTGCTGGAAGGGGAGTGGGGCTACATAGCTGTACTTACCCCGAGGGGGTAAGCCTTGGTATGATGATGTGCCCTCAGGTAGCAGCCTCAACATGAGATGAAGTCTGCCCATGTACACCCATGCAACCTCCTCCGTCAACACTGTTGAAACAAGAAATACATAATATACCAAAAAATGTTCCTTCCCTTTAGATGGCTATGTGTGTGTGTGTGTGTGTGTGTGTGTGTGTGTGTGAGTGTGTGCGAGTTTGTGTGTGCGCGCACATGCGCATGCATGTGTGCATTTTGATATGCTTCTCATACATAGTCCCCCCCTCCCCAAGAAAGCTTTTCTTCAGTACTAGCTGAGGTATGCAGTTTGTTAGCATGTTTAGCTGATCTGCTGGAATAGCATCTTGTTAAATGTCACAAGTAATTGCCTGAAATGTGCCGTTGCCATTGGCTGTGGAGTCTTGTTACTGTAAACAATTTCAGACAACACCCAGGTTCAGTTCTGTTTCTGACTCTCTAATTCATCAACATTCAGATACTTCAAAAATCATGATAGTTTCCTTAACCAGCAGCAGAGCAGTTCCCTGGCCTGTCTCATTCCTCTTTCTCTGGCTAGGAGGGTAGGCAAGCAGACTTCTGCCTGTGCAATTGACACCAACGTCACAGAGTGATCAGCTGAGTTTGTGCAAATGCCTATTATAAAATGGCAAGAAAAATTCCTGGGCTCTGATTACTCAGTGCTGACCTTCAATAGTGATGTTATCCCAGCACAGCATCACGTCATGTATTTGAAAAAAGTATTTTTTTTACAAGCAAGTCATTTTATATTTGCTGTAATGCACAATAGGGCATGCGTCATGGGCATAACATCACTTCTTGGGTGTTGAACAAACGCACTTGGCCTATGACTTTGTACCTAACCATTCAGGGTGTGACGTTATTCCAGCACAACACACTCCATGTTGTGCATTATTGCTCAATTGACCGACGACCCTTTCTCCCCAAAAGCTGAGTTTCTTAACCGTTTGACCTGCTTTGACCTTTAGCTGGTCCTACTGTGAGATTCTGGGCCATACACATGAACCCTGCCAACTAGAAAACATGTCAGTCCAGAGCTTCCATTCTATTCCAGTCTATTTAAATAGAAAAGTGCATTTGTGCATTCATGTGCAACTATTAAATACAGCCAGTGTTAAAATGCCACTCACCATGACCAAATTTGTGGTAAGTGGTGTAGTAGCACTGGTTGTATTTTTTGGTTTTAAACTTAAACTTTGTTGAAAGTTTCTCTGAGCTCTCAGATGGCATTACAGAGCAATCTTTCTTCAGTGCTATCCAAGTAATGAGCATGTTATTCACACTTAGAGGACTAAAAGATCTGTTAAACTTCACTAAAGTGCTTGTAGTGGGTCAGGATTACCTGAGACATGGCCGCTCCTGGTAGAGCCCACCATTCTCCGTGATGCCCTAGATTGCAAGCTGGTTATGGCTGTACCCCCTTCACTCCCTTCCCCTTTGACTAATACTCTATAACTGTAAGCTAGGGAATAGACAGTCCTTTTCTGGCTTACCAGAGGATAATATCAGACCTTTTCTCTATACCATGGAGAAGCCAAATATTCCATTTGTTCTGATGCAGAGAATCTTGTTATTGCAAATCGTGAGGTGTTTTCCCATCCTGTATATATCACACACTGTATCCTCTCGCTGTACTGTTGTTCAGCAGTCTGTGTGAAGCCATAATCTTGTAATTACTTTTTTCCCTGCCACCATAAGGGTGCCCAGCAGATATAAGTGCACTTTATTCTTAATAATAGGAGGATGGGGGTAGCATAGGAGCAAGGCCACTGCAGGTGTCAGACTTCCATAATTTTGAATCATGGCATTTATTTCTGTTTCAGCTGTTTTCCAGAATGTGATGAGAACAGGGCAAGATCAGAACATTTGTTTATACTAACATACTAACATACTAAAATGCCAGCAGAATAGGCCTAACGGTCTTTCGTGTCCGCTCGTTTGGTCAGTCCCCAACCTGGGTGCTGACCTTGCTGTCCCCCTCGCCTTCTCTGGCTTCTCCCTTCCCAGTTCCGGATATTCTTGCTGCATTGGATTTTGCTTCCAGAACCCTTCCCCTGTACCTGTCCCACCCCCTCTTGAACCCCTCCACTGTCTCTGCCTCCACCATAGAAACATAGAAGTTGACGGCAGATAAGGACCGCAAGGCCCATCCAGTCTGCCCATTTCTTTTTCTACCTTATAAATGTGCCATCGGCCTTTGCTCTGTCAGTGGCCTATCTATTCATAGTCATTTGTATTGCTCCCTTATGCCTATCCCATGCCTGTTTGAAGTCCTGCACTGTATTCATAGCCACCACTTCTTGTGGTAAGCCATTCCATGCATCCACTACCCTTTCTGTGAAAAGAATTTCCTCACATTCCCCTTAATTGGCCTCCTCTAATCTCATGCTGTGTCCTCTTGTCCTGCTATTTTTCTTATATTTAAACATGTTAGACTCTTTCACCTTGTTTATGCCCTTAAGGTGTTTGAATGCCTCCGATCATATCACCTCTCTCCCTCCTTTGCTCAAGGGTATACATATTGAGCTCCGTTAATCTGTCCTCATATGTCTTCTGATGCAGTCCCTGCACCATTTTGGTTGCCCTTCTCTGGACTGCCTCAATTTGGTTAATGTCCTTGTGAAGGTGTGGCCTCCAATACTGCCGCAGTACTCAGATGGGGCCTAACCAGTGTCTTGTACAGAGGATTATTACCTCCCTCTTACGACTTGTGATACCCCTACTAATACACCCTAACACCCCTAGCCTTACCTACTGCTTTAGAGGTCTGCTTGGATGATTTTAGGTCATCAGTGATGATGATGCCCAAGTCTCTTTCTTCCTTTGTGACTGCTAGCAACTCCCTCCCAGCCTATAGGTGGCTTCAGGTTTCTCTTCCCTATGTGCATGATTTTGCACTTCTTTGCATTAAATCCCAGTTGCCACTCTTCTGACCATTCTGCTAGTTTATCCAGATCTCTTCTCATTCTCCCACCCCATCTGGATCATCTACTCTGTTGCAGATCTTGGTGTCATCTGCAAACAGACAAGCCTTACCCTCTAGTCCATCTGCAAGGTCACTAATGAAGATGTTGAAGTGGACTGACCCCAGACTGATCCCTGAGGTACCCCACTTGTGACTTGCATCTCTTCTGACTGTATACCATTTACCACCACTCTCTGTTTTCTGCCCGTCAACCAGTTTGCCACCCAGTTGACCAACTTCTGACCCACCCCGAGCCTACCCAGCTTATTTATCAATCTTCTATGTGAAACAGTGTCAAAAGCTTTGCTGAAGTCAAGGTAGGTGACATCAACTGCTCCCCCTTGGTCCACCACTCTGGTTACCCAGTCAAAGAAATCTATGAGATTAGTTTGACAGGACCTTCCTTTTGTAAACCCATGCTGTCTTGGATCCTGTGCCCCTATGGATTCCAGGTGTTGCACTATCCTTTCCTTAAGGAGTGCCTCCATAATCTTACCCACTACTGAGGTAAGACTGACAGTCTCTGTAGTTCCCCGCCTCTCCCTGTTACCACTCTTGTGGAGCGGGATCACATGAGCCCTTCTCCAGTCTTCTGGGACCTCTCCTGTGCTCAGAGACTCACTAAACAATTCTGCTAATGGCTCTGCTAGTTCCCCTTTAGCTCCTTAAGTACCCTGGGATGTATGCCATCAGGTCCCATTGCCTTATCCACCCTGAGCTTAGGAGCTCTTGGGACCCTTTCTTTTGTGAAGGAGTAGTGCTCACCTCCTCCCCTGTGTCCATGATGCTGAGCTGTGGGCCTGCCCTACCTTCTCTTCAGTAAATGCTGAGCAAAAGTATCTATTTAGGATAGATGCCTTTACAGGGTCCTCCTCCTCACATGCTCCCTTTTCTCCATTAAGCTTAGCAATACCCTCTGGACTTTCTCCTTTCACTAATGTATCTATAGAAAGTCTTGTCACCTTCTTTACTGTTCGTGCTAGTGTTTCCTCAGTTTGGGACTTTGCCTGCCTTACTGCCTTACCTGCTTCCCTTAGGGCAGTTTGGTATGCCTCCCTATCTTCATCCCGCTGTGTTCCCTTATATTTCCTGAAGGCCAGCCTTTTGGCTCTGACCTTTTCTGCTACTGTATTTAGAACCAAAGTGGTTTCCTTCTTCTTTTGCACTTCTTTTCTGTCTAACACAATGGGATGTTGCTTCAAGTATTGCATCCTTAATGCTTGCCCTTTGCCTGTACCCCTCACCTGTGTTTCTTTTGCCAGGGCTAGCTTAACTCTGTTGGCCATCTTATCAAAGTCAGCTCCTCTGAAGTCCCATATTTATGCCTTGGAATGGGATGATTTAGATGTAGTAGCCAAACTGAACCATACCATGTGATGGTCACTGGCCCCAGGTGACCTTCTACCTGGAGATCTGTGATCCCTTCTTTGTTAGTCAGTACTAGATCTAGGATAGCCCTGTCTCTTGTGGGTTGCTGTACCAGTTGTTTGAGGCCCTCCCCTGCAGGGAATCCACTATGAGTCTAGTTCTGGCAGATGTTCCTGCTGGTATTGACCAATCTGTATCCGCATGTTGAAGTCTCCCATTATCAGAACCTCCCTGTAGCTGTCATGTTTTGTATATCTTCTAACAGTAATGTGTCTATGTCCTCCCTCTGGTCTGGGGGCCTGTAGACAACCCCAGTTCTTATGGCTGTCCATTTTCTGTTTCAGGGTGACCCACAGTTCTTCTGGCTCCTTATGTGTATTCTGAATTTCTGTAGCTTTGATATTTTCATTAACATACAGGGCCACTCATCCCCCTTTGCACCTCGGTCTCTTCTGAACAATACATAGCCAGGTACTAAAGTCTCCCAAGTGTGGTTACTGGTAAACCACGCTCACTAATTGCTACTATGTCCAGTTTAGCCTCTGACATTATTGCCTGCAGGTCTTGGATCTTATTTCCCAGGCTGTGAGCATTTGTGTACATGATTTTCCATTGGCCAGATTTTGATGTGTTAGTTGTTGGGTGAAGTTTGGCGTTGCCTGTGCGTCGTGTGGGAGACAAACCTTTTTTCTTACCTGGTGATGCAAATGAGCGGCAAACATGCTGAATTCCTGTTTGACCACTAGCTGAGGGAGGGTGTTCTTCCCATTAGAAGCGTATGGGGTGCTGCACCCCTCTCCCCATTTGCTAGTTTAAATATTCTGCAAAGACGTCAAACTTCTGCCCTAATGCACTGACTCCTCTTTAGTCAGATGCAGTCCATCAAATTTAAAGAACTTTCGCTCCCAGAACTGTTGCCAGTTCCCTACAAATCTGTGTCCTTTTCCTGGCACCAGCCCTTGAGCCACATGTTTAGCTCCCTATCTCCCTTCTCGACCTTCCGTCCATCTGCTCCCTCTCCCAGACTGGCAGGATCTCAGAGAGGAGATGCTGGGCAGAAATAGATGATAGTTTGTCACCCAGCCTAGTCAGGTGTTCCTTGGTCTCCACAACTGACCGGCTGGCGAGATCATTAGTCCCTATGTGTACTAGGACATCAATGTTTTCTCCTGCTTTGTGAACAATTTTAGCAATGCGGTCAGTGTCTCTCCATGCTGATGTACCTGGGAGACATCTGACCATCACCCTGGCTGGAGATGGGTATCAACTCCCCGAATCATGGAGTCTCCTATGATCAGAAGTTTTTTGGATTTCCTTTGTGCTTGTTTTGTTTTGGTTCCTGATTTGGGTGAATTTTGTTGTGCTAGCTCCTGTGTCACAGTGTCCTGCTCTGCAGTGTCTTCTGCCTCTTTATTTGATTTCAGAGATAGAGGCAGATACCTGTTTGTAGTGTTTATATGGTTTTTGGAGGTAATGTGTTGGAGAGCAGAGAGTGATGGGGCACCTGATTTGCTCCTCCTAACCACCTGCCAACCTCCTGGACCAACTACCCTCTGCGGTCGAGGTTTTTCTGTTGGATGCTGGGGAAATGGCAGGTGGTTCTTATAATGTATTTCCTCTTCAATATGAGATTTGAGGCGTGCAATCTCTGCCCATGCTGCCCGGAGCTGAGCCCTAAGATCTCCAAAGGCCCAACATGTAGGACAGTGTCTTAAATCCTGTAAGACTGTCCTTCTGAAAATTGTTCCACAGTACCTGCAGTTAATGAAATCCATTCCAAATAAGTTGCTGGGTTTGTAACCTAGTCAGAGTAATTAGAAGGGAAAAAGGAAAAAAAATGCAAGTAATGGTTTAATTTTGCTTTGTTTAACTTGTTATAACAAGTTAAATTACTAGTGCCCCTGTAAATGAGATCACCTTGTGGAGGCCCCACTGATCCGCCCCTTCCTGCTCTGCCACAGGAAATGTCACAACTGTGGTACCCTATAAAAGGAGTGTAGCGTGGGGTGGTTGGGGATGGGGTGGGTGGCTGGGCCCTTCCCTGCCTAAAAGAAGAACCACGGACGAAAGAACAAGGAGGTAGAGCAGAAACAATCAGTAAACAACAAATGCAGTAACCCTGAAAGCTTATCCTAATGTTAGATAAAACTGTAAAACCTGCAAAGCACCACCTGTAATAATTTCAGAGAAGATATACGCTGTAAGAAACACTTTACTCCAGAGAAAAATAAAACAGTAACAGAAGATATACCTTGCAAAAGACAATTTGAATCAGAAGATTACAGGAGTAATCTGTTAGCACACACCTGTAGGCACACCTTGTAATAATGCAGAAGAATGTATACCAGCAACAACAATTTGAATCAGAGAAAAAATAAAGCAATGAAATGTTAGCAACAAACAGTAGCAATCCCTGTGAGTAAAAAATAAAAACACCACCACACAGTAAATCTGCTTAGCCAAACTAAGTCTTAATCCTTTTCCCTTGCTCTGGTAAGTTAAATGGGCTGGTTACCGGTTTCATTAAATTTCCAATACTGTGTGGCCAAGTTCATATATAAAGTCATGGACTCTGGAATTCCACATAGTATTTCAAAGTTTTTGAGACCATATGTTGATGGTCATTATTCTAGACATAGGTCAGACAGTAGGTTTCTCGATATTCCTTTTATGAAATCTAAAAGTGGACAAAGATCCTTTGCTTATATTGCTCCATTTATTTGGAATGAAATTCCTCAAGATATTAGGTGGTTGTGTTCTGTCAAAAGTTTGCGATGCATTAAGGATGTATTTCGAATCTCAATTTAATTGTAACTGTTTTTTATGAATTTTTTTTTTTTATGAATTTTATACGTAACAAAGACATTTTTGTCTGCAATTTGCTGCATTGTATATGTATGTTTGATTATGTATTGTCTGTATGCAATATGTGTGGGTCGCACCTGTAAAAGGAACTTGTTTCCAGTGTGCTTACCCCGTTAAGCGAATAAACAAACAAACAAACAAACAAACAAGTTTCTCTACTCTGCCTTTCAAGCAGTCTTAGAAGGAAAGAGCTCAAGTGAAGCTAGGTGCCTTGGCCAGCAAACCAAGTTTTCTACCAGCCCCCTAGGCAGTGCATTCCATGGCTCCACCACCCTCTCAGTGAAGTAGCACCTCCTCCTTTCTCCCCTGAATCTTCCCCCCTCCAGCTTCCAGCCATGCCCTCTAGTGGCCCCTTCCTCCTTCCTTCGAAGCACCCTGACTGTTCCTCCCCTATTTACCCTCTTCATGTACCTAAAGACCTCTATCATGTCCCCCCGGTCCCTTCTCTCTTCCAATGTGTACATATTTAGCTCTTCGAGCCTCTCCTCATAGGTCCTGTCCCCCCAAGCCCCAAATCATTTTGGTTGCCCTCCTCTGGACCCTCTCCAGGAAGTTAATGTCCCGCTTTAAGTGTGGCCTATAAAACTGCACGCAGTACTCAAGGTGCGGCCTCACCAAGCAGTTATACAGAGGGAGTATCACTTCCCTCCTTCTGGAGGTGATCCCCCTAGCGATGCATCCCAGCATCCTGTTGGCCTTGGCTGCTGCCCTCCTACAAGTCTCCGAGTTGTTCATCTTGACATCCATCACCACCCCCAGGTCCCTCTCAGCCATCGAGACTGTAGCATTTCCCCAGGGTGTGTACACACTGACCTGGGTTTCTGGCCTCAGGTGGAGCACCTGCATTTCCCTGCATTGAACCTCAGCTTCCACTTTCTAGACCATCTTTCCAGAGCCTCCAGGTCCCCTGTAGGGCCACCCTCCCTCCTCCCCATCCACCACCGCCCCCAGTTTGAGTCATCTGCAAAGAGACTCATCTCACTCCCTGATTCCTGTCCTTATGTCAGATCGTGGGTGTTGAACAGAAGGGGCCCAAGGACTGATCCTGTGGGACCCCACTAATGACCCTCCTTGGGGATGAGACTATCCACCAAATCGACCCTCTGGGTCCAGTCCTGGAGCCAATTGCCTATCATTCAGATCATCTGGTTCCCCACCCCATTTCTCCAGCTTATCCAACAGGCCCACGTGAGGAACAGAGTCAAATGCCTTGCTGAAGTCCAGAAAGAGGACATCCACTGGTCTACCCAGGTCCAAGGCACTTGTCACCCAGTCATAGAACTCCACCAGGTTTGTCTGGCCACGTTTCCCGGGATGAATCCATGCTGTCCTCGTCCAGGCACCCTGACTTATCCAGGTCCCCCAGCCTCTCCTTGACAATGTCCTCCATCACCTTGCCCACCACCGAGGTCAGGCTGACAGGCCTGTAGTTCCCTGCCACCTCCCTTGATCCCCCCTTGTGGATAGGCACTATATGCGCCACCTTCCAGTCTTGGGGCACCCACCCTGTCCTCAGAGAGATGGTGAAAAGCTCTGCCAGAGGTTTTGCCAGGACATCTGCAAGTTCCTTCAGCACTCTGGGATGTAATTTATCTGGCCCTGGTGCTTTCTCCGTCTTAAGGGAGCTGAGGGCTTCCCTCACTCTCTCAGCTGTGATCTCCACTTCCGGTACCCCTTCTCCCTGCTTAGCCCTCCCCCCAAACATGCGTTACAACCTTACAGCTACAGCCTCTCTAGCAGGAGAAACCTCTAGTGATCAAGAATATAGCTATGATTTGTGGTGTGTGAAAGAAGCGTATTGTGGATTTCCAGCTGAACTCCCTCCATTGTGGGGATTCAGCAATCTTGTTTTGTAGACACCAAATAAGTGCCCCAATGGATGCCCGTAGGGGCTATGGAAAGTTCAGCTTCCCATGTATTCTTCGTCATTGAGATGTCTATAGATTGGGCACCTTGCAGCCTCTGATAATTTAGGGAGATAAAGTGAGCCGGCCAAGATCCGTGTAGAATCATGCAGATAAAAGGTATTAAGGGGGGTAATTTTGTCTCATCCATACTGAGACCTAGAGTGGCAGTAACACAATGTTGTATTTGCAGATACTGGCAGTGTTCTCTGTTATCTAACCAATATATACTTCCATTAACTGTGCAAAGCTTTGCACTTGGCCTGCCTCATAAAACTGAAAAGAATGTGCCAGATCTCTGTTCGTCCACTGTCTAAAGTTATTATCCATAGCAGTCGGGGGGAAAAACAGGTACATTGGGTGCTATTCATTAAGCGGGCAGGGAAATGCACAAATAACACGTACCCCGCCCGTGCCCCCTGTGCCCTGCGGACAGGTGCGCACATGCCGGCATTCACCCATGCTGGCCAGCTGTCCCTGACTCCTCCCCCGGTGCGCATGACTCCGCAGGATGGCAAGGGGAGGAGTCATCATCCCAGGTGGGCATCCAATAGGATGCCCGCCGGGGCACACAGTGGATCACTCATAGTGGGTGGTGCAGGTCTGGGGCTGTGCATGCCACGTAGCATGCACCTGACCCACACAGCACCCTCTGGTTCCAGTGCCATCACACATGCACGTGCTGGGCTCCCACCCAGCCAGCTGCCCCTGCCACCACTTGTTTCCCAGCAGTCAGGGACAACACAGTGTGCCCTGTCCTGGTCCCCCAGCACCCGGATGCCTGTGGATATGGGGGTGCACACTGGGCTACGCCTGGTCCTGGCTGGTGTACACGGTGCCCCCCTCCGCACTCCTGTGGCTAGCACTACATGGCTTTGTGAATGCCATGTAGTGCTGGCATGCCCCTGGAAGGCCTCCAGCGTGGAGCTGTCTGTGGCTGTGGGAGATTGGGTGTGGTGAGTCTGCACATGCCCCCTTCATGCATGCTGCTCGGGGGGCACAGTAGGAGCGGAGTGGCTACCCGTCTCTTTCATGCATAAGGCCCAATATGTGGAAATACTAGGCCAGTATGAGCCTATTTGACGGATACCCTAATGGAAGAAATTGCACCAGAAGCATATTAGAATTCAGATGGTGGACACTTTGATCTCTGTTCGGCTCCAGTGATCTGAGGTCCCAAACAGTATAGAATCAACTGGTGTATCCAGCATGTCTAATTCTAGGTCTACCCAGCTGGGTCTGTAGGCAGGATAGGGCCTTCCATTTCAATATGTGATTCAGCAGTGCCTCTTGTGCAAGTAGTCTAAGGTTAGGAAGAACCAAACCACCTTAGTTCTTTGGTAACTGCAGTTTACCATATGCTATTCGTGGCCTCCCTCTGTTCCAGAATAAATGAAAGAACCATTTATTCAATTTGCTAAAATGACCTCCATCTAGAAGAAGTGGTAGGGTCTGCTGTAAATATAGAATCAGGAGT
The DNA here is from genome assembly GCA_016271365.2 of Neoceratodus forsteri. NCBI lineage: Eukaryota > Metazoa > Chordata > Ceratodontiformes > Ceratodontidae > Neoceratodus > Neoceratodus forsteri. The sequence goes on from JADMNL010000030.1 coordinate 1,270,145, forward strand.
AGGATGTTCATGCAAATAGAGTCAATTCTTTGGAATAAGGTGAAGGGAGGCAGAGGCCGTCTTTGCAGCTCTGCCTGTATTGTTTGCTGTAATTGTGGCTAATTTAGGGTGTATGGGGTTGTGGTCAGAGGTCCAATGTGGACTCCAAAATATTTGATTCATGGTCTGCCTCATTTGTAGCAATAATGTTCCTTAATGTTTTGTGTGTGGTGGTGGGGGGGGGGGAAGTAATTCATTTGCAGCACTTCAGTTTTGTCATTACTTATTCTGTAATCTAACAGTTCTGTTTCCTGTCAGCAGGTTTTCAGAGCCAGTAGGGAATGCTGTGGACATGCATGGTATAAGAGGAGGACATTTGCATAATATGCCACTTTATGCAGATGTCCACCAGTTTCTATACCCTGAAGAACAATGGTTTGACAGAGATATTTAGCCAGTGGTTCCACACATAGAGCAAACATGTAAAGGGAGAGGGGGCAGCCTTGGTGTGTTCTCCGTGAAAGATAAAAGAGAAGGGAGAGGGACCTGTTAGCCTTCACTGCAGCCCATGGGGAGGAATAAAGGCCCTTTAGCAGGTCCAGGAATGGGGTGGGGAAGTCAAAATGACACAGGTGTGATGCCTAAAAGGCCATACCACCCTATCAAATGCTTTCTGTGCATCTAGATGTAAAATTAGGATTGGAAATTTGCACGTTTACATAATCAGTTACAGTATTAAAAGGACACGCTTAATATTGTCAGAATTTGTCTATTTCTTTTTTTTCAAATAGTTTTTTTCCAACATACGCACACATTTTACAGTACAGTGTGGGTAACAATATGGGCACAGGGGAACCTTAGGGGAGGGAAAAAGAGGGGAGAAGCCATAGACCAGTTAGTCAAAGGGCACAAACTAGGGTAGTGTTAGAGCAGACTAGATGGACCTGGCAGTCCTTATCTGCTGACAGTTTCTATGTTTCTGTGTTTCCATGTATCTGTATTATCCTTTACCCTCAAAAGCCATTTACTTTTTAAACATCAGATCCTCTTTTAAATCCATGAAATTTAGTTTACTGAGGAATTACCCTTGCATGAAAGCACTTGCATACATTCGTTATATAGCCTAATTACGTGGGCTTGGGCTATTTGGCTGAGCGTTACATCCAGCAAAAGCAGTGTGTGCAGCATTTCTTATCTTTTCTTGTAGCTATTAATTCTGTTTTTGGTGCTTGCTATTATTTTTTCCATTCGTAGTGCTGCTAGGATCTCGTTATGCTATTTCTGTGTATGCAGGTATATATTCATCCAGCCAGTGTCCAAGTATGACTTTCTTTGCAACTTCTGCAATCAGTGCTATGTAATATATTTATGAAGTAAGGAGTTGTCCATCATAGTGCCCTACTATACAAATTCCTGGAGTGAAGGCATTTTCCAGACTCAAGGACTCAAAAAAAGATCAAGCTTACTCTGTGTTTGTTCCCACAGGGGTTTGGCCTTTGGGCAATCCCAAAGGATATGGTACAAAGCGCTTTCTTGGTCTCCACACCATGTGCAGCAATCATTGCTAATTTTCTTCATTTTAAAGAGCTTACATTGTGTGAAGTATAAATTGTGTAGATTTTAAATTGCATTAAGCGCAGGTTTTCGACTTTGATGTATTTATGCAGAATGGTCAAGATCTTTTATCCTATTTCCATGTAGTACTAGTTTCTAGAAGTACCTGGACTCAGTAATGTCCCTTTTCTGTCCCCAAGGGTAACATTTTAATGATATGGCAGCATATAATTTAGAGATGGCATTGGAACTGTTAGCCAACTCAATAAGTGTGTTTATGGTTTCGCTATCATTGCAGTTCATAGTGTGGGACTCAAATGTTTCACCATGGAGTGCATCAGCTGCATATATTGGAAGCAGACCTCCTTCCCTTCCCTTCCAGGGCCAGTTTATTTTATTTTATTGAAATGTTTCACCAGGAAGGCACACTGAACAACAAGTTGCTCATCTCCCAGTGCAACATGGGGGGAAGGGGGTACAAGGAGTATACATACATGAAGTACAGAATGTTCATACATAAAGTACAGAATATGCTATGTATACAAACAGCTAGTTGGTGACCAGATAACGAGGGCTAACATACGACAGCTAGCAGGCAACTTACACAGTAATTAAACATTAAGTGCATGCTAATTTGAAGAAGTGCCTTTGTGCTATAGTATTCAGTCACATATATTGGGGGCAAGAGCGAGAGGGTAGAGATTTGTGCGTTAGGCCAGTTTTAAAGCTTCTGCATCGTAGCAGTCTCCCTTCTTGCAACATGTGGAATACCATTGGGATAGCCCAATCTTTCAAGTGTCTGTTATCACTCTTCTATCAATTAGAAAATTGGAATTATTAAGAATAGGTTGCCCTGTATCAATTTGTTGGTTTGCTTGTAGGATACGACACAGTTGTACCCTCACCAGTGTCTCAATTTGGGTTTCTTTGAGACTTTTAGGTATTCTTCATAGTGAGCAATGCAATAGAGCTTTGGAGTCAGTTCTGTCTTTCTTTGGGAGGGCTAAAGCCCGAGGTTCAAGGTGTGGGAATAGCTCCTCCCACATTCCCCTTAAAGGCCAGCCTCCTACAGCAGTCCCCTGCTTAGCGTGTCATGCAACACATTGGCACCTGGACTTTTGTATGGCTTGTGGGCTGAGCCTCCTCCCCTCTCTGCTCCTTGCTCTTTCTTTCTTTCTTTCTTTCTTTCTTTCTTTCTTTCTTTCTTTCTTTCTTTCTTTCTTTCTTTCTTTCTTTCTTTCTTTCTTTCTTTCCATGAGTTCCCCAAGGTCACTGCTATGCAGCCTACTCTGGAACCTCTGCACTCTTTTGCTTTGTCCTGCTCCCTGTTTGTCTTGCCCTATGCCCCCCCCTTCCCTTTCTCTCTCTCCTCCTGTATTAGTTTGTTTTTCTTCCATCTGCCTCCTCCCTTCCCCGTACCTCACTGCCACTCCTCTCCCTCCTTGCAGTGGCTTCTGGTCGGTTTCTCCATTTGGTGCTTCTCCATCTGGGGCTGCCACTCCTTTTTCCTAACCCTCTAGGGTGCAGTGTCATCCCCCCTGTGCTTGCTTGGCTTCCCCGCTGCGCGATGCGAGACATTCTTGCGAGTGCTGGATCATAACAGAGATGCTGCTTGGCATGCATGTCTGCCGGTAAGTGTTTCTGTTGCTCTGCGCTGCGTCCTTTTCTATCTCCCATTACTGGACTGTACTGGTCCGTAACTTTGCCCTGAGCATCATGCTGCTCTCTGTTCTCTCCCTGTGCTGCGTCTTCACAGGGACTACAACTTTTGCCACATACTGCTCTCTGTTCTGTTACCTACTGGGCACTGGAACCAGTCTAGCATTGATTTTACTGCATAAGTCTATTACACGAAATTTGATTCTGGTGCAACCAAGCATTGAAAGACACGTTTTTAGCCACCTAGTGTTGATATTGCATACTGCTTGGTTGTAAGATTGGTTCCAGTGGTTCACTGTATTTTACTGTATCTTTAAAGTTCCATGAAATTATCTAATGCAGCCTACTCACTGGTATATCAAACCCGTACATGCACAATCTCTGTGTCTCAGTCAATTCAAGCAATACAGTGCTTCAAACCCTTTGACTGACTTCTCTCCCCTTCAACACTGCTTCCCGACAGCTGTTCATACACATTTTTCCTAACTGGGTTGTGTGTGTATTGCGTGAGTGCTATGCCTTTTGCAGGCCACCATTTACCCTTATTCTGCAATCTCTGGTTGCACCTCACGGGTACTCTGCACTTCCCCATCTGCCTGTTTTGGCTTCCCTAGGTTTTTTTTTTATTATTATTTATTTTTTTTAACCAGGAGAGACACACTAAGCTGAAAGCTTGTTTCCAGGTGTGACCTGGGAGCACAAGGAAGTTAAGTGACTTGCTCAGGGTCACATAGTATGCAAATGGAGGCTGTGGGATTCAAATCCAGTTCTCCTGGTTTGCAGCTCAGAGCTTTAAACCACTGTGCTATACTGTGCTATTCAGTGCTTTACTTGGTCTCCCTGCTGTTTGCAGCTCATTGCCTACCATAGGAACTTTGCAGCACTCCAGTTTCCCTATTGTACACTACTTATATCATCCCTTGTCTCTTCTGCCCCACCCTTCCCGTCTCACCTGGTTCCTTGTCTGGTCCTGCTGTCTCTTCCATGTTATCTATTCCTGGATCCCCCCCATCCCCTATCCCTGCCCTTGTCCCGTGCTCCCCTGGTTTTCCTTTTTGGGACTTTCGCTCCTCATGCTAGCATTCCATCTCCATTCACACCCCTTCTACTGTCCAGAACTGAGCTGCCTCTTCCCCTAGTCGGACTATTGCATTCCTTACCAAATGGTTCCCAGCACCTATACCCTGCTCAGCTTCCAGACTTTTGTTTCCTTGTTCTACCCTGGTACCATACTCCTCTCTGGATTGCTCTATCTCTCCCTTCTACATTTGTGGTGTCTTCCTCCTCCAGTTCCCCTCCTTCTGCTTTGCTGCCTCCCCTTTCATCCTGCTCGTTTGTGTACCTCCTGCTACACAGCTGTCGGCTGCCCTTTCCTTGCTTAGTCCATACTAGCAGTGTTTCTGGACTCCGTCCCTAACTCGTACCTTCTGAGGCACTGAGCAAAGGTAGGCTTGCTATGTCAACAGGGAATGGGAGTCAATTATAATCACTATGATGTACTATTTACAAACCTGACATCCTCCGTCACTAACTCTACCTGGTGGCATTGAGTGAAGGTTAGCATGCCCCGACTACTAGGGATGGGAGCCATGTCTGCAATCTACTGTTTCATCCTTATGCATTTTCTACCATTACCCGGTTGCCTTCAGGAATGGGACCACTATCCCCATTTGCCTTCATCATCCTACCGCTGCCTGGCAGCATCGAGTGAAGATAGTCTCCCCTCGACTACCAGGGATGGAAGCCATGTCTGCATTCTGCTGTTTCATCCTTATGCATTCTCTACCTGATACTCAGTTACCACTTCTCTTTGGGAATGGGACCACTATCCCTATTTGCCTTCAACGTCCTACCTCTGCCTGGTGGCATCGAATGAAGGTCGTCTCACACCGACTACCAGGGATGGAAGCCTGTGTCTGTAATTGACTGTTTCAACCTTATGCATTCTCTACCTGAATACCCTGTTACTACTTCCCTTTGAGAATGGGACCTCTTTAACCCATTCACCTTCACCATCCTACCTTTGCCTGGAGGCATTGAGTGAAAGTCATCTTGCCTTGACTACCAGGGATGGGAGCCTGTGTCTGCAGTCGACTGATACCTAGGTGCCACATCCCTTCAGGAACAGGACCACTGTACCCCATTTGCCTTCTGTGTCAGCGTGGCTCAGTTGGTAGCACATCCGCCTCTGGACCGGAAGGTCGTGGGTTCTCGTCCCACACCGGGATTGGACTTGCACCTAAAAATCGCTGGCATCCGAGTGCAGTATTGGGGGGTGCTGTACTGCTGGGGTGTGCCGTCCTTCGGATGAGACGTTAGAACGAGGTCCCTTCTACCCATCCTGGTGTTGTCCTGGTGGGTGTCCAGGTGGAAGTAAAAGAACCCAGGGCACTCTTCGCAAAGAGTAGGGAACATTCCCAGTGCCCTGGCCAACATTCCCCTTCCCATAAAACCGGTTCATGCAATTATCCAGGCTGTGTGTGGGTGATGATGTGCGATATGGCCGCCACCACACATTCAGTTACTTCACTACCAGTCTAGCATTGCTTGTAAAGAGCTTTGGATGTATGAAAAGCGCTATATAAATGCTGATTCTTCTTCTTCTTCTTCTACATTCTACCTCGTCAGTCTACATCTTGCACTTCCATGAACTCATCATACTTGTCCCTGCCTTGACCTCCACGTGCTCTGGACTTGGAGTTTGCCAGCTTGTTCAGTCTCTACCTTCATTCAGTTTTACTGCCTCCTGGACTTCCTTGCTACTGGTCACCCCTTCCAGTCTATCATGCAAGTTTGCCTACTCCTTCAGAGGTGGGAATCTCGTGCCTCATTGCTGCAGCGCCTTCTGTTCTCTGCACTTGCTGTTCACAATCTTCTGTGAACATGGGACTCTTGTACCTCAGTTTCGTATCACTTAGTACCTGGATTCGCTTCTTGATCTTCCAAAGATTTGCCACTCATGGCCTGCAACAGCTTTGCTACATCCTAATTCAGTTTGCTGTGGCACTGACCCCAGTCCTGTTCCTTCCTGCACCTGAGTTGTCAGTATGACTTGGCCTATGCTTCTTCTTTTCAATCAATCAATCAACTTGGCCTATGCGTCTTCTTTTCAATCAATCAATCATTCAATCAATCAATCAGTCAATCAACATCTTTATTTTAACAGGTGAAACACCATTGAGACAAGCTCATTTACAAGATGGTCCTGGGACCTTTTAGGACTCCTTCCTGCAGTCCGCAGACATCCACTCCAGACTTTCCCTCCATCCTCGGACAGCTGCCTTTTCCTCACTACCCTGGCAATTTGGGGCTCCTTCCCATGTGCTATGGCTCTTTTGGGGCAATTCATACCTATCACCAGCCAGTATTCCTACTCAGTCAGCTACTCCTCCTGTTCATCCATGTCATACTCCTACCTTGGCCATCCTAACAGCTCCCATCCACTACTGTATGGAGCACTTGTTCATTTCATCTGAGGAAAGTTTCTTCTACCAACATCCCTTGGACAACATGCCTTATAGACTATCTGAGCCTATGTTCTCTAGCCCCTGGATGTCACCATACTTCATACAATCATCTACATTCCTTCATCATATTACCATCAATCCGATCAGCTGCCCATCCAGTGGTTCTTCTAACTTATCCCTCATGATTCACCTCCCATACTCCTTCCAGTGAAGACTTTCTCTGAGAGCAGGCTTCCATTGATTCCTCAATCTGCACGTCCGTAACCGACCTGGCTGTCTCACTATTCCAGTCATGCCTCTCAACAGGCCTATATTTGACTTAAGTGCTAAGCACCCCTGGTATTCTACACTGCTCTCAACTTCCCATTACCACATCAGTCTATAGACTCCTTCAAAGACCCGTTTCCAGGCTTCCTCCAGCATGCAGACAGTGGATCAACCTTTAAGGCAAAGCAGTCATGGCCATCTCAGCTCATGTCACTGGCAATTATGCCATAACAATATGCATATGTGCCTGATCTACATGGCCTTATCAGATATACAGCTGTGGGAACAATTAGGCTTGGTGTTGAGGGTTCAACCACATAATACCAAACCCACCCATTTCAGTTATTTAAGGATAAATTTACTACAAAAAAAAGAAAATTCTGGTTTAATAGTAGGGTAACAGAAATTTGGAATATTTTGCCAAGTTTGGTCATAAACAGTAAAACTATGACTGAGTTTAAAACCAAGCTTGACAACTTTCTTATTAGTAAAGGCATCCAGGGATATTCTTAAACCTAGCGAGCTTAATGGATTAATGTCTCTACATGCTCAGTTTAACCTATGATACCTATGATATCTCCTTTTCTCACCAGCAGTACAGCAGAGCGTATGCAAGTATCATTATGGCATCAATACCCAAATCAATTGTCGAATTCATTGTACTGAACTTCCAATTATTGCCATATATACATTCAGTTACCAACTCTATTGCATTTCAACCTTCCTTCATTGGTCTAAAAACTTCCACATCAACCCTCCTACCAGGTACCTAAAGATTCTGTCCAACTTCTTCATCTTCTTTATGGATGCCTACATTGTAACTTATCGCTCACCGCTTAATTCCAAACCTTCAGACTCTAACATGAATGTCAAACCTTCTACAAAGTCAGATTGTTTACCTTATAACTTCATAACCCATCTTACTTCCCACAGTCCAAAGTCTGGCAGAAATTGTTATCAAATCATGCTACTCATGCTCACTTTGTCCCTGTAATCCCTTGGATATCATCCATCATCACCTTGGAAACCTGGACTGCATTCGCCCTTTTTCAACTGGACCTACTCCACTTTTAGGATCCGGATGCTCCTTCAGAATAGACCTACCTCTTCAAGTTCAGTATCATCCTTCCAGAATGCATCATCCACTGGACTTTCAAGATGGACCATCATCTCTCCAAGTAGTTCACCTTTCTCAGATATTAGTATATGGTTGATAGAACCTAGGTTCATGGGTCCTCAGAGATTTCCTTCACCTGGGTTTTTTTCCTCTCCTGTGTGCTACTGGTCATACTGTCCATGAGTTGGAGGAGGTAATCACACTCTTTTCAACATTCATTGGTAATTCTTTTTGGGCTTTCTATTCCCTACTCACTTCCCTACCAATGATGGGAATATAGTAAAGCCAAAAAGTAAACTACGTTACACAAGCACTACTGACTTCATATGCTATTCACCAAAACATTGAAACATAGGTCTGCTTCTATTTTCAACCAGAGGGGGCTGTAGCCATTAGTTTAGTTTTCAGCATTACTGCTATACCATCTTAGGTATTTACCAGCATCGGCTGCAAAATAATGATGCAGAATAATTGGGAAGTTTTAGACCTCCCATGTTATTTGGTCCTGAGAATTTAGCATATGCTCTCTGAACAGACTTTCCTGCCCATATGAAATCTGTAATCAAGGTGTGGAGCTGTTTAAACCAACCCATACTTAGTGTGATGTCCATCATCAAAATGGGGTATAATATATAAGGAAGGACGTTCATTGTTATGACACTTACAGTATGCATCCTGTAAGTGACTAGGGTAGTTTTTCCCATCTTTCCAAGTCCTGTTTGTGACAGGGTTGAACAAGGTCCTGTCCCATTTGTCGTGTAGAAAGAGTTAAATGCAAAGATCTGTTCTGTCTTCTTTTCTGTCTCTTGTCTGTCTGGTTGAGCAACAGAGTGTTCTAGTGAGACCTAGGAACTGATCACTCTGATGGTCTCACCTCTGACTTTCTTTCTGCCTTCAGTTGTAGTTTCTGTATTTTATCCCCCATGCATATCTGCAGTTTTTAAAAATATATGTGAATCAAATGTATATAGTTATACTGTTGAAATTATGGCAAAAAGCTATTTGAAATTTAAGAGGTTAACCTGAGATACAGTTCGAGCTCCTTTCAGGCTTGTTTGCAAACTCTTTTGCAGAGATGTTAGCAAGAGGCCAGCTAGGGGCACTGTTCTGTTTGCAAGCCTGCTCTGCAAAGAAACTGACACACTTTATGAGAAACAGGATGTCTCCTTAACAAGCTCAGGATGAAAATGTTAATTGTCAGGCAAGCACTTGTTATACAAAAAGCAGCACTCTTTCTCTGGGAAGAGATTGAAACTTGAAATTAGAGAGACCCACAGACAAAGGACTTTGGTTGTCTGTTTGTACTGCCTTTGTAAATAGTTATACTGAATAATTTTTATATTTTATTTTCTGTTACTAATAATAAAATGATACTTACGAATTTTCTAACTACCCCTGGTTTTCCTATGCTTCCTGCCCTGTGCCTCAACAACACTGTTTTATTATCCCTAGAAGCCAATCTGCTGGGTCTATCAGGGGGGCTCATCTGCACCCAATCCTCCGGAGAATCCCCCATGGATTGCCCCCCATGATAGGGCAGGAAGAGGAGCATCGACTTTCTCCCTTCCCTGGAAGCCAACATCCAGATCCTGGAGGGCATCATGGGTACAGCTGGCCAGCATGGAGCCTGCCAGCTCCATTTTCTACTTTTTTTCTTCCCATCCTGTAAACCGTGCAATGGGCGGGGTGGCTAGCCCCCACCTCCGCAGAAGCAGCCATATGTCCGGGATGTGGGACCACCCCCTTTAGGGTGGCATGCCTGTGCTGGCACCCAGCCACCACTGGGTGTCAGGCTACAGTGCGCAGCACTATCCATCCTCCCTGAGCTAGGAGAGTAGTCTATGGATGCTCAATACTTCCTCACCCCAGTGGACCCCCAAGCAACCCGAATCCATTCCCAAACCCAGGCCACTGGCATGGTGAGTGGTGTGGCGTTCAGTGCCTCAACCCTTAGCACCACTGGGCCAGCTGCATCCCTAGTTATTTATATGCATAAATACTTTCATTTGCTAGGAAACCATTGTAAGCCTTAGGCAGTAATATCTGTTTTTTGTGGACACTAGCACTGAGTGGCATTGCTACAGTTTTTGCAACATTAAGTTTATAGGCAGATATGCCCCAAACTCTTCTATTAATCATAGTACTACAGGCAGGGATGTTCAGGGCTCTCTTATATGCAGGAATATGTCATCTGCGAAGAATGATAATTTACATTCTGATGTGCCCACTGAGATACCCACTATGGGCTGGATATTCAAACTGCGCTATTTTGTGGTGCAAGCCCTTGCGCTGCACAAAATAGTTGTGCAGGGGTGTGGCCGGGGCGATATTCAAAGGAGTTGCGCTATTGAGCAACTCCTTTGAATATCACCACAGCCACTGTGCATGGTGCAGTGGAACTTGCGCCACTGCAAGTGGTCAGAGTGGATCATTCAAGTTGCGGTGGCGCAAGTACCATTGCGCCATGTGCAAATTTCCCATATTCAAAAGGTGACATGCAAATGGGGCCATAATTCGTGCAATGCGCAGGGGGGGCCATTTGCATCTATTTATGGCCCCATTTGCATGCCATTAGAATGCAGGTGCACTGATCCCCGAGGACTTGTGCCTGGCACCTTGCCAGGCAGCAGCCATCGGGACCGACGCCTGCAGCCCGCGACACACGGGCATGTTAAAAATCCCCCACCCCCACTGGCCCGATCATGGCATATATGTTGTAAACACTCCTCCCCCGACTGGCCTGATTGCGGGCAAAAGTGACAAATAACACCCACCCCCACCAGCCCGATCATGGGCAGCAAAGGTAAACCCCAAGAACATATCCCTGGTGGTCCAGTAGACCGTGAAGCCCGAACGCGGGCAGCAAAGGTTCCAACCCCCCCAAGAACATATCCCTGGTGGTCCAGTGGACCGTGAAGCCCAATCGCGGGCAGCAAAGTGATTAAACCTCCCCCCCAAGACCATATCCCTGGTGGTCCAGTGGACTGCTAAGCCCAGTTGTGGGCAGTAAAGTGATTAAACCTCCCCCCAAGACCATATCCCTGGTGATCTAGTGTCCCCACCCCACCCACCCATGAAGCCCCACCACCCCGCTCCCCCTGGCAGCCAGCAGAATCCCACCCACCTGCTGCCTACTTGCACGACTGACTGCCCAGTAGGGCTGCATGCCCATTGGTGCAGAGCAAGAGCCAATGGGTGTGCAGCCCATACCGTACAAGGCAGTCCAGATATGTGAATGGAAGGGGTGAATCAAAAAACACGTCATGGAGGCTCTTGTGGCAGCCAATGAGCAAGCAGTTACCTTGACCCTCGAGTCACAGCAGGTGACTGAAAGGGACCAGACAGCTCCAGAGAGAGAGGCTGAGAGAGAGGAAAAAGAGCATCAGAGAGAATTCGAACTGGAGAGGCTAAGACTCCAATGACCAATGCCAGACGTGGTAAAATGCAAGGATAGACCTGAAACTCCAAGGCTGGGGTATAAATTAAGTTCCAAATTAATAGCAGAATTTAAAGAGGGGGAGGATATGGATGCATTTTTAAATTCATTTGAAAGGGTCAGAATGCCCAGTAAGTCCTGAAGCTTCCAGCTATTCCCACTACTTACTAGTAAAGGACATGAGGCACTAGGCTAAATGGACAATCATGATAGCCAAGATTATGAGAAACTTAAAACTGCTTTACTTAAGAAGTATGAACTAACTCCTGAAGCATACAGAGTTAAGTTCCATAAGCTCCAGAGAAGCCCTGACATGAGCTATGAGGAACTTGCCACAAAGCAACATCAGTTTTTGAAACATTAGTGGGAAGGAGTAGAAGCAAATTCTGTGGAAAAAGTTATGTTGCTAGAGCAGTTCTTCTGGGCTTGCCCAGCAGAGTTGAAAACCTGGCTGGAGGACTGAGATCCAAAAACAGCACAGCAGGTGGCTGAGCTCTCGGGCCGCTATGCCAGGAGCAGACCTGCTCTGAAAGGAAGTGGGGCAGGTGTGGCAGGCCCAAAATGGAAAAGCACACCTTCAGGGCAGCTAAAACCCTCACAGTCTCCACAGAAAGGGGGAAGCCCCAGGTTACAAAAAAGGGATTTCTCAGATAAAAGAAATGATGACTGTTGTTTTTCTAAACAACCAGGGCATCTTGCTAGACAGTGTCCTAAAAGGCACACAGTTGACAAAGTGGTGCTTGAATGAAGTTGGGTGCACTTTGAATGCCTGAAAGCATGCCTGTAAACATGAGGGAGCACACACACCCAGTTGCTGTAAATGGGGTGCAGACCCATGGGTTAAGGGACACTTGGGAGTCTCTTACCTTAGTAAAAGGGGATTTGGTTGGGCCTGAACAACTTATACCTAATCAGTTTGTAACGGTAAGGGGAATCACTGGGAAGAAAACTCTGCCACTAGCTAGTGTTCTCCTGGACTGGGATAAGACAGGAGAGAGGGTGCAAAAAGTGGCCATGACAGACAACCTCGCCCTGGATGTGATTATAGGGAACAATCTCCAGAAGGGGGTGGTGTGTGCGGTTACCTGCAGTCGAACGGCAATGGTCGCTTGTAGTTCCTTGGACCCCATAGAAGTCCCTGTGGGAAAAAATGGGAGGCTGGTTCCCCAGCCTGTGTCTCCTGAAATGGAGAGTAGTGAAAGGGAGGTAGGACTGCCCCAAGTAGCAGTTCACAAAACAGCTACAGATGGTTACTCCGAGGAGAGAAGAGGTAACAAATGGTGAGGTTAGGGATGGCAGTGGCCCTGAATGCCTTGATGCTAGAGCAATGGACCCCAGTTTAGGAAATGAGGGGGACATGTCCCATACCTTGGGAAAATGTGAAGATTTTGCAGCTGCTCAGATAACTGACCCTAGTTAGGAGAATTTTAGGGCTTGTGCAGAATCTGACAAGACACAGGTAGGTGATGTGAGACATAGGGTATTTTGGGACAGTGGACTGTTGTATACTCAGGACATGAGGACAGAGGGAGGGGTGATGGTCAGGCAGCTTGTTCGTTCCCAGGGGTATTGTGAGCGATTGCTCAAGGTCGCTCATGACATCCCCATATCCGGACATCTGGGAATCATGCACACCACACAGTGATCGGCCCAGAATTTCTATTGGCCCAACTTCACCCAGCAGGTGAAGGAGTATTGCAGGTCTTGTCACCAGTGCCAACAACTAGGGAAGGCAGGTAGTAAAACAAAAGCCTCCCTAATTTCCTTGTCCATTGTGGAGGAGCCATTCTAGAGGGTAGGAATGGATATTGTAGGACCTTTGAGTACCCCAAGCTCCTCCAGGAAGAGGTTTATCCTGATGGTGGTACATTACACCAACTGAAACTCAGTGGTTGCCCTCTCCTCACCTAGGACAGACAAAGTGGCAGATGCCTTGCTAGAGATTTTCTCCCATGTTGGGTTTCCACTGGAGGTTATTACTGATCAAGGGTATACCTTCATGTTGGATTTGATGAAGTGTTTGTGGGAGAAGTGTGGGGTGGTGCAGAGATACATGACACCTTATCACCCACAAGTCAGTGGGCCTGTAGAAAGGTTTATTGATCCCCTAAAATCGATGCTCCAAATGTTTGCTGAACAGCATGGGAGGGACTGGGAGAAATAGCTTCCCCAGCTGTTGTTCACATACAAGGAGATGCCCCAAGAGTCCACAGGGTTATCTCCCTTCTAACGCTTATAAGGATGTAGGGTGCGTGGGCCTCTAGACTTGATCTGGGAAGACTGGGAAGGCAAGCACGCCACCCAGGGAACTCCCATAATGGAGTATGTCTTAAAGTTTAGGGAGAAGCTGAAGGAGCTTAAGGGGTGGCCCAGAGCAACCTGTCAGCTGCCCAACAGAAGCAAAAGGTTTGGTACAACCACGGAGCCAGAGCTTGCTCATACAGTGCAGTGCAGGTCAGGAAGTCATGGTCCTAATCCCAGTCTGGAAGGACATGCTACAGGCCAAGTAGGCAGGACCATATGAGGTAGTCTGACAGGTTAATGACGTTAACTATATCATAAAACTGCCTGACAGGAGACATACCCAATGAATGTACCAGGTCAACATGCTGAAACCATATGCAAATAGGGCTGACATGGTATTTGTAGTGTGTAGTCTTGGGGAGGGGATGAACAAAGAAGACCCCTTACCGGACTTGCTAGAGGAAAGCAAGCGGGAGTCCTCTGTGGAGGTAATCAAACTGTCACCCTAGTTGATCCCAGAACAATCCCAGGAAGTGAAGGAGGTTTTAGAGGACTTTGCCCCTTTGTTTACAGCCAAGTCTGAATGAACCCCCTTAACGACACACGATGTAGACATGGGGATGCAAGTGCCCATACAGCGGCCAGACTACTGGGTGTCTGAGGCCATCCTAAAGGACATAAGGAGGGAGGTGGAAGAAATGCTGGATTTAGGAGTAATCCAGAAATCCCACAGCCCCTAGGCCTCACTGGTAGCCTTGTTCCCAAGCAAAATGGCTCTGCTCACTTTTGTGTGGACTATCGTGGACTGAACGCCATCACGAAGTCTGACACCCACCCAATGCCAGAGACAGATGAACTACTGGACAAGTTGGAAGGGACAACATACCTTACCACCACTGACTTGACAAAAGGGTACTAGCAGGTGAAGTTAACTGCCAGAGCTAGGGACAGGTCAGCCTTCATCACTCCAATAGAGTTATTCAAATTCTGGGTAATGCCTTTTGGAATGAGGAATGCCCCTGACACCTTCCAAAGGTTGGTCAACCATGTGTTACATGGTACTGAACAGTACACAGTGGCGTATCTGGATGATATTTCCGTCTTGAGTGCCAGTTAGAGGGAACATCTATCCCACGCGAAGGAAGTGTTGGGCAGGATACAGATGGCAGGGCTCACTGTCAAGGCTGAAAAGTGCCAGGTAGCTATGGTGGAGGTGGCATATCTAGGCCATGTAGTGGGGCTGGGGCAGCTTTGTCCAAATCAAGTCAAGATTGATGTGAAAGAGGCATGGCCCTGGTCTGAAACCCAGAAGCAGGTTAGGAGCTTCCTAGGGACTGCCGGGTATTGTCAAAAGTTTGTACCAAATTACATTACCCTGTCAGCTCCCCTGTCTGGCCTGCTAAAGAAAAGAATGCCCAAAAAGATAAAGTGGCACTTACTCTTTACATACAGACTTCAATTCACTACAAACTAAGGTAGAACTTCAGATAACTCTTACAGTGCATTTTTTTTGTACATTTCCACTTTTTTGGTTATGCTGTGACCACATTGATCAAACCTTTTTGTTGTAATGTATGATAATTATTTAGTAAAGACATTTGTTTTGTTTAAGAAACCTGCCTGAGCGAGGTTTCTATATTGTGTGTTTGACTGTGGGATGTTTCAATATAATCTGTGTCTAAACTGTTATTGTTAAGGGATACCATCATAAGCTACCAAATCAAACAAAGGGTCTGAAAAGGGAAAGTCTGGATAAAGATATGGGGAATACCAAAGTCTCAAGGAAGGGTCTGTTGTGATTTGAACCAGGTTATTGCATGCCTTGTGGAAGAAAGCAGAATTAGAGTTACAACGCTAACTGAAAGAGGTTGTAATACCTGGATTCTGCCTCTGTATAACAACCAAGAAGGATTCATATTTCACTACAAGACTTGAGACTAGTATTGTACCGTGATCCAGAGTAAAGAGGGAACCCTGGGACTTCATGGTGAATGTTCAGTTGTGAATACAGTGAGCACTATAGAAGGACACAAAGAGGGTATCCCTTGTTTCCACCTCCCTGTCACAGATTGCACTTAGGGGTGGGCACTGTGAGCTCAGTGGACCTGACCCTCAGGCATGGGTTCATGATAGGGGTAAGGTATGGAGAACCATGTGCACCAATGCAAAGAATCTGGGAAATAAAATTCCAGACATGGAGTCCATCCTGGTTGAGGCTAGCCTGAATTTGGTGGCCATAACTTAGTTGTGGTGCACTGAGCACCATGACTGGAACATTGCCATACGTTACTACTCTGTGTTCAGGAGAGCTAGGGCACGGAGTAGGAGAAGAGGGGTTGTATTATATGTGAGGGAGGGAATCAAGGCCACGGAGGTACAGGGTCACTTGGAGGAAAAGGAGGGGCTGGAGGTGCAGTGGGTCATCTAGCACAATTCCCTAAAAGGATGCTTCTTGATAAAGAATGAAAATATATATATACTTCAAAAACAACTACGGTTACATTTACTGTACAAGGGCTGTGTTGACAGTGTGGTACTAGACGCAATATGAAGCAACCCAGGGGTGACCCAGAATCGTTTTGTAAGGGTACTGATAATTGAAGACATAAGTACTGTCAGGCCATTTTTACTCTCTGATGAAGAACTAGTTTAGAAATGTGAATTTCTCTTTTATCTGCTATTTACCCACACACTTCTGTTCACATGTACGCTGATGACACTGTACTGTATGCAACAGGTCCCTCCCCCGGCGAAGTGGCCTCTAGGCTCCAGCTGGATTTCAGTGCTATTCAGCTCTGGTTCTGCTCAAACCAGCTTTTTCTTAATCCCAAGAAAACTGTCTCCATAACATTCGGTTCAAGGCAAAGACTCTCCCGACTCTCCCCCACCCCTGCTTTCCACACCATCGATGGGAGCCACTTGGAGTCCTGCACCTCTTTCAGATACCTTGGGGTCTGGCTTGACCAGCACCATGACTTTTTTGCTTATATCGACGCAATCCACGAAAAACTGAACCCCAAGTTGGGTGCCTTATATCACAACAGTGGATGCATCCCCCTGCCAACCTGCAAAGCAATTGTACAGAAAATGATCCTCCCTATATTTGACTATGGAGACGTAGTCTGCAGCGTGGCTCCTAAGTCCTTCTTAGCCAGACTTGATCCTCTCTTCCATTCTTTCTGCCACTTTGCCCTGGACTGCCCACCCACAACCCATCACTGTGACCTCTACAGGTCCTTAGACCTACCCTCACTCCAGGATCAGACAGGCGCACTGTGCTAGGATAACAGTGACATTCTGGGCCCAGTTCCTTCCCCCTTACCTCATAGCTGCTCTTACAGCTCAGCCTCCATCTATGTACTCTCTCTCTCTCTCTCTCCGGAACACTGACTCTCAGCTTCTCTCTGTCCCACATACAGTATGTCCTCTTCTAAAGGACAAACTGCTTACAAGTACTGTAAGCCTAAATTATGGAACTCCCTGCCAGTAGACATTAGACACTCTGCCAACACTAAGCAGCTCAACTCTCTCCTCAAGATGCATTTCTCCTCCTCTTGCTCATTCAACTAGCTCTGCAGGATGGCCAAATGTCCCACCTTCTCCCTGACTATGATTATGTGTATGTATGTATGTCTATTTAAATTTCCTATGCTGCTGCATTTAGCCACTGTGCAATTCTAAGACATTCTATGCATTATAAATTCCTCTGCCTATGAATCTTTTGCTTATGCTTCCACTTGCTGTACATATGTCATTGTACCTAGTGTGCTTTCGGTATTGTAACTCTTCTATATATCTTGTGTTATTTTATTGCTTGCTCTCCACTCCCCCCACCCCCAGGATGCATCTGAAATCTAGCGTTGCACTGCTCAGTATGCCTTCCTGGTAAAACTTTTAAATAAATAGATAAATTTTGCACTCTCCCTAGCAATGTAACAAACAGAAGTAGGTTAGTAAGTACACACCATACCAAAAATGATAGAAAATGGCTTTCTTTTAGAAACACTCTCTTAGAAACATAGAAACATAGAATTTGATGGCAGATAAGGACTGCTTGGCCCACCTAGTCTGCCCATTTCCCTACCTAATGGATAAGATTCAGATCCTAGTTAACCATGGCAGGATTTACTTTTATGGAAATTACACAATGACGTAGGGCCCCGTGGTTCAGGAAGGCCCCCACACTGTTTAATTTAATTAATATTTACAGATTTACTTTCCCTACCGGACAACCGCGGCCGCCAACTGGCCGAACTTGCCATACTGTCGTGTGGCCAACCAGGCCGTAGGGTCATTGTCATTCATTTCACATCATGCCACCAACTGCCAAATAAAAAGCACCCTCCCCCCCAGAGTCAGGTCCCCACCTCCCTGCTCCAAGCAAGCCTCTCATCTCTCTGGGTGGCTCCTGCTATGCCTCTCATCCACCCTGACCCCACCACAACTAATCAACCAACCATGTCTCATCAGAGGTCCTCTGGAGTTTGATTACTGGGAAGTGGGAATTTGTGCATGCATGCGTGCATGTGTGTGGCATCAGGGCGTGTGGCCGAGCATTGAGGAGTCGAGGAGAAAGACAAGTGGATGACGGTCGGTCGGTCGGTCACGGTCAGACGGAGATCATCTCGATCGAATACAGAATAATAACAGACTAGAGCGGGCCAGGGGGCAGCTCGGAATCAGATTTGCCACACCATCCAGCCAGTGTTTCTTAAGCTTTTTTCTTGTTGTCAGGATGTCGTGGTGCAGCATCGCATGCTGCTGGTGTAGTTAGACAGTGCTGCTGAGCCTCTGGTCCTGTGAGGAGTCCTGGGCTGAGTCAGCTTGCTGCTGGTGTGAAGATCTGTCATCCATCCAATACAGGCATTTATCCTCCGGCTTCTAATCAATCACATCAGTTAGACCAAGGCCACACCAAGTAACAGGTATGTTGTTGACCATGCTGCTAACAGTACACTGTGTGTTGACTTATTTAGTTATTTTGTCTTCTTTCTTTTTTGGTCTGGATGTGGCGATTGGGGGATTTGGTTGGAAACTGCGGCAGAACAGTGAGCGGCAGCAAGTGATTATTGAAGCAAGAAAATGATTGAAAAAAACAGAGAGAGAGAGAAAATAATTAATTGCATTTACATGGGGTGTCTGATGGGGCTGCCACTAGCCAAGGCTCAGGGCTAGCCTGCAAGATTATTTCTATAGCCATCTTGGGGCTACATATTCAATGCTGTTTGCTTGAATTTGGTGCATCCTTTATGTCAGAAATCTGCCAAGGCTCAGGGAAGCAAGATTATTTTTATAGCCATCATGGGGCTATCTACTATATTCACTGCTGCTTGAATTTGATGCATCATTTATATCAGAAATCTGGGAGCAAATCAAACCACATTGCTCCGAAAGGATTTTACTTAGCTTCACCACTTACTTAGAGGTTAATTGTTAAATTGAAGTGTAAGCCCCCCATTCCTGCCTTTTTGCATACGACAGGTGGTATGCTGTTTGAATCTGACAGCAGTACCAGCTGGGGACTGGGTTCGGAGAGGAATGGGTTACTCGCCACAAGGGCTAGGTTTGGCTACTCTGCACAGGGGTACCCAAGTAATTCCGAACACAGGAAGCAATAACTGTAATGTCCAATACCAGGAATGGGATTCTAAAGTGTGGCTTTATTCACATCCAAGCAGAACAAACAAAGCATAGATGGACCCCCACGGGGCTACACTTCTGGTAATGCAGATTAAAAAAGAATCAGAAACACTTCTTCAACACTTCAGCCCTCAGGCTCTGAACCCACCAGGCACACAGCCCGGACTTGCACACTGCTTTGGGTACACAGCCCAAACTTGTACACTGTTCTGGGTTTTCCCTGGCTCGGCTCCCTTGCCGGCCACTTGGACACCTTCCATGTGTCATGGAAACATTTGCTGGTGGCTCCCTAAACCACCTAAGAGCACCTCAGCTCTATCAGGGAAACTTCCTTTTAATCCCACATCTGGGTACTTTCCTCAGGCACTGGCCAAGTACCTGAGAGAAAGTAAAGGTGCCACAGAGCAAATCCGTAGAGGTGAATTAGGTTACTACTGATGGGGGGATCTCCCACCTCTCGCTTCCACAATTCATACCCGACCATTTCTCTGGACGTTAAACATCTCTTTCTGTAAAGCTTGGCAATGCAGATTAAGGGTAAATGTATGTCACATTTCCTGTACTTGTCTTGCTTTGCCATTGTGCTGGACTTGAACATACTTTTACTTGGCTTAGCACATTGCTCCAGGCCTCCCACTGATTTAGCAGTCCAATCCCCACTTTACTTTACTCTTTGTGCTGGACTTGAACATACTTTTACTTGGCTTAGCCCATTGCTGTAGGCCTCCCACTGAGTTAGCAGTCCAATCCCCACTTTACTTTACTCTTTGTGCTGGACTTGAACCTACTTGAATTAATTGTCCATGTCTATTACACTAGACCTCCTACAAATTAAGTAGTCCAATCCCCACGTTCCAACAGTTCAGGTGAAAACATCGGCCCTATGTCAGAGCGAACTCACCCTTTGGTTGCAGGTGCCCCACAGGCGATTCCTCACAGGAATTTCTTTCCCATAGCTTCTGGTGCCACAGCACAACTTGAAATAAGGTAGCTTCTTCCTTAGCCGGAACCAGGAGGGTTGCCCGTGGAAGACAGGCAAACCCTTCAATCCCCATCCCCTCAGGGATGGGGCACATGGACCAGTAACAGCAGTCTCTACCACTTCATAAACAGCTTACTGTGTTCCTCTTTTGGTGGAAACACACATCTCCCCTTACAGTAGCTCTATGACAGAGCTTTAGGCTCTGAGATCCTGTCCACAGACTGCTGTGCTGCTCCTCTCTTCAAGACTGCACACAGACTCACTGTTCAAACTCCCCAACATTCTATCCTAACTCCCAACTGCAGATTCCAGTGTCGCTCATGCAGCTGCGAGAGTTCTATGGTGATGTCATCCCTCAGTCTCAGCTGAGACTGAGAACAGAGTGAGAAAGTGTAAAATCCATTTAATTGGAGTTTCACAAGCTGCCTTCCCTGTCTACCACTAGGTCTTACTGGGATTCTAGTAACCCCGGGTAACAGGGGGGTTACACTCACCCTGGGCCAGGAAAATGACTGTCCGCAGTCATTATTTACCAGGCTTAGGCCATCTCATCCTATGGGCTACCTGCAGAGGGGGGTGATCAGGCCCCCTCCTACCATGTGCTAGCACAGGTAGGCAACACTAAGGGCCTAGAGGCCATTGGCTGACACCTCAGCCTCTATGCTACCCACTGACTATGGGTACCTAGTGGCTCTGGTAGAACTGCACAGAGCATAACCCTATTAGATCAGCACTGCAACCCCTACTGCAGGTCAGGGCCACAACCTGTCTATCCTCCCTAGCCCTCTAGGGAAGACCTATCTGCCTTTAACTGAAATCCCAAAACAAACAAACAAACAGGGGACCTCCCCGACCTTGGGCACCATGCAACCACACACCAAGAGCTGATACCATACCATTACATTACTCCCTCACTCCCCCACAACCATACCTGTGGAAGAAAAGGGTTACTACACAATAACAACAACAACAACAACAGTACTTTAAATACTACACACTAAAGTACTAGTGAGGAACTCCGATGAGCCCCTCCTCCTCTTCTTGTCTTCTCTTCTATCTTCTTCAGGAACACCTGCAAGAAAAAGAAAGACAACACACACTCCTAATCTGCATACACAGACTATCTAAACCCCTACCATCAAACACTGGAGAATCCCAAAAAGATTTTTTTTTTTTTTTTAGAAAAGGTAGAAAAACAGTATACACACTAGAAAACAGTAGAAAAACAATAACATTATTTACAATACACATTTAGGGGATGGAGTGCCTTAAAAGTCCCATCTAGTGACCACAGTGCCTGAAGGCTAGTCCATTAAAGAGTCTCTCCTGGGCCGGAGCCCGGTGAAGCACAGTTCTAGCAGGCCAAAGTACCGAACAGGAGAGTCTTTGAGGACAGTTCACACATCTGGAGTCTGCTAGTGTAGGGTGTGTACTGCAATGTCATAAGAACAGAAAAGTTTGGACTTACCAGCCCCTTGTAGAACGAACAAAACACACCGACCTGCTCCTCGGCCGAAGACTCTCCCTGGCAGCACTCTTCCGATACAGCTGGAAGGACATCTTCCAGGAACTACAGGAGGGCACATATGGAAACTGCTGGGATGATGTCATCTCTGGAGATGGAATCTTGGAACAGGAACAAAAAGGAAAACAGCTGGTCTGACGTCATCCGATTACCAGGCGATGGATCAGGATACAGCTGGGCTGGTGTCCTCTCTGGATCTGAAGTCATCTGGTGAGCCAGTAGATGGATTCTGGAAAGTCAGTACACTGTAGAACTGATGAATGTGGGGCACCTGAGTCCTGGACTTCCATACTGGCGAAACAGCAAAGGCACTGCAATGGCTGGAGTAGCAGCACTGGCTACCACTGCTCTGCTTTCCATCTAGTAGGCATGGGCACATCTGCAGGGAGGTCTTTGCATTGAGGTCAATAGTATCATGGGTCAGGAGCTTGAATTATTACCCCATCTGGGTGCACATAATTCACACTTTAACAGGTTACACATCCCTCTCCATCCACTATTCGAACAGTGTCCATAAACAGTGTCCTGCCTTTTTTCCAGTGGCTGTATTTTTTGTGAAACATTCTGTTCCTGACATGCTTGTTTGCACCAGGATGCACACATTTCATTGCTTCAGCCCAGATCCAGGATTTCCTGCTGTTCTCAATCTCCTCCCAGACTCTCCGAGGAAAGGTAGGAAAGGACATCCCATAGATTTCATTTGGTTTTCTACGAACCAGTCTCTCCTCTTTACTAGCTTTGGTCAACCTGAGACCACTGGGCTGGCTTGGGAGTGGCCAGTCATGGTTCTGCCAGCTACACATTCTCAAAGAGATGAAGAATGGATCCCTGACTTCTTCTTGCACAGCCAGAGCAGTGGCATCACCACTCTCTTCCATGAATTCCTCTGAGGCAAGAGCTTGAGGCTGTGTACCCGTTCCTTTTTCACAAGGCCACATAGGTTCCCCCTCTTCTTTCTCACTGAGAATCTGTGCCCAGGAGTGAACAGTCATCCTCACTCCTGAGACTATCCACTCTTCACTGGGCGAGGAGGTCGATACCTCCCATTCAAAGGCCTCCCTCATCTCATCTTCTCCTAGGAGACTTGGGCTAGGCCCCCCTCTCCAAGGGTCTACTGATACTCTGCCTGAATTGTCTGTCTGTGATCCAGCATCCAAAACATCAGCATATTGTTCTGTCTGCAAATCGGCACCCTCTAGCTTTGTGCCACACTCCCCCGAGGGGCCTTCTCCAACAGGCTCCACCCAGTGCTGTGTGCTGCCAACTGCAGATTCTTGAACTTTTGTCCATGTGGGAGCCAAACTAATCTTGGGTGCTTTAAACAAGCTGTATTTCTCTAAGCACCCCGAACAGTGAGGTATCATGAAGACGTCCCTTCCAGCATTTAAGCATATTAAGCACACTTGCACTGGGTATCCAGGAATCACCACGTGAGGAGGCAGTTGTCCTCCATAGTAACAACTCTCAATGTCCCTTAACTTGTTTGCTTCTGCTGCTACCACAGCCCAGGCATGATCTTGGTAGAAGGCTAGTCCTGAGGCCATGACTGCAGAGAAAAACAAACACTCACTGTTATTGAAAGTTCCACATCACTGAACACTTTTTTTTACTTTTAAAATGGCTCCTTTGCTGCTGTGTTTACATTACTACCCCACCTTGTAATGGCAGAGGCAGCGCTCCTACGCATCAACATTCTGAAATTGGGTCAAGCCACTGCGCATCCGATTTACACACTCTACTGATAACTTTGCTCAAACTGCACAAACTTGCACTGTTGTTTTTCCTAGCACATTTGTATGATTTACCACGGACTTTTCACTTGCTGAAAACAATGCTCTAGCTCACAGTCCCTTAAAGCTTCAGTATTTCAAGCACAGGACTGCCTCTAACTAGTGCTGCACATTTTGCTACAACTCACAGTCTCTCTCATGGCTTTGAAACTTTAAACTGACGCTGAACTCATAACTATGCTCACAGTCGATGGCTTAACAGGCTTGCTTTTGCTGGTAAAAACTTGACTTAGTCTTTGTTTGCAAAGCGATTACACTGCTGCACACAGATTCAGCTGGCTTTCGGCAAAAATCACTGGTTTGAGCAATTATTATTGTTGGTACTCACTGTTATCAGTAACTGTTTGCTGCGATGGAAAACAGCCAGCAGCCACTCTTGGAGGCCTCTGGAAGGAAGTGGGTGGGCAGTCCTGCTGATCATCCCTTCGATCACCACACTCACAAACCAGTTGACTGAGATGCGGGTTGAGCCTGATTTTAGACGGAAAAGTCCGTTTTTGAAACTTTTACAGCGTTTTCAGTCACCGCGATGCTCCTCCGATAAGCCAGTACACATACTCCATTCACAATCCCTCTCGAATGCTGGGCAGTCAATGTACAGCTGGCTTGGGGGCGGGACTGATTGCAGTCTCACCAATCGCACGACGCCATGCAAATGAGCCTCTTTCCCTCGCGAGTGCTCTTCTCCTCACGGCGATCGTCGAGCAGGCAAATTTCAACTGCAAAACCACTTTTTCTTTCCGAACTGACTCCACGGTGGGAGTCCATTTCAACCATTTGTCATGGCCATTAACACAGCAAGTCTCTCAATTCACTAGAAAGCATTTCCAACGTCCAGGGCACAATTTTCCTTTTGCTACCCCTAGTCTTCCACACTTTTCTTTATCACAACAGTTTTTATAAGATGGCAAAACGCTGTAATTTTTGTTGATGCAGGACAAGGGCATACTCTCTCAGGCTTTACTGCTTCTTGGTAAACAGTTGGCATTTTAACAGCAGCATATGGACAACAGCACACAGCGACACACTAGTTAACCTTGCTTCAGCTTTTTGGGCTACCCACTGCCAGATAACCAAAACGCTAGCCCCTTGCCCGAGCACCTTTCCTCCCTAAATTAAAAATTCAAAGCAGTGCCTCCATTTTGTAAGCCCCCCACCCCTGCCTTTTTGCATATGACAGGTGGTATGCTGTTTGACTCTGACAGCAGTACCAGGTGGGGACTGGGTTCAGAGAGGAATAGGTTACTCGCCACAAGGGCTAGGTTTGGCTACTCTGCACAGGGGCACCCAAGTAATTCCAAACACAGGAAGCAATAACTGTAATGTCTAATACCAGGAATGGGATTCTAAAGTGTGGCTTTATTCACATCCAAGCAGAACAAACAAAGCATAGATGGACTCCCACGGGGCTACAGTTCTGGTAATGCAGATTAAAAAGAATCAGAAACACTTCTTTAACACTTCAGCCCTCAGGCTCTGAACCCACGGGGCACACAGCCCAGACTTGCACGCTGCTTTGGGTACACAGCCCAAACTTGTACACTGTTCTGGGTTTTCCCTGACTCGGCTCCCTTGCCGGCCACTCGGACACCTTCCATATGTTATGGAAACATTTGCTGGTGGCTCCCTAAACCACCTAAGAGAACCTCAGCTCTATCAGGGAAACTTCCTTTTAATCCCACATCTGGGTACTTTCCTCAGGCACTGGCCAAGTACCTGAGAGAAAGTAAAGGTGCCACAGAGCAAATCAGTAGAGGTGAATTTAGTTACTACTGATGGGGGGTTTCCCACCTCTCACTTCCACAATTCATACCCAGCCATTTCTCTGGACGTTAAACATCTCTTTCTGTAAAGCTTGGCAATGTAGATTAAGGGTAAATGTATGTCACATTTCCTCTGCTTGTCTTGCTTTCCCATTGTGCTGGACTTGAACATACTTTTACTTGGCTTAGCCCATTGCTCCAGGCCTCCCACTGATTTAGCAGTCCAATCCCTACTTTACTTTACTCTTTGTGCTGGACTTGAACATACTTTTACTTGGCTTAGCCCATTGCTCTAGGCCTGCCACTTATTTAGCAGTCCAATCCCCACTTTATTTTACTCTTTGTGCTGGACTTGAACCTACTTGAATTAACTGAAAATGTCTATTACACTAGACCGCCTACAAATTAAGTAGTCCAATCCCCACGTTCCAACAGTTCGGGTGAACACATAGGCCCTGTGTCAGAGCGAACTCGCCCTTTGGTTGCAGGTGCCCCACAGGCGATTCCTCACAGGAATTTCTTTCCCACAGCTTCTAGTGCCGCAGCACAACTTGAAATAAGGCAGCTTCTTCCTTAGCCAGAACCAGGAGGGTTGCCCCTGGAAGACAGGCAAACCCTTCCACCCCATCCCCTCAGGGATGGGGCACATAGACCAGTAACAGCGGTCTCCACCACTTCACAAACAGCTTACTGTGTTCCTCTTTTGGTGGAAACACACACCTCCCCTTACAGTAGCTTTATGACAGAGCTTTACGCTCTGAGAGCCTGTCCACAGACTGCTGTGCTGCTCCTCTCTTCAAGACTGCACACAGACTCACTGTTCAAACTTCCCAACATTCTACCCTAACTCCCAACTGCAGATTCCAGTGTCGCTCATGCAGCTGCGAGAGTCCTATGGTGATGTCATCCCTCAGTCTCAGCTGAGACTGAGAACAGAGGTGAGACAGTGTGAAATCCATTTAACTGGAGTTTCACAAGCTGCCTTCCCTGCCTACCACTAGGTCTTACTGGGATTCTAGTAACCCTGGGTAACAGGGGGTTACAGATGAATTGCTGGAGTTTACAAGGTTTCTGTGTGAACAGACCAGCCACCAAGATGAAATTAAGATCTGGACTGTGGCAGATGGCTAATTAATTAGGGAGCTCTCTGATTAGTCTTTTATTTATTTATTTATTGAATTTTGATGACCGGGTAGGCCCACTGGGCCCTGGAGGTCCCTTTTTCAGGGGCGACCCGGGGTGTAACAATAACATACAGGTAACAGATCAGTACAGTCAGGTGATTGTAGTGTTTTTAACAATAAAAGACTTAATAGGATTACAGGCGGCAGGTAGTGGAAGACATACAGGTGATAAGGACATAGAAGTTTCACATAATGAGAACATTTTACATCTCAAGTTCGTGATTAGATTTTGAAAGGTATAAAATTAAATACAAGCAAGGACAAGGTTAGCAGTGGTGTTTTTTGATAGTTTCTTTTCAGCCTCTTCTTTTAAATTTAATGACAACATCCTGCTTGTGTATTCTGGTCATTGCCGCCTTGCCAGCCCAGCGTCGCGGGAGAGTGGGATGTTGGCATTTAGGGGCCCACCGGGCCACAAAATATGACTTGGAGTAGGGCCCCACATCCATTAATCTGACTCTGTAGTTAACCAACAGCCTACTTTCTCCTACCCCCCCACTAGAACTGCCTTATGTCTGTCCCATGCAGTCTTGAATTCCCCCACTGTTTTTGACTCTACAACCTTCTCAGGAAGGCTGTTCAATGCATCTACAACTCTCTCTCTGTGAAGAAATACTTCCGCACATTTCCTCTGAGCCATCCCCCCTCTAACGTCAAATTGTGCCCCCTTGTTCTTGCACATCTCTTTTTCTGAAAGATGCTACCCTCTTGGACTTTGTTAATTCCCTTGAGGTATTTGAAAGTTTCTATCATGTCCCCCCTCTTCCTTCTTTCCTCGAGGCTATACATCTTAAGCTCCTTTAGTCTTTCTTCATATGTCTTCTGGTGCAGACCCTGCACTATTTTGGTTGCCCTCTTCTGGACAGTCTCCACCCTATGTCTTTGCAGAGATGGGGTCTCCAGAACTGCACACAGTACTCTAGATGTGGTCTTACCAACTGTCTGTACAGAGGGATAACAACTTCCTGTTTTCCACTGCTGATGCCTCTCCCTATGCATCCCAGTATCCCCCCAGCCCTCCTTGCTGCCTTCTCACATTGCTTTCCCTCCTTTAGGTCATCTGATATGACTTCCCCCAGGTCCCTTTCCATTTTTGTTGTAGTCAGTATCTCACCCCCCCCCACTGTGTACTCTTACCCTGGGCTTCTGTTTGCCAGGTGCATTACTTTGCACTTCTTTGCATTGAATCTAAACTACCATACATTTGACCATTCTTCCAGCCTTGCCAAGTCCCTTTTCATCCTTTTCACCCCACCTTGTGTATCAGCCCTGTTGCTGATCTTTGTGTCATATGTAGAGGGACATACTTTTCTTTCCAGCCCCTCTGCAATGTCACTTATCAAGGCATTAAAAATGACCAGCACCAGTACTGAACCCTGCGGTGCCCCACTAGTAACCCCCTTTCTTCACGGTGGACTCCATTTACTATTACCCTCTGTGTCCTGTTGTCCAGCCGATGTTTTTCCCAGACTACCACCCTGGGACCCACTCCCAAGCTGGCTGATTTGTTTATTGATCTTTTGTGTGGGACTGTGTCAAATGCCTTGCTAAATTCTAGGTAGGCCATGTCCACAGCCCTTCCCTGGTCTACTACTGTACTTTGGTCACCCAGTCAAATAAATCAATTAGATTTGTCTGACATGACCTTCCTGCTGTGAATCCATGCTGCTTTGGGTCCTGTGCCCCACTGGCCTCTAGATACTCAACAATTCTTTCCGTCAGAAGTGATTCCATCATTTTCCCTACCACTGAGGTCAAACTGACAGGTCTGTAGTTTTCTGCCTCTGTCTTGCTCCCACTTTTGTGAAGGGGAATCACATTCGCCCTCCTCCAGTCCTCAGGTTCCACACCATCCTCCCATGATATATTAAAAAGTGTAGTCAGTGGTGTTACTAGTTCTTCCCTTAGTTCTTCTAGAATTCTGGGATGAATCCCATCAGGCCCCATTGCTTTATCCACCTTCAGTTTTAGGAGTTCTTTCAGAACCCTTTCTTCTGTGAAAGGCCTGATATCAGCCCCTCTATCCAGAGTGCTTCTATTGACTGGATTAGGTATCTCCCCCTGCTCTTCCATTGTGAATACTGAGCAGAAGTATTCATTCAGTATCCCTGCTTTTCACTGTCGCTCTCTGCCCAACCACCCTCCTCTTTATTCAGCCTCAGTATCCCTGCCTTAGTCTTTCTTTTCTCCCTAATGTACCTATAAAAGGTTTTATCCCCCTTCTTAACCGAGTTGGCTGTCTTTTCCTCAGTTTGGGCCTTTGCTATTCTGACTGCCTTCCCCGCTTCCTTCTGCTTTAACTGGTACAGTTCTATGTCCTGCTCCTTCTGTGTTTCCTTACTCTTCCTGAATGCTATCTTTTTCTCCCTAAACTTCCCCGTCATTTCTTTTCAGAACCATAGTGTTTTTTTCTTTCATTTTGATTTGTTTATTTCCTTCACACAAAGGCTTGTTGCCTCTGTGATGGCAGTTTTGATGTTTCCCCATTGTTGCTCCACCCCACCTTCTTGTCTGTTTGCTAGTGCTTTTCTGAGGCACTGTCCCATTTTGACAAAATCAGCCCTCCCGAAGTCCAGTAACTTAACTTTTTGTATGACTTGACTCTATAGCTAAGTTTATCGTGAACCACACTTTTTGGTGGTCACTTGTTCCCAGATGACTACCCACTTCTAGATCTGAGATCCTCTCTCTGTCCAAATTTGAGAGTACCATGTCCAAGATTGCTCCCTCCTGAGTGGGTTCCAAAACTTGCTGTCTGAGGCATGCCCCCTGTAGGGCATCGAGAATGGCCCTGCTCTTGGATGTGGCAGTGGCTGCAGCAAAGAGGGCTCCATGACCTCCTCAGGAAGGCTGTTCCATGCATCCACAACCCTCTCCATGAAAAAATACTTCTTCACAATACCTCTGAGCCACCCCCCCTCTATCTTCAAATTGTGCCCCCTTGTTCTTGCACATCAAGGCCCTTGAAAAAATTGTGGTGAACCAACTAACAGACTACATCAGCAAATACCAACTGCAATGCCCCAACCAGCATGGGTTCAGGCAGGGGCATAGTATCACGACTGCCCTTGTAGAGTACACCAACTATGCTCACAAAGCTATGGATGAAAGCAAACTAGTAGGGGCGGTGTTCATAGACTTAACAAAAGTGTTCAACATCATCAACCACACCCTCTTACTGGCCCACCTACAAAGTCTGGGGGTGGCTGCCAATGTAACACTCTGGTTCTGGGACTACCTGTCCCTTAGGTCACAATGGGTAAAAATAGGACAAACAGTGTCTGACCCCAGGGAAGTCATGCTGGGGTTCCCCCAGGGATCCATCTTGGGACCCCTGCTCTTCAGCCGGTTCCTAAATAATCTCCCTCAAGCCTGCAAAGCCAAGATAATCCTATATGCGGATGACACTGTCATCCTCAACAACAACTCTCGAATTGAGCCACTCCAAGCAGTGCTTCAACACTCCTTCAGTAAAACAGAAGACTGGTTCTGCGAGCACAAACTTCTGTTCAATTACAAAAAAACAAGACCATGCTCATATCCTGCCCAAGAAAAGATTCCCCACCATAAACATCACCAACAATGTATTCGCTCCCTTGGAACAGGTACACTCCTTCAAATACCTTGGAGTCACCCTGGATGACACCTTATCCTATGCTCAACATATCGACTAGGTGGTCAAGACAGTCAACACCAAGCTTGGTGTGCTATACAGGCACAAAAAACACCTTACCACAGCAGCCATCCACCTATCAGTCACGAGCTCCATCCTGTCCACCACTGGCTATGACCTGGTTGTCTACAGCGCAGCATCAGACTCTGTGCTCAAGAGGGTGCACGTACCTCTCAACAAGGCCTGCAGGCTCATCCTGAACAACGATCGAATGACCCACACATGTTCCCTTTATGAACAGACACACCTGCTGTCTCTTGGGGGCAGGACTAAATTCCTCACATGCCTCCTAGGCAAAAAAGCATTACTGGGGAAAGCCCCCCCTCCCATGTGTAGCAGGCATCTTCTCCCTCCCAGGCTCAGAATATATAACCAGAAGCATAACGCAGGGGGACCTTGCAGTACCATTCCGACACACAGCTCTCGGACAGTGCGCCTTCTCCTATAGTGTCCCTCATTGGCTTAACAAGGTACCCGAGTCCATTTGGAACTCCACTAGCCTGTGTGGCTTCAAATCAGATGTTAAGCATTACCTGACCTCCAGCTCTGTGTGCATCTGCTTCTCCAACAGCTGACAGACTCTGGATGATCAGGCCCGGTTCTGCTAACAGCAACTATTCTCAGCACAAGACAGAAGCCACCCTCCCACATGCTCCTTGACAATGCCTCTGAATCACTCTAAGAGGCTGCTCCTGTACACCTCTCCCCCATGTCTCCATGCTAGGATAGGTCTCTGCCTCCCCACCCTCAACCCTGCCTCCTTGTCCACTTTTACTAGAGTCCCCCCTCCTCCCCTACCAAAATCCTGTCCTTACTGACCCTCTGCCGAACCTAACCTACCCTGTAGTGCCTCTGCACCTTATCTGCACTTATAATCAACTAAAGTTGATGTACATATGCTGTACAGTGTTTTAAATGTCTAAGACACTCTGTAACCTTTTCCTGATTGTTGTCCTGTTTGGTGTCTCAAATGTCCTAAAACTCTGTAACCTTCTTGATTGAATGTCTATACTCTGTTCACATGATGTGGAAACTTTGTAAAAGAGCCTTGGCTTAAAGATTATTTTCCGAATACCAAATAAATAAAAAAAATCTCTTTTTCTGAAAGATGCTACCCTCTTGGACTTTGTTGATTCCCTTGAGGTACTTCGAAGTTTCTATCATATTCCCCCCTTCCTCCCTCCTTTCCTCGAGGGTATACATCTTAAGCTCCTCTAGTCTCTCTTCATAGGTCTTCTGGTGCATACCCTGCACCATTTTGGTTGCCCTCCTCTGGACAGCCTCCACCCTGTCTATGTGTTTGCAGAGATGGGTTCTCTAGAACTGCATGCAGTACTCCAGTACTGCAGATGGGGTCTCACCAACTTACTGTACAGAGGGATAACAACTTCCTGTTTTCTACTGGTGATGCCTCCCCCTGTGCATCCCAGTATCCCCCCCCTACATTTGACCATTCCTCCAACCTTGTCCAGTCCCTTCTTATCCTTTCCACCCCACCTTGTGTATCAACCCTGTTGCAGATCTTTGTGTTGTCTGCAAAGAGACTTTTTCCTTCCAGTCCCTCTGCAATGTCACTTATAAAGACTTTAAAAAGGACCGGACCCAGTACTGGACAACGTGGTACCCCACTAGTAAACCCCCTTTCTTCACTGTGGACTCTGTTTACTATTACCCTCTGCGTTCTGTTGTCCAGCCAATGTTTTACCCAGGCTACCACCCTGGGACCCACTCCCAGGCTGGCTAATTTATTTATTAATCTTTTGTGTGAAACTGTGTCAAATGCCTTGCTAAAGTCTAGGTAGACCATGTCCACAGCCCCTCCCTGGTCTACTACTTTGGTCACCCAGTCAAAGAAATCAATTAGATTCATCTGGCATGACCTTCCCACTGTGAATCCATGCTGCCTTGGGTCCTATGCCCCATTGGCCTCCAGGTACTCAACAATTCTTTCCTTCAGAAGTGATTCCATCATTTTCCCTACCACTGAGGTCAAACTGACAGGTCTGTAGTTTCCTGCCTCTGTCTTGCTCTCACTTTTGTAAAGGGGAATCACATCTGCCCTCCTCCATTCCTCAAGTATCACACCATCTTCCCATGATTTGTTAAAAAAGGGTAGTCAGTGGTGTTACTAGTTCTCCCCTTAGTTCATTTACAATTCTGGGGTGAATCCCGTCAGGCCTTATTGCTTTGTCCACCTTCAGTTTTAGGAGTTCTTTCAGAATGCTTTCTTCTGTGAAAGGACTGATATCGACCCACCTATCCAGAGTGCTTCTATTAACTGGATAAGGTACCACCTCCTCCTCTTCCTTTGTGAATATTGAGCAGAAGTATTCATTCAGTATCCCTGCTTTTTCACTATCCCTCTCTGCCCACCCACCATCCACTTTATTCAGCCTCAGTATCCCTCCCTTTGTCTTTCTTTACTCCCTAATGTATCTATAAAAGGTTTTATTCCCCTTCTTAACCGAGTTGGCTATCTTTTCCTTGGTTTGGGCCTTTGCTATTCTGACTGCCTTCCCCACTTTCTTCTGTTTTAACTGGTACAGTTCTCTGTTCTGCTTCTTCTGTGTTTCCTTATACTTTCTGAATGCTATCTTTTTCTTCCTAACCTTCCCTGCCACCTCTTTTGAGAACCATAGTATTTTTTCTCTTTCATTTTGATTTGTTTATTTCCTTCACACAAAGGCTTGTTGCCTCTGTGATGGCAGTTTTGTTTCCCCATTGTTGTTCCACCCCTCCTTCTTGCCTGTTAGCTAGTGCTTTTCTGAGGCACTGCCCATTTTGACAAAATCAGACCTTCTGAAGTCCAGTACCTTCACTTTTGTATGGCTTGACTGTACAGCTGAGTTTATTGCGAACCACACTGTTTGGTGGTCACTTCTTCCCAGAAGGCTACCCACTTCTAGATATAAGATCCTCTCTCCATCCCCATTTGAGAGTACCAGGTCTAAGATTGCTCCCTTCCGAGTGGGTTCCAACACTAGCAGTCTGAGGCATGCCCCCTGTAGGGCATCAAGAATGGCCCTGCTCTTGGATGTGGCTGCAGCAAAGGTGCTCCAGTTAACATCTGGCATATTCAGGTCCCCCATCAACAATATCTCCCTCTGTCTCTGCCATCCTAAGGATTCCTTCTATCATTTCCTTGTCCATTTCCTCCCCCTTAGACGGGAGTCTGTGTACAACCCCTGTGTGGATTGTAGTGCCATTTCAAGTCTCCAGGGTGACCCACATTGCCTCCTCTCCTACCTATTTACCCTTTAGTTCTGTTGCTTTGATCCCTTTCCTTACATAGAGAGTTAATCCTCCTCCTCTTCTACCCTCCTTGTCCCTCCTGTAGATTGTGTACCCCAGTGTGTTGACATCCCAGTCATGGTTCTCTGTGTACCATGTTTCTGTGACTGCCACAATATCCAGACATCCCTCTTCCATCAAGGCCACCAGTTCAGAGAGTTTGTCACCTAGACTATGGGCATTGGTACTCATTACCCTACATTTTCTGATGGCCTTACCCCTTTTGCCCGATCCCTGTCCTTACTGCCTTTGCCTCTTTCTCCTTTTACCCCTGCCCATCTCCCTATCAACTTCTCTATCTTGGTGTTTACCTCACTAACTATCCTGATGTTTGGAAGGGGGTAGGATTTTTCTTCTCCTTTTCGGTGCCTCCCCCCCTGGCTAGTTTAAATGCTTGCCAATTAAGCATTTAAACCTATCACCTAGGATCCTGATTCCCCTCCTGGACAGATGCAGACCATTGCACCACTATAGACCTGCATTCCTCCAGGTAGACCCCCAATCCCCAAAGAAACCAAATCCCTGAGCTCTGCACCAGTTTTTCAACCACTGAGTAGATCCTATAGTGTGGAGCACTGTAGCCTCACCCATACCATAGACAGGCAGCACCTCCGAGAAGGTTACCATGCATGCTACTTGTCTAAGGCCCCTCCCCAACTCCACAAACTCCTCCTGCACTGCTCTGTTCCCTTTACCAGCCAGGTCATTTGTCCCCAAGTGGACAATGACATCCAGCTCCAACCCCCGTGCAACTGCTCCCATGATCCTGAGGATTCACTCCCTGTCCATCCAAGCCATGGTGCCAAGCAATCACCTTACCTCCTTCTCCCCTCCCTCCCCCAGTTCTACCCTCCTCTCTGTTAGGAGTTGTTTCCTTCCCCTGTGGTGTCCCATGCCACCTTCCTGTGGGTCTCCTCTGTGGAGGTTCCCAGCATCCTCTTTGGTCTCCACTGCGGGTGCCTCCATAGAGGAACCACACTCTGCCAGAAAGGCATATGAATTGTGGAGAGGTACAACTGGAGGGATACACTTCTGTTCCACCACCCTCACCCACCCTAAGCCCACTGTAGTACAACCGCTCCTCTTTCTTGGCAACCTCTGAGGCAGCTGCAGTGACCTGGTGGTCCCTGGGTGGAAAAGAAGGTCCCTGGCCAACTTAGCCTGGAGATAAAGCAACCTCCCTCAGCCCAGAGAGGTGCCTGCAGATGGAACAACACCACATCCTCAAGAACATCTCCTGAAAGACTGCTGCTCCACAGCCACTGCACTGCACCACTCCCATCATGTCTTATTTGTGGCCACTTAACTGTTGTTTTGTATACTTACTCTTTCCTCTCTCTTTTCTTTTTTTTCTCCCTACTTTCCTACTACCTCCGTGCCCTTAAAGCTCCTGATCTTCCTGTTCTGGGACAGTAAATTCCTATATTCTACAGTAGTTTCCTTCTTACTTGCTCAGAGTCAGACCTCCAGCAGCTCGGGGGGATGGAGAGCTACTCTTTTCCTTCTAGGATGGTGAGTCTTTTGTGGATCTGTGATCACTCCCTTCCTGCTCCCAAACAGGAAGTTCCTGTTGTCAGTCAAATTTTGTGCCTATAAAAGTAGAACCGGCTAAGGGTGGGGGTGTAGAGGGGAGGGATGGAGGACAATATTTATTTATTTATTGGAATCTCGGATTAACTCTTTTGAGCTAAGAGCTCATTTACAAAGGTTCCATGTCATAAGGCAGTAGACAAGGTACGTAGACATTACAAAACAGATAGGGGGTATATACAGCAGGCAAGTACATATGGTACATACAGATACAGATTCAATCAAGAACAGCTAAAATGCATCAGGTAGAAGAGGTCAACTTTATTGCAACAGTACGTAGAGCATACCTAAGGTGGACAAGCAATTTATAGTGGTAGCTGAGCTTTAGAGCATGCAGGTAGAGTTATGGAGAGTCAGAAGTGGTGGTGACCAAATGAGGGTGAGGACAGAATAGATGAGAGCAGGGGAAGAGTGGGGGCAGAAACAAAGGGGTGACAGATAAGGGGGTAGAGTGGTAAGAGGGTTGGGATTGGATAGGAATCTACCCAGGGTCACGTAAGTAGGTGATAGGGTAGGGCTGGGTAATGTCTGGGAAGAGACGGATATGGGAAAGGGTTTTAATGTGGGGGTGAGGTGAGGGGAAACCAGGGAGAGGGTGAATGGGGGCTAATATTTGTGAAGAGAAAGCAGGAAGACAGGGGAAGAAAGAGTGGGTGTGGGGCTAAGTGCTCAGTTGGGTCACACCAGGCAGGGGAGGAAGTGGGGGAGGATGGATGCTATGCAGAACAGATAAGCTATCAATAACAGTAGGATTAGGCACAGGTGATGAAGTTGCGGTTACTAATAGTGGCCAGGTACTGCAGCAGCTTGGCTTTAAATGGGCATAGTTTTGTTTCCTCAATCAGCTCAGAGTTAAGGGAATTTAGCCAGCAGGGAGCCCTGTATTCGAAGGACAGTTGCCCTAGTGACGTCCGGCAGAATGGAATTATAAAGGCAGCTTTACTCGACCCCCCAGTTAGTCTGGAGGAAGTGAAGTTTCTTAGCAGTTGCCTCACTCCAGGAGGAGCAAGACCGAGGGGGGATATTTAGCTAATAGACAGACTTGGTGCTGAATTCTGCTATTCAAGTTTAACCAACTAATGCTTGAGTATAGTTCACAAGTGTGAGTTAAACGGTTCGCACCCAGGACTAGTCTGCAGGCTTTGTTTAAGATAATCTTGATTTACCTAAGTGCTGTATCGGAACCGGCACCGTAAACTACCAGACCATAATCTATGATAGAGAGCACGGCGCTGTTAACTGCAAGCTTGATGGCACTATACACAATATAGTCCTAGTAAAGTTCTAACAGCAGCTCCTTCCTCTTGCTGCTGCTGTCTGCCACAAGCTATCTAGGTCGGTTTTTAAATGCAAACACCTGGCTTCCTTCTGTCTAAGCCACTCCCCCTAATTCACAGTTTCTTTCTTCACCTAGCTAACTGCACAGATAACAATTCCTTCTCCCAACTCAGACAAACACACTCTTTTTTTTTGTTTGTTTTTACCCTAAATTGAAGTTCCCAGTAGTAGAGTTCTAGTTCTGTAGTGAAGTAGAGTAGTAAAGTTCTAACAGCAGCTCCTTCCTCTTGCTGTTCTCTTAGATTGATAAGCCTCCGTATGACACTGGTGGCCATCCCCACAGGGAGCCATGTACACAAAGCATACAGGCCTTAACATTCCTTGTATGTTGGGTACATGGCTTGTAGTGTGCAGTGTGACAGTCTGGAAAAAAATCTGAAAGGGAGAGAAAATTACTTTTTGGTGAAGGGCTACAAGCGGGGGCTGCAGGCGAACTGTCAGTTGTGTATAAATGATATAAGACGAGATTTTACCAAAGTGATTTGGATGGCCTGTATACATTGTATGTGTGGTCCTCTGTGGGACTGGCCACCTTGACATGGTACCAGGGCTAAACCAATCCAAGAAATTGTTACTGAGAACCAGCCATTTTCTACACTTGTGCTGCAAATTGATCTGAGGTCACTCCTGGGTCAAGGTGGTGGTAAATGGGGTTCACCCGGAAGAGGGTAAGGTAACCAGTGGGGTGCCTCAGGGGTCAGCACTGGGACCGATCCTCTTCAAAGTCTTTATTAGTGACATTGCAGAGAGGCTGGAAGGGGGAAGTATGCCTGTTCGCGGATTACACAAAAATCTACAACACAGTAGACACACCGGGGGTGTGTGGAAAAATGAGGGAATATCTAAAAAGGCTGGAAGGCTGGTCAAGGGCCTGGCAACTAGGCTTAAATGCCAAAATGTGCAAAACCATGCACATGGAGCACAGAAACCCAAGGGCAATGTACCATTTAGGAGGGGCGGTGGTAACACCCACAAATCATGAAAGGAATCTGGAGGTCATCATATATTACATACATACTGCTCGGGTACTTACCATCACATATGACGCCAACTCCATGAGGTTAAAAGGAGAACAAATATTTATTTTTAAAATAGCATATTTAAAAATCACCTGACACATTTCAGATCCCCATACTGGACCCTTTCTCAAAGGCTGAATTAATGTCAGTTGACACTATTTAAATAGTCCATGGCAAATGACATCACACATGCATAATGACTAGCCGTGCAATCTATTTGGCTGTTTCCAAAATGCAAATATTTTAAACACTCAGCTCCTGTTTTACAAAATATTTCACAGAATAGTAATTCCAAAACCTAAAGAGAAGCGATAACAAACACAGACTTTGTTCATATATATATAAAAAGAACCTAGGCTGGGGGGGGGGGCAAAAGAATAGAAATACAGGTAAAACCATCTATGATGTCCCAACTTCGGGTTGTATATCCAACAAGGCGAAGTAGAAAAATAATTTTGCCTTATACTTTCTTAGTGAACCAAACCACTTTCCAATTCTGCATTAAAAATATACTGTATTTATTTTTCACATCACATTCATAAAACTTCTAGAACCTTTCAATCTTTTGTAAGCACATTCAATTTACCTCTCCTCTAAATAGGGGTGCATGAGCATGTCTATTCCAGCATTAGCATATCTGATAACCTGAAGATAGCAAAGCAGTGTAATAAGACAGTGGGAAAGGCTAGCAGGATGCTGGGGTGCATAGGGAGGGGTATCACCAGTGAAATAGGGAGGTTGTGTTACCCCTGTATAGATCAATGGTGAGACCCCACCTGGAATACTGTGTCCAGTTCTGGAGGCCTCATCTCAGGAAAGACATAGATCGGCTTGAGGAGATACAGAGAAGGACAATTAAAATGGTGCATGGCCTGCATCAGGAGCCCTATCAGGAAAGACTCAGGGAATTAAATATGTACTTTCTGGAGGAAAGGAGTGAAAGGGGAGACATGATAGAAACATTCAAATGCCTCAAAGGTATCAATATGGTAGTGAAGGATGGCATTTTGCACAGAAAAAGATGCTCAAGGACCAGGGGCGGGATATGAAGCTGGAAGGAGGAAGACTTAGGATGTGAGGAATTATGTCTTTACAGAAAGGGTGGTTAATGTCTGGAACAGCCTCCCAGCAGAGGTAGTGGGTACCAGAACAGTAACAGGATTCAGACATGCAGGGGATAGACACAGGAGACCTTAGTGACAAGGCTGGGGGGGGGGGGTAAAGCCAGAGATCATTTAGGGTCTACGGTAGCACAGTAGGTAGGGACTCTTTAGGGCAGACTAGGTGGGCCAAGAGGTCCTTTTCTGCTAACAGCTTCTGTGTTTCTATGTATTCTGAGTTGTGCCAATAAGGTAAATAAATGGAATGCTGTCTCTTCAGTAAGGAGCTCAGTGAGTCACCTCCATGGTGAAAGGCAGCAGGCGGCTAAGATAAACAATAATTACAATTGACAAACAATTCATAAAAAAATACTGCTCCTTTCTCTCTAGTTTTGTTTATCTTGGGAGACACCTCTGTGTTAAACCATTTACAGTCACATAGTAAAAACTGGCTTTCAGCTGCCTCCTTAGTGTTTAAGAGACTAATTTTAAAATACTGGAAAGAAAAACAGTATCTGTCTCTTATAGAATGGATAGACTCTCTTGGCTGTTTAGCAAATAATGAAAGGACTAGCTACAGTATATTGTGTTGGATAAATTAGACATTTTCCATGTAATCTGGATTCCTTTTCTGGAATTCAAAGGTTCCTTGTAATTGGCATTGTCTATTAAAAATTTTAATTAATACATCCCTGGCACATTTATGACTGGAATTTGCTCCTTAGGATCTTATTGTGGTGGTCAGGTATTGTGTGTTTTATATTATTAGCATGTGAACTATGATAGTCTTGTAGAGTATATAGTACTATTGTTTTCATAATTAAGGAAGTACTGCTGTTATTATAATGTATTCTGGTTTATTATCTGGATTGTATGTTTCTTTGAATTATAAATAACATTTAAATTGGAAAAAAACAATAATTAAAATCAACAAAATAAATTTACACCAATGTTCAAAATCATTGAACGCACCAGCTTGGTGACACTAGCAGCCTGGGTTTTTGAACGAGCCTGGCGCATCAGAAAGCCAGCCATGAGAGGAGGATTGAGCACCCCACAGGACGCTCTCCTCTACAGAGGAAAGATTGTGCCTGCCTGCTGCAATACTGCCACCTAGGTGCCCACAGGTGGCAATGCAGTGGAAGCTCCAGTCATGTTCGGTTGGGGGGAAGGCACAGATGTGAGTGCCCTGCTTGTTAATGCTAGTGCACATCAGGTTGTGTGATCCCAGTAGAAGGATGAAACCGAGATAAAAAGCTGGTTGATTGGCAAGATATAGTCCAGCCCATCCCCACCACAGCAGGCTTTGTTCCTCCCACCTCTCCCTTTTCTCTTTGCTTTCCTCCTTCTTCCAGTCACTGCTCGGATATTCACTTCTCTTCTGTCCACCACAGTGATGTAATGGGTGGAACCCCCACCCCAGGAGGTTATCTGTGTGGCAGTATCATGCTGACCAGGAATGGGTCCCAGAGAGAGAGTGCATTGTGATGAGGCTGTGCGGATGGCAGGAGGCACTTGGCTGTAATGGTAGAAGATACAGCTGGTTATGCAATGATGCATGAACACCACACAACAAAAAACAATCATTAAAATCTACATTAAAAGGTGGATTTTCAAGCCCAGTTTCAAATGCTATAGAGATGGCTGGATAGGCAGACTAGATGGGCCCCAAGGCTCTTATCTGCCGACAACATCTGTGTACCTATGATACTGCCTATAGTGGTACTGAAAGTGAGTTCCACAGACTTGACACCACCATTCCAAAGGCCCTGTCCACTGAGGAATTCAACCAAGATCTCGTGGTGGTGGTGAGGTCCAGCTCTGTAAAATGAAGACGGTGGTTTGGGCATATCGCATATGGAACCAAGATGTCGTGGAGGTAGATGGTGCCAGTGCATTTAAGGCATAATATATAAGAACCAACACCTTAAAGTTGATGTGCTGTCCAGCAGCCAATGCAGTTCACACAGCAGCAACAAGATGTGAGCAAATCTTCCTGAAAACATCAACAGCCTGGCCATTGCATTCCATGCTAGCTGCGGGCAGAGCACCTACACTCCAGGCAAGCCCACTTAGAGCGTGTTGTTGTAGTCCAGCCTTGGTAGGCTCCTCAGGTGGGAGTGGGGATAGTGTTGAATGAGTTCCCTGGGTGACTCCTCACAAGTCAGGAAAACACACAGTAATTAAAAAAGTAGCTTCACAGAACCAGTATATTTGTACCTACCTTCTCTTGATCTGCCGTTGCTGTCTGCCATCTGTACCTAGATGTGCAGCGCACAGAGTTGCTGGATGTATTGTATGTGTCTGTAGATTTGCTAGATTGCTTCTGAGGATATGTCTGGTACAGTGCTTTTTATAAGGTTAGTAGATCTGCCTGTGACCTCTAATAATGTTTAATAATTAAGCCTGAAAAACGCTGCTTGAATCCATGTGAGTTTGGGAAGAAAGACAACTCAGCAAATCACCTTGCAGAGTTAGCCCCTCTCCTCCGCTACACCCCTTTCTTGACCTAGAGGTCACATGGAGTTCAACATGGGTGATATGTTTTCTTCTATCACTTGATGCACTGCGTCACTGGTGAGCAGGCACACGGTCTCGTGAAACTTGTTTTGGCTTGAATTCTCCTATTCTAATGTAATACAAACAGACTACGTAAGAGCTAAACAGTATGGGGCTTTCAGGTTTTATGAGGTCAGTACTAGCAAACTTGTCTTGTAGCTGATAGATGACTCACCAAGGGCAGAATATCTCTAGTGTGCAAAAGTTGTCTTTTGTTATCAGTGGTGGGACAGAGCCAGAACTGAAAAATGAAGCAGAGGTTTGCTGATCTCCAGAGAGAAAATGCTTAAAGATCATTCAGTATTAGAGGGGCAACTCCAAAAAAATACCATACATGTGCACAATTTGGCTTAAGTTTAATATCCTCACCTTCCTGGATCACGGGGGCTGTGGTCTGTTTCAAGACTGAACTGGGCCTCACAAGTGTACCAGTTGAGGAGACTGAGTCATTTGAGTGTACTGTGGTAGCAGGTGTAGGCTGTAGGATCGCCCTCATCTACTGTCCACCCACGGATGAGAAGCATTTCCTTCAGGAAGTGGCGGACTTCGTGATCAATATGGCATTTGAGTCACCCAGGCTGAAGTCCTGGGCAACTTTAACACCTGGGTCGATGACAAACTCTCACAATTTGGATAGCACTTCCGCCAGTTGATGACATCTCTGGGCATCACACAGATTGTTACCACTGCTACTCACAAACATGGTCACTCTCTTGACTTAGTTTTCCTCCTGGGGATCGAAGCCTCAGATTTGGGGGTGGAACTTGTGGGATAGTCCAATCACTACATCATGGGGTTCAGTTTCTGTGCCCCCTTCATAAGTCTACCCCATGGAGATGATCAGGTACCGCCCTTTATGAGATGTAAGCTCCGAATGCCTGGTGGTGGTGCTTGACCTATCGGTCCTTCCATCGGCAAAAAATTACCCAGAGGCCCTAATGATGGCCTATAATAAGGCCATTTCTGTGGCCCTGGATGTCATTGCTCCTGTTTGAGTTCATCCTCTCTCTCCCTTTGCCCTCGGTCCCCCTGGTTTGATGGGACTTTGAGGGATATGCAGTGATTAGGATGAAGGTTAGAGCACTGCTGGTGGAAATCTGCCCTGGATGCCGACCACCTTAGATTGATGGACCATTATCAAGCCTATCAATCTGCAGTCACCCGTAAGAAGGCAGAATTCCTGTCCAGGGAGATTGCAGCTGCTCAGAATCAACCAGCTCAGTTCTTTCGAACTGCAGACAGACTGTGCAACCCAGCCTGTCTGCAGGTTGGAAAAGCTTTTTTGCAAGTACAGTGCGATGAGCTTGCTCGATTCTTTATAACTAAGGTGGCTGACATCAGGGCAGAGCTCCAACCAGCACACTCTGTGGGTGTTGCCTTGGATCAGTGCTCAGTCAATGCCCCTCAACTTTCCTGGAGTACCTTCGACTGGTCAGAGTTCATGGATGTCATGTGGCTCGTCCAGGGTATGCGCCCTACGTGCTGTAGTTTGGACCCAGTACCAACTACCCTGATTATGGGTTGTAGTGACATCATTGGTTCGGCCCTAGCACAGATAGTCTGGTGCTCCTTGGAAACAGGTGAGTTTCCTAGTTCCCTGAAGGAGGTGGTGGTAACACCCTTCCTGAAGAAATTTTCTTTGGACCC
This sequence comes from Neoceratodus forsteri, assembly GCA_016271365.2. Classification (NCBI taxonomy): domain Eukaryota; kingdom Metazoa; phylum Chordata; order Ceratodontiformes; family Ceratodontidae; genus Neoceratodus; species Neoceratodus forsteri. The sequence continues at coordinate 1,312,969 of JADMNL010000030.1, forward strand.
GGATTGCCATGCAAACTACAGACCAATCTCAAACCTTCCCTTTACAGGGAAGGTGGTTGAGAAAGTAGCGGCCCTATAACTGGAGAACCATTTGACCATCCATGACATCTATGAACCTCTCCAGTCCAGTTTTGGAAAGAGGCACAGTACTGAGATGGCACTGGTTCGGGTGCTCAGTGATCTCCTGATGGCAAGAGATTGGAAAAAAAATGCTCCATCTTGGTTCTAGATCTGTCATCAGCATTTGACACTGTGGACCATGGCGTTCTACTCATCGCCTGAGGTTCATCTGTGGCCTGTCAGGTACAGTCCTCAGGTGGTTTACATCTTTTCTCACTGAAAGAACTCAGAGGTGGTGTCGGGGATTCATTCCTCTGACCCAGTTCCTCTGTCATGTGGGGTCCCTCGGGGATCGGTGTTGTCCCCCATGTTGGTTGCAGTGTACATGCTACCCCTCGGAGACATTGTAAGAAGGTATGGGCTGAGGTTTCACTGCTATGCTGATGATACCCAGCTCTACCTTTCTTTCACAGCTGACCAGGATAGAGCTCTCTCGGTATTTAACAACTGCCTTGCTGAAATCCAGGATTGGATGAATTCGAGCTGGTTGAGGTTGAACTCGGAAATAACTGAGGTGCTAGTTGTGGACCCGGGGTGCCGGATTGGGGGGCCAGGGGTGGGTTCACCTTCAGGACGTTTCCTTGGGGCTTGTTACTCCCAACCTCTGAACAGGTGTGAAACCTGGAGGTAATTTTTGATGAAGGCCTGACACTGCGTTTGCAGGTGTCGGCATTTGTCAAATCCTCTTTTTACCATCTGAGGAATATCTCCAGGATCAAGCATCTTGTTCCATCTGGCGATCTCCCAATGTTGGTCCATGCCTTTGTGTCCTCACACCTGGATTATTGCAATTCCCTCTACCTGGGGTAGATATCTGCCACCTGCAGCTCGTGCAGAAGGCAGCAGCCCAGTTATTGACGGGAACCTCTTGGTCCTGTCATATTTCCCCAGTGCTGTGTGAACTGCACTGGCTGCTGGTACAGTGGTGCATCACCTTTAAAGTCAGACTTCTGACTTATAAAGCCCTACATGGACAGTACCCAGACTACCTGAAAGAGCTTCTGGTCCCTTACTGTCCTGGGTGATCGCTCCGCTTGGCTGATGAGGGATTGCTAGAAATTCCAAGGGTTTATATAAAATCTACTGGGGCCCAGGCATTTATGCATGTGGCCCCTACCCTCTGGAATTCTCTACCCCGTCAGTTACGGGAGTGCACGACTGTGGAGGGATTTAAACAGGCTCTCAGAACTTATTTATGGAACCAAGCATATGGTGAATGATTTAAACTTTGTTTTATCTGTACTATCTGCACTTTGTGGTATTTATAATGTGTGTACTTATGGCTTGTTTGTTTATTTAATTGTTATTAGGCACCTTGGTTTGCTGAAAGGCGCCATATGAATAAAGAATTATTATTATTATTCCTTTCATACTTTATTACTTATAAAATTTGCATGAAAACAGGATCTCTGTTGCTCAGTCTTCATCCACTCTGGCTGCTCATGTACAAGTGACATAATAATCCCCTTCTCTGACATCACAACTGGTTGCTGTAGAAATTATGATGATGTTTGACAAAAATCTGCAACAGAGTGGACATGTCTGGTGGGATGGAAAGTATGAGAAATTACCTGAAGAATCTGGAGTACTGATAATGAATCTGGCAGCTGGGTTTCAATGCAAAAAAGTGCAAAATCATGCACTTGAATAAGAAACCCGACAGCGACACATCAACTGAATGGGGAAGTACTTGCAGTAACTAGACAGGAAAGGGACCTGGGGTGATCATATCTGATGACCTGAAGGTGGCTAGACAGTGTGACAAAGCAGTGGGAAAGGCAAACTGGATGCTTGAATGCATAGGTAGAGGTATTACCAGCAGGAAGAGGGAGGTTATACTGTCACTGTATAGATCATTTGTAAGACCCCACCTGAAGTATTGTGTCCAGTTCTGGAGGCCCCACCTTAGAAAGGACATAAACAGGATGGAGGTGGTTCAAAGGAGGCCACCAAAATGGTGAGGGGCCTGCATCAGAGACCCTACACTGAAAGACTCAGGGGATTGAACATGTACTGACTGGCAGAGAGGAGGGAGTGGGGTGACATGCTAGAGACTTTCAAATACCTCTCAGATATAAAGAAAGTGTAGGTGGGAAGCATCTTTCATTATAAGAGATGCTCGCGGACAAGGGAGCATTCAATGAGACTGGAGGGAGGCTCAGAGAAAATGTGAGAAAGTTCTTCTCTGTGAGTGTGGTGGATGAGTGGAGCAACCTCCTGGTGGAGGTGGTGATGGCAAAGACAATGGCAGGGTTTAAGCATGCCTGGGATAGGCACAGGGGAATTTTAGATAGAAGGCAGGAGAGGGAGAAACTGCAGGACAACTAGGAATAGTAAGGGCAAGGTGGGCAGGGAGACTGGGCAGTTTGGGCAGACTAGGTGGGCCACGTGATCCTTATGTGCCATCATCTTCTATGCTTCCATGTCAAAAGCAGAGCATTATAATGTCACTCGCAGACAAGCAGCCAGTGCAGATGAAGAGCAGGTGATGGAATTACAATTAATAAAAGGGTTCCCCAAATTAGACTGGTTACCCAGGATGGTAATAGATCCAGAAGGCATGAATACAAGCTGGAGGGGTGACATTGTCAGGACAGCCCCTGACATCTCTGGAACACAGAAGACTGTCTGTATAAGAAGCCTTATGGTCTCTCCAGTCTTCCCTGTGAGGTGATCCACGACCATCCTTCCCTCCACCCAGACCTCTCAAGCATCCTTAACCCGACCAACCCTCTCTTGAGTCCATTCACCATTTTTGCACTGTCCAGATCTTAGGGTAGTCTGTTCCACCCATCCACCACCTGCTGCATGAAAAAGTGCCTCCTAATGTCCTTTTTAAGTAAAGAAGAAACAGTGTGCACACCCCTAATGCAGAAAAAAAACCAAAATGTATTGGTGTGAAGGAATGACAGAACAATAGCTTCTACATATAGCCACCCAAAGTGGCTTCCTTGGGGGGAGCTATCTCATAGCATGAATCATTTTATGTCCCAAACAATTAATCCATTTCAGGTGAAATCAACTTGATAACCATGCTATGAGGAATGCTAGTGCTTGAAATGAAGTGCAGTTTAAAGTGCGTAGACTCCATGGTTAAGATATAACAACTGTCCAGAAAAGTGTGTAAGATTGATTTGAACAACATTAAAATGTATTTGTATCACTTTTTATGAATATGCCTATATGTTTGTTGTGGCCAAATCTGACACACTGCCATGAAAACAGAACTCCACAAATGAAACTTCTATTTGCCAATCAATCGAAAGCAAGCTCTGTAAAAAAACATCAGCGCATTGCTGCTATTATCCAATCAGGGCATCTCAGTAAAATTCATTGAAAATGCACATTATCCAGTTAGGGCACCGCAATACAATTAATTGAAAATCACACTGCTGGGTCACTCTGTATTCATGCAAGTGAAGGCTATGGCATTACTCTTATTTTGTGGATGCAACTGAAGAAAAACAATTTTAATTGTGGCATTAGAGAGTAAAGGCCTCATTACAGTTTATAGCCTTGTAGCAATAACTCTCCCCATTCATTTGATCTCATCCTTTTACTAAATAACCTGTAATTCCAGCTGCATAGCTAATTTTGTGAAGTCAGATTCCAAAAGGGCCCTTTTGGTCACAACAAAAAAAAATTATCTTATTCAAAACTGAATAAAGATGTGAAAAAACATCTGGCTTATATTTTATCATTATACATTCTGGCCCAGATATTCAAACTGCGCCATTTTGTGGCGCAAGCCCGTGCGCCACTCAAAATAGTTGCGCAGGGGTGTGGCCAGGGTGATATTCAACAGAGTTGCGCTATGGCGCAACTGCTTTGAATATCGCCCCCTGGACACCCCCACTGTGCATGGCGCAGTGGAACTGCACCAGCGCAAGTGGTCAGAGTGGAGCATTGAGATGCGGTGGCACAAGTTCCATTGTGCCATGCACAGCACCTGAGATATTCAAAGGGTGACATGCAAATGGGGCCATAATTTATGCAAGGCACACGGGGGGCCAATTGCATCTGATTATGGCCCCATTTGCATGCCATTAGCATGCAGGTGCGCCGATCCCCGATGACTTGCACCTGGCACCCTGCCAGGCAGCAGCTGTCGGGGACTGATGCCACCTGCAGCCCGATCGCAGGATGTCCCGTAAGGGACAATGAATGGCTCCAATCCCTGGTGGTCCAGTGGACCGCGATTAGCCAGATTGCAGGCATAACTGTAAGTCTCCTCCCCCAAGTAGCCCGATCGTGGGCAGAAGTGTAACCCCCTACCCCCCCGAGTAGCCCGATCGCGGGCATCAGACCCCCCAAAGCCCAATATCCCTGGTGGTCCAGTGGACCGCAGTAGCCCGATCGCTGGTGGCATTCTCCTTACCCAAGTCCAAATCCCTGGTGATCTAGTGGACCCCCACCCCACCGCCCACTGGGCCCTACCACCCCGCTCCCACTTCAAGCTGGCGTGCTGGCAGCACCCCACCGCCTGCCGCCCCTATCACCGACTGACAAGGGCTGCATGCCCATTGGTTCAGAGCATGAGCCAATGGGCATGCAGCCAATACCGTACAAGTCAGTCCAGATATGTGAATTAATTAATTCCTGGAAGCAGCTATGGCATAGTCAGACCAGGACATTGCGGCCATCATGGAGACCTAGTGTAATGATAACCATGACTGGGAGATGGCCCTACCCAGCTATAACCTATTCAGGAGAGACAGAAATAACAGGAATGGGGGAGGAGTGGCACTGTATGTGAAAGATACCAATTAAGACCACAGAGATCCAAGGGGAACACGGAGTGGAAATATACTGTGGGTTAAGCTTGAAAGAAAACCGGGGGGCAGACATCTGCAGACCACCAACCCAGGTGGAAGAGACAGATAGGGAATTGATGCTTGCCATCCAAAGAATGGCAGACAAGGGGGAGGTGGTGCTGGTTTGAGACTTCAACATACCGGTCATGGACTGGAAACCTTCCAGCAGCAGCAGAAGCCACTAACAGATTTATCCTGGACTCCCTTCAGAGAGCCTTCCTTAAACAATTGGTCATGCAACCAACTTGGCAGGAGGCAGTACTGGACCTGGTGCTCACAAATGGGGACAGTGTGATGGGGTCACAGTGGGGGAGCACCTGGGGAACAGTGACCCCTGGACACTGTGATGGGGTCACAGTGGGGGAGCACCTGGGGAACAGTGACCACTGGACATTGTGATGGGGTCACAGTGGGGGAACACCTGGGTAACAGTGACCGCCGGACACTGGTTTGACATAACTGAATGGGCAGATCTCCGCCACACTAAAACATGTATCCTACACTTTAGAAGGGCAGATTTTGGGAAAATGGGGAAATGCTTGGAAGAAGCACTAGCTGGAATGTGGAAGGAATTGGAGGAACAGTGGGCAGTATTTAAAACAGGGATAGCAAGGGCAACACAATTATGTGTTAGGCAGGTTAGTAAGGGAAAAAGGAAGAGGAGACCCTTATGATATTCCAAGGAGGTAGGAGAGAAATTGAAAGCCAAAAGGACTGCATTCAAGCACTACAAAAAGACGCAGGCAGAAGGGGATACAGAGCGGTACCAGGAGAAGCAAAGGGAAGCAGGAAGGGTAGTAAGTGAAGTCAAAGCTTAGACAGAGGAGTGCATTGTGAAAACAGTGGTTAGAGGGGCAAAACCTTCTACAGGTACATAAGTGAAAAAAGGGAGGCAAAGGGGAGACAGTGAGGCTAAATGGTGAGGGCGAAAGTAGTGTTGAGGATGGCAACAGTAAAGCAGACATACCGAACAGATATTTCTGCTCTGTCTTTACAGTAAAAGGGGTGGGTAACGGGCTAGAAGGGAGTACAAAGTGGGGCACAGAAATTGATACAAGTCCCTTTCCACAGGAAAGGGTCCTAAAAGAAACTGGAAGGAATAAGAGTCGATAAAGCTATGGGCCTGGATGGGGTGCACCCCAGGGTGGTGAGGGAGCTCAAAGAAGTGGTGGCTGACCTTTGGCGACCCTGTTTAGCTGATTACTGGAAACAGGTGAGGTACCCAAAGACTGGAGAACAGCTGATGTAGTCCACTTATACAAGAGCGGGAACAGAGAGGAAGTGGAAACTGCAGACCGGTCAGCCTCACCTCAGTAGTGGGGAAGATTATGGAAGCACCCCTGAAGGAGAGATTAGTGGAAAACCTTGTAGCCAGTGGTCTACAGGACCCAAGGCAGCATGGTTTTACTGGGGGAGGTCATGCCAGACTAACCTCATTGAATTTTTCAACTGGGTGACAAGTGAGGTGGATCGGGGGAGGGGCAGTGGATGTGGCCTATCTGGATTTTAGTAAGGCCTTTGACACTGTGCCCCATAGGAGGCTGTTAAACAAACTGGGCAATATGGGTGTGGGTAGGACAGTAGTGCAGTGGGTGGGGAATTGGCTGGATGACAGGACACAGAGGGTGGTGGTAAATGGCTGTCACTCTGCAGAGTGAAGGGTGACCAGTGGAGTGCCACAGGGATCAGTGATGGGTCCTGTCCTCTTCAACATCTTTATCAGTGACATTATGGATAACATAGAAGCTAGAATTTCCCTGTTTGCTGATGACATAAAACTGTAACAGAGTGGACACACTGGAAGGGTTGGATAGAATGAGGAGAGGCCTGCAGAAGCTCGAGGAATGGTCAAGCGTGTGGCAGTTGAGATTTAATGCAAAAAAGTACAGAATATTACACATTGGGCACAGAAACCCTGGAACAACGTATCAGCTGGGGAAGGGGATATAAAATGCTCCAAGCAGGAAAGGGACCTAGGGGTTATAATCTCTGATGACCTAAAGGCTGGGAGTCAACGCGACAAGGTGGCAGGTAAAGCAAATAGGATGCTGGGATGCATATGCAGGGGCATCAGCAGCAGGAAAAGGGAGGTCATAATTCCGCTGTACAAGACATTAGTGAGGCCCCACCTGGAGTACAGCGTCCAGTTCTGGAGGCCTTACCTACGTAAGGATATGGACAGGGTGGAGATAGTTCAGAGGAGGGCAACCAAGATTATGTATGCATCACAAGTCCTACAAGGGGCTGAATGACTTGAATATGTACTCCCTGGAGGAGAGGAGAGAGAGAGAGAGGGGGATATGACAGAGACATACAAGTACCTCACGGAGAGGAACTAGGCGAGGAAAACACTATTTTCAGAGGAAGAGATGTTCCAGGACTAGGGGTCATGGGATGAAATTGGAGGGAGGGAGGGAGGGAGGTTCAGATTTAACGTGAGGAAGTATTTCTTCATGGAAAGGGTAGTGGACAAGTGGGATGCCCTGCCAGAGGAGGTGATGGGGGCTGAAACGATTACAGGATTCAAGAATGCATGGGATAGGCAGATAGAAGTTGGGGAAGGGGACAACCCAGTTCAAGAGAAGCTAGAACAGGCAAAATTACTTGTGCAGCTGGGCAGACTATTTGGGCCAAAGGCCCTTATCTGCCATCGGTAACTATGTATCAATCTATATGTGTTTTATATATATATATATATATATATATATATATATATATATCTGTAACAAAATGGTCGAAAGAGTGGCAACTGGGGTTTAATGCAAAGAAGTGCAAGATCATGCACGTAGGGAAGAGAAACCCCTGAAGCCACCTATAGGCTGGTAGGTGAGTTGCTGGCAGTCACAAGGGAAGAAAGAGACTTGGGCATCATCATCACAGATGACCTGAAATCATCCAAGCAGACCATTAAAGCAGTAGGTAAGGCTAGGAGGATGTTAGGGTGTATTAGTAGGGGTATCACAAGTCAGAAGAGGGAGGTAATAATCCCTCTTTACAAGACACTGGTTAGGCCCCATCTGGAGTACTGCATGCAGTACTGGAGGGCACACCTTCACAAGGACATTAACCAAATTGAGGCAGTCCAGAGAAGGGCAACCAAAATGGTACAGGGACTGCATCAGAAAACATATGAGGACAGATTAACGGAGCTCAATATGTATACCCTAGAGCAAAGGAGGGAGAGAGGTGATATGATCGAAACATTCAAACACCTTAAGGGCATTAACAAGGTGAAAGAGTCTAACATGTTTCAATAAAAGAAAAATAGCAGGACAAGAGGACACAGCATGAGATTAGAAGGAGCTCGATTAAGGGGTAATGTGAGGAAGTTCTTTTTTACAGAAAGGGTGGTGGATGCATGGAATGGCCTACCTCAGGAAGTGGTGGCTATGAATACAGTGCAGGGCTTCAAACAGGCATGGGATAGGCATAAGGGAGCAATACAGATGAGTATGAATAGATAGGCCACTGACAGAGCAAAGGCTGATGGCACATTTATAAGGTAGAAAAAAAATGGGCAGACTGGATGGGTCTTGCGGTTCTTATCTGCCATCAGCTTCTATGTTTCTATGTTGTTGCAAAGCATATATTGCTCCCATCTGAGGATGCATGATTACACTGCCAGTTTCTGCGTACTCACAAATATTACATCTTCTGCATCTAGAGAGGCCATTTCTAATATCAGGTTGCTTTTTTTCCTGTTTGATTGAAATGACTGCTAGGGAGAAGATCTCACTAGTTGGCTCCCTTATGAAAAATCACTCTACGAGTTGGATCACAAAGGTTCCCTAAATCCTGGTATGAAAAACACTGCTTGAATCCACGTGAGTTTGGGAAGGAAGACAACTCAGCAAGTCACCTTGCAGAGTTAGCCCCTCTCCTCCGCTACACTCTCCTCTCTTTCAAGAAGCTACATGGAATTTAATGTGGGTGATCCGTTTCCTTCTAACGCTTGATGCACTGCATCACTGTTGAGCAGGCACATGCGATATGAAACTTATTCTGGTTGAATTCTCCTATTTAGGTGTAATGCAAACAGATTATATAGGAGCTAAACAGTATGGGGCTTTCAGGTTTTGTGAGGTCAGTACTAGCAAGGGCAGAATATCTCTACTGTGCAAAGGTTGTCTTCTGTTATCAGTGGTGGGACAGAGACAGAACTGAATGAGAAAGCAGAGGTTTGCTGATCTCTGGGGAGAAAATGCTTAATTAAAGAGCTGGTGACACGTTCAGGAGAACTTTAACAAAACATAATATTTATGCATTGTCCAGCTTGTATTTCCCATTAGTTCTGTATCCCTCCTCCCCATTATTTAGTAGTGAGGTCATTTGCATGAAAACAGGATCTTTGCTCTGGAAGAGTCCATCTATTCCTGTGGCTTTCTCCCAACCTGAAGTCATAGGGTACTGCTTGTGATATCACAGTTACTCCCATGGCAACAGATTGTGATGTCACAACAGAGGATTATGATTTGAAGTAGGGAGTAAGCTATAGAGGCAGAGGGACTCAAAATGAACTATAAGGCACAATGATCATATATTCATACATATTTCTTTAGTAAATTATGGGGAGAAGAAATATATGAAATGTAAATGAAAGGCAGGCAGAACTGTACCTAATTATTATTTTTTTTCAAGTTTTCTTTGAGGCATTAGTAGCTCTTTAAATACCTTTCAATATCACAGGGGCAACATTAGACAAATACAGTACAATACATGTGCTCAGTTTGGCTTAAGCATAATATCTTCACCTTCCTCTCATACTTTATTACTGATAAAATTTGCATGAAAACAGGATCTCTGTTGCTCAGTCTTCATCCACTCTGGCTGTTCATGTACAAGTGACATAATAACCCCCTCCTGTGACATCACAACTGGTTGCTGTAGAACTTATTCCCAAAAGCAAAGTATTACGATGTCAGTTGCAGACAAGTAGCCAGAGAAGATGAAGAGCAGGTGACAAAGAGTTGAAATCAATAAAAGACTTTGCTAAATTAGGTTCTGCTAAGCCAGGATGGTAATAGATCTAAAAGACATGAATATAAGTGGGGTTGGGGGGATTGTCAGGAGGACAGCCTCTGACATTGCAGAAGCTTTTTTTATTTTTTTATTCTTTTGGTGACCGGGTAAAGGCCACTAGGCACAAATGCCTTTTTTCAGGGCAACCCAGGAGCACTTGGGAGGTTAAATGACTTGCTCTGAGCCACATGCTACGCAAGAGGAGACTGTCAAAATTGAACCCAGGTCTGCTGGAAATACCAAGCTCATTCACAGTTTGTTACTCTAACCTCCAGGCTGTATTGACAGAAACATAGAAAACTGTCCACAGAAGATGCCCGATGGTCTCTCCAGTCTGCCCTGTGAGGTGGTCCATGACCATCCTCCCTCCCGCCCTGACCTCCCTAGCACTGTTAACCTGCCCATTATGTCTGTTCAACCCTCTCTTGAGTCCATTCACCAGTTTTGCACTGACTACATCCCAGGGCAGTCTATTCTACCCCTCCACCACCTGCTGCATGAAAAAGTACTCCCTAATGTGCTTTTTAAACCTACCGCCTGCCAGTTTTCTCTTATTCCCCCTGCTATCAATGTTGCCACTCTGTGAACAGCTCACTTGTGTCCACTTTATTTAGACCCTGCGAGTGTGTAAACATTTCAGTCACAGGGTAAACTTTCAAAAACATACTATTTATCTAGAATTCAACAACAATTCAGATATTTCATGTAGGAAATATTCAGATAGAAATACAGTGTATCCTTCTGTCATTCTCAGCTTTCCAGTCACCCCTGTTTTAGATTCTAAATCAAACTGCACCTGAGTCCATTACCTAGCTGCTATGCTTCCAAACCAAATAATTTAGGTATTTCTTCTCTCCTAGCACCCTTTGGTGGATCATATGCACTACTTTTCCTGCAAACTGCCTCTTTGATGTGATAGCTCAGAGCGTACTAAATTTCAGTCCTGAATTTACTTAATTCATGTATTTTATTATGAATGTTCATATGAAAATGAGAATAGATTGAGTGTCTTGCATTGGAAGCTGATAGTGGAAAAAATGACAACACTATTATGCAGCACTATTCAGTTCCATTTACTAAGCTCAATTTCATTTTCCAGCTTTATGACTAAACCTGAGATCGTTTGCTAGGCTTGTTTACAGCTGTATGTTTTTTTTTACCTGACAAATTACCTTGCCTCTGTTATGTTATAATTCCAGATGTTTCTGACCGAGCAAGTTTACACTGGCCCAACACTGGTTTTCCATATTGCTTTTTTCTCCCTCGAGTCAGGTGGGTGGCTAGTCAGCCCCATCCCCTCCACCTGACCAGCTACCATATCCCTTGGCTTCCAGGGCTTAAGTCCCTTACAGTAGCACCAGAGGAAAGAGGGCCACCCCCACCCTCCTTCCACATAATCCAGAAGTGCCCTGCAGACTTAGTGATGGCACAGGCTCTAATGTCTCTGAAGTGGCAGGCAATAAGACTAACATGGTTGGTCCTGCTAATCTCAGGGAACGTACACCTTAATCCAGGCCCAATGTCATGTACTACAACTTTACATTAAAAAATGAATGGTCTAACCATTGCATCAATAAATATCTGCAGTCTACTGGCAAAAATCGACACCCTCCAAGTCTGGGTCATGCAACACTTGCTTGACATGCCTGACTGCTGTACAGTTTTCTTGGTATGTCTCTTTCAAACTAGACACACTTGGTAAAAGAGGAGAAGGGTGTGTTATATATGTCAAATACCACATGTAGGGCCAAATGCTAAATCAGTATGACACCAAATGTGGGGCTTAACTGCTGGCCATAAAAGTAATACTCGGCATGAACGGTAAAACTCTTACCATAGTCTCGGTATATATTCCTTCAAAGGGACAAGCTGTCAGCTTTAGATTTGTGATCGACTACCTCTCAGATCGGAGCCGAAATACTGACCTGGTAATGGTTGGGGACATTAATAGTAACTGGTCCTCCCCTGATGCTGGCCCCTGTAAGGACTTGCTACCATCACTCAATCTTGTGCAACTGATAAACACCCCTACACGGCTTAATAACCAGACAGACACCATAATCAACTGGATGGTTATGAACTGGCCTGGTAGAATAACCTCCACTTCAGTTCTGCTGGTCTCTCTCAGTGACCACTCCCCAATAATATGCAAATGGTCTAATAAGGCCCCAAGAGTGCCAGCCAGACTCCTGAAGAAAGGCAAACTGGAAGCACTAAGAGCTCACCTCAGCCTCCAAGATTAGAGCTTTCTTGACTCCAGCACTGACATCAATGCTGCCCTTGAAAGCTTCATAAACAAGTTGAATGCAGTATGTAATATCTATGCCCCCTACACTAAATGAAAGATCTATGATTACAAGAGCTTCTGGATCACCCCCCAGCTACTAGCCCTCATGAAACATAGAGACACCCTTTGGTACAAAGCTAAAAACTCTGACACCCTGGCAGACTACCAGAATTATAGAACTGCCCATAATAAGTGCACCTGTGCTATATGTATGGCCAAAAACAATCACTTTAAGAGTGATCTGACAAACTCAAGGGGTGACAGTCATTGGTTCTGAGAGAACATCAAGTCTCTATCACTGAGGGTCATCCCATGCAGGATCACAACCACATAGCTAATGTTTTTAACAAGGCATTTAACAATCTCAGTGGCATGCTGCCTCCTAGCTTCCTCCAACCCTCAACTGATATATACCCCACACAAAACCCAGGGACCCAAGCAAACTCCAACCCGCCTTTCTACCTCAGAGTTATCACCCCTCACAAGGCTAAAAAATACCTCATAAAAGCTATTGGAACTTCCAGGACTAGTAGTGATCAGCTTGACCTCAAACTAGTTAGATTCACCCTGGATAAAATTTTCACTCCCCTCACCGAACTCCTAAATTTTTCTCTGATATCTGGTGAATTCCCATGGATCTGGAAGGCGGCAGTGGTAACCCCATCTTCAAAAGTGGAGATAGAGCCAACTTTGTAAACTACTGCCCAATATCAATCATACCCCCCTCTCTCAAAGGCATTAGAGTGTGTAGTTTCCAACCAACAGACAGAATAGCTAGACAAATACCAACTGCAATGCCAGCAACAACATGGCTTTCGCAAACAACACAGTACTACAACCGCTCTAGTTGAGTATGCCAGCTATATTTACAATTATCTGGACAGAGGAGTCTTGGGGAAGGGGGGCTACATACATTGACCTCACCAAGGCCTTAGACACTATAAACCATAATCTGCTCCTGGGTCAATTCTTCCTTACCGGCCTCTCCTCTGAATCTGTAGACTGGTTCAGGAGCTACCTCACCGGGAGGGTCCAAAAAGTGAAAATACAAGACCCCTCCAAAAACTGCAGTGTCACCACAGGGGTTACCCAAGACTCTATCCTTGGCCCCCTACTGTTTGGTTCATTTCTAAACAACCCCCCACAATCTGTAAATGACCATGCTCTGCTTTACACAACTGATGCGGTCCTATATTCATGCAATGCCGACCCCACTATGCTTAAAAAGCGAATGCGGGCTAATTTCTCCTCTGTAAAACATTGGTTCCTTCAATCCAAATTACTCCTTAATTACAAAAAAACCAAGGCGATGTTATTCGCATTGTCATGTAATAAACACCGTGCTCACCAACTTCACATTCTTCACAGTCAGAACTCTCCCCTTGAAATGGTCCAAACTTTTAAATACTTGGGAGTGACACTAGACAGCATCCTATCATTCAGCCAACGTATTGACTCAGTTGCAGATTCATCCAATGCAAAACTGGGACTACTGTACAGACATCATCAATGTCTCACTGCTGAAGCACTAAAATTGCAGTAAACAGTTCAGTGCTCTCAGTGATCAACTGTGGGCTAGCAGTCTATGGGGCTGCCTCCCAATCCTCACTAAAATGTATCAGAACAGCACTTAACAAAGCATGTCGTCTAGTCCTAGGCGTACCCCGCCTCACCCACATCTGTGAGCTATACTCTCAGACGGGGTGGCTCAATGTTGACTGCCACATTGAGTATCAGGTTTGCATTCTCACCAAGAAATCTACTCTTGGACTTACCACTCTGGGACTGCAAAGTCTCCTTAACCAGCCTAGCACCACCAGATGCATCAGGGGAGTTAACAGTTTGACCCTAAGCATCCCCTTCCACTGAACCACACAAGGTCAACGGTCCTATGAGTACAGGGTGCCGCTATGGCTCAATGCGCTTGACATAGGCAGTATGAAAGAAATAAAGCTAGGACCTTTTAAATCTAAACTCCATATAGCCCTAGCCTCAAACAGCAACTGCAATTGTGAGACCTCATCCCCCTCCCATCTACTCTCCTTTTATCAGCCTTCCACCTTCCTATTTGCACTCTAATCTTGCTCCTCTCCACTCTGTACTTTCTGTTCTACCCCCTAGCTCTCCTCCTAATTTCCCTTTCATTTTCCCCCTTTCTCCCCTCAACCACCACTGTCCTACATCCCAGTGACACTCCTATTCCCCCATCCCCTCTCTTCTCCCTCCCCTGTGAACCTCCTCCCTGTGTCCCTCCCTCCATAGCTGCTCCACATTAACGGCTCTACTACCTCGGACCCACGCCTCATTGCAGAGTCCTTCAACTCTGCTTTCACAGATCTAAGCACAATACTCCCTCCTGACTACCTACACCATGCCAAGGTTCCCTCAGATGACAAAGCACCCAGTACCTCTCACCCTACCTTCCACCTCAAGAGAGTTACTATAAAGGAAGCAGCATTCTACATAAAAAAAAAAGTGCTCAGGAAGACCAGAATGGGTAGCGATGGAGTAGACATGAAGCTGGTGTCTCAAACTCTTGATGAGCTCATCAAGCCTATTACAAAACTATTCAACAAATTCCTGACCCTAGCACAATTCCCGACCACCTGGAAGCAAGCACTGGTCACTCCTGTCCACAAAAGCGGGGACAGGACCAATGTGTCCAATTACAGGCCGATCTCAATCCTCTCCTCCCTATCCAAGGCCCTTGAGAAGATAGTGGTGGACCAACTAACAGACTACATCAGCAAATACCAACTGCAATGCCCCAACCAGCATGGGTTCAGGCAGGGGGCATAGTACCACAACTGCCCTTGTAGAGTTCACCGACTATGCTCACAAAGCTATGAATGAAGGCAAACAGGTAGTGGCAGTGTTCATAGACTTAACAAAAGCCTTCAACACCATCAACCACACCCTCTTACTGGCCCAGCTACAAAGCCTAGGGGTGGCTGCCAATGCAACACTGTGGTTCTGGGACTACCTGCCCCTCCGGTCACAATGGGTAAAAACAGGACAAACAGTGTCTGACCCCAGGGAAGTCACGATGGGGGTCCCCAAGGGATCCATCTTGGGACCCCTGCTCTTCAGCCAGTTCCTAAATACTCTCGCTGAAGCCTGCGATGCCAAGATAACCCTATATGCGGATGACGCTGTCATCCTCAGCAAGGCATTGTCTCAAATTGAGTCACTCCATGCAGCACTTCAGCACTCCTTCAGTAAAACAGAAGACTAGTTCTACGAGCACAAACTTCTGCTCAATTACAAAAAAAAAACAAGACCATGCTCGTATCCAGCCCCCAGCTCAAGAAAGATTCCCCACCATAAACATCACCAACAATGTACTTGCCTCTTTGGAACAGGTACACTCCTTCAAATACCTTGAAGTCACCCTGGATGACAAATTATCCTACACTTAACATGTCGACCAGGTAGTCAAGACAGTCAACACCAAGCTTGGTGTGCTATACAAGGACAGAAAACACCTTACTATGGCAGCCATCTACCTATCAGTCACGAGCTCCATCCTCTCCACCATTAACTACAGCCTGGATGTCTACAGTGCAGCATCAGACTCTGTACTCAAGAGGGTGCACATTGCTCTCAACAAGGCCTGCAGGCTCATCCTGAATGGCAATTATATGACCCACACCTGTTCCCCCTATGAACAGACACACCTGATGTCTCTTGGGTGCACAACTAAATTCCTCACATGCCTCCTAGGCAAAAAAGCATTACTGAGGAAAGCTCCCCCCCATGCGTAGCAGGCATCTTCTCCCTCCCAGGCTCAGAACATATAACCAGAAGCAGAACACAGGGGGCCCTCACGGTGCCTTTCCAACACACAGCTCTCGGACAGCACACCTTCTCCTACAGAGAGCCTCTTTGGCTTAATGAGGTACCCGAGTCCATTCGGAACTCCACTAGCCTGTATGGCTTCAATTCACACCTTAAGCACTACCTGATCTTCAGCTCTGTGTGCACCTGCATCTCCAACAGTTGATAGACTCTGGATGATCAGGCCTGGCTCTGCTAACAGCAACTATTCTCAGCACAAGACAGAAGCCACCCTCCCACACTCTCCTTGACTATGCCTGTGAATCACTCTAAGGGGCTGTTCCTGTACACTCCTCACCCCAACCCCGTCTCCATGCTAGGATGGGCCTCTGCCTCCCTGGCCTCAGCCCTGTCTCCTTGACCACTTTTACTAGAGTCCCCCCTCCTCCCCTACCAAAATCCTTTTTGTAATTCATAATTTCATTAGAATTCAACTTTTTACAACTTTAAGCAACCAATATTTGACAGTCATAAATGTTAATCCTATATATATTATAAAGAATGAATGGATTAAAATGAACAGTTCTCTTTAAGACTTTACAGCATGCATTAAATATACTTTTTCTGACATATGCAAGTCTAGACAGGGTAAAACAATTAAGTTAGCAATTTTTGAAACTGAATCAGATTAACCTTGTAGAAACTACAATTTAAAGTGAAATCTTTACATCTGCAAATAGTTCAAAAATGGTTCCCATATTTCTAATTATTTTTCAAGGCGCTGTACGTTCACATATAACGCTCTCTCATAGCCTGCTCTGGTATAAAGCTTCTGGAGCCACTCTTTAACTGATAGGGTCATTGATTTATTCCAGTACCGTAACAAGACATTTTTGGCAGTAATAAATGCAGTTAAAAGCTGAAGTTTTTGGTGAAGTACTAGATCATCTAAATCTGAGCATATTCCCAGCACCACAAGTTTGGCTGATCCATGCACCCTACATTTAGTAACCTCACTGCACAGCTCCAATATATTCTTCCAAAAGGCAGAATTACTGGACATGACCATATAATATGGGAAAATGTTCCTTTATCTTTTAAGCATCTCCAGCACCTATCATCAGATGATAAGCCAAGCTCCAACATTTTGCTTGGTGTGTAGTACCATCTATGTACTATTTTGTATTGTATAAATCTCCCCTTGGCTTCTCTGCAGGCTGTTAATGTCATGCTCCAAATTCCTTCTCATTCTTCTGTAGAAATCTGAATTTGTAACTCTTGTTGCCATTTATCTTTTAAAGAGGCTAATGGGTCTATTTGTGTATCTAACAGCATCTTATAGGTGTTTTTGTGCCCATTATTTCTTGTACAAATCTGGTCTAAAATGCGTTGAGTGTGGAATTTAACCTCTTTGTTTATTTGGACTCTGAGTACTTCATGTAAATGTAAATATTTGTGAAATTCAGATCTAGGGATTTTGAACTTATGAGAAATCTGTAAGAAGGACATTAAGGAATCTGTGCCTGGGTCTATAAGGTCTTCTAGAAATGGAATACCTTTGGACTTCAAAGAGGGCCAGTCTATACATTTACCCCTATCTTCAAACTAGGATTCCCCTATAAGGGACAGTGGGGAGAGGATCTTGGTTCCCAGCATAATGCATCTGCAACAGTTTTCCACAAGGCATTTGTCTGACATAGAATAGGGTTTGACTTAAATATTCTAGTACATTCTGTAAATAAAGTCACTCTAGGATGATGTCCTCCAAGTATTGCTTTCTCAACCTGGACCCACCCCGGAATATCTTGGTCTTTATTTTGCCAGAAAGATTTGACACATTGGGCTGCAATAAAGGCATCATGCCTTAACTTGAAGTTGGGAATATCAAATCCACCTTTCAATTTTTGTTGTTGTAGTTTAATCATAGAAATCCTAGGTGGTTTATTATCCCAAATACATTTTTTAACCCTTGTCCATATTTTGGTAAAAAAAAATTGTGGTATATGTACTGGTAGGTGTTGCAGGAGGTAGTATACTCTAGGCACCATAATCATCTTGAAAGCTTGTATTTTCCCCTAGAGTGAACGAAACATTTTGTACCACCTTACAAAATCGAAATCCATTTTTTCTAATATTGGGTTTAGATTATCTGAAATGATTTGGAAAATATTTGGGGTTAGTGTTATGCCCAAAAATGTAATCCCTTTTTTTGCAATTGTGATATTATTTGTAATAAACAGTTTTATTTATATCTTTTGACAAAGGGAGTGCCTCTGATTTGTCCAAGTTTATTTCAAAACCTGATATGTTAGAAAATTCTTGAATGATTGATATAATATAGGGAATTGAAACCTGGGGGTTAGTTACGGAAAGCATCACATCATCTGCGTAAGCTGAAATTTTTTGACTTTTCCCCATTTTAATGCCAGAGATGTTACTGGAGGTAGCGGTTCCAGGGCTAGTACAAATAGCATTGGGGAAAGTGGACAACCTTGCCTAGTACCTCTATATATTTGAAAACTAGTGGATGAGACCCCATTATTTTTTATTTTACCTTGTACATTAGAATATAATGCTTGTATCCCTTGGCAAAAATATTCCCCTAAATTATATTTATTCCGAATTTTGAATAGATAACCCCACTGAATTCTATCGAAGGCCTTGACTGTGTCCAATGAAAATAGTATGGGTTGTACATGCTTTGTTTTAGCCGCATGAATAATATGAATTAATTTCCTGAACAAATCCAAACTATGGTGGCCTGTCACAAAACCTACTTGGTCCGGATGCTTTTGAATTATTGCACTCAGTCTATTGACCATGACTTTAGCAAGTAGCTTGCAATTGACATTAATGAGGGATATTGGGTGATAGTTACCACACATTAGTAAATCTCTACTTTTTTTTCCCCTACCAAAATCCTGTCCTTACTGACCCTCTGCCCAACCTAACCTAACCACTAGTACCTCTGCACCATACCTGCACTTGTAATCAACTAAAGTTGAGTCCATATACTATATAGTGTTTTAAATGTCTAAGAAACTCTGTAACCTTTTCCTGATTGTTGAGCTGTTCAGTGTCTCAAATGTCCTAAAACTCTGTAAGCTTCTTGATTGAATGTCTATACTCTGTTCACATGACGTGGAGCCTTTAAAAGAGCCTTGGCCCAAAAGCTATTTTCCAAATACCAAATAAATAAATAAAATACATTTAAATGCAGTCTGTGCAGTAAGTAGTGTTACTGTCTAATCACTCCTTTTGTAGAGTATGGGTGTCAGCAGAAAGTGAAGGTCTGAGTAGTGTTGATGGGAGTGGGCTGGGTACATGGCCTGCTGAGTGGGTATCAAGGAGCTAGGCACTGGAAGCTGATATCAGTCAGTGTGGGTTTGGGGATGGGAGCTACTCCACAGGTTACAAATTTGGATGAGAAAGAAACTGATTCTGTGGGTCAACCCCTTCGGCTGGGGGGATGACTTTACCCCTTGCATGCTTGTCCCTACCACTTTTCAGATTGTTCTGCTACAAATGCTGTTTCAGGCTTTGGCTTGACAGACTATTGGGATAATGAGGGGGTGGAGTTATGCAAATTAAGTCTCCTATCATGCTTTTTATGAGCTAACTTCTAGTCTGCAATTCCAGTGGACAGACAGGTGTTAACATAAACTTTCTGCTGTAGGGATGGAAAGTTAGACATGCCAGAAAATGGTAAAAACTTTTAAGCAGACAGGTGGTATTGCAACACACAACACTATACAACCAGGATCATACTCCATGTCAGTGTACCTGGATGGCTGGCAGGAGGAGAATTGAGAGTCCCAGAGGATGCACTTCTCTGGAAAAGGAGGGCCATGCGCCATGCAACTTGTTATTATACTGCCACCAAGGTAGGCACTCATGTGAGACAGGATGCAAGATTAGTGCATTTAATTGTACAACCATGCCTCTGCATCCTCAGGGGGGTGAGGTTACAGGAAGAAATGGAAACAGCAGACAGCTCATCACAGAAGTTGAAACTGCTCTGCCCACCAGACACCCATGTGGGCATGCAGACCTCAAGCTTCTCCCCCCCTCTGTCTGATTACTCTTCTAAGAATGGGCACAACAGGAAGCTAAAGACTGGCCCCAGAGGAGGCCCATTCCATTGGGGATTAGAGGGTCCTACCAGAGCAGGGGCACAGCCTGGGGCTCAGAGAGCAGGGAGAGTGGAAAACTGGGATTTGCATGACTCTTCCAGAAGTGCATCATATGAGGCATTGGGATAAGTGGGCAGAGATCTGTGAGGAGACTAGACCAAAATGTACATGAAAAAGAAAAAAATGGGAAAATATTATAGGAAAAAACAATTAAACAGTTACTATCAGTTGTGGAGCATCTGTGCACGAATAATATAATCACAGATCCATCAGCACACAACCTTTCTCTAGTTCACAAAATGAGGAGAAATCAAAATTGTAACCTTTGGAATCCAAGAAATCCAAAGACTGGGATACCTTATTAAAGTAATTGATATCTCTCTCTCTCTCTCTCTCTCTCTCTCTCTCTCTCTCTCTCTCTCTGACACTCAGTCACGTGCACTACAAGCAGGTGTGTGGGAAATCTGCTAAATGTCAAAAGTAAATTGTGCTAATAACGTCACCTGCCAGCTGTATTCTGTGAAGACTGTAAAGTCATTTGATGCTTTTGAGGGTCAGAAAAGGGCAGGATAGCATAAGTGAGTTTAAATGCTTTACTACCAACTCATGGCTCTAGTGCAGTTTTGGAAATGAAGCAGAGTTCAGTATGTGGACTAAACTGCAAAGTGAAAGGCAATATTTTTATTCAGAGTTTTCTGAGCCTGACGTAGGGACTACTGTCTGGGTTGCTGTCCTGTCTCTCAGGAGTTACACACCCCTCACATGACTCTCATATAGTTTATATATTATATATATATATATATATATACTGTATATATTATAGGGTTGCGGTCGCGTCCCTATATTTAGGGTTATGAAGACATTTCTATGTTAAACACTAAATTATGTGTGTTAATAACTTTGAACCCGTTCAATGGATTTGCATGAAATTTGGAATGTGGGGTGGGGCATGGTAGACCTCTTGATCTGCCAATTTTCATTACAGTTGAACTCACAGTTTTTGTGCACCAAAATGTTGAAAAATGCACTTTTCGCCAGTTATGTGGGCAGTTTTTCGGATTTTGTCCATGGTGCTGTGTGTCCATTGTGTGTTATGCTGCTCTGCAACTTGGCTCATCTGAAAGACTTTTGGTCAAGGAACATGCCGCTTTTTCATTTGGTGAAAAAATATTAATCCATTCAAAAGATATTAAACTTTTAAGTTCCCATTATAAGTCAATGGAAAAATTGATATGGTTATTTGCGAACAAAGAATGGGGTTTTGGCCATCCTTTCCCTCCTCACGATCAAAAAATTTGCAGGCTCGCGATCAAAGAATCTTTGACCCCGAGAAAATCTTTGATCGTGACTGCCGCCGTCTTGTTTTTACTTTCCGACCAGAAAAAATCAAATATCTCAGCTCAGGGATGACTTCTGAAGTAAAACTATCATGGGTTTTACTCAGGTCTTCCCTCTATCGAGCCATGCCTGTGGTTTCTTCTAAAAATAGCTAAAAAATAGAGTTCTGAATTTTTTAATTCTTTGATCATGGCTCACTAATGATCTTTGATCGCGAGCCTGCAAATTCTTTGATTATGAGAGTCTTTGATTGTGATCTTTGATCATGAGGGAGGGACTAGATGGCCAGATGATTAAATTTCTTAGCCCAGGGGTGACCTAGAAACACAAACTAGGATGGGTTTTGCTAAGGGGCTTCATTTGATCAAACCATGCTAGTGGTTTCATGTATTTATGTGTAAAATTTGAATTACACCATTTTTTATTCTTTGATCGTGAGCCTGCAAATTCTTTGATCGTGAGATTCTTTGACCGCGATCTTTGATCATGAGGGAGGGACTAGATGGACAGATGAAAAAAATAAATTTATCAGCCCAGGGGTGACCTAGAAACATAAACTAGGGTGGGTTTTGCTCGGGGGGGGTCGTTTTATCGAACCATGCTGGTGGTTTAATGTATTTATGTGTAAAATTTGAATTTCACCATTTTTTATCTTTGATCGCAAGCCAGCAAATTCTTTGATGGCGAGATTCTTTGATCGTGATCTTTGGTCGCAAGGGAGGAACTAGATGGCCAGATGAAAAATTAAATTTTTCAGCCCAGGGGTGACCTAGAAACACAAACTAGGATGGGTTTTGCTCAGAGGGCTTCATTTTATCGAATCATGCTGGTGGTTTAATGCATTTATGTGTAAAATTTGAATTTTACAAATGTTTATTCTTTGATTGTGAGCCTGCAAATGCTTTCATCATGAGCCTGCAAATTCTTTGTTCGTGAGATTCTTTGATCGTGATCTTTGATCACGAGGAAGGGGGGACTAGATGGTCAAATTTGAATGCAACAGATAGGCAATTTTAAAAATCTTTAGAATTACATATATCAGAAACGGTTTGGTCCTTTTACTTGAAATTTTGAGGGCGTTCATGGGATGTCCTGTGCATGGGAATCATGATGTTTACATGTTGGACAATACATTTTTTGTGGAGATATTGTGTGGCACAGTTTACATTTTGAGAACAGTGTTCTCCATTGAGGTAGTTTTTTTTTGTTTGTTTTTTGCTTGTTTAACCAGGAATAGCGCACTAAGTTGAAAGCTTTTTTACAGGAGCAACCAGGGAGCACAAGAAAGTTAAGTGACTTGCTCAGGGTCACACAGTATGCAAGTGGAAGCTGTGGGATTCAAACCCAAGTCTGGTCTGCTGGATGTCACCAGATTTGCAGCTCAGAGCCTTAGACCACTGCGCTATACTGCCTCCTACTGGCTTGAAATTTGTAGGGTAGCTGGCCTTACTTCTGTGGATGTACTTTTTAGATATTAGCTGTGTAGCATGTCAACATGTGTGGAATTCTGCCACTCCAATGAATGAAAATCTCAAACTTTCAAACGTTATATGTCAGACACGGTTTTCTCTTTTACATTGAAATTTGGAGGGTCTTCAGGGGATGTCCTGTGCATCTGAGTTATGGGGCCAGATATTCAAAAGGGTTGCGCCATGCGCAATAGGGTTGCACCTGTGCAAGTCTGAAATTGCTCCATTCTGCGATATTCAGCAGGAGGCAGTTGCGCCACTGAAAACATGCTGAGCAACAGCGCAATGCAAATGAATGCATGCTGAACTGGAGGAGAGGAACCATGCATAAACTGCACAGCCCGATATTCAGCTGGGCTGTGCAGAGTTGTGCAGGCGCAACCCCAACCTGCGCCTGCACAATTTTGAGCCAAAAAAGGATTGAAAGTAGGGCCACCCACAGGTGAGCTGCCGCATTGCAGGGTGCAACACAGCAGCTTCCACCTGTGGCTGGCCCTCAACCCACTCCCTGTGCCTCCCCTGCAGCCCGATCATGGGCAAAAGAGTGTAAAATCCCCACCACCACCCCCACTGGCCCGATCGTGGGCATAGCTTACATCCCCCCCACCAGCCCGATCGCGGGCAGCAGTGTGTCTCCCCCCCGAGCACATCCCTGGTGGTCCAGTGGACCGATAAGCCCGATCACAGGCTGCAGTAGTATTACACACACACCCCAAACACATCCCTGGTGGTCCAGTGGACTGATAAGCCCGATCCACGGGCTGCAGTAGTATTACACACACCCCAATCACATCCCTGGTGACCTAGTGTCCCCCACCCCACCACCCACGAAGCCCCACCACCCGCTCCCACGGCGGCGGGTGGCAGCATCCACCGCCTGCCACCCGCGGCTGTGGAGAAGGAAGCGGGTGAAAGGCTTCGTGGTTCATCATTCACAAAACTGGACTGTCTTGTATAGTATGGGCTGCATGCCCATTGGCTTTTTGCTCTGCACCACTGGGCATGAGGCCCCACCGGCAGTCAGTTGGCGGGCAGTGGGGCGGCAGGCGGGTGGGATGCTGCCGCCTGCCGGCTGTGGGGGGAGAGCGGGGTGGTGGGGCTTCGTGGGTGGTGGGTGGGGGACACTAGGTCACCAGGGATGTGTTCGGGGTGTGTGTGTACTACTACTGCAGCCCGCGATCTGGCTTATCGGTCCACTGGACCACCAGGGATGTGTCGGGGTGTGTATATTACTGCAGCCCACGATCGGGCTTATCAGTCCACTGAACCACCAGGGATGTGTTCGGGGTGTGTGTGTGTATTACCGGTGCCCGCAGGATCGGCTTACGTCCACTGACCACCAGGGATGTGTTCGGGGTGTGTGTGTAATACTACTGCAGCCCGCGATTGGGCTTATCGGTTCACTGACCACCAGGGATGTGTTCGGGGTGTAATACTACTGCAGCTCACGATCGGAGCTTATCAGTCCACTGGACCACCAGGGATATGTTCGGAGGGGACACATTGCTGCCCGCGGGCTGCAGTAGTATTACACACACACACCCCGAACACATCCCTGGTGGTCCAGTGGCCTCACAACCCCAATGACACACCCCGTCATCTGTTAATCTCAGGAAGAGGGAGGTGCTACACGAAGGTGGGAAGGGGGCAACACTAAAGGTCTAATTTCCTGACTTTTTATGCTTTAACCCTAAATGATGCATTAATGCAGTTTTTTGCATATATATATATATATAGTCTGTCATGACTTTGATAGAGCTAATTTAAGGTCCCACTTGGAGACCAGCTCTTGGCAAGTGGGTACAGATATTTTTCTTTTCTATAGCTTTTTACCCCTCGGGTTCACCTGCCTGTTACCTCCCCCCAGACTGGCAGCCACCTCCCCATCGAACTACCTCCTCACATGAACCCTCATGGCTTGCTCTCTATGGCGGAACCCGAGGGAGAGGTCATTCTACCCTCCAGTATACATATCCAGAATGTGCAGAGGTGTTTGGGTGGTGGTGCTGGTCCACAGAGGTGCATGGTGTGCCAGCCAACCCATAGATCCCTATTTCTGTTTTCTGGCAGTCCTGGAGCTAAGGCAACATTGAGGGTGCATGTGAGTGAAGGTGTGCATGTTGACTGGAACCAGCACTCCTTCCACCCCATCCAATTTTTCATCAGCCTCCCTGACTACTAGCTCTGCCACCTGGCCTCCACCTGGTGGCAGACGAGAGCCAGGAAGATGCTCCACCCCAGTCTGGGAGAGGAAAGCTGCCAGGCACCGCTCAGAGGAAAGCTGCCAGGTGCTGCTCAGTCCTCTCCCAGCCCTGTCCCCCATCGACCCCTTCTGACCCAGGTTCATTCCCAAACTCAGATTGCCGGCATGGAAATGGTAAGGTGCAGACAGCACCTTAGCTCTTTCTGTCACTGGACCAGCTTGGAGTCAGATATTTTAACCCTGTAAGAAACCATTTGAAAATAGAGGAGACCATGAAAGAGCCCATTCCTTGGACCTGTTTGCAGATATTGCTGCCAGGTGCACCTTAAGAGAGGCTTTTTTCAACCCTGAGGGCACGAAGGACAATAGGTAGTCCAAATCCATAGCAACCAAGCTAGAGACAGGGGATATGGTGGCCTTGCTGCACCAAATGGAAAATATTTTCCATTTGAAGACATTGGCCCTCTTGGTAGCTTTTTTTTGTAGTCTACCCATACATTCAGGAACTTACCCGAGAGATTCAGATCAGGAAAATCTGTCTTTACAGGAGACAGCCCTTCTGGTGCAGTGACTGAATGTTCAGATTGTTTTTCTCTCCTTAGATCTGGTAAGAGAAAGTCCTGCCTGATGGGAAGAAGCATGGGGCTACAGACAGACAAGTAAAGCTGGTCAGAGTGCCAGACCTGCATAACCCAATTTACAGTTATGAATACCATCCTGCATCGCTCTCTGCAAACCTTGAGGATGACCCTTCATAGATGTGGGAAGAGAGGGAAGGGAGAGGAGTGAGGGAAGACATATAGGAAGCTTCTTTCCAGTTTAGGATGAGAGCTTCCATCCATTTGGTTCCTCTTTTTGGCAGCCGTGCATGTAACAGGAGGCATTGTCTGTGTTGCCAGGAGGAGAACAGATCTATCTTTGGAGTTCCCCACTCATTGAAGATGATGCCTAGAACCTCATGGTTCAGAGACAGCTTGTGAGTGGTGATCACCAGATGACTGAGAGTGTTCAGTTGTATGCCATATGGGTTGCAAGGTGATATGAGGAGTGCATACGTCTAGGTTCCAAAGCATCAGGCCTTCCTGAGAGAGTCTAAATGACCTGGCATGTTTCTGCTTGGTCTGGTAAAATACAGCAGCGGTATTGTCTGAATTCACCTTACCCATAGCTCGAGAATACTAGTGTGAAGGGAGGATTCAGTCATGGATCACTTCCTGTGCACTACCTCTTGAACACTGATGTGAAGGGAGGATTCCATCATGAATAACTGTGCACTACCTCCTGACCAAAATGGGCTTCGAACCCGTTAGACAGTCATCTGTGGTCAGGAGAGGATAATGGGGCTGAATGGATATCTCCACTCTGAGTTTCTGTTTCACCTGTCATCAAAGGAGTGCATCCACTAGCTGTAATGTTACTGATGCATTGAGCTTTTTGGAGTTTCTCATATAAGACCACCACCTCTTTTTTTTTTTAACTCGATTTATCTACCCAGGGCATCTACTGTAACCTCCTCACTTTTGCTATTGCCATCTACCCATCCTTGGAGCTGCACTCCCCAGCATGCTCCAGGACTCCCATTGCCCATGTCTCCATGATGTGCCTCCTTCAGATTGCTTCCTAAGGTAAACCTGCCTTGCAGCTCCTACAGCAGTGTTAATCCCTTTCTTAGCTGGTCACCATGGTGGAGGCACTTAGTTCTTAGGCCTTCTCTGGAGCTCCTGAGGAGTTGATGGCCCGAGTTGGTCACAGGGTATGGGTAGGGCTTCATCTGCTAAGCAGACCCATTTTTATCTGTTAATTCCTTCCAAGTGAGTGTGCACTGAGTGTCACTGGTGCCGGCAAGCCTGATGCACTGACGCACATGCTCTCTTCTCCCAGCACAGCCTGTAGACTCCAAAAACTGCACTGCCACCTGTGATCACTGAGGTAGTGGAAATGCAGGGGTGTGCGCTTCCTTCCCTCCCTCCCCAAAGGAGGTAAGTGTCTAATTGGGCACCTGATCCTCCTCCCCCCTATGACTCAAGCTCACTGTCAATTCAGGGTGGCAACATCACAATCAATAGCTCTATTGCTGGTCTGACAAGCCAGCTCAAAACCACCACTTCTTGAGGTACCATGTGAAGCCTTGTTAAAGGAACTCTGCCTTATCTGAAAGGACCCTGCAAATGCTATCAGGTATGAGGTTCAATCTGGGGACAGAAGTGCCTTGTCTTGCATCAGAACTAGTTGTGCCTTCATGAAGATAAAATGTTGCCATTTGGAGACCAGACTTCTCTAGCTTTAGAAGGAATGCCCATTTTTGTAATGTATCCATTGTAGGGTCAAGGATCCTCAGTATCTCTTCAGGTGAACTGACCTTGATTGATTTAATTAGTTATCCAGATGGGGTACACCATACTCCCTGCTTGCAGATGTAGGCAGTTACCACCAACAGAAATTTGGTACGAACCCTGAAAGCAGAGGGGGAGCCCAAATGGCAAGACTCTGCATTGGTATGTGGGTCTTTCTGAGTTCCAGCTAGTTATTATGGAGGATGTGCTTGAGGTGATAACAGTGCTGTACACCATGTACTGTATCCTGGACCTGGGGCCTACCAGGTTGTTGGCTGATTGACTTGGGGTCCTGGGTCTGGTGTTTGCCAGCATAGTCAAGGGATCTCTAGATGAGGATGCTTCTCACTGGCTGTAAAAAAGGGCCATGGTGAGACCCATCTTAAAGAAACCATCTTTGGACCTTGATGTGTTGGCAAACTGCAGGCCAGTCTCAACCCTTCCTTTTTTGGTGAAGGTTATCGTAAAGGTGGTGGCTGCGCAGCTGGAGGTTCACCTTGAGCAGTATGACATCTATGAGCCATTCCAGTTGGGTTTCAGACAGCACCACAGTACAACGACAGTGCTCATCAAGGTGTTTGATGAACTGCTGCTAGTGAGAGATGGGGGGAGCCCACAATTGTCATTCTCCTTATCTCTCATTAGCATTTGACATTATGGACTATGGGGTCTTGACACAATGCCTCAGGCAGCCTAGCGTTTAGGTTGTCTGATAGTTCATTTACTGCTTATCGTTTACCTCACTGCTATCGTTATTGTCAGTGTTTCAACCAATCTGTTTGCTTCTTTTCTTTGGTCGTCTCCGAATCTTATCTATTTATTTTTACTTACTTTGCGGCTTTGAACCCTCCCGATTCCTGTTGGAGGTGAACTATAAGTGAAGTGTGCTGATTCTGAGAGGGATTTCAAGAGTGACGCTAAGATGATTCTGTGAGTGCCTCGTGGTGTGCGTTGGGTCCGTCTCGTTTCAGCCCGCTGATGCTGAGTTTGTCGGGCCTTCTATCCTGGCTCTCTCTACTAAACTTTTTTGGATTGCCACTGGATGTTTTGGAGTTTGGGCTATCAGACTCGGATTTATTTATTAGTGGTGCTGTTGTTTTGAGTCACCTGGCCCTGTCTGACTGGTCAGCCGACGAAGAATCCAGGAAAGGAGACGGGGAGAGGGCATTGTAGAGGAGGTGACCAGCAAGAGCAAAGCAAGTGAAGACTCTTGGATTATTCAATAGCGGATTTTCTTGAACACTGGTAGTCTGGGGATCGAGGACAGCATACTGGTGGGCATAGAAGGAGTAGCTTAATTTAGAGTGGTGAGCTGGTGGTCCCGATCTTACGGGTGGGTTTGGCTGTGGGAGTGCGGCTACATGGGGGACTGGGCCCTATCTTGTCAGCGAGCTGGCAGTTTGTGCTGGTGGTCCCTTAGGTTTCTCCATGGGGTCAACTGGTGGGTAGGCCCAGGTGGAGATCTGCAGTGGTGGCCGCGGGCTTTACGGTTCAGCCTCCTGTTTCAAGCTCGTTGAGGCCAGCTCCTACTCAGAGTGAATAACCACCAAAGAGGATTTCTCTGGACTCCCCCCCCCCCCAATCATGGTCAGATCTTTAAATTTTTACTTTTTACTCAGGAAGGCAGTGAGAGTGCCCTGATGCTTTTTCAACCCTGGACAGTGGAAGTGCTTGGGGATTGTAAAAGTACTCTGGACATTTTTTATTTCAGCAAGTTTTCATTACATTGAGAATGTTTTGGGGCTGTCAAATTCACTTAGACTTTTAACATCTGTCTTGCCCAGGAAGTGAGAGTTCCTGGGGGCTTTTGGTCTCCTCTGGCGGTGGAAGGTCCACTGAAGATTGGGAAAATTCGATCTCTCCATTGTTCTGACTTGCATTTGGTATTTTGTTTATAGCTGCAGCTTTGAGGATTTATTAGTCATTTTGTGGTTGGCTTCTTACACCCTCCAAACTGTTGCACTGAACTCAATGACTGTGTTGTTCTATCTTATTCATTCTAAGATTTGTTTTTAGTCTCCTATGAAGCTGCGGTGGTATTTAATCATTAATTGATGAAGGAGTTGGTGAGAGCCCTCATTTTCATCAGGACATTTTATGAACTCTTGTGATTATATAGATTGTACTTTGTAGGACTCTGAATATTGATAGAACTATTTTAATGAGTTAAGTTAGTTTTATTTAATCTGATAGTGCTTGTTGGCTATTTAGTTTTTTGTTTATTTTGAGGGATGATTGTGGGGAATTTTTTTTTATTTGATATTTGTTGGTTTGGCTTATTTATTTGGATTAATAGTTGGGAATATGTGCTGGGAAGGTGCAGGGATGGTCTGGCAATATTCCCCCTCCAGACTCAGGAACCTCCGCCCTTTTGTCTGTCCTTCACTGCCCTGGAGGTGTATAGGTGTTGTAGGGCTCTGGGGCTAGTGAGGAGGAGGGCGGGGGCTGGGACTGGTCAGGGAAGGGAAAGGAGTGGGCAGATTGGGGTAGTGGGAACAAGGAAACACCCTGGGGCATAATGGTCTCAGGAAAAGGGTCCCCACCTGCCAGATTCCCATACCGAAGGGCTCTGCTATTGGCAGGCAAGTAACGCAGTCTTCCTTGGTCACTCATACTACTCGGGCAGTGTTATGCAATGCCAGGTCTATTAAGAACAAGACTGCTTTAATAGCAGATCTTGTTGGATCGTCTGACCTGGCCTGCATCACCGAGACCTGGCTGGATGAAAATGCTGGCCCAGTTTTGGCCTCAGCAGTTCTGGCTGGGTACTTGGTGATACACTGCCCGCGGAAGGATTGTAGAGGCGGGGGTGTAGCCATTTGTTTTAGATCAGAACTGAACCTGGTGGAGGTTCCAGTGGGGATCACCAACTCCTTTGAGTGCATCCTGGGTGAGGGCATAGGGTGCAGGATTCTTTTTATCTACCGTCCACCAGAAGATGGGAAAGTTTTCCTGCAGGAAGTTGCAGACCTCATTGTCAACCTGGCATTGGATTCCCCCAGATGGCTGATCCTGGGGGATTTCGATGCCTGTTTCGACGATGAACTCTCATAGTTTGGTCAAAACTTCCTCCTGTTAATGAATTTGCTGGCCCTTACACAGGTTATTACCTACTCAACCCATACTGGAGGGCACTCATTGGACTTGGTGTTCCTCCTGGGGATGGAAATATCCGATTTGGTGGTGGAACCAGTGGGGTGGTCTGACCATCACACCATCGGGTTCAGTTTCATGGCTCCCCTGAATAGGCCTTCCTCTACGGAGATGGTCCGGTACCATCCTTTAAAGGGTGTTACCCCAGATGGCCTAATGAGGGTGCTGGACTTATCAGGTGTACCAAGTGAATGCATGGATCTAGGGGATCTAGTACTTGCCTATAATAAGGCGGTGGTGGAGACCTTGGATTCCATAGCACCTGTTCATATTCGCCCCCTTACCCTCCGCCCAACGTCTCCAAAGTTTGATGAGTCCTTGAAGGAGCTGAGGAGAGTGGAGCGAAGGCTAGAGCAGAGCTGGTGAAAATCTGGCCTGGACGATGACAAACTTAGATTGATGGACCATTATGTGGTCTACTGATCAGCAATCACCCATAAGAAGGCAGAATTCCTGTCCAGGAAGATTGCTGCTGCACAGAACCGACCAGCTCAGCTCTTCCGGACCATGGACAGATTGTGCAATCTAACCTGTCTCCAGTCTGGAGGAGCCTTGTCGCAAGAATGGTGTGACGAGTTTGCTCGATTCTTTGCAGATAATGTTGCCACAATCAGATCTGATATTTGTCTGGCTCACTCTAATGGAATTTGCGATGGTCAGCAGGAGATGTAGGGCCCTCAGTTTACCTGGTCTGACTTTAGCCAGCCTGCAGTCATTGACATAGTGATGATCATCCAGATGTTGCGACCAACCTGCTGTGGTTTGGACCCAGGCCCTATTTGTCTCCACGTAGGATGCATTGATGTGATTGATCCAGTCCTAGCCAAGATAGTCTGGCGGTCATTGGAGAGGGGGATCTTTCCAGATTCCCTGAAGGAGGCGGTTGTTCAGCCTCTCCTTAAAAAGCCCTCCCTTGACCCCTACTGCTTGGCAAACCACAGGCCTGTCTATAACCTACCCTTTGTATTTAATAATAACTGTCTCGCCGAGATCCAGGACTGGATGAGTGTGAGCTGGCTGCGGTTGAACCCAGGTAAAACTGAGGTGCTGGTTGTGGACCCTGATAGTCGGGAGGTGGGCCTGTCTGCAGGATCACCCTCGGGATTATATCTTGGGGGTGTGGCGCAGACTATCTCAGACCGGGTGTGGAACTTGGGCATTATTATTGACGATGGTCTGACCCTTAAATCACCGGTGTCAGCTGTCGCCAAAACCTCGTTTTACCATCTGAGGAATATCACCCGGGTAAAACACCTGGTTCCTCCTGATGATCTTCCAGCACTGGTCCATGCCTTTGTTACCTTTCACCTTGACTATTGCAATGCCCTATACTTAGGGCTACCGGGGGTTGATGTCTGCCACTTTCAGCTAGTGCAGAATGCAGCAGCCAGGCTATTGACCGGTACAGCTAGAATCAGCCATATAATGCCTATGCTCCGCAGACTGCACTGGCTCCCAGTATGGTGGAGGATCACCTTCAAGGTTGGTTTACTGAGCTATAAAGCCCTACATGACCAGGGACCTAGTTACTTGCAAGATCTCCTCCACCCCTAGTGTCCCCTCCATCTTCTCCGATCTGCTGATGAGGGATTGCTAGAGATTCCCAGGGTCCGTTTAAAGACATCCGGGGCCCGATCTTTCAGCTTTGTGGCCCTGACCCTGCGTAATTCTCTACCTCATCAGATATGAGATTGCCTGACCATCCAGGAGTTTAAAACTGCACTCAAGACATACTTATTTGAATCAGCATATGGTGGTTTTAACTGTTAGGAATTTAATAGTGAATTTTAAATATTAAGATTTTATTGAATCATTTATTGTACTGTCTATGCTATGTACAAGCACTTTGGCTGTAGAAAGGTGCTTTTTTTTATAAATAAATTATGATTGATTGGTATGAGAAACTGACTGGGACAACATTAAAGTAGTTTGAGTCTTTCCTGACTGACAGGTCACAGTGAGTTGTGATGGAAACTTTCTTGTCGCACCCAGCTGTGATCAGTTGTGGTGTTCCCCAGGGTTCAGTTCTGTCCCCCATGTTGTTCACAGTGTACATTCTGCCACTGGGGCAGGTAATCAGATAGTACAGACTGAGTTTTCACTGCTATGCAGATGATATTCAGCTATACATGTCCTCTACATCAAACAGGTGAGAGGCAGTGGCTGTACTGTGGTGCTGTCTTAAGCAAATTTCCGACAATGGCCTTCAGCTGGCTGAGTCTTGTTCCAACCAAGACAGAGTTGTTACTGGTAGAATCAGGTCCTCAAGGATGGCTAGAAGATACGATACCATCAGAATTCCATCTTTGAATGGCACATTTCTGACAGCTGTGGACTGGGTCCAAAATTTGGACGTTATTATGGACTCATGTTTGATGCTTAAACATCAGGTGGCGGCTATGGTCTGCACTGCAGTTTTCAGATTAAGGAATATCTCTGGGATTAGACAATATCTAGCACAATAGGACCAGGTGACCCCTCCTACATGCCTTTGAGACCCAAGATTGGCCTACTGTAATGCTCCATGCCTAAGGCTATCCAGAGGTTTGGTGCATTGCCTGCAGTTGATGCAGAATGCTGGAGCCGGGCTGGTGGCAATTGTGTCATACAGAGCTCATATTACTCCTGGGCTGCAGCAGTTGCACTGACTTCCAGTTAGGGGGGTGCACCACCTTCAAGATTGCTTTGTTAACATATAAAGTCCTGCATGGGTGGGGCCCTGCCTACCTGAAAGACCTCTTGACCTGTTATGCATAACGCTCCCAGATGCTCGCTCCACTCCACCAAGGAGTTGTTGCTACCCATCCTGAAATCACGCCTGATACAATCTGGTGGTAGGGCTTTCTCGGTGGCAGCACAGGCGATTTAGAACTCCTTATCGTACCATCTTAGGAGTTCCCCCTCGGTGAAGGTTTTTAAACAGGGGCCTGAAAAGTTATCTGTTTGAAATGGTCTACAGATCTGCTGATTTGTTTGTGCTGAACTAGTACCTCTGTATTTTTTAGTGTTTTTCCTGACCTTTATGATGTCAGTTTATTATTGGTTGTTTAATGCTGTTAGCCCCTTAGGAAAGGACACTGCATAAATAAAAACACCTTGCAAGAACAATCTGCCTCCTGGAAGAATAGCATTATATCTCTCAAAAAACTAGCTTGGATTTTTTTCACTTCAGATCATTTTTTTTTTTTAGTTTCTGTGACCCAAAGTGAGACTCGACACTGCTGATATTTTGGAGACCAAGCCTTGCATGTTTGCAGGGAATTTTTATACTATTCTAGACTGCCCCTTATCTTCTGCTTTGTAGGATACCTTGTTTCTCCATTTTGAGACTGCTTAAGTAATTGTTCTTTTAACATCTGAAATAATCATAAGTGTGCTCCTTTTAATTTAACTTGCTCCAGGTTTTTATCTGTATTCTCACTTGTGACTAAATGAACTTGCATGCAGCAAGCACTGCTCATTATCTTTTTTTGGGACAACAGGTGTTCAAAATCAGCGAGGATACGGATAAAATTCTGGTCCAAGCTATATTAAAAGAACACTCCTTTTATTATATCAAATGTTTAAAAAAGTGCTAAATCTATACCCTGTACCCAGCCTGTTGTTACATGATAACTGTATTTGCTTATACTTTTTGTACTTTTGTTTCCTATCCAATTTGCTGTACTTTTGTTATTTGTTCCTAACTGTAACTTTGTAACCTCCTGGGTCGTATCTGAAAATAGTCACTTCTGTGTCTAGTACACCTACCCAGTAAACAAAAACTAAATAAACAAATAAATAAATCAGACTCGGAATGGGGAAAAGTGTACTGTGCAAGACAAGGAGGTAAGGCGCTCTCAAAAAACTGGATAACAAAAAGTGTAGGTCAGAATATTCACTTTAACGTGCACTGCTGCTTTGATGAACTTTGTCCTGTTTACGTTGCTGTACCCCTTCATCGTGATGTCACTGAGTCATATCTCAAGCGGCTTTATCCTGGTTGGGGGGGTGCAGAATTAAACTCACTCACTCACTCATTCAGTGTCAGTGGCTCAGTAGGTAGCACACTCACCTCTGAGGCCGGGAGATCAGAGGGCTGTGGGTTCAGTTCCCACATCTGGCACTTGGGTTAATATCCCAGTACTGACACTGCAGTGCAGCATGAGAGGGGTGCTGCACTTCTGAGGTGTCGTCTTTCAGATGAGACGTTAAACCGAGGTCCCATCTGCCTGGATTGGTGGTAGTTCAGATGGATGTTAAAGATCCCATGGCACTTATCGAAAAGAGTAGGGGGAATTTCCCCGGTGTCCTGGCCAAATTTCCCTCATTCACTAAAAATACCACCAACAGCTTAATCTGGTTCAAAGTCAGTTGGCATTCATCTGTATCCCCCTCCCCTGGGTTGTGCCTGAAAATAGGCAGGATTTGTCTAGAGCACTTACCCGGTCAACAAAAGCTAAATAAATAAATAAAATTCACGGGGGTGCATGGAACTGGCTTATTCCAAACCAATTTTCGGATTCAGGAATTTAGGAACTTCCCAAGTCCTAATCCGATTCTGATTCACATATTAAAAGGATCTCAAAATCAGATTCAGATTTGAAATATGAAATCCTAAATTCATATTTAAAAATAGATTTTAGGATTCAGTTTAGGAATTAGGATTTTTGGACTGCAATTCCAAAAATCCTAAATCCAAAAATCAGGTCGGAATTGGATGAATCCAGTTCCATTTGGTAGATTCCGAGCAAACCTACTGCAGATGGCCTTTCTCTGCTCCTTAGGTTTTGTATAAGAACCATGTGTGCACTTTAAAATACAGTATATTATGCTGTTGCCTCTCAACCTTTCTATAACGCAGTCTAAAAGCAACAAATAACGTGGAATTGTTGACTACCTTGCTCTCCACCCCTAAGATGTGCTGGGAAACAATATTGTTTTCCTGTAAAATTATCACATTGACATGCCTTCTCTTAGCCAGCTTTTCTGTCTGTAAAATTGTAACTAAAATAACTAAGGCAAGAATCAGAGCCACACATCAGTGCTGTCTCAGCCTTTGCAGTTATTTATTTTACAATTTAAGGCCAGGCAAGACACATTGAGCCAAGGCTTATTTCCAGGTGCATCCTTGGAGCACTGGGAAGTTAGGTGACTTGCTCATTGTCACACAATATGCATGTGGCAGCTGTGGGATTCAAACCCAGTTCCACAGGTTTGCAGCTCAGTGTTCTTAACCACTATGTTATACTGCTTCCCATATGCCTTTTGTACATCACTAAATAGTGAGTACATAATGTTCTAGTAGGTTGCTACTTGAACAGCACCACCACACAGGGACTGTTTACTCACAGCACAGGAGTACACCATGTGCTTGATTCTAGGAAACTTTTATCTCATAATTAGTCTTCAGCAGAACAGTTGTTCAAAAGTAATAAGTAATGTGTTCACAGTATGACTGGGGCCTTCCTCTCATGTACAAGCTGAACCTTGACATTCCATGAGGTGGCTATTTCTGTATTCCCGATGTGTTCTGTTTCTCTAGTATCAGGTTTTGTAGACGTACTAGGGGCATCTCGAACTGAACTGTTACCAGCAGCATTAAAAGGGGGTTCTGGTTAGTGAAGATTATTAGGGTAATATTTTTAACAATGACAGCAATTTCCTTGTAACAAGAACCAAAGCTAGTGCTGCAGCAGAAAGCATAGAAGAGAGGTTTTCATCTATAACATTCCAGCTTGAGTTTATTCCTTTTTTTTCAGTATGCCTGGGCCTGGCCAGAGAACCTCCTTCTGTCTCTCTTAGTGTCTGTTTCTTGACTTTGGAACCCCTATCTGTCTGTCTGTCTGTCTCTCTCTCTCTCTCTCTAGCTGTCTGTCTGTCTATCTATCTATCTATCTGGATTTATAGCAGCGTGGTAGCACGGCTATAGTTAGGGTTGAGTAGGCCGTTTAATATTAAACCCCATTTTTGGCACTTTAATAACTTCGCAACTGTTTGACAGATTTGCATGACATTCTGCATGTGCAGTCCCGTGTTGTACATCTCTAGATATGCTAAGCTTCATTATGGTCAGATGTGTGGATTCTGTGTTTTGTAGTGTGCAGAAAGTGAATTTATGTAACTGTTTTCCCATTGGTTTTGCTGTTTTTTTTCATCTGACACCTGTAGCTCCCAGATAGTTGGGAATTTTGGCCTGATATTTTCAGGGTACAAAGGGGCTGTCCTACAGATGTGCCATTTGGTTGTTTGGTAAAAAAAATGAATCCATTCCAAATTTAATTAATTTTGAAATGTTCAAAAATTGGTTCTGAGCATGCTCAATAAGCACCTCAAAATAGCTGTACGAAACGAAAAAAGAATCTTCTTTCATTCTGACATCATCCGTTTTCATGAGGGATGAATCCTTTTTCATTTTCTGCCATCTTGTTTTCTGTTTTTCCCTAAAAATTCTAATTTGGAAAACCGCTAAAATTACATTATGCAGAGTGACCAACACATGTAGCTTGCTTATCAGGACCCCCCCTTAGCTGGATTCTGCACTTAACTGTTGGAGAAATGCTCTTGAAATGTTGTTTTTTAACATTATAACTCTTTTTTTCATGGCTCGTGATACAAAAAATTATTCTTTTTTTCGTATCATGAGTTAAGAAAAAAAATCCTTTTTTGCGATGGCAAAATGCTTTTTCCTTTGCCGGCATCTTTTCCCTTGTGTCTAGTGGCACCCCCCACCCTCCCATCACTGTTCCCATAATAACAGTATTTTTACCTGGTGTCTAGTGGTGCCCCCCACCCTCCTATTGCCCTCCCCATACTTTTTCTTTAAAAATATTATATGCTATATTTCTCCTTGGTGTCTAGTGGCTCTCCCCACCATCCAATTGCTGTCTCAGTAATTATTTGATATTTCCCTGGTGTCTAGTTGTTCCCTCCCCACCCTACCATCTCCATCCCTGTAATATTCTTTTTTTTGGTCCCTGGTGTCCAGTGGCACCCCATCCTTTCATCACTGTCCTTGTAATATTTTATTGTGTCCTTGGTGTTCACTGGCACCCCCACCCTCCAATGCCCTCTTCTCTCTTGCTGTACCTGTAATAAAGAAAATGGTCCCTCAATGTATTTTTTTTTTTGGGGGGGTTAAACCTGTAAAAAAAAAAAGGTTCCTCGCTGATCTGCCCCACCCCCACCCCAACCTTCCACTGAGCACCCACCACCCCGCACCTCCCTACACCCCCGACAAACCCTCACTCACCTAAACAGGTTCCAATGTGAAGATCCACTCTCCCATTGAAGACACGTCTTAATGCTGGAACCACTGACTGCTATAAGAGAACCTAAGGTAAGTGTGATTCAGTGTATTTCAATGGGGGTTTCAACTTTGATGCATTAAATTTGTCATTTTTACATATTTTGACCCAAAATTTTCAACATGGCCTTTTTGAGACCCCATCTCATGAACAACATCGGGGGAATTACACAACTCTGGCCTAAAAGATAATTTTGCAGTTGCTTGACCTTTCAGTCATGATTTGAAACTTTTCACAACCTCTGTTCATGAAGTGGGGTCATAAGAAACATATGTTGAAAATGTTGGCTCAAACTATGCAAAAATGTCAAAGTTATGTGTATACATTGAAAGTTTGCTATGCATACTCGTACCTTTGGTAATTTAAAAAATTTTGACCCCAGACTTTCAACATTGACTTTGTATTACACCACCTCATGAACATGATAGCTGTCATAATTCAAATCCTGCCAAAGCTGTCTTTTCACACATGTGGCATGGAGTGATGCTGTGGTGGTACAGGGTCACATTTTGCTGGGTATTTTGAAAGGTTCGATAATGTGTACAAGAGGCGGGGTCATAAGATTATGCTGACAATTTAGTTGTTGTTTTTAAAAATGGAAGCTCAGGGCCTACGGACCCTGGGATTCCACAGCAACATACATGCATGCATTTATGGAGGGATGGGACCACAGGTAAATAAGGATACAATCAAACTATGATAAAAATTAGGAATGGATGGGAGCACAGGGTCCTGGGCCCTGTGTTCCCTCAGGGAAATAAGAGTATGATTATACTATCTCGAAAAATAAGGAAATGAATTGCAAAAAAACGTTGTTAATGCACTAGTTAGGGTTAAAGCAACAAAAGTAGAGAAATGTGGTGTTAGGGTTTCCAACCCTAACACCCCACCTCCCATCCCCGCCCTGAAGGTAGCAAACCAGGCCTGGGGTGTGCCTTGGGGTTCTGCTACGCCACCCCATTCTCTCATACACTGTACACATCTCAGCTTCTATACTGATGGAATGGGGTGATGGTTATACTTTAGAACCCCAAGGCACACCCTACACCTGGTTTGCTGCATTTAGGTGGGGTGGAATGTTGAGCAAATGGAAGCCCTAGCGTCACATTTGCCTACTTTTGTTGCTTTAACCCTAACTAGTGCATTAACAAAGTTTTTTGCAATGACATGTATATATATGGGTGTCATTTTTCCCATAAGGAATCAGTGACTTCAGAAACTCATACCATTGCTCTGACATCAGATGAATGGTATTATTAGACAGACTGCTGGTTTTCCCCTCTGTGTTTGGACCCCAGGAAGATGGCACCCCCCCCCAGTGAGCTGGATAGGGTGGTTGGGTAGCAGTGATGCCTTCTGTCAGCATTCCAAGACCACCACCAAAGCCAGGTCACTGGCATGGCAGTGGGCCATCAAGCAGCCTGAGCGTCAGGTTTGCCAGGGTGACAGGTTACCTTACATTGGCTTGTCATGTCATAGCCAAACCTTCAAACCATCACTTCCAAAGTGTGTGACTTGAGGAGGATGGGAGAATGCTGGCCAGTGGGTCAATAAGGCAGGCCTGTTGAGCCTATCTCCTTCCTCAATATTGCAGGAAAACAATCTTCAGTAGGGAGGGGGCTGATAGTCTTTAGGGATTATAACCTAGAAAATCTCAGTGAAAAGGGTAATAATGACCAAAAATGCTGAGAATTATGAGTATCTGTAACATTGATGTATCTGGCACCTGGCACCAGACAACACATGTAGTCTGTGACCGACATGAGATAGTGGGAATCTAATAATGGTGCAGTTGGTAGTTCAGACTCTGCAGAATATTACACAGCCAGGAGATCTTTTTACCTTCCAAGGATTTCCTTTGGTTGATACTTCTCATAGAACTCCTGGGCTCCTACCCAATCAGGTAGCTCCTCCTCGCGCGTCATTTTCTGCTCCTTGTCTGCACTATTGTGAAGGTCTTCTTTTCACAATGAAGAGCCTGACACTGACACTGAGACACAGAAAAAGAAAAAAATCTTTAAGCACCATCACTCACTTCTAGCAAAATTGGCATT
This sequence comes from Neoceratodus forsteri, assembly GCA_016271365.2. NCBI lineage: Eukaryota > Metazoa > Chordata > Ceratodontiformes > Ceratodontidae > Neoceratodus > Neoceratodus forsteri. Next base: position 1,352,955 of record JADMNL010000030.1, read on the forward strand.
GGCTATGGTGGTTATTAAAACCAAAATGTTACCAGCTTCACATTGTGGTCTTGGCTATTTATTTATTTAAAATTTGATTTAGAATTTTGCCCAAGGAAGACATACTGAGCCAAAACTCTTTACCAGGTGTGATCTGGAAAATAACTGAGCACAGGGAGGTTAACTGGCTTGCTTTGGGACACAGAGTAGGCAAGAGGCGTTAGTGAGATTCAAACCCAGGTCTTCTGGCACTCCAGCTTTCCAGCTGATTGCTCTAATGAGGCTATACTGTTTCCATTTGCGAAGTTTGTTATCACAGTGGATGAATATTTGGATTACAAGTTCAAATATTGTAGATTTCAACATTGTTTCAGCTGTGATATCTGGCTAAAGTTATTGAATTTGATTACATATTTTTAGTGAATAACTTCAACATGGCCTCCTGTCCTCCTAGTTTTCAGGGTCAAATTTTTATCATTCTGTTTGTGGGTTTCTTATTTATTTAGGATAATAATGATCGCAATCAGGAAAGACCCGCCGGTATAGCGGTAGTGCTACCACTTATGACACTGACGACCCAGGTTTGGAAGTGAGTCTGGGCTGTCAGAGAGTTGACTGAGGAAGGAGGATCGAGCATCCATAGGACTGCTCTCCTTCTCTTGGGGAGGGTGGGCAGCCTACAGCTTGCCTGACCCCTGGCAGAAGCTGGGGGAAAGGCAGCTCAGGGCAGGAAACACTGGGAGACGTGGCAGATGTCGGTGCATATCCTGTGGGAGTGTTTGGTGTGCACCATGATGTCATTGCACGTCATGTGTACGGGGTGAAAACCAGAAGAAAAATACTGGTGGCAGAATGAAGAGGTACGCTCACAGACCCCACACCCAACCAGCTGGGCATGCTGACCAGAACCAGATCTGTTCTGCGATGGGGCTTGGGGGACCCCACTGACCCCACCAGAAGGAGCAAGCCCTTGGGAAAGACATCCAGCAGGTAAGTCCCAGCAGAGGTCGGGGTGATGGGGCTGGGGCACTCTTTGGAAGGAGGGCCGACTGGGAGGAGAGAAAAAAAGGAAAGAGATATAACTTAAATAAGCAATAAGACACAGAAAGGTGTAGATCATTTTTGGATGGACCCACACCTTGGGTGATGTGGCATAAGGAGAAACCATGTACCTTAACTCTGTCCTTACAATAGCCCTTTTAGAAGTCTGAACACTCCACTGCTTTACTGTGATAAAATACCCACCTCAGAGGTATAAAGTTAAACCAAACAAGAAAGGGATAAATCCCACAATGATCCATACCCTGGGGTACCTTACTGTGAATATAAAATACATCTCAGTTAAAAACAAGCATTTTTCAATGCCGACTGTTGTCTCGCTGGCATTGGCATTGGTAGTGCTGGAGTTAGAGACGCATAATAGGAACGGCAGTGAAGTATTGAAGTGATGCCAACCCCACCCCCACCCTGTAGAGACTGGCAGGCATTGGGGTGTGCCTTTGGGTCATCAGCTAAAACACTCATGCCATTGTACCTCACCCTATGCTGTAGACACTGACAAGTGTTGTGGTTTGCTTTGGGGTCTTTGGGTATTATACTTACCCTATTCCATAAGGAAATAAGCTGAGGTGGGTACGGTATAGGAGAATGGGGTGAACTTTGTGGCCGAACAGTGCAAGGCACACCACGATACCTGTCACTGGCTGCAGGGTGGGGTTGGGGGTGGAATGGCATGAGCATTACAACCGATGATCCCAAGTCACACCCCGACACCTGTCAGTCTCTACAGGGTGGGGTGCTACAGTTGGAAACCCTAACACCATAGGCGTGTGTTGGTATTTTCACTCCAAATTTTCAACATGGGCTGTTTGTGAGCCCACCTCATGAAAAGTGGCACTATCAGTTTTTTAGCTGAAAGGTGGTTTTGGACAGTGGCTGTGCCATTTGGTGACACAGGGACAAAAACACATTTTGGGCAGTACCTGGAAAATGACAACTGTATTGTTCGTGAGGAGATGCAAAAAAATGGCAACGCTGAAAATCCGGAGTGAAAATATGAAAAATTGGTGAAGTTATGAGCACGCATAGAAACTGTGCAACACACGTCCGTATTGTAACCCAATTATTTTGGGGATTTTTTAACCACATGTTTAACATAGACATTTTGGGACCTCCCCGCATGAACAGTGACACTGTGATTTTGTTAATTTGTCCGAAACGTTGATTTTGCACAGTGACCACATTGTAGCGCCATGTGCAAAAGCACATTTAGGGCAGGATGTGAAAATGACGCCAGGTGTTCATAGGAGGTGTGAAAAATGCCAGTGTTGACAATCTGGCATGAAAATATTGCAAATTTGCGAAGTTACAAGGGTGAGAGGAAACTACGCAATGAACACTTGTAACACAGTCATTTTATAAAATTTCGTCACCAGATTTTCAACATAGGCATTTTAGGACTTCTGCTCATGAACAGTATCACTGTCATTTCCTCAAACTGTCCCGAAAACTGATTTTACACAGCGACCACGCTATTCTGCGCCAGATGTGCAAAAACACATTTCGGCCAGGATATGTAAAATGACAGCTATACTGTTCATAAGGAGGTATGGAAAAATGCCTGTTTTGAAAATCTGGAGTGAAAATATTACAAATTCATGAAGTTATGAGTGTGCATGGAAACTGCGCAAAGCACGCTTGTAAAACAGCCATTTTTTGATTTTTCCCACCAAATTTGCAACATAGGCTTTTTGAGAGCTCCCCTCATGAACAGTGGCACTGTCATGTCATTAATTGGTCCTGAAAGGTGATTCCACGCAATGACCGCGAAATCACCTTTCAGGACCGAATAATGCCATGACAGTGCCTGAAATCATGAAGAGGGGTCCCAATAACCCCTTGTTGAAAAAAAAGTGGTGCCAAAATTCCCAAAAATGGCTGAAATATGCACCAAAGTTGAAAAAACCCTATTTATCCCATTATACAGCTTACTGACTTCTTCAGTTCCGCGGTCGTCAGCTTTGAAGAGTGCAGGCGTGGTTCCCGCCCACCAAGATCGTCGACTCCAGAGGTAAGTTATGGGGGTGAGGGGTGGGGATGCAGGTGCGCTTGAGGTGGTGCAGGTTGTGGAGGGGGCAGGAGACCGTGAGGACTGTTTTCTTTTACAGGTTTAAAAAAAAAACATTGCGGGACAGTTTTTTTTTTTTACTACAGGATTCAACTGCGCTGGGTGGGCTCCCAGCATGCCACCCTAAGTGTTTTTGGGGGATGCTGTAGCTGACAGGAGTGGGCAGCCCTGGCCGGGACACATACTGAAGGGGGGAGACACGAGCCAAGGGGACTGGGCACCTCTCGCACACAACAAAAGTGGGGAGACATTATACCGACAGGGCCGACGGGGATTGGGCCCCTCATCGGCAAAGGAAAACCATTGGGAAGGCACATGATGTTGAGAGGGATTGGGCACCCCCTCAGCATACATTTTGAATGGGAGGGGGGTCATTATGCCGATGGGGAGTGGGCTCCCCCATCGGCATTGTGATAGGAGGCAGCGGCAGTCACTGCTGCCGTGTTGCGTGCATGTCAGGAGGCGTGTTGTGGTCCCGCTGCATGAGAGCTTCACTCTCATTGCAGCTGACCTTTTCTTAGATCTGGTGGCCACATTAGGGATGCATGATGTCAGTGCCTGCTGCTGGCTGATTGGGGAATGAGGGGCGCACCTACTGATGCGTGCCCTGCATTCACCCAACAGTGACCGCACCTCCAAATCTGCTACTACCGCAATATGTTGGCTGTGCATGCGCAAGCCAACATAAAAAAATGGAGAGCAATAACTTTGCTAAGCAGACTGCAAACATAATGCAAGATTCCAGACTGTGAATCATCGTAAGAGTTACCACATTCATGAGAGCATATCCCAACAGTCTCAGTACAGGATGTTTCCAACCCAAACAGGTGCATATCAACATAACATATGTTTTAGATGCAGCTGTAAGAGAAGGACTTGGGGAGGTGCTTAAGCCCATACATTTTATTATGTCAGTAAATTATATAACTCCATTCAGGCCAGCCATAGTCCTTATGTGGTCATTTTTCCAAGTCTGGCACTATTTTTATGGTAAAAACGAGAACCTTAGTGGAAAATCACTGAAGCAAGGCTTAGGCAGAAAGCCAACTAGCAATGAAGCCAAGTATAAAAAAAATATAACATTTTACACAAGAAGGGATTTAGGCTAGCTGTGCTTTATGCTGGATTGTAAAATACTAAATTAGGCAATAAGGCATAACAGTGTGCGCATTATGGAGAGATTAATGCATGACAGGATATGATTTTACTGAACATTAATCCACACCGGAAGGGGGGGTTGGACTCACAAGGTGAAGCTGAGTGACTTCGACCACCCAGGCGTGGATTACTGCTCAGTAAACCCATACCCTGGTGTGGGTTGATCCTCTTATAACATGGGCAATGTTATGTTGCAGTTTTAAAGAAATAGTAAAATAAAGCCCTGTGAACATGCAACTGTGAGTATATAATGGATTAATCAGTGGTCAGGTGACCTGTTTGGATGAAAAGAAGACAGTATTTTCAGAACCAATGTTATAATGTGGGATAATGGCACACCTCAGGACAGTGAAGCACAAGACCATGACCAGTGCCTTATGCACCCAAAAAGTGCTGTTATCCCACAATTACATAAACCCTGGAGTGCCTTATTGAGATTCTAAAATGGTTTCTCTGGTTTTTATTTAAAAAAACTGAAGAATGAGGTTCAGAATGTAAAGTACTTCTGACCTGTGCTGTGGTATGCTGGAATAAGTCATGGTCATGTAATCACAGGTCTTGGATTTTCTTGCCAATGTTACAAGGCCTGAAAAAAACAATCTGCAAAGGTCAAAAGGAACAAAACACAAAAACTTCCTATGTTGGACTCACTCACCGTGACCTAAACAATTGTCAGCGTTGGCTGGCAGCCCTCTTGTCCTGAGTTGACACAACTGCTGTCTCCACTGATGATTCCTATTGAAGGATGAGTTACATGTCTGTAGTCTTGCAGTTTTCAGTCAGAGCAGATTGCTTGTGAGGGCCTGTGGCACTTAACAGTCCTGATCGATGTGAAACCTGCCTTAATTCCTTCCAGATGATTTAGCATATCTTATTACCATGGTGCCTTGCTTCAGGGTGCATGTGAAATTTAATATTTTTATGGTGTGTCCTTCAGACTGTTGGTTTTTCTAAGGAAGATAAAAACTGCATTCTAAACAGAAGGACAAGTGCAGTTCAGAAGCAAACGTCTTGAGTGTCCCTGAGCTTTAAAAACAGCTGCAGTAATGACTGCTGGGAGTTTCTGCTGAACTGTGTAGGGATTAGCAAATAACTGGCCTTACAATGTTCTTGTTAGGCACACCAGCAGTCACTGAAAGCACTGGAACAGTAAGAACATTCATAAGGTTATGCAAGTTGTTTATGAGGAGCTATGAGTGAAAATGGTAGATTCAAACCCCAGGAATCCCTCATTATTCTTAACATTTGCAGTGAGCCTTGCAGTTGAAGCTGCTCCGGAGCACTAGGAATGTATAAATTATGGAACTCAGAATGAAATTCAAACCTCTGTCTCGAGGTGGTGCTGTGCTAAACAGCATAAAGTCAGATTATTTTCTCTGCCTGAACTAGCAAGTTGCCCCGAAGAGATCTCCTCAGCAACTTCGCTTAGAGTTATTGTTTCCGGCAGAAACCAAGTTTGTTTATTTATTTATTTAATTTTTTTGCCACTTCTGCATTTCTATTATGTATTTTTCTGTATTTTACATTTTTCTCTGGTTCCTCAGGGTTTAGTGGGAACCAAAAAGACTCTTAATTGTTTCACCAGTCCTTTTTCCGACCACACACTTTTGTCTGTAACAAAAAGGAGAGAGGGTTTGAAGATCATTTTTTTATATTTATAGTTGGCTTTGGGCTTATTTTGTCTTGGTTCCAGTGTCTGAGGGAACCAAAACATCTTTCTGTTTTTTTCCTTATCCTTCCAAAAAAAAAAGAAAAGGGGGACATTTCATTAGCAGTCCCTTTTAGCTGACAACCGGGCCGCATTTTTCTCTCTCTCTCTCTCCTATTGGGGGCAGTGTTTTTAGTCTTTTGACTATTGGGTATGTCAGACAGACCTAGGAAGTGAACAGGACCTACAGGTTTTAAAAATTACACTACATGTTTCCATTTTCTGGCCAAGGCAGATGGCCAAGATTTGTGTTTAAAGTGCCTAGATCCCAGTCACTTTCTCTCCAGTTGTGAACTCTGCAGCAAGTTTTGCCCCAAGACCATTAAGACAAGATCTGGTTGGAGCCAATATGGCTATGGGGAGCTTTTGGGATGCTTTTACCCATTATTTCTAATGAATCTGCACAATGCAGATCTGCTGAGAGGGCAGTTTCAATGTGATCTTCCTTTTACCCATTTTTGAAAATGTATTTTCTCAGAATATGCCTGCAGATTGCTATATATTTAGCCTGGATAGTTCACAGAATAAATGGCATCTTATTTTCGGGTGGCAGAGCACTGGCAGTAGGATGCTGGAATGTGTCATATTTAGGCACGAGCTGTGTGTGGGCTATAACGCCCACTGCCCATACGCCTCATGCGCTCACATGAGGATCCATCATCCCAGTGCCATTGCACTGCTCAGTGTGGATAATAGCTGATGCTGTACCCACTCACACAGGTCACAGAACAGGCATGTTATAGCTGACCTCCCATTGGTTTGTACAACTGGGGAACCACAGATGCACTGTTCATAGCCTGGAGCATACACTGCAAATGGCATTGCAGGATACCACACCCCATGGCACCCAGGATACCTCAGCAGTCCAGAGGGTGGCATGTTACACAGGGGGACGGGGGAGAGTGTGGGCCTGCAGTGGTGTATGACAGCAGGAAGATACAGCATTGACAAGGCATGCATTGGAGGTATGTGAATTCCCTCTTATGGTTTGCCAGGGACATACACATGGCTGCATACACTGGTGGGTCCGCCACTTGCGTAGTGCCCCAACACAAAGTACAGCCACTTGGGTCATTCCGGAGTGCAGGTCCCTAGCCCGGGTCCAGTGCAGTCTACGGCTGGCCGTGGCAGGGTGTGGAGGGCATTGCCAGTCTCTGCAACAGGTTGGATATGGGGGAGTGGGGGTGTCTATGTACCGAGGTGGTGGGTAGGGGTCCTCTATGCTATGGATATGGACTGTGGTTTTCTCTGGTGTGATTGGGTACTGGGGGCCCTACACTATGGAGCTCTTTGGGGATGGAGTTGGATCAATCAGGGATGGGAGGGGCTATCTCTAGTCCACCAGGGCTGCCAGGCTGCTGTGCACCTGGGTGCACTTCTGCAGCCTGCCTGTGGATGGCTGGCCTGGTTAGGACAGCTATTAATGGCCTAACTGTGGGCCGAGCTGCTCTGGACTGTGAGGGGTGCTTTCCCACTGAGTATGTCACAGCACAGCATATGCATAGGAACGCATCCTCAACGTGCATGGCATACTATTTGTGTGCACCCTGACCCATTCCCTTGTGGCCGGTGCATGCCACATGTTTGAATATTATGCTGCAGCACATTGCTGGAGTAGTGTGGCACATCTCCCTTTTCCACCGGGATGCACTACGCATCTCCTTTGAATATGGAAGCCTTGAACTAGGCTACCCTGAAGAAATACATTATCAAAATGGTAAAATCATGACCCCACTGAAAACAAGATATTGCATCTAGTCTGGGACACCCTGAGTAAATACAATGTAAAAATGTGTAAATGAAGATTCCCCATGACAATGAGATGTAGCATCTCCCTGTGCTATCCAGGATACCAAATATAGGATAAAAAATATTTAAAGGAAATCTACCCTAAACTGACCTTCACTGTGTTCACTGACATATTTATTGTTTTATAACATATTAGAATGCAGTATTCATTTTGAATGTTGTGGCCATGAAGATGGTGTGTACAGTGTGTGTGTGTGTGTGTGAGCATGCGTGTCCAGGATACAAAATATAGGATAAGAAATATTTAAAGGAAATCTACTCTAAACTGAACTTCAGTGTGTTCTCTGACATAAACAAACTGTTTCTTTATTGTTTTATAACATATTAGAATGCAGTATTTATTTTGAATGTTGTGGCCATGAGGATGGTGTGTACAGTGTGTGTGTGTGTGTGTGTGTGTGTGTGTGTGTGTGTTGTCCAGGGTACAAAATATAGGATAAGAAATATTTAAAGGAAATCTACTCCAAACTGAACTTCAGTGTCTTCTCTGACATAAACAAACTGTTTCTTTATTGTTTTATTACATATTAGAGCACAGTATTTATTTTGAATGTTGCGGCCATGAGGATAGTGTGTGTGTGTGTGTGTGTGTGTGTGTTTGCTGTAGCTCAATATATTTTTTTCCCAAAAAGCATTGTAGAAAATACCTGCTGATTGCCACATATTCAATCTGGGTAGTTCACTGAAGACATGGCATATGTCTGAGACAGTGGTTATCAGATAGTGTCCTTAAAGGTTAAAAAACAGTGTAAATTATAGATTTGCTGGGAAAAGGATGACATTTATGAGGTATGACTCTTTCTTGAAAGACAATACATTCCCAAGTGAAACTAGTAACAAGAAGCTTTTTAAATGCTAACTATTTAAATGTGCAAGTTGTTGCATTCCGAAAAGGGTAAACAAAACTCCAGTTTAATAGGCAACCAATATTTAACAAATATTTAACAAGCTGTTTCAGTTTCCTAATGGCATCTGATAAGCAGCTTGGAGTTATGTCTCCAACATTCTTAACTGAAAGAAGGGAGTATTTTATTTCAGTTTGGCATTGAAGGATGCATTGAAAAGTTCAAAACATGTGTTCCATGATTCTCCATTTTCCAGCTACAGCTAGCAAGATGGCTGTAGGCTCTGCCCACAGCCATAAAAAGGGACAACAAAACTGCAGAACATGGCTTGTCAGTCTGCCTCTGTGTCACCTAAGCTTTCAAAGGAGGTCCTTTCCTCACATAATAAATGCAGGGAAAGGCCCTCTAAAGATTCCTCTGACACCAAGGATCCCAACAAGGGGAACCTTGATCAGGCCAAGCACAAAAGACATTCAGAGCAGGTTCCTGAACTAGGACCTGCTAAAAAGAAACAAAAAGAAAAATATGTTGGTGCCCCTCCTGCTGAAGAAGCAAAGGAGCTGACAGTGGACAAGACAAAAATGCCCTCTCAGGAGGACATTAATTAAGTTTGCTATTTTTTCCTGGCATTCCATGACGTGGGAACCCTAATAGGTTTACCAGTTACTTCTCAACCTTTGGTCCCCCCCCCAGGTTCCGGGGGACCAGGGGGGTGATTTTTATTATAAGGAGGAGGAGAAGGAGGAAGAAGGGGAACCAATGGAAAAAAAAATGGCCAATACCCTCGCTCTCTTCACCCAGGAATCTGATGGGAATGAGGAAGATGCTGATTTCCTGGACATGATGGGGTTAACCCTTACTAAGAGATTGCTCTTGCCTCTCCACAAGTCCTTTAAGAAAGCAACCTGTAAACTGCTTCAAGCCCCTTCTTCTATTCTGGGGCTTGTTAAGAAAATTGAGAAGAAATACCAGCTCAACAAACATGACACTGAGTACCTCTACTCACACCCTGACTATGAAGGTGTTGTCCAGGTGGCTATCTGTGACAAAGCCAAGGTTTCCCTCACCTCAAAGCCACCGAAAAAAGACTCCAGGAAGTTGGATGTCATGGGGAAAAAAGTGTACACCTCTGCCTCCTTGCTCCTGAGGCAGGCTGTGTACATTGCTTACACTGCCAAGTACCAGAAAACCCTATGGAACCTGGTACTGGCCCCGAGCAATGAGGTCTACGGGAACTGGGTGCAGGACTTGGTAGATACGGCTAGGACTGCCCTTGATGCTACTGAATACCTGCTCCATATAATGATACTACATCCAGGGTAATGGTCCAGGCTATCTCCCTAAGGAGATTTGCTTGGCTGAGGACAACAAATTTGCCCCAGGACACCCAGGCAAAGGCCATGGACTTCCCATGTGAGAATAATTCCCTATTTGGTGACAAGACAGAGGCATATATGAAAAACATGGAAGAGTACAAAGCCACCTACAAAAGTAATTCTGTAAAGGAAAAGGCATCGAATTCCTACAGGCCTCATGGAAGGGGAGATTGGGGTAGGGGTTACTACTGATGTACTTTTTATCATATGCCTATGTTCTGTGACTACTCTCAGACGAAAGGATACTTTAAAGGCAGGGGCAGAAGAGCTTCCAGAAGGGCTGCCTAGGCTTTGACCTTTAGGGCTCAGCCAAAGCAGAACCCCTGATGTGCATGTCCAGGTCACCCAATCATGGTCAGTTGGAGGAAGACTGGCTCACTTTTCCAGGAATGGAAAAATACCACAAACAAGTGGGCCATGGAGATAGTGAGTCTCAGCCTCTCCCTGCAGTTCAAAAGTCTTCCCAGACTGCAGGTCCACAGAAGCTTCCCCCCTCCTTCCACCCCAGAAGAAAATATTCTGCTGGTACTAGAGGTTAAAAAGTTGCTGCAGGCAAATATAACATAGATACACAGATACATAGACAGTGTCAGCAGATAAGGGCCTGTGGCCCACCCAGTCTGCCCATTTGAGCTTGTAAGTTCAGTTTATGTTTTCCTAGAAGTCTGTTGCCCCTTACCTCTGACCGCCAGAATTCCTTTATATCTATCCCATGCATTCTTAAATCATGTGATTGTTTCAGCCCGCACCACTTCCTCTGGCAGGGTGTTCCACTTGTCCACCACCTGTTCTGTGAAGAAATTCATCCTCACGTTTCCTCTGAATCGTCCTCCCTCCAACTTCATCCCATGTCCTCTAGTCCTGGAACATCTTTTTTGCTTAAAAATAGTGTATTCCTGCACCCTGTTCCTCCCTGTAAGATACTTGTATGTCTCTATCATATCCCCTCTCTCCTGCCTCTCCTTCAAGGAGTACATGTTCAGTTCCTTCAACTTGTCCTCTTAGGACTTGTGATGTAATTAATGTACCATCTTTGTTGCCCTCCTCTGAACCTTCTCTACCCTGTCTATGTCCTTACGTAGGTACGGTCTCCAGAACTGTACACTGTACTCCAGATGGGGCCTCACTAGTGCCTTGTATAGTGGAATTATGACTTCCCTGTTCCTGCTGGTGATGCCCCTCCCTATGCATCCCAGCATCCTATTTGCTTTACCTGCTGCCTTGTCACACTGTTTCCATACCTTGAGGTCAGCAGAGATGATAACCCCAAGATCCCTTTCCTGCTTGGTGCATGCTATATCCTCACCCCCTAATTGATATATTGTGCCAGGGTTTTTGTGCCCCATATGCATTATCTTGCCCTTATTTGCATTGAATTTCAACTGCCAAACCCCTGACCATTCTTCAAGTTTCTGCAGGTCCCTTCTCATTCTGTCTACACCATCTGGTGTGTCTACTCTGTTACAGAGCTTTGTGTCATCAGCGAACAGTGAAATTCTGCCTTCTAGGTCCTGTGCAATGTCACTGATGAAAATGCTGAATAGGACCAGTCCCAGCACTGATCCCTGTGGTACACCACTGGTCACTCTTCCCTCTGTGGAGTGACAGTCATTTACCACCACCCTCTGTGTTCTGCCACCCAGCCAGTTACCTACCCACCACACTACTGTCCTGCCCACACCCATATTCCCTGGTTTGTGTAATAGTCTTCTATGTGGCACAGTGTCAAAGACCTTGCTGAAGTCCAGATAGGCCATGTCCACTGCCCTCCCCGATCCACCTCCCTAGTCACCCAGTCAAAAAATTCAATGAGGTTGGTCTGACATGACCTCCGCCTGGTGAAACCATGCTGTTTGGGTCCTGTAGTCCATTGACAACCAGATATTCCACCAATCTCTCCTTCAGTAGTGCTTCCATGATCTTCCCCACTACTGAGGTGAGGCTGACTGGTAACAGAAAGAGTTCCTCTTGCTTTACGAAAATGAAATATTTTTTAAAATATATTATTAACACTATATTTACATGTAGTGAAATAAATTCCAATCTACTTGTTTTATAATATATTGTAATGTATTGGAAAATCAATATATTTTAATATATTTTAAAATTTGCAAATATATTGCAATGTACTGTAAATATATACATTATGGCCACTTTAGCATATTCTGTATATTGCAAAATATATTGATAAAATTCTAAATATATTGAAATAAGGATGGTAAATATATGTTATTAGTATATTGCCAATATATGTATGAATGTGTTTTGTTTTACATTTCAGACATTTCCTATATTTACAAATATATATATACTATACATGTGTAATAAATGTTAATATAACTATTAACTTACCCAGACAAAAACAAAATATATTATTTACACATACCACTATCATTACAACTGGAGTTCGTTTTGTTATTATCATGGAAATATTTACATTGAAGTATTGTTTTACAGTGCAGTTTTAACACAAACATACATTTTATACATTTATACTTACATATATGATTGACCTCACAAGCTAATGCTTGTTAAAAGCTCAAATTGGTATTTATACCACCCTATTTTGTTTTACTTTTAGGTCAGTGTGAGATCCTACATGTACTGGCTTTATAACTTGCACCTTTCTTTTCAGTCTGTAAGCTAGTGTTGAACATTAAAAAGTATTGTAAAACTAGAAATGATCATGATTTTGGCTGATAAACTATGTTTTTTGAAATATGCAAATTAGTTATGCAAATGTACACACAGGATGAAACAAGCATTTACAAAAATACACATAAAATATATAAAAAATATATGAAACATAAAATATATGTAACATATATAAAAATATATGTAACATATAAAATATATGTAACACAAAGAATACAGTATATATTTTGAAATACACTAATAATATATTTCAGACAATGTATTACTAAATAGATTGACATGCTTTCAAGCAATACATGAGGCAGAATATATGGTTTTATTATATGTTGAAATATGTTGTGTATTACAGTGCTCCCTCTCTACAGTGAACACCTCTGAAGCTAGCTGAGGTGTTCACTATAGCTAGGTGCTAATATGCCTACTTTGTGAACCATGGGAGCCTTCAAAGATGTTCACTATAAGAGGGAGTTTGTTACAGAGGGTTCTTTATAGGGAGTGCTGTACTGTATACTTCATTGAGTCACTGTATTTCTCAGCATAATGACATATATTTTTGCATACTATGGGTTAGAAATATATCAGTATAATTAAAAATAAATTTCATAATATATTATATAATATATTACATCAGGACAATGTGTTTCTCATTGCATTGACATACATTAATGCATATTTTTCAATATGTTGCAATATGTTCTATTTTCTTTCTCAGTGGGGAAAAGGCCTTTATTTAAGGTACTTTCTAACTGGCAAAAAAATGGGGAGTGGTGACCCATTTTAGCTCTCAGATTCCTGAACAAACATCTAAAGAAGTACAAGTTCAAGATGGTCACTCTGGCCACAGAGATCCCATCCCTACAACAGGGAGATTGGCTAGGGACACTGGACCTGAAGAACACATATTTTCACATTCCAACCAGGCTTAATCACAGAAAATGCCTGAGGTTCAGGCTGCCCTCTGGTCACTATCAGTTTGCAGCCCTCCTCTTTTGTCTCTCATCTGCCCCCAGGGTGTTCACAAAGTGCTTGGCCATGGTGGCAGCATACCTCAGAAGATAGGGGGTGATGGCCTTTCCTTATCTGTATGACTGGCTAGTCACAGGAAACTCACATCACCAAGTCAAGAACTCTCTCCAGCTAGTTCAGTGCACCTTGGAGATGTTTGGATTTCTCATAAATGAGCAAAAATCCCAGACAGAACCAGTGCAGGTGCTGGAGTTTATAGGAACGCAGCTGGATGCCCTCCAGAGCAAGGCTTTCCTGCCTCAGGAAAGAATTGAAAGTCTCCTGGGTCTGGCAGACTCCTTCATCCTGGGTCATCCTAAGCCAGCAAGACATTTTCTCCAACTCCTCAGGCATATGGCTTCCACCACAGCTGTGGTACCAGGAGCCAGATTCCAAATGAGGGACATTCAGTATCACATAAGGGACCATTGGTCCCAGAAGCAGCATCCTCTGTCAAGGCTTGTACCTGTGACAAAAACTCTACTGCAAGCCTTGGTCTGGTGAAAGGAAAGGGACAATTTCAGAGAAGGGGTTCTCTTTCAGTTGTGGGTTCCAACAGTCATTCTGGCAACAGATGCCTCCTTTCTGGGGTGGTGAGCCCACCTGGTTGACCTAACAGTAAGTGGAGTGTGTTCCCCTCGAGAGTCCAGGGAGCACATAAATCTCCAGGAGCTAAGAGAAGTCTTTCTCGCCCTACAGTAATTTTTTACCCAGGTAAAGGGTCAGTCTGTCCAGGTCAGGACAGACAACACCACTACCATGTAATACATCAACAAGCAGGAAGAAACACAGTCCTCAAAACTGTGTACAGAAGCCATGAAGCTCTGGAGCCTGGCTTACTCACTGGAAGTGCAGCTGTCACCTTTCCATCTTCCAGGAAAGGACAATGCCTTGGCAGACTCCATCAGAAGGATAAGCCAGACTGTCATGAATGGTCACTGAATAAACAAGTGTTAGCCACAGTCTTTTGATGATGGGACACACTAAAAATAGACATGTTCACTTTCAAAGACAATTGCCAGCTCCCTCTCTTCTGTTGCAGGCCCCTGGCAGTGGGCACAATCCCCTTGGATGCCCTGATCCTGGACTGGTCCGGAAGGTTCCTATATACCTTCCCTCCACTTTCTCTGCTGTTGTGAGTCCTCCTGAAACTAAGGAGCCAGCCTGCAACCATATTAATAGCTCCAGACTGGGCCAGACAGCCCTGGTACTCTCTGTTACTGGCCCTCTCCACCAACCAACCCATTTGTCTTCCCCTGAGATTCAACCTACTGACCATGTCTCAGGACAGAGTGGCCATCCTGAACCTCAAATCATTATGCCTCAAGGAATGGTTCTTGAGGAACTACAGTACTCTGATTTCCAGTTTTCAGAGGAGGTGATGAATGTCCTCAGGGTTTCCAGGAAACCTGCCACCAGAAAAACTTATGCTTCCAAATGCAAAAATATGTTCTCTGTGGTGTAGTCCTAAGCAGCTCAACCCCCTACAGGTAGACCTGTGCTTACTTCTGGACTACTTGGTGCATTTGCAGGCCATAGGTCTTAGGCCCTCAACCCTTAAGGTGGACTTGGCAGCCATCTCTGTCTATGTACAGTATCAGCAGGCAGCAAGAAAACAGTGGCTTCTCATCCCACTTTTAAGAGATTTTTCAAGGGCCTGAACCATGTGAATCCCCCTGTGAGGGAACCAGTCCCAACATGGGATTAGAACCTGTGCATAGCCATGCTCATGGAACCTCCATTTGAGCCTGTGGTCACTGTATATATGAAGTACTGTATGTCACCTGGAAGGCAATCATTTTGGTTGCCATAACTTCCACCAGGAGGGTGTGCAAGCTGCAACCTCTCTGCACTGATCCTAACTACATCATATTCCACAGGGACAAAGTAGTCCTGAGGACTAACAGGAAATTTCTTCCCAAGGTGGTGTCTGAGTTTCATTTAAACCAGTCCATCACTCACCAAGTATTCTTTACAGACGGGTTCAGTCCTGCTGAGCAGATGCTGCACAGTCTGGCAGTTAAGAGGTCCTTTGAACACTAGCAAAGCATTTGACACAGCTCCACACAAAAGATTAATATGCAAGTTATCCAGCCTTGGAGTGGGTCCCAAGATGGTAGCCTGGGTAAAAAATTGGCTGGACAACAGGACACAGAGGGTAATAGTAAATGGAGTCCACTTCGAAGAAAGGGGAGTTACTAGCGGGGTACCGCAGGGTTCAGTACTGGGACTGGTCCTCTTCAATGTCTTTATAAGTGACATTGCAGAGGGACTGGAAGGAAAAGTATGCCTCTTTGCAGATGACACAAAGATCTGCAACATGGTTGATACACAAGTTGGGGTGGAAAGGATGATAAGGGACTTGGCAAGGTTGGAGGAATGGTCAAATGTATGGCAGCTTAGATTGAACGCAAAGAAGTGCAAAGTAATGCACCAGGGAAACAAAACCCCAGGGGAAGAGTACATAATGGGGGTGAGATACTAACA
Source organism: Neoceratodus forsteri (assembly GCA_016271365.2). Lineage (NCBI taxonomy): Eukaryota > Metazoa > Chordata > Ceratodontiformes > Ceratodontidae > Neoceratodus > Neoceratodus forsteri. The sequence goes on from JADMNL010000030.1 coordinate 1,369,104, forward strand.
ACAACAAAAATGGAAATAGACCTGGGGGTAATCATATCAGATGACCTAAAGGTGGACAAGCAATGTGAGAAGGCAGTAAGGAGGGCTGGGGGGATACGGGGATGCATAGGGAGAGGCGTCACCAGTAGAAAACTGGAAGTTGTTATCCCTCTGTACAGACAGCTGGTGAGACCCCGTCTGAAGTACTGCATGCAGTTCTAGAGACCTCATCTCTGCAAGGATATAGGCAGGATGGAGGTTGTCCAGAGGAGGGCAACTAAAATGGTGCAGGGTCTGCACCAGAAGACATGCCAAGAGAGAGAGACTAAAGGAGCTTAATATGTATACCCTCAAGGAAAGGAGGGAGAGGGGGGACATGATAGAAACTTTCAAGTACCTCAAGGGAATCAACAAAGTCCAACAGGGTAGCATGTTTCAGAAAAAGGGATGTGCAAGAACAAGGGGGCGCAATTTGAAGATAGAGGGGGGACGGCTCAGAGGTAGTGTGAGGAAGTATTTTTTCCTGAAGAGGGTTGTGGATGCATGGAACAGCCTTCCTGAGGAGGTCATGGAGTCAAAATCAGTGGAGGAATTCAAGAATGCACGGGACAGACATAAGGCAATTCTAGTGGGGGGTAGGAGGAAGTACACTGTTGGTTAACTAGGATCTGCAGCTTATCCATTAGGTAGCGAAATGGGCAGACTAGGTGGGCCAAGAGGTCCTTATCTGCTGTCAAATTCTATGTTTCCATCTGGAGCATACTAAGGACTTCAGATCCTCAAACTCACAGCTGTTTCTCACGTATGGTGAAGTGGGAAAAGGCAGGCCAGCATCTAAGAGGACCATTGCCTGCTGGATTGTTTCCTGTGTTCAGTTCTGTTACTCTAAAGCTGGTTAGCAGCCACCTCAAGGCCTATGGGTACACTCCACACATGGCACAGCTGCTTCTGTTTTGGCTGCAAGAAGGTCCCCTTACTAGAAATCTGTAAAGCAGCTACCTGGAAAACTGTATACACCTTTGCAAAGCACTATTGCCTGGATATACAATCCAGGAGAGATGCCAGGTTTGGCACTGCAGTACTGCAGAACATTTTCCCCAAATGGGTTCTGTACCCAGCCTCATAAGGTACTTCTTTATAGTCTGCAAATGTTATGCATAATGATGGATTCCTGGGGTTTGAAGAAAAAAATACCATAGTAATATTGTTCCTTCTAAGGGACCCTCATTTTGCTTTAATCTTTCACCCAGCCTCCACTTCCAGAACCTGGAAAAGGTTCAACAAAAATAATTTCTTTTACTTTTTTGCCTGCTTGAGCATTACTTGCTGTTCATTCACAACAGTTTTTGTGGTGATTCAGTCTGCCATAGTGTGGCCTGATGGCATGCTTTTTTTTGGCCTATTCTAGGGGTTTTTGTTTTAGTAGTTTAAAATAGGTTAAGTCCAATTTGCGACTTTTTTCTTTATTGGCTCCAAAATGAATCTGACATTATGCTGTTGAGTACAGCACCACGTCAAGACAGAGGTTTGAATTTCATTCTGAGTTCCATAATTTACATATTCCACATGCTCCAGGGCAACTTCACTTGCAAGGCTCACTGCAAATGTCAAGCATAATGAAGGATCCTTTTAAAGAAACAATATTATTATGATATGTATTTTTTTCTTCTGAACTGTAACAAAAATATCAGTCTTTTTTTATATATTTAATTCTAGCATCCACCTGTATATGCTGGGTGGGATATTCAAAAGGGTTGCGCCATGCGCAATAGGGTTGCGCCAGCGCAAGTCTGGAATTGCGCCATTGTGCGATATTCAGCAGGAGGCAGTTGCGCCACAGAAAACATGCTGAGCAACAGCGCAATGCAAATGAAGGTACATGCAACCGAAGGGGGTGGAACCATGCATAAAGTGCGCAATGTGATATTCAAAGGCTTGCGCAATGCGCAACAGTGGATCAGGCGGAAGTTGCGCCACGGCGGAAATGAGCCAAAATAAAAAGGCTCAAGGAAGAGGCACAAGAACGCGACAGGGAAGTCATATGAGGCAGGCAGACAGCAGGCCAGAGCAGGAAACAGTGCAGGCCAGGGAGTGCACAGGACAGAATAGGGGCAAGTGAAGGTGTGTGGGGCCACAGAATGCAGAGACCAGTAGGTGTACCCGGTGCAGTTGAGGTAGCAGTCAGGACAGTGGGGGAAACAAATCAACAACAGCCAGGGGGGGAACACAAGCCAGGGAGATGGACAGTGCCAGCTTCCACATGGAAGCTGTAATGTGGGGGGTGAGAAGGCATGCTGCAGGGGGACGTGGCCATGGAAGGGCCCGTCGGCAGTACGCCCCCAACAGGCAGTACCGTGCCCGCATCAGCTTTGAGCTGTATTCAGATGTAGAGATTGTGGGCTGGTACCACCTGAACAGGGCAATACTGAGGCGGCTCTGTGAGCTGTGCAGTGATGTGATGCAGGCACCCTCACAACGGAGTCACGCTCTGTCAGTGGAGACAAAGGTAACAGCCTGCATGTGCTTGCTCACCATGGGTACCTTCCAGAGGCCAACAGGGGACACCACAGGCAGAACACAGTCGGCCACGTCACGCATCCTCACCCAATTCCTCAGCGCACTGCTGCCACATGCTGCGGAGTACATCCATTTCCCTAGCACCGCGGCAGAGCATACAGCAAACATACAGGAGTTCCACAGGGTAACACGCATGTCTGGCATGCTAGGGGCGATAGACTGCACCCATGTGGCCATTCGCATGTCACCTGGCCCTGATGGGGCTGCATATTGTAATCGGAAGGGGTTTTCCAGTGTCAACTGCCAGGTGGTGTGTGATGCCAGTGGGTGCATCATCAATGTCTGTGCCACGCACCCTGGCGGAGCACACAATTCATTCATATGGTACCAATCAGCACTGTGCCATCGATTCGAGAGTGGGGACATCCCCACAGGACATCTAGTGGGTGAGTATGCATGTAGGATTGGCAAGCGGGGACAAGGGAGGGTAAGCCACAGGTGCCATGGGAGTGGCACACAGGGTTAGGGGCAATATGAGCCTGAACATGACACTAACCTCCACTATCTCCACACAGGTGACAGTGGATACCCACTCCGTCCCTGGCTGCTCACACCCTACCGGTGGCCCATGACCCCATCGCAGCAACGCTTCAATGAGGCACACGCCGCCACATGCAACATCATCAAGCGGGTGTTTGGGATGCTGAAGGAACGCTTCCGATGCCTAGACACCTCCGGTGGTGCCCTACAGTACAGCCCCTCAAAGGCCTGTGGGATATTCCTGGCCTGTTGTATCCTGCACAACATGGCCAAAGACTGTGGGATAGCCATACAGGTCGAGGAGGAGACAGCGATGGGGACGCTGGTGACGCCGGTGATGATGGGGATGAGCAGCCCTCCCTTGGACGGCGTGACCCCCGACTGATCCGGCTGGCTTAGCTGCACCAGGACACCATCACAGAGGAGCACTTCTCCCAACACAGGTAAGTCATGGGGCCATGTGCAACCAACAGTGGCTAGGGCACAACCCACATACACACAGGGAAACACACCAGGGGTGCATGACGACGAGGGAAGTGGCAGGGCACAGAAGCACACACACGCAACCAGGGAAGGGTGAACAGTAACACGCCACATGGACAGACACATACACACACACACACACACACACACACACAGCAGGCACAAAGTGCACATGGGCCAGGTGCACAACAGAGCAGGAACAGACATTACATACACACACGTCCACAGGCCACCACCACCACCACCTGTACTGTCCATGTACGTGTGTCAGATGCTGGGCACCCTTGCGCTTTGGTGTACAGCGCAATGCAGGCCTCATCATGCACACACACCTGTGGACAGCAGGCGGGAGGGTGTGCAGGTGGTCCGTGTGTCGGCGTTTAGGGCAGGGCACCCACTGGTGCACTGCCCACCAAAACACACATTGCACACAGGGCAGCAGCAGACAGGGCCTGCACTGGGAGACAGCTCAGTCATACAGCACAGTGCCACGGCCACCTCAGATGCGTGGGCGGCCCCACCGAGACCCAGCAGCACTGGCAGGTTGAGTATGGGCCACATGGGGTGGCACCGATGGACCACCAGGGGTCCCACTGCGTGAACGCGACCTTGTCCACACAGGGGTCTGCAGCATACCAAACATACCCGCACCAGGGGTGCTCGGGATGCCCACAGCTGAACCCAGAGTCGACAGGGTGGGTGTCGCATGGCGCCGGGAATGGGGAGTGGATAGCATACTGCGCGGTGTGAGTGGCACAGGGGCACCTGACTGTGTGCCCAATGTGGCCACGACACCGACCACTGCCTGTGTCAGCCTGTCCATGGCAGTGGTCACATCCACCTGCATACGGTCAATCCGGGACAGGATCCTCTCAGTGTCCCTGCTGTGTTGCTCCTCAACCCACTCCAGGGCCACACACAGTGCCTCCACAGATGTTGCAACCCACATCTGCTGCTGTACTGATGCCTGCAGCAGGCAGGTGTGCTCATCAAAGAGGTCGTCTGCCACATCGGCAACCTGTCCCTCAGGGTGTGGAAGGGCCTGATGTACAGCACCCCTTGAGGGTGGGCACTGCTCACCAGGACCAGATATGGGCATGTCCACAGGCAGTGCACCTACATCACCACTGAGCCCTGTACCCCCAGTCCCGGTGGGTGACTGCTGCTGCTGCCCCTCCGCCTGCTGTGCCCACGGGATCAGTGGTTCCACGGCTGTGGCCGCAACAGTGCCAGTGACCTGCACAGCCACCGGTGCTGCCCCACCGGTGCTGACCGGCACAGCCTGGGACTGTGCTGACATGCTTGCACACACGTCAGAACCAGCTAGTTCCTTGGGCGTGAGCTGGCCTGCTGTGTGTCCATTCTGTGACACACACATTTCAATGCCCATAGTGGTCGGTGCATCATCGATGGTGCAGGTCTGTGCCACAGCCACAGCCGCAGCGTGCTGGCATGCTTGCATGCCAGACTGCTGGGACACAGGAAGGGCACTCCCCACACCTGTCTCAATATCAGTGAAGGTAGCTGGGCGTGCACAGTGCCGCAGTGCACGCCGGCAATCTGTGGAGGTGGATGGTCCCTCCTCCAACTCTAGGTGACTGTCCGCAGTGGACAGGCCCTCCACTGCTGACCCCTGCAGACACACAGGATCTGTAATAGAAAGGAAGGACACGTTAGTGCATGTGATCTACCTTCCCCTCCAACCATGACATACCATGCAGTGATGAGCTACCACCTGTCTGGAAGCCACCTCCAGGTACACCCTCAATGGCGCTGTGCTGCATGCTTGCAGTGAGCATGTCCTCCATCGGGGTCAGCTGCACCACCTCCGGCTGTCCACCGCCTGTTGCAGCATGTGCCACCCTGATGGCTGCAACCTTCTCCTTCACCCTCCTCCTGTCGGTCCCCATCTTCTTTTTACACTCCTGCACAGAGTGTTGGTGGCTGCCGTGCAGGTTGACGGCACGTGCCACCCCCTCCCATGCAGCAGCACGGGCCTGAGGGGTGCCCCGCCATCCACTGAGAAGTGGCTCCTCAGCCAGGTAGGCCTCAAACAGTGCCTCTGTCTCCGCCTTTGTAAAGTTGGGCCTCTTCTTCCGCCCACCATCATCCTCCTCACCCAGTCCTCGCTTGGTCATTTCACAGCCTGTATGGGTGAGAGGGGTCACCTGTGACTGTGCAGTACATAGCAATTCTCTGGGGCCATGGTCCAGTACAGCACAAATGCATGCAACTCACCTATCAACTGCATTAACCGAATCTGGCCACTGCAGAACAGTGTCGCAGATTTATAGCGCAATGCATGCAAATTAGGACTGGAGCAACTTTAATGAGATGCAAATCACGCCACTGCACCATTGAATGGCTGATCGGATGATTTGCATACGACAGCTGAATATCGCGCTGTTGCGCTTTACGCAATACGGTTGAACCGACTGAGCCAATGGCGCAGTTCTGTGACTGCGTAGTACACCGCACTGTGCATGCCCAGGTGGCTTATGCAGGCGTCTGCTGTGCTGATGACATGCTGTGCATGATAGGCAATTCAGGACATGGCCACCATTGTGTCAGTGGCGCTACAGCGACGGTCACCACATGGCGCTGTGGCACAACTGCGCAATACTCCACTGTGGCATTGGCACACAGGCGAACAATCACGCTGGATGTGTAGACATCCGATGGCGCTATGTGTGGCCTTGCGCCAGAGACCCATGTCCCTGTGCCCGACCTTTGCCCCCTTCGCACTGTGCATATGGCATGCCTGCAGCTCTATCGTGCTGTTCGGTAACAGCACCATAGGGACTGGCGGCGCTATACGAACAGCGCGATAGGGACTAACGGAGTTGTATTGCACAACATTTCCACGGGGGGGTTGCCGCGCTGTGGAGTGCCATATTACCTACTATATACATGCAGGGATGGCATGCAGGAGAGCACCACAGTGGAGTGCGTTGGAGCTTGCCAACCTAGTGGCCATAGTGGAGCCTCACCATGGCCCACTGTTTGGGGATGAACCCCTGAATGTGGCACGCACACATGTGTGGCAGCAGGTTGCCACTGCACTGGAGGAGGCCACAGGCCAGCGGCACTCAGCAGAGCAGTGCAGGCACCGCTACGGTGACCTATGGAGGAGGGAGCAGGCACTACTAGCGCGACTACGTTCACATGCCAGGAGGGGCGTGGTGCCTAGGCCAGGTGGGTGAGCCATCTATGCACCTGTATTGTCCGCATGGGTAACACTGTGTATTGTGACCAGCACATGGGGGAGGGTTGGACTATGGTTGGCTGTGGCGGTGTTTACAGGATGTGTGATGTATGAGTCTGGCTGGGTGGGCAGGCACACTCATTGGGGCAAGGGGCTGTCTGCTTTGGGATTTCAGTGATGTGTTTCTCACCTTTTGTTTCCCACAGGCATGGTGGAGCGGAGGCAGGCCCAGGCTGAAGCGCAGCGAGGGGTGGCAGCGGTGGCTGTACGTGGTGGTGGTGGTGTCGAGCCACGGCAGCAGCAGCAGCAGCAGCCGCAGCAGCAGTATGATGAGGGTGAGTGTCATGACATCATGAATGCTATTGCATGCTGTGGGGGGGGCAGGGCATGGCCACCATCCATGGACAACACTGCCATGCACACGACATGTGACAGTCAGCACTGTCCAGTGGCACTGCATGTTTGGGAGTGCATCAATGGTGGTCCATGCATGCACTGGGCACATGGCTGTGGTACTGCCTTCCCACCGCGTAGCCATGTCACTGTACAGCCTTGGTTGTGCTGTGCTGGATATGGGTGGTGTATGTGTGCAGTGGTACACATGGCTGTTGCTGCCTGGTTGGGCTTGTCTTGTGCATGGTCACTGTGGGTGGGTGCACTCCATCACAGGAGCGGGGCACTTGGCTGTATGCCATGCATGTTGGGTGGGCTTCAGGGTTGTGGACAGTCACAGCCATTGATTCTGATCCCTTGTCCTAGGTGTCCAGATCCTGCGAAGAATCGAGCGGGCAGTCCACCGGCTCCTTGACATCTCAGTGGAGTCCCCTGAGATCCTGAGGGACATGCAGCGCAGTGGAATCAGGCACAGGAGGAGGCCCCGGGACCAGCAGCAGCCAGCTGATGAGCGGACTGGTGGGCAGTAGCTGCCCATCACCTCCCCCCTTTACCCATCCCTCACACCCTGCCTTCCCTCTCCCAGTTGTTCACCCCTGCCCCTTACCCACCCCTACCTTGTACCCGTTCTCCCACCCTTGTCTTGTATATAGTTGTACATAGTTCTGTCTGTTCCTGTTGTTATTGTTGATATGTTCATTAGATAAATCTATTTTGTTATGAATACTGTGGTGGTCTCTGATTTGCAGCTGGCTGTAGGTGCTCAGTTGCAGTGGTGTGCATGGCATCTGGGGTGGTATTGTCCTGGGTATGTGTGTGTGTGCATGGGGAGGTTTCTCTGGTTTGGTAGTGGCTTTCAGTTGGTCTGGCCATGTGCTACCACCCACTGCTGGGTGCTCCTGGTGGATCTGGCTTATATGGTTCTGTGGTACATGAGGTTGCAGTGTGATGTGGGGGGGGATGCATGGGGATTCCTGCAGTGACAGTCACTGCTCATGGGTGGTGTCTTGGGGTACCAGTGCACGGTGTGCTGTGCATAGGGGCGTGCTGATGTGCACTGGGGTTGTCCGCCCCCTTTGTGTGGCAGTCTCAGCTTGCCAGTGGGTGTGCTGGGGCACCATGGCCCAGCTGTGCTTTGTTGGCTTGTCCCCATGGGCCAGTGGATATTCCGTCCCTCCCCCAGTGATGCTGTACTTGGGGTGTGGGGGTGTATTGTTGGTCCTGCAGTGTGTTCCTATGCCCATCTGTGGCATGGGTGGTGGGCCCCTGCCTACCTCCCTGGTTGTGCAGTTCCATTGCTCTGCTGCTGGGGGGCTCTCTGCTTGCACTATGGCACCTCTGGACTGCTCAGCTGGGCTGGCCTTGTTGCGCTATAGCGCATCATATCTGCTCAGCTTCCCCTTCCTGGTTGCGCTATGGCGCAGGTTGTGTGATATTCAGATGTTTGCTGGTTGCGCAATTTGACTTGCTCCATGTTTGAATATCGCGTCTATTGTGCATGTGCACAATGGACTTGTGCTTGCTCCTGTTATTGCGCACATTTTGGGCGCAGTTTGAATATCCGGCCCAGTATGTGTAATAATATAATCTGAGTGGCTATACAGTCACCTTAATGCTGTTGACGTTGTACCTCAATTCTGCTGTGTATATTGCCATATGCTATACACCTCAATGGGCCTCACAGTCTGTGATTAGGGGCCGGGTGAGATCATGCTCATAAATGTTTGACCTTTTCCCCTAAACTGGGGAGAAAAATAGAGCCATCTGACGTTGCACTGTCAATGCATTTTAATACCTTGGGCCGGATTTTTGCAAAGTATAAGATTGCTGCAAACTGCAGATGTGCCAAAGATATGGTGCACCGGGCTTGCTGCAATCTAAAGAGATCTTCTATCCTTTGTGGCAAATGGCGCATGCTAGACCATCTCTTTTGTGGTCTAAATACCCAGGACCTTTTACATGGAGCCTGCATCTGGGATTTGGCGCAGGCTGCTGTAAATTGGGTCAATTGTCGCAGCTGCACCCAAGATTATAAAATGCAGTGCAGTTGTGGCAATCAGCAATGCCACATCTGCAGCAGCACATGGGTTTGATGCACAGCTGGATGCAAGCCCTGCGTCACCCTTCTAAAATCTGACCCCTCATGTTGTAGCAGGAGACGTGGGTATTGGGTAGGGGGGAGAGGAGCGTAGTTCATCAGACAAAGAGCTAAAGAGTCTGGAGAAGAGAAGCCCATTTTATATTGTTTCCATTGAACTTGTGGTAATTTTTAAAATGGCTGTTATATTTCCTTGTCCTTTGTCTTCTTGTTAGACTGCTGGTCAATGACTATGATTGTTAAGGTTTGTTAAAAAAGAAGATTATGGGGTGACTTGATCAATATGCATAAAATTATGAAGGATAATGATTTGAAAGAGACTTTACTTAAAACACAAAAACAAAATCACTAGGGGGCACCTAAACAGATCAAGGGGAGGAGCTTCCGGGGGAACAAAAGATGCACTTCTATATGCAGTGGGTGGTGAATGTTTAGAATGGTCTGCCAGAGGCACTGGCTGGAGTGGAGACATTGAACATGTTCAGATCTGGCCTTGATAGATACACAAGGGAGGCAACAACACAGTAACACGCCACTGAGATGTGGGCCACAAGACCAGTATCCATCTCACATTCTTCTGTTCCTATGGTAGTGTGCTGGAAGGAGACAGAACCCTCAACTTTTGCCTCTGGCATAACACTTTTAAAGTTCGATCTCACTCAACTTAAGTGTTTTTTATTGTGGGTTCCAGAAAATAATTATTATGTGTTACATGTTTTGTTTTTCTAAGAAGAGAAGACATTTTCTTCATCTTGACCTGAAGAACCTTCAAGCTGTCCTCAGGAATGAAACAAGCATGTAAAGGGCCACCCCAACAGCATGGTGACAGTGCATGGAGCCATCATCACCTGGGCGATCATGGTTCACATTCCATCAGGTGTTTTTCTTGGACTCGGGCATCAGGGGCATGAATCCCAGAATGTTCAATATGGGCCCAAACACTTGCTGGATGCCATTGCTGAAATTAATTATTTTTAAGCATGCAGCTTACATAGAAACATAGAAACACAGAACCTGATGGCAGATAAGGACTGTTTGTCCCACCCAGTCTGTCCCTGTTTTTCCCCTGCCTATACCATCACTGCAGACCCTACTTGATCTCTGGCTCCCCCCCACCCTTGCTTCCCACTGAGATTCCCTTGTGCCTATCCCATGTATGCTTGTAGCCCACCATTTTTCTCATCCCAACACCTCAGCGGGAAAACTGTTCCAGGCATCCACCACACTTTTAGTGAACAAGTATTTCCTCACATCTCTCCTAAATTTACCCCTTCTATCTTCATTGCATGTCCCCTTGTTCTTGTGCATCTTTTCCTGTGAAAAGTACTCCCTCCTGTACCTTATTTACCCTTGTGAGGTATTTAAAGGTCTCTGTCATATCCCCCCTTACTCTTCTCTCTTCCAGAGTGTACATATTTAGGTCCTTCATTCTTTCCTCATAGGGCTTTTGATGCAGACCCTGTACCATTTTAGTTGCCCTCTTCTGGACTGCCTCCACTCTATGTCCTTCCTGAGATGTGGTCTTTAGAACAGGACACAGTACTTAAGGTAGGGTTCCACCAGCAATCTATACCGTGGGAACACCACCACCTCATTCCTTCTGTTGGTGATACCCCTCCCTATGCAACTCATGCAAACACCAACACCTATGCACCTTTCTAGTAGTAGCTTTTTTATAAGGTGCCCTTCCCAAACTGGATCAGGGCACCATATAGAGTAACACAAAATAAAATACATAAAAATATCATAAATAGCTGGTATTGCTACAAAATGCATACTTAGTAATAAAATAATAGTAAAAGTATCATCTCATTTTCAAAAGCTTGGTTAAATAAAATGTTTTTAATCCCTGTTTAAAGGCCTCAACTGAGGGGGGCCTCCCTCAGTCCCCTAGGCAACGAATTCCACAGGAGAGGGCCGGCTACTTCAAAAGTGCAGTTACCAGCAGATTTTAGCCAGGCCCTTGGGACCAAAAGGAGGCTTTCCTCATAAGACCGGAAAGGCATAAGGACTAGACAGGATGCAGAAGCTCTAACAGGTAATCAGGACCCAACTCATGTAGTGCTTTATAGGTAAAAAGACCAACCTTGAAGGTAACTCACCACTTCAACAGCAGTCAGTGCCTATGCACCCCAACATCCCACTGCCCCTATCTACTGCCTTGTTGCATTGCCCTGTCACCATGAGATCATCAGATATGATTACAGTCAGGTCCATTTCCTGTTTGGTAACTGTCAGTACTTCTTCTCCCATATTAAACTCCACCTCTGGGTTTCTGTGCCCTAAGTGCATGATTTTGTACTTTTTTTGCATTGAATTGCATTATTGCATTGGGCACTAGCTCCCTGAAAGCCTGGCCTGGCCCAGATTGCTCGTTCTATTCTGTTGTTTATGCCCCTTCCCCTACTACCTCCCCTATTGTCTCTCCTGTCTCCCTAACCCCCCTTAACCTCCTCCCCCAACTATTTACCTCCCTTAACCCTCTAACACCGCATCCACAGCTAGCTAACCTGCTGGGTCTTGCCACTCTCTCCCACCTTTCTTCTGCGGCACACCCTAGTTAGACCCAGGCTCATTCCTAGCGCCGCTGCCACTATCTACTCACTATTATTCAGTTCCTGTACTTTTCCGACTTTGCAATTTTCCTCCACATCATGGGTGAGATCCCTTATAATCTGGTATTGCAAATTTTTCTGAACCCTGTAATATTGTTAACATTACTGTGATACTGTCTACTGCATGTATTTAATATTGTTTATTATGACAATGCCTCACAGCTGCATATGTTCCCACTTGTCTTGTCTCCCCCTCCTTTTATTGTATGGCAAAGATCCTTTATAAAGGAGCTTTTATCTCAAAGGATGTACTTCTGACTTTCCTAATAAAATAAAATAATAAAATAAAATAAGAAACCAAACTGCCATGCCCTTGGCCACTCCTCGAATTTTCTCAGGTTTCTACACATTCTTCTTCTTTTTAATATAGCTTTTTACCCCTTGAGCGGCTCGTTGGTCCTGTCCCCACCTCTTCCTGGCTGGCAGCCACCTCCCCCGAACCTACCTGGATCTGTTTTTGCATGACTTGCCCCCATGGCGGAGCTGGAGGAGAAAGGACCGCTCCCCCCAGTATACATCCAGAGGCCCCTAGGCATCCAGGTGATGGTGGTGGTAGGTCCAGGGAGATGCACGGGGCATCATGTAGCCTGCAGTTCGCTTTTTTCTGTTTTCTCACTTCCCCTTTATGGTGGCATCATAAGCATGTGTGTGTGTCAAGGTATGTTCACACTATGGAATCATGACCTCTCCCACAATGTCTCTCACATCTGCACTACTACCGGGCCTGCACCTGGTGGCAGCCATAGGCTAGGATGGATTGTCACCCCTTCCCCGAGAGAGGAGATCAGTTCTTGGGATTCTTGATCCTTGCTCTCCCCAGGCTGCCCCCCCCCCCAGCCAAGTCTGTTCCCAAACCTGGGTCTCCAGCATGGCAGCAGGTAAGGTGTTAGTGCTTCAGCCCTCCATGCCACTGGGCTGGCTCTGTACATCCCCGAGTGTCCACCCAATTGCAGATTTTGGTATCATATGCAAAGAGGCAGACCTTTCCTCCCAGCTCATCTGCAATGTCACTTATAAAATCATTAAAGAGGAGTGGTCAGAGACTGATCCCAATACCAAGCCATGTGGCATAACTTAAGGCACTTGAGGGTTAGGATCCTAGCTCTCTTGTCACACTAACAATGCTTCTGCATTTGAGTCACAGAATCCCACACTAGGCCAGCTGGGGTGTAGTGTAGTGCAAAGACAAGGTGCTTGACTCCTGTGGAGGGAGGGCACGGGGCACCCACAATTTGCACACCCTCTGCCAGCTGATCAAGGAGTGGCATTGGTGTTTGGAAGGGTGGGCACAGGCCACCCGGAACTTGCACACTCTGCCAGCTGACCAAGGAGTAGCATTGGTGCTGGCAACCAATAGCCGGCTCTGTGGCATTGGGCAACAGGGGATCATTATGGCCCACTGGGGACAGTGCCTATTTCTGCTGCCAGTGTTTCCCTCAAAGACCTTTATGTAGTTTTGAATTGAATTTATAACGTTTGAAAAACTTTGAACAGCGTAATACTTAGGCACAATTCAACATATATATATATATATATATATATATATATATATATATCTAAATATATATATATATATATATATATATAGTAAGCCCTATAAATGGGGGTTCCTACAATGTCTTCCTGGGCTTGCCCAATGCCCACTGCCAGGATGGTGTTTTGTGTCTGCAGTAGTTTAATTGCCTGCATGTGAGTGCCCTGATTGGCTTCCGTGCCTGTCTCTTTAAGAGCTATCTATTTTTGTAGGATATGATTAATCTGGGTGGAGACCGAGTGGTTTCAGGCTCAAGTCCAGCCCGGGGTTTAGTACTGCTGCTCCATTGTGCCATCATTATATGTGCAGAGGAAGCCCTTATAGGATCAGTGATTGTTTGCTGATTATCTGCTTTAATAATAATAATAAAGAAGTTTGTCTAACCTGCTTTCCTTTGCAGCATGGACTGTTTTGCTTAGAGTCACCATTTTGGTTCTGGACTACCAGTTTGGATCAATCGGTATCTCGGGGGACCCTAAAATGGAGATTGTCCCCAGAGGTCTTGTGGGATTGAATTTCGGTAGAAACTGTAATTTTATTGTTTGTCACCTAAATGGACCTGGAGGGGAAGCCTTTTCTGTGACAGACAGGTGGATCAACCAACCGGACCTTTTTGGATCACTGGGAAATCCCAGAGCTGCCTGCAGTAGTGTATGTCAGTCGAGAGTTAGAGTTTGGAGAGTGAACAGCTTGAGCCATTCGAGCACTTGCTCCTGCGTGGTAGTGCGGGGAATCGGCGGGAAGGCTGTGTCTGGCCTGCCTGCTACCATCTTCCAGTGTGAAGGAGTTTGCTATATTAAAGTTGGACTAATTCCAATAGCTTGCATTTTGAGCCAAAGCTGAAGTGGAGGAGAGTGAATTTTGCCTGGTGAGGACCGAAGACTTGCTCCAGAAGCGATCGGCCTGTCAGGTACTGGAGACAGCCGCAGAATGAACAGTTCACACAGAAACCCTGCTCATTTGCAACCAGACTTCATTCAGAGTGTGGTATCTTGCTATATTATGTATAAGTGTGCTGAAAGTGCTGTGTAGGTCGTGATTTGGTTCCTCACCATCAAATGTGTTATGCTAGCTGGAATCTGCTCCAGCACCCGTATGGACTGAATCCGAACTGTCTGTTTTGATCTGGGCACTGCGATCTTGGCCTAGACTGCCACTCCCGCTGCAGAGAAATTTCCGATGAAAGACCCGCTCAGGGATTCGGCTCCCTGCTCAACACCATCGAAAAGGCATCGACCACCACGGTGCGTCATGTGGGCACTGCTTCCCCTGGCAAACCAGAACAACATCCAGAGGTCTTCATTTCATCAGTTCTGCCTCCTGGTCTGGGTAGCATGAGTAACCAACAGGGTAGCTCCCCTCAACAAAGCTGCAATCATTGTGTGTCATCTGATTTAATTGTTTGGGTTGGTCATCATGAACTGAGCCATCCGGCTCTGGAATACAAATCTGGGTTAAAGTGCATGTTGATTATTTTCTTTTCTAAGGGGCTCAACAACAGCTGCAACACTGGCCTACCCCAGGCAATGCTTCAGGCTTGCCTGAGTAACAACTGGGTATCAAGAGTGTGTGACTGTGACAGAGGGACTCTTAGTGCATTTATGCATGCTTAACCTGAATAAACCAGATCTGAAATCAACTGCTAGATTGCTACCCCACACCGTTCATGCCCCTGAATAAATAACATTCTATTTTTTCTGCATCCAACTTGGCTAGTGTGTACCTTTGGTGGAGGAGATACTGTATTGTCATTAAACTGTTATATTGCAGGTCTTGTTTTACAAGGGGACTCCAGGGACTTTGCAGCTGATCCAGCCCTGGTGGTGAGTGCACCGAGTGTGGGTTCAATATTGTATTCATATGTTATATGTGATTGTCTATCTGCTGACATGGTTAAGCCACTAGAAGGATGGGGGGGTTATAGTGTCCCGGAGGACTATACCCATAGCAGCTACACTACCCCTAAACCAACCCTCCGGGTGGAGGCACCCGTTCACCGAGCTCAGTCTCCACAACCTGTGCCTAGTCACACAGGCAGGGGTATTAGCCTTGGAACAGCACCACCTAGGGTTTTTATATATATATATATATATATATATATATATATTTATGTATATATTATGGTAGCACGGTAGTGCTACCATAGTTAGGGTTGAGGAGCCATTTACATGTTAAACCTAAAATTTTGCACCTTAATAACTTTGCAACTGTTTAACGGATTTGCCTGAAATTTGGAATACACAATCAAGATCCATACACCTTGGGATTTGCCAAGTTTCGTACTGGTCGGATATACGGCTGCGGAGTTACTAAGCGTGAACTGCACGCATGTTTACGCTATTTGGTGAATTCTTTGTCATTGCATACAGGTCACACTTTTTGTGCCACTGGTCTGAACTCTTCAGGGAAAGTGCAGCCAGTGTCCCCAATGTGCCTTTTGAAGATTTCGTGAAAAAATATTAAACTGTTCAAAAGTTATTCAAAAAACAATTTCCCATTATAAGTCAATGGGAAAAGTTAACAGAAAGTTTGAAAGTGTCTCAAATGCAGTTTTTGCTTTTGCAAATGGTCCTTTTACTGTCGCAAATCTGCCATTTTGTTTTCAGTTGGTGATCAGAAAAATGCTTGGCATTTAAATTTGGGACCTTCTAGCAACGTAATTATTTTTGTATTCACTTAGTCAGACCCTGAGGATGCTAGGAATGTCTTTATTTTGGGATAAAACACCCCAGAAATATGTTTTTCAAATTTCTGGAAAAAGTACTTTCGCAAAGTACTTTTGCACTTGCAACACTGTCTAATGAATTTGCGAAAGCTTTCGCAAAGTTCGACAGTACTTTTCTAGGCTGTGGGAAAATGTCAGCAATTCTTTGCCACCCTGTTGCAAAAGACCGGTTTGGTGTTTTGGGCTGAAATTTGGAGGGCACGCAGCCAACATCTCATAGATGTGCCTTTCAGTGTTTTGTTGAAAAAATATTACATGGCGGCAAAGTTACGGCACTACAAAATTGACACTTTTTCCCATAGGATAACATTATGGTGTCTGCTGCATAACAAGAATATTTTGCCACCCTGCTGCAAAATAATGGTTTGGTCATTTGGGTAGAACTTTGGAGGGAAGAAAGCCAACATCTCACAGATGTGCCTTTTAGTGGTTTGGTGAAAAAATATTACAGGGTGGCAAAGTTATGGCACTCTGAACTTCTCTTTTTTTCCCATAGGATAACATTACGGCGTTTGCCGTGCCTTTCAGGGACCATATCTCGGAGAAGGTGCGAGATACGGACTTTTCGTCATAAAAATGGGGCTAAGTGCAAAACAAGCCAGGAAAGTGCTAATTCATATGACTTTTAAATTTTTTTTCTACATCGTACAGTTCCTGATATATTAGCAATTTAGTATTCCTACTCCTCATTTTTTGCTCCAAGACCCATTATTATGCATACTTTCTTTGTACTCACTGTCTTTCTCTATGCAGCTTTTGGGGAAAACCATCCTGTGCACTTACATTATTGTTACCCTTACCGCTTCTGCTTGTGGTTCCATAACCATTTCACTTACTGTTCCCATCTATGGCACCATGTGTGTTACCCGTTGCGTTTTCATTTCATAGGTTCATATGTTCATAGAAAAAATACGAACTCAAGAGGCAGAAACTGCCCTAAATGTGCTGGCCACCAAGCTTGGTGGATAAATCCTATAACAAATATACTGTTTTATTACTACCCATGTAGTTATCTAAAACTTTTTTAAAAACTTCGATGTAACTACTCTTGACGACTTCCCTTGGTAAAGCATTCCAGTGAAGTACCACTCGTTGAGAAAACCATTTTGCTCTTTTATGAGTTTTACAATTTCCTCCTCTTAATTTATAACTGTGTGATCTAGTATGTGCATCAGAATTGTTACTTATTAACCCAATAGTGTCAAATATATATTGATCCTTAATTGCCTTATACATTGTACATAAGTCACCTCTAAGTTGTTTATAATGTAAAGAATATAGGTCTAAATGTTGAAGTCTTGATTTATATTGATAGGATCTCAAACCTTTAATCTTTTTTGTTATTTTCCTTTGAACCCTCTCCATTAATTTTTTACTTTTTTTCGTAGTTGGTCCACAGAAAGATGAACAATACTCCAGTTAGTCCTTACAAAACTTTTATAAAGTGGAAGTATTACTATGATCTCTACTCTTTATGTGTTTGAGGATAGACCCCACAATTTTATGACACTTTTTAACTTTATCCAAAGTATGATTTTCAAATGATAAGTTATTATCAACAGTAACCCCCAAATCCTTTTCCGTTGTGGTTTCTATTAACAGGACTTTATTAATTTTATAATTAAATTTTTGATTATTATATCCAAAGTGCATAACCCTACACTTCTTTTCATTAAAACTCATCTTGTTTTTAATTGCCCAGGTGTAGATATCATTTAATTCATCCTGAAACTGAATTGCATCTTGACTGTTATTGACAATGCAGCCAAGCTTACAATCATCTGCATACTTGGCCATCCACACATTATTTGTAGGTTGCATTGTAGATATTAGTAGATTAAACAAAACAGGTCCCAGTACTGATCCCTGGGGGACGCCACTACCCACCTTAGCCTAAGGAGATAGATGTCCTCTAACAGCAACTCTTTGATATCTATTTTGAAGCCATGATTTTACCCAATTAATAATTTTAGAGTGAAAGCCTGATGTTACCATATAATCTATTATAACTTGATGTGAGACTTTATCGAAGGCCTTTGAAAAATCCAATAGGACTACATCCACAGGCAACCCTAGATCAAGAGATGCACTCACATTTTCATAAAAATTTAATAAGTTTGTCATACACGATCTACCCTGGGTAAACCCATGTTGACTTATATCCTGTAGGTTTGAGGAAGAAATATGTGCTTCAATTCTGGTTAATAAGGCTCTCTCAAATAATTTACCAATAACTGATGTAAGACTTATCGGTCTATAATTGGATACCAGTTGTTTGTTACCAGATTTATGGACAAGGATGACTATAGCTCTGTTCCATATTTGTATTGTTTCACCTTGATTTAGAGTTGCATTAAACAGCATGGTCAAAGGTCCGCTAATGGAATTAGCAATTTCTTTCAAAAATTTAGGATGAATATTATCTGGTCCTGGTGAAGATTGTATTTTTAATTTTGAAAGTAGGGTTCTAACCTCGGACACAGTTATTAGGGGTAAAGTCCTGTCATTGTCCTGATTTGAGGCTAATGATGTTGTATCATCAGTGTCAAATATACTAATAAAGTAGTTGTTAAATTCTTTTGCCATTTCGGTTTCATCATTTATTGAGTCCTTATTATTTACCAGTAGTCCAACTGTTGAATAATTTTTTTTAAGAGAGCCAACATAGTTATAAAATGCTTTATAATTATCCTTTGTTTTCGTTGCCAGTTTTACTTCAAGATGAATCTTTGCTTTCCTAATATTTGTTTTAACTGTATTTGCTTTTTCCTTACATAGGTTCCAGGTAATAGGAGTGTTTTTTTTTTTTTATATTTCTTATAATAGTTTTTTTTTTATTTATAGCCTTTTTTATACTGTTATTCCACCAAGGGGGAATTCTACTTCCATTATGATATTTAGGTCTATTTGGTAACCATGTAGTCAAACAGTACTTGATTTTATTGTTTATAATTTCCCAAATATGGCCACATTCCAGATCTTTTAAATTGTTTTCCCAGTCCCAATCATCTAGATAACTCATTATCTCACTATAATTAGCTTTATTGAAGTCCTTTATAGTGGTTACACTGTTTTTAATTGTATTGCATAGATTAAATTTGACCGATACCATATTATGGTCACTATCTCCAAGTGGGGGTTTGATGATTGGATTGGACATTCTGTTCTCTGCATTAGTTAATATGATATCAAGAATGTTGTTCTGTCTAGTACCTTTGGTCACCATTTGTGTTAAGTTTTGTTCTATAGTGAACTCAATAAATGCTTTTCTGCTTGTCCATATCCTTCCAAATTAGTCCAATTTATTTTGGGGAGGTTAAAATCTCCCATTAATATATAATTGTGCAATGTTTCTATCTTTTTTAAGGTAGCGAGTAATTCAGTATCTTCTACCGGAGTTAAACTAGAAGGTCGATAGCACAGAGTGACCACTAAAGGTTCATTTTGTAGATTTATTTGAACCCAGATAACCTCATTTTTATCACCTTCTACCTCAATAAGGGTTATGCTATAAGCTTTATAATTGCTTGATATATACAAAGCAACCCCCCCCTTTACGTTTACTTCTATTTTTATAAAACTTATTGTAGCCCTGAATTTCGATATTCCATTCTTGATCAGTGAACCATGTTTCAGTGATTCCGCATATTGTTACATTTTCTTTTTTAAGAATATATTCTAGTTCCTCTATTTTTTTTTGTGAGACTACGAGCATTAAGTAAAAGGATATTAATAAAATCAACATATTTACTATTCTGTTTTCCTTGGGAGACTTGTTTTTTGGGGATCTTACTATCATTTTTGGCATCTCTAACTAATTTTGCTGGTGTTATATCAATTTCAGAAGGGTATAATACAGATTTCCCTTCCCCCCGTTTAATTAGTTTAAAGTATTGGTAATAAAATCTGTAATGTGTTTTCCCAGTAAGTGGTTTCCCCTTCTACTTAAATGAAGTCCGTCCCATGAGTAGAGTTCTTCTTGGTGAATAAATTCTTCCCAGTGAGTAATACATGCTATTCTCTGTCTTAATGTCCATTTTCTCATCCAGTTGTTTATGTTCCTGATCTTCAATTCATGATAATAAGATGCTTTGGGAATTGGTAAGATTTCAGAAAATACTGGGGTACAACCTAGATCTATAAGCTTATTTATAAGTGCAACAAAATCCTTTTTTATACTCTCTTCCGAGTCTCTAAAAATATTGTTTGCTCCTAGATGTATAATAATAGTGTGGTTTGTCCCAACATTACTAAGAATATTTTCTAGCATAGGAGATATGTCCATTATTTTTGCTCCACTGAAACTTGATAAAACTCTTGAGCTTTTATCAGGATTACACACCGCTCTGTCAAGATGTCTGATCATTGAATCACCCAAAACTACTATATCCTGATTAGACTTCTCAATAGGTTGAGACACTATTTGAGAAATATTAACTTCAGTGTCTATAGGACCTCTAGGGGACTCTGCTACAAGAACTGCCGAGTCACTGGGGGCAGTAGATAAAGCATCATAACTATTGTATAGAGGGAGATGAAAAGTTTCCGCTTTTCTAGCTTTTTTTGAAACTTGTGAATTTTGGACAGTAAACCAGTCCTCATTTAAATGTGGTATAAAAGTCTCTTCTCTGGACCTCTTTTTTTTTTTTTTAGAATGCGTTTAAGATGGTGTGATAATAACTGGTTGCGTTTGTGTTTGGATAGTACCAAGTTGTATTGTGCTATTTGGAATGTCCAATAATTCACAAGATTCAATATTCAAAGCATTTTGTCCCTCAGTAAACCTAGAAGCCATTTGTTTTTGACTAGCTTCCAGGTATTCAAGTCTCTCATTAAATAAACTAATTTCTTTAAGTAGATCTATGTTTTGTATGCACTTATTACAAGTAAATGTATCTTTTGGAATGAATTCCATAATAAGGAACATGCTGCAGTTGGAGCATTTGACTCCCAGGTTACCTTCTAGAGTCATAATAGTGTCCATAATGGGCATAGTAGTTAGATTTACTATCTTAGTATTGTGCATACACTTTCTGTCAAGATCTTAGGATAACAGCTAGAGACAATATAAAAAAAACACGTACTCTAGTAATTACACGGTCAAAAGAATGAGTTATTTTTAGTTTTAGTCCTTGCACACCCGACACACCACGAACACGCAAAACAGCTGGCGTGCATGTCTTTACCGCAGCGTCTTCTTGCGCGGATCTATGATGCCCTTCATAGAGGGCCGGATTTAAAAGAGCAGACCGAATGCGCTCCCAAGCGGCGTTTACTGTAATTAAAAGTAAAAGTATATACTGTGCCAAAATTAACAAGCATTTGTCAATGCCGAATGTTTGCTTGCAGGTATTTGCAGTGGTGTTTGGCATGTATGGTGCTTTACCCTAATGCCCTGTGCGATTGCTGGTATTTGCACAATAAATTGTCAACATGACCTTTTTGTTACCCCAATTGTGTGCTACATAGGCGGAAACACATTTTGGGCAGGATGTGAAAAATGACAGCTGTACTGCTCATAAGAAAGTGTGGTAAAATGGCAATGTTGAAAATCTGGAGTGAAAATATTGAAAATTCGCAAACTTACGAGCGTGCGTAGGAACTGCACAACGCACGCTCGTAAAACAGTTATTGTAGGAATTTTTTACCAAATTTTCAACATAGCCATTTTAAGATCTCTGCTCATGAACAGTGACACTGTGATTTTCTTAATGTGTCCCATACACTGAGTTCGCACACCGACTGTGCCATTGTGCGCTACATGGGCGGAAACACGTTTTGGGCAAGATGTGAAAAATGACAGCTGCAGTGCTCATAAGGAGGTGTGGTAAAATGGCAATGTTGAAAATCTGGAGTGAAAATATTGAAAATTCGCAAACTTACGAGCGTGCGTAGGAACTGCGCAACGCAGACTCATAAAACAGTCATTTTTAGGAATTTTTTCACCAAATTTTCAGCACAGCCATTTTAAGACCTCTGCTCATGATCAGTGTCACTGTGATTTTCTTAATGTGTCCCATACATTGAGTTTGCACACCGACTGTGCCATTGTGCGCTACATGGGCAGAAACACATTTTGGGCAGGATGTGAAAAATGACAGCTGTACTGCTCATGAGGAGGTGTGGTAAAATGGCAATGTTGAAAATCTGGAGTGAAAATATAGAAAATTCACAAACTTACGAGCATGCGTAGGAACTGCACAACGCAGACTCATAAAACAGTAATTTTTAGGAATTTTTTCACCAAATTTTCAGCACAACCATTTTAAGACCTCTGCTCATGATCAGTGTCACTGTGATTTTCTTAATGTGTCCCATACATTGAGTTTGCACACCGACTGCGCCACTGTGCGCTACATGGGCAGAAACACATTTTGGGCAGGATGTGAAAAATGACAGCTGTACTGCTCATGAGGAGGTGTGGTAAAATGGCAATGTTGAAAATCTGGAGTGAAAATATTGGAAATTCGCAAACTTACGAGCGTGTGTAGGAACTGCGCAACGCTGCGCTCGTAAAACAGTCATTTTTAGGAATTTTTTCACCAAATTTTCAACATAGCCATTTTAAGACCTCTGCTCATGAACAGTGTCACTGTGATTTTCTTAATGTGTTCCATACATTGATTTTCACACCGACTGCGCCATTGTGCGCTACATGAGCAGAAACACATTTTGGGTGAGAAGTGAAAAATGACAGCTGTACAACTCATAAGAAGGTGTGATAAAATGGCAATGTTGAAAATCTGGAGTGAAAATATTTAAAATTCTTGAACTTACGAGCCTGTGTAGGAACTGCTCAATGCAGGCTCGTAAAACAGTCATTTTTTGGAATTTTTGCACCAAATTTTCAATATGGGGTTTTAGTGACCCCTTCTCATGAATGATGTCACTGTCATGGTGTTATTCAAGGCCAAAGGGTGATTTCACACAGTGACTGTGCAGTGCCTGCGAAATCACCCTTTGGGCCTGAATAATGCCATGACAGTGACATCATTCAGAGAAGGGTCCCAAAACCCCATGTTGAAATTTTGGTGCAAAAATTCCAAAATGACTGAGATATGCAATAAAGTTGAAACCCCCATGTAGCCCATTATACAGCTTACCGGCATTTCCTCAGTTCACGGTCGGCTTTGAAGAGTGCAGACGTGTTCCCGGTCCACCGAAGATCGTCGCGCCCGAGTCCGGAGGTAAGTATGGGGTTGGGAGGTGTGGGGAGGCTGGGTGTGCAGTGGGTGGGTGCAGGTTATGGGAGGGGCTGGGAGATGCGCCGGGACCGTTTTATTTTACAGGTTTAAAAAAAAGACGATGTGGGACATTTGCTACGCTGGGGTGGGCTCCCAGTGTGGCAGAAGATGTGTGGGGGGCCGAGGAGCTGACGGGGGATTAGGCACCCCTGTCGGCAAAACAAACGAACGTTTGCCACGCTGGGGTGGGCTCCCAGCGTGGCAGCAGGATGGCTGGGGGGGCCGTGGAGCTGACGGGGGATTAGGCACCCCTGTCGGCAAAACAAACAACGTTTGCCATGCTGGGGTGGGCTTCCAGCGTGGCAGGAAAGCTTGGGGGCAGCGTGATGCGCGCAGGGGGGAGCGCGTGACGGAGGGGATGACGGTGGCACTCAGTATGGCAGCGGTGTTTTCCTTTGAAGCAGAGGAACACCGCTGTCATACTGAGCTCCTGCACCCATTGGTGCAGGACTGCCATGCCTGCTCAAGGGAGCAGTGTATTGGATGGGAGAGGCACACCTCCAAGTGTGCTACTCTCCCAAAACGTTCCTTGCACATGCGCAGAAGCGAACGTAAAAAGGAGAGCAATATAACCAAGTGTGCTACCACTCATGCGTGGATTTGCTGATTTTTTACCCCTCAGTCAGTTATTCCCCTGATTTCTTTCTCTCATAGCACGTAAACACTAGTTGGAGGCAAATCTCTTATGTCACCTCACAACTACTCCTCCTGTAAGTTAAACTTATCAGGGCTCAAATAATATATAGAGTAAGAGAGAGCAATAGTATTTTTCAGTTTTACAACCGCTGTGGCAACAGCGAAGCAGTTCACTGGCGTGTATAGAAACCGCTTGCGTTTGCGTTATTTTAACCATTTGTGTCTACAGTACTGTTTATCTTTGTGTTTCACTTTGCATCACCATACATATTACCATTTGCGTTTGTGGGCAACGTGTTACTATGTGACAAGACATCATGTGGCGGGAGCGTGGGGCCCTACATTCACTATTTTTCATAATCATTTGCAAAAAAAAGGGAAATTAGACGCAAAAAACTCAATTTAATGCATTAGTTAGGGTTGTTCCACAGCAAAAAAAGCGATGAAATTCGGTGTTAAGGTTGAAAGCCTCCGTTGGACCCCCAGCCCACACCCCCAACTGGCATCGGGTTGCGCGTTGGGGTTGTCAGTCCTAACTCTCACCCCATTCTCCTATACCTCTGCTTCTTCACACATCTGATAGGGTGAGAGTTAGGACTAGCAACCCCAACGGCTTTCATCCCTAACACCGAATTTCCTTGCTTTTGTCGCTGTGGAACAACCCTAACTAATGCATTAAATGGATTTTTTTGCCTCTAAAATATATATATATACTGTATATATAAAATTTATTTATATATATATTTGTTTTTTCTATAGAGGTTTTTCTTCCAAGTCCACCTGCATCCCCCAGGGATACACACTGATCCCAGGGATGTACTCCACCAAGTTCGGAACCTTTGGCTCCCACCAACCCTGGTAACCTACTGGTTACCTCCATGACTTACCCTCCATAACAGACACTCCAGGGGGAGGGCTGTCATCCCTTCTGAGGCCGTTTGGATCCAGTGCTAGCAAGCACTAGGACCCATGAGAGTCCTCAGGCCTCAACCCATCATGTAGATGGAACTGGGGATTTTTTCCCTTTATGTTGGCCCCCTCCACATTTCCTGACATGCGCTTAGCTTCTAGACCTTGGTTGCACATAGCTGACCTTGCTGCCGGAGCAAGCTCCCTGGCCCAGATGCAGAGGTTGCTGTGGTGCTGGTACTTGCTGCTGACCCTTCTAGGCCAAGACACCCTGCTGCATGGCAGCTGCCTCAGCCCAACCTGCCTCTCGAAGCGGTGACCTGAGCTGCCTCCTGCACTTGGATTGCTTCCATGGTAGCATGTTGCTCCACTGCTGGGCCAGCAGGGAGGCCTTTCAGCTTATAGTTTACATATTGTCTGCATTTAGTTTCCCTATTTCTTCATTATTAGGTTAATTTGCATGAAAACAGGACCCTTGTCCCTTAGAGTTTTCCTGCTTCTGCTGCTCAGTCCTTTGCTGAAGTCATAACCCTCTGTGACATCACAGGATGTTGCAGTGGAAATTAATATGATGTCTCAAAGAGAGGATCATGACTTCTACGAAGGATCAAACACCAGGAACCTGACATTTAAAAGGTCCTGATGACCAAGGGACATTACATAACTCATGGGTATGGGGACAATCTTTTCACTGGTGAAAATTCTATTTTCAGCATGCTGCACTCACGTGGCATTTCTTTCCCATTTTTTTACATATGCAATGCCTGGGAAGGGTAGCATCAGTGCAAAAAGAAAAAAGGTTGTGCAAGCAGATGGAAAGCAGTAAAAAGATCACTAAAAAGTAACCTTTTTAAAAATTGCACGCATGTGGCAGAAATTGTGGTTACGTAAGGGTTCCCTCTTTAGTACATGATTGCTACCATACTTACTTGATATACAGGATCTTGAAAATCATGGTCCAGGGATCCTGAGTCCCTGTGAGTGCACCTACTAATACAGAATAAAAGTGAAAGAAATGCAGAAAATCAAGAGCTGGATGCTGAATTGTGATTTTTAAATTTTTCCGAAAAATGACAAACTCACTTTAAACATAAATCATGATTGTCATTCTCAGCCAATCAGGACTATTCATTTCTAATTATACAGTGATCATAAAAATCCTGTAATTTGATCAATAAGTTAAGGTCTTTACCTGTAGGTAAATCTGGCAATAAACCACAGCTGAGGAAGGACATTTATGAAACATAATTACACGCATTTTTAAAGAGCCACTGACGCCTCAGGAAGAACTTTGAAAAACATAATATCTGGACACAAAGCAGCTTATATTTCTCCTTAGCTCTGAGGCCCAGATATTCAAAGCTTAACGCAGCACACAAACCAGTAGCATGGGAATAGAGCAGTGTTAGCGCAGAGCTGCAATATTCAAAGGAGCAGATAGCACAAGCAAATTGCAATAACGTGGGGCAAACCCATGATGTATGCAAGGAGCAAAGTGAGAGGGCGGGGACGAGCATACATGCACTACGGGATATTCAGAGCAACAGCGCCACACTAGGCCACATTGTGCGACACATAGCGTGGCAATAGTTACTGCCTATAAAAGGCAGGTCTTATCCCAGGACAAAACACAGAGGGGGAGGGACCAGAACAGGAAGTAACCATGGCACTAGGCAACAATGCAGTGTTGCTGCATCTAATGGCAGCAGTAGTGGAGGAGGATGAAAGGGAGCAGGGCCAACATGGCCCTCAAAGCCGGCCAAAGAGATGATATGCTGTACACAGGTGGTACCAGCCGAGAGTCTCCTTCGAGACCCTGCCAGATGAGCACATCACTGGCTGGTACAGGATGAACAGGGAAACGGTGAGGCAGCTATGTGAACTCCTGCATGAGCAGCTGCAGCCCAACACCAGATGCAGCCATGCTATGACAGTCCAGGAGAAAGTGACAGCAACGATGTGCTTCCTAGCCACAGGGACGTTTCAATGACCAATGGGGACACCATAGGGTTATTGCAGTCTGCCACCTCACTCCTCCTGACCCAGTTCCTCAATGCTTTCCTGCCACATGCTAGTGAATTTATAGCATTCCCCAGCACAGCAGCAGAGTGCAGAGAAACCAAGCAGCAATTCTATCGAGTTGCGCACCTACCAGTGGTACTTGGTACCATTGACTACACCCATGCCCCCATTCATGCACCACCTGGCGAGGGCAGTGAGGTGTACGTGAACAGGAAGGGGTACCACTCCATTAATTGCCAAGCAGTGTGCAATGCGACAGGGTGCATCAGCAATGTCTTTGCACAGTACCCCGGCAGTACCCACGACGCCTTCATCCGGCACCAGTCCTGGCTGGGTCAGGCCTTTGAGGAGGGCAGGATACCCAGTGGGTACCTAGTCAGTGAGTATCAGCATGCAAGACACACACACACCACAGTGTGGGTGGGGATAGGCAGGGGAAGGCAAGGAAGGGGTCAGGACAGCAACACAGGTGGTGCACCACAGCAAGGGGCAGACAGCAGAACAGAAACAGTAACAGGTGCACATTTCTCAACAGAGGACAGCGCCTATCCTCTGTGACCCTGGCTGCTGACACCTGTACCCCGGCCAGCCACAGTGGCTGAGGAGCGGTACAATGAGTCACACGCCGCCACTAGCAACATCACAGAGAGGGTCTTTGGCATACTAAAGATGCGCTTCCTCTGCCTCGACATGTCAGGAGGTGACCTACAGTATAGGCCTCAGAAGGTATGCTGTATCATCCTAGCCTATTGTATGCTCCATAACATGGCAATGAACCATGGGATACAGGCACTTGAACCTGAGGAACAGGCCGACAGTGACCCAGAGCTAGAAGTCAGGGGGATAGTGGAGCAACTCGAGAGGAGAGATCCTCGAATGGCACACAGGGACCCTGGAGCACAGGACTGGCATCATCAGGACACTGTCACAGGCAGGATGGTGAGTAAACACAGCACAGCAACCAGAACAGTACAGTGACAATGACTTTATTATGTGCAAGACAACCACAATAGTGAGGACCACCAACAAAGCATGTGTACAACACAGTGGGTGTGAATGTATGTGGGATGGCAATGTGTACTGTGTACTGTGTACTGTGCAGGACACGCATGTGACCAAGGTAGACAGCCATGGCATGGTGAAGCAGTGTGTCGATGGAGGCACCTGATACGAGGTGACAGGGTGAGAAGGGCTACCATGGCTGTGCATGTGTGACCGTGCCAGTGAGTGTGTGTGTGTGACTGTGTGTGTGCATATGTGTGTGTGTATGTGTGTGTGGGCATGTGTGCACACGTGGGTGTTGCCCGTGTGTTTGTGTGCATGGCAGCTGTGCCTGTCTGAGGTGACTACCACCATGCACACAACGCGCACCATGTGCAAAGGACACAAAGCCAGGGGTACTCAGTGTCGATGATATATCTGGAGAGGACCGCGGTGAGGCTAGGAAGGTGGTGCGTCAGTGCCCCGGCCAACCTGAAGATCCAGACAGGGTGTGTGGCCGGCCACGGCGCTGCAGGGTGCCAGCTGATGCATATGATGCAGTGGTGCTGGAGCCCATGCCTACCTTGTGGCCACTTGATGCCTGCCTGTAGGCCCGCATGACATGGGCACGCTGTCCCACTTGCACATCCCGCTGACCTCCATGCACCCCATTCAGCACTGTGGCAAGATCATCCTCAAAGCCATGGTCGAGTGTGGCTACCATGCACTCCATCCTGTCCTCCACCCGTTGGTCTGCATGGGCAAAGCCCAAGGCCACAGTCTCCTGTAGCTGTGAGAGCTCATGCTGCTTCTCACGCCAAAAGGCATGCAGGTCCATCTGGGTCTCCTGCTGGGACATCATAGCGACCTCGAGCAGAGGGTGGGATCCCTGACCATCTGGCACCACAGCTGCAGCAATGCCAATACCAGCTGGGGGTTGTGCCTGCCATTGTTCATGGTGGGGATGCTGTGCGGGTGTCGGCTGCTGTGGTTCCTGGTGCTGCACAGTCCCTGTGGTGTGATGTGTCCCCTGTGGGCCCAGCACCCCTCCCTGTGAAAGGCACTGCATGTCCAGCAGTGCACATACCTCACCCACATGGCCCACGACTTGCTGAACAGGACTGCCTATGGTGGCATGGGCCTTCACCCCCATGGCACCCGTGTGGTGGACCACAGCATGCCTCACCCCTATGCCACCAATCACAGTCCCCTCCACAGGCATGTAGTAGCCCTGGTATGTGCCATCTGATCCAGGGTCACTAATGACTGTCAGGAGGACCACCTGGCCACCACTCAGATCCTCCACCTGGGTATCCTCTAGGAAGTAGCCAGCATCCAAGTCCCCACCATCCTGAGTCCTGGAGTCATCCCCCCACAGGCAGGTGTAATCCATGTCCTGCGGCCTGCCACCCATGTGCAGCTCCTGAGGTTCCATGCATGGCACCCAGTTTTGAGGTCAATGGCATATTGGTGTCATCCTCTGCCTCCTGCACCATGTCTTCCATCCCAGCTATGTCCTGGTGTGCTGCATGATGTGCACCAACCACTGTGAAACAAGAAAGGACAGGGTCACTGACCGGAACATGCACAGTATGTCACAATCACCATGGCCATGCACACCACACATTGCAGTCCCTGTCAATGCAGACTATGGCCCCATGCACACACTCCCTACCATGGTGCACATGCATCGAGATGACAGCTGTGGTGACAGCCCCGCACAGGCAGTGGATGCACGCAATACTGACTCATGTGTGTACAGTGTGCACATATTTATCTCTATTTTCTATTTTCAGCGTGCATTTAATATAACCATTTTGTTTTGCACATTATAGAACCCCCATTGTGCAAACCACGTATCTGTCCTGCAATGTTCCTCCAGCACCAGTGCAGGCATGCCTTGTAGGGTGCACACAGGCAGAAACTGACCTGTTCTGGGTGATGTGAGTATCATCTCACACCCCCTGCTAATAACACCACCAACCGACACGGGATGCAGTGTATAGGCCACCAGGCTCAGCAGTGGGTCCCCTGGATGCTGTAGCATGGTCTGTGGCCCTCCTCCAGTCTGTAGGTATTTGCAGAGCTGTAGTGCCTCCTCCTCCTTGGCCCGTCACAGCAGATCATTTCACCTCTTTCTTTTTTTTTTTTGTATGATCTATTTTTCCGCCCTGTGCCCACTGGTCCTCCTCTCCTTCAGGCTCTTGCCAAGTTCCCCCTGACCTCTTCTGTCCTTGCCCAGCCCTCCTCTGATTCCCCAGATCGCAGCTGACCCCCGGAATATCCTGGTGTATCCCTTCACTGGGTGGGTCCCTCTCCTCCGAGGGGGAAGGCACCGGGGGGGGGAGGAGAGCCCCAGTGCACACTTTCTAGGGCCTGGGGATGCTGCAGGGGAACAGAAGGTGCCGGGAAAGCACTGGAGACCCTCAGGAACAGGGAGCCATCATCTGGAGGCCAGCGAGCAATTTTCTTGGCCTTTTCGAGGTGCGTGACATCCGGGCGTCAAGGCGAGAGCCGACATCTGTCACGCACCACCCCTAATGACCCCGATGTGCTGCTCTACCACCGGCCGCCGCCAGTGGTCGCTTCAGCACTGGGTCATGAACCCTACCCTCTCTGGAGACAGTGAGCAGTTGTGGGACGCTCAAGCTGCCTCCCCCCCGGCTGGCCGGGTTGCTTGCGTTGCAAGTGGAAATCCAACCGCTGCGCCGACAGGACGGCATTCCACCTCTTTCTAATGGCATCTGTAGTATGTCCCCGGCCTCCAACAGCATTGACCCCTGCCATAACCTCATCCCACATTTGTCTCATGACAGCATCAGTTGCCTTGTGGCCATGTAGCACCTGCTCCCGCTCCTTGACTCCATGGACCAGAGCCTTCAGTTAATCCTGGGAGAACTTATGGGCACGGATCCGTTCCTGTCATGCTGCAGAACCTATGAGAGACATGTAGAGGGACACAGGTCACATGCTGTGGCATGACTGCATTGCACGGCACAAGAAGAACACAATGTGCATGCCGCCCTAGACGCCTGCAATGCACGTCCTGTAGCGGCATAGCATAGGCCCTGTTCAACATGATAGGGTACAGCACACACTGCAACCATGCGACATGGCCACCCCTGTGTGCACAGTGTATGTGCATGTGTCACAACGGACACTGCAGCTATACTGCATGCACCAGCCCCCACATGGGCACCGCACAGCCTGGGGCACTTGCAGGCCAATGTTTCCCCCTCCCCCATTCCCCCACCCCAGTACATGGCAACAACAATGTGCAGACCATCCACTCACAGCGGGGTATGCTGCTGTGGACACAGGCGTAACACTCGCCCCAGTTAGCTGGCCAACAGGCACATTGCCCATGTACACTGCTAAGCAGTATCATGCTGACATGTGGGCCTGCAGGCATGTGTTCTGTCCCATGCGTGTTCTATTGCTGTACACATGTGTGTACTGTGCAAGCCAGGGCCTAGTCACATCCCAGTGCCATACAGCCATGCTCCAAGCTGCTATCCAGACCTGCCTGTAGCTGCTCTGCCTCCTGAGACATGCTCCTCTGTGTCAGGCTTATTCAGCAGTGGCACCTGCTGAGTACTGCAGTCCCTATAGACAACACAGTTGGAGCACTGTTTGCCCTTAAATTGCCCTGCTGGGTAATCATGCCTGTTAGGCATGTAAATGAGCCGGTAATGATATGCTAATCACACTGTTTACCCTTTGCATACACAATTGCCTTCATTTACATAGGCTAACTGAATATGTGCCATGTTAGCGCTGGGCAATGTGCTTAGCGCCGGGCTATGTGGGTATCCTGCATTCCGCTGTCTTGTTAGCACAGTGCTACGTGACATAGTGCGACTTCTGAGTGTGGCGTGTGAACATTATAACATGTTAGCACCCCAGTATAGTGCATTGTAGCGCTGAGCTACGTTGTACAGCGCGGCGCCATGCGCATGCATGCATATGCCACTCCAGGGTCATGGTGGGGTCACACATGCACAGTGAGACCACTTACAGTTTGCGTTGCGCTACGTCATGTGACTGTGTGGTGCTATTGCACATGTTGCTAGAGGGCCCAGGGTGTAACACAGGAGCAGTACAGAACGGTTGTGTGGGAGAGTACCAGCTGTGCCACAGTATGTCTGGGAGGCATAGGCAGCTTGCGGTGGTGCACAGGGACAGGCGCTGGGGGACATTGAGATGGCAAACCTCATGCAGCTGGTGCAGCAAAGGCACTGACACTTGTTTGGGGAGGTCAGGTAGGGTGACCTCCCATGACACCAGGTGTGGGTCTCCATTGCACACCATCTCACAGAATAGATGGGCATCCTGTGGGGCACTTAGAAGTGTCGGCACCGCTACATGGACCTGCGCCACAGGCAATGCCAGCAGCTGGACCGGTACAAGTGGATGGTGCGTGATGGAACGGTGCCAGGTAGGTGTCGTCACACAGCACAGAGTGTTACATGTGTGTGTGTATGCATGCGTGTGTGTGTGTCACCGTCTGTACCCAAGTGTGCTGTTGTGCTATGTGGTAGGACACATGTTGCTCTGGTTCTGGGACATACAGTGTGGGACCCTTGGGTGACACTATGGTACAGGGTGTCTGGGGGGCCATAGTTGCCACAGTTGCCAGGCACCACCCACGGTTGTCATGGTGCTTGCATGGAACATGTTGCTGTGTCCTTGGGGGTTACACTGCAGTTGTGCCGTGTGCAGCCATGACACTTGGCCATGGCATATGTAGCAGGTCTGGACCATGCAGGCGGGGGGGGCCTGCAATGGGACTGTCCTGTAGCCAACACCAGTGTGGTGTGGGGAGGCTGTATCCTGGGAGCTATGTCTGCCTATACAGCTGTGTGTGCATCCTGTCACTTTGCACCTGCGTGTGGTGATGTCACACAGCAGTGTCACCATGCCTACATGCTGTGTGCCTGGTGCACACTCAGTGGGCCATGGGGACCTCTGTGTGGGTGTATCATGTGTTCAGACACTGTCCCTGG
This sequence comes from Neoceratodus forsteri, assembly GCA_016271365.2. Lineage (NCBI taxonomy): Eukaryota > Metazoa > Chordata > Ceratodontiformes > Ceratodontidae > Neoceratodus > Neoceratodus forsteri. Next base: position 1,401,991 of record JADMNL010000030.1, read on the forward strand.
GCTGCTCTGTGTGTACAGTGTTTAGGGGTGGGGTTGCATCTTGGTGTGGGTATCGTGTTATATGGTGTGTCTTACGCTAACATTGCTGTCACCTCTTTCCACTGTAGAGCATATCATGCAGCACAGCCTAGGGAAGGGGGGTAGGAGGGGTCCCAGAAAACTACTCAGAGCAGCCCTATGGTGCCATCCATGCCTCAGCAGGCGGAGGAGAGCAGCCCTGAGGCCGGGGCCTATTGCGTGAGTACAGGCGCCACTCATTGCCTCCCCTTTAACTAAAGTTTTTAACTTATCGATATGTCACAGCATAGTTCCCAGCATCTGGAAGCTATCTAGAATTACTCCCATTCTTAAGAAAGGTGATCCTAAAGACATGTCTAACTACCGACCTATTGCCATTTTTTCCATGCTCAGTAAAATCCTGGAAAAATTAGTGCCAACCCAAATTATAGCATACCTTCAGGAGCATAACCTCCTCTCAGGTTCCCAGTATGGCTTCCGCAAAGGCCACAGTACTTCCACTGCCATCCTAAAACGTACAAATGACATCTATGCTGCTATGGAATCCAGTCTCTTGACAGGTGCTATTTTCATTGACTTAACTAAGGCATTTGACCTGGTTAACCATATCCTTCTTCTTACAAAACTCCGCTGTTTTGGTTTCTCCACCGAAACAGTTGCCTGGTTCAATAGCTATCTATCCAACCGGATGCAGGCTGTAGCTTTTAACTCAGCCATGTCCAATCTTTCTCCCATACTCATGGGTGTTCGCCAAGGCTCCATACTTGGCCCGCTACTTTTCTCTGTTTTTATAAATCACCTCCCATCATTTGCACCAGCCTGCTCCTCCTTGCTCTATGCGGATGACCTTGTCATTTACCGCAGTGGTAGTAATATCGTGGATATTAACCACTCCCTAGCCGTTGACTTCTTAAGCATTCAATCCTGCCTAACAGAAAACAACCTTGCTCTTAATGCAAGCAAAACTCACTCCATGCTTTTCGGCTCCCAGCTAGACTCAAAGCAAATCGCAATGCCCTCCAACTATCAAGTGACGATGGTTCCTCAGTAGTTAGCACTAGCTCCCTCAAATATCTGGGCATTCTCTTTGATGAATCCCTGGATTTTGACCTCCATATCATCGCCACCTGCAAATCTGTTAATGCTAAAATCAGAGGTGCCTACCGTACCAGCTATGCCCTCACGCCATCTGCCAAGCTTGCTGCAGCTCTAGGCCTACTGCTTCCAGCCCTGGTTTATGGCTCAGTCACCTACCTAGGGGCATCAAAGACCTCCCTCCATAAATGGGACACTACCTATAATAACATCTGCTGCTATGCTTCTGTATCACCATGGTTCAAACATCACTGTCAGCTTTATGCTGACCTAAAACAGCCCAGCCCTGCTGCTCACTGGCTACAGTCCTATGGCTCTCTAATTGATGGTATAACTAGATCAGGCCTCCCCCAGTCCCTCGCCTCCTTGCTACACTACCAAACTCCTTCCTATGGTCTCCAATCTAATGGCCATGCCCCTCTCTTCATCCCTAGATGCAAAACCACTATGGGTACTCATGCTTTCTCTTATGCGGCCCCTAAGTACTGGAATGCCATACCTCAAACTATTCGCCTAGCTCCTACCCATGCTGGCTTCAAGAAACTCCACCATGAACATCTATTGGCTTCAAATCCTTGTACATGCTTCCATCCACCTTAGCTCATTCATTCCTTCAATCCTCACCCTAGTCCTTCCTGCACTCTACTTCTAACCCTTCCTCTGCACTCCTTCATCCTTCCCACCCCCTTTCACCCTGTTCCCTACCACCACCACCTCCTCCTCTTTTCACTTCTCTACGTTTTCAGCCTCATGATGGCACTTACTGTATTTTGTGCTTTCCAGTTTGTACCTATACTGACTTGTTGGCACTTGTTTATATTTTTGACTTTTTCCTAACTGTACTGTGTATAATTTTGCCATTGTCTAACTCTGTATCGCCCAGTTACTAAGTTGTTGTATTTCTGGCCATCCCATTGTTTACTTTCCTTGTGCTGTGTCACATTGTACTGCTCATGTATTTTTCACTTGTATCCTCCCGTGTCATGCCTGAAAATAGGCATCTCTATGCCTAGTGCACCCACCCAGTTACCAAAAGTAAATAAATAAATAAATATTTGTTTTCATTTGTGCTGTGCTTCTGGTATGTGTGGTTCCTTCACTGGTCTGCCATTGACAGTGATGGCGGGTTACCAGCCATGAGCATTGTACCATGGCTGGTGCGGCATTGTACTGTGTTGCTCACCAGTGTTGTAGAGTGCTGCCAGTGTATGGCTGTCTGGCTGCTGTACACTGTGGCTGTGGGGGGGGGGTTGCAGTATGGGCCAGTGTCAGCATGCACAGATGGCATTGCCGTACAGTTTCCAGTAGCTGATATCCATGTTCAACTGTTCACATGGCATGCGTGGGTTCTAGATGCAGGGCACCACACGCATTTCAGTACATAGTCCATGTGTGGCGGCATCTGGTGGCCCACCCCTGCTGGTGTGTGTGCCCTGTGGTATTGCAGCTGCTGTGGGACGGTTTGGCCCTAGCATGGGTTGGCCATTGGCCAGACACCGTGCCTGCATTGTGATGCTCCTGTGCCCCTATAGGTTGTTGCACTGTGCTTTGTCTTACGTTGCTATCTGACTATGGGAAGCTTGTCCTGACGTGTGTTCTCCCATGTGCATATTGTTGCATGGCCCACCCCCATCCACATCCTGGGGACCGCCTGTGTGGCAGCACTGTCTCACTGTGTGCAGTGCTGGGTTGGGTGGTGTCAACTGTGCCATGGTGTTGTCAGGGCCTGACATCTCTATGTCTTTTGGGTTTTGGGTTGTTGCTTGTGTCTTCCAGGCCTGCCCTGTGAGCACCTGTCGGTTGTGACTTCCATTGCGTTCCTCAGCACCACATGGGCATGGCTGTTGGGACATGTTGTCCATCCCTGTATAGCCACCTATGGCTGCAGTATGCCTCCTGGCTGGTTTCCCATCCTCACATGCTCCCCCTTCCTCTTGTAGGTTCATGCCAATCATCATTGTGGGCGACCAGGCCGGAGGAGTCAGAGGGCACGAATTACCTCCTGTGACACCTTGTTTGGCAGCAGAGGATGATAATTGAGCAGCAGGCCGTGCTCATCTTGGAGGCCAGGAGGGGAGCTGCTGTCCTGGAGGCAAGACTGCCAGAACCGTCCAGCATGCAGCAGTGACCCAGATCCCTTTTCTGTCTACTTTGCCCCCCCCCACTGGACAGCTTGATGTGCTGACACCTTGTGTTCCTGTATATTCTGTGTCCCTTTCCCCTTTCCCTCCTGTTTCATTTAGTTTAGGCATACCTGCATTCCGTGTATATAGTTGTATTCCTCTTGTTTACTTTTGCGGTGCTGTTGTTGTGTGTGAATCAGTGTGGTTGTGGTGGATGTAGTTGTAGCGGTTGTAGTTGTAGCCGTAGTGATAGTAGTAGTATTAGTGGCAGTAATAATAGCGTTAGTAGTAGTAGTAGTAGTAGCATTCATTGTATTAGTTGTAATTTACATAGCCGTAGCCGTAGTAGTTGTGGTTGTACTGTATATGTGGTAGTTGTAATTTTTCTCTTAGCATTCTTCCATTTCTGTTTATCGTATATATTGTTGTTCATGTTGTTGCTATTCTTTGTGTAAGTATCATGCCTTTCTTTTGTCATTTTGCATTATTACATTCCACTTTCATGACCTTACTGTGTCTAGTGTTGTTTTTGGGTGCATGGGGTTTACACAGGTTTCTCCTGTGCTTTGTTGTCCATTCAGGGGTCCTGAGCGTTACTCGGCCTTGCCTTGGCTGGCTGTGTGACATATTCTGGGTTCTGCACTGCTGTCTGCTCTTGGGGTTGCTTCCGGGGCTGTTCTTCCTTGCATGTGCTCCAGGGCGCAGCAGGCTCACCTCTGCACTGAGTTCCTCTGGGTGTTTGCACTGCCTGCTTTGGGTGCTATGTTCAGTGCTGTCTTGTTTGCTGTACTCAGTGCTGTGTTTTTCCAGGGCTGTTTTTGCCCTGCACTCCAGGCCCTGTTTGCCCGGCTTCCTTTGCATGCTATATTCGATGGGTTTTGCACTGGGCTATTCCTTTGGAATATAACAGGCTTTTTGGTCCGGGCTATTTTTGCACACTGGGCAGTACTAATTTGGCCTGGGGGGGATGTTTTGAATATTTGGGCCTGTATTTCTTGTCCCCATTATGTATTACTGAGGCCATATGCCTGAAAACAGGACAGCTGTTCCTTGAGGGTTCATCTGCTCCTGTTGCTTCTTCCCAGCCTGATGTCATAATACTCTGCTCGTGACATCACAGTAATTCCTATGGCAACAGTCTGTGATGTCACAAAAAAGCATTATGATTTCAAGTAGGAAACAAGCTAAAGAGGCAGATGAACTCTAGGGATAAAGATCTTGTTTCTTTGGAAATTTCTTCGGTGATAAATAATGGAGTGGAGAAATCTATAGAAGATCTATAAAATACAAGCAGAACTGTGCCCAGCTATTGCATTTTCCAGTATTTTCCCAGTGGCATCAGCTGCTCTTTAAGTTTATGTTACACATGAATCCATTGTATTTAAGCAATATAACATGAGCAGCTGTGGGTGATGGCAGGATTTACCCACGCCTGGTGTGGTGGTTTGCTCACAAGGCCACTGGCTTAGTGAGGAAACCACACCAGGCATGGGTAAATCATGCCATCACCCATAGCTGCTCGGGCTATATTGCGATTATACGATGTAGAAAAGTAAGAGAGAAAAGGTTTTATTTTTCTATTTTGTGTTTCGCTCGTTCCAGTTACTGTGAGAAAACAATATGGCTACCGACGGCTTTTAAAGTCTAGTACCGTAACTGGCTGGCACTTCTTCATTTGGGGTGATGACAGGATTTGCACATTGTAAATTGGACCAGCCAGCCAATCAGGAAACAGTATTTTCTTGCCCATTGTATAATTAAGCAATAAGGCACGACAGGGTGTGGTATATCATGGGATAACGTCACGCCTTGGGTGGTTGGGCACGAGGTACATCTCCTCTGAATATAGCAGGTAATACGCATGGTGCACATAGGATGCATCGCCCCAGACAGGACTGAATACCAGGAATGGGAACTGCGCCAGCTCAACAGAGGTACGCTGTGTGCAAATTCCTGATATTCAGCCAGCTGTATGCAAATGGAGCCATAATGTATGCAAGGCACAAAAGGGGCCATTTGCATGTCATTATGGCCCCATTTGCATGAGATGTAGGCTGGCCAGCGAATACACATGGTGCCCTGCACAGTGAGTGCAGTGAGCCAGAGGGGTAGTGGCACTTCCTCTCGTCAGCCGTGATCACCGGTAATGCTGAGGGTCGATATCCTGGTAGTCGGTGGTACCCTCCCACCTCATGGCTGCGATCACAGAATAAAATGAATAAATTGGTAGACTAGAGGCACCCCCACCTCCATTCATTGGTGATTGCCCACCAGCCCCTCCCATCATCGGCAGGCAGGATAGAACTCACCAGCTGGCTGCTCAGAATGACAGTTACAGTATAGAGCTGGATGTTTATTGGTCCACATGTAGGAGCACGGGTTAGTAGTATACTGTAATAGTCATTCAAAAATGGAATGAATGACTTCATTCATGTTTTTGTGAATGACTATTACAGTATGTACTCATGCTCCATTGGTCTACAGTGTGGACCAATAGGCTTACAGCTGATACTGTGAGCTGCCATTCGTGGGCAGCCGGAGTATGTGGGTGGGTTTGATGCTGCCCGCCATGACAGGAGGAGGAGCTGGGTGGGCAGGGGTCCTGTGGGTAGGGAGTGGGGGTACTACTGTCTACCAGGGATTTATTTCATTATTATTATTCTATTTTTGGCTACTTATATGAGGGGTACCTATTAGACTACTAGGAAATCTTTATTTATTATACCATGAGATTGTGGCTACAAGGAGGGAGAGGGGTACCACTGAACCACCAGGGCCAAAAAAAAAATAAATAAATAAATAAAACCTGTCGTTGGTTCAATTCTGACCTTAAATCCACCCTTCTCGAAAGGGACAAGCTTTGGAAAAAAGCCCGAAAAACTAAATTAGCCTCTGACTGGGAGCAATTCAGAAAAGCCAGGAATCTCTGCACCAAGAAAGTGCGAGACACAAAAGCTGCATATTACATGGCTGAATTAGATTCCTCATACTACAACCCTGCCAAGTTTTAGAACACTATAAAAGATATAACTGGCCATGTCCCAAGTAACTCACTCCCAGCAAAACTACAATGTGGAAACAGAACCATCAGTGACAAAATAGAAGTATTGGAAGCCTTCAACAATCATTTTACAACTGCTGGGCTAGCATTCGACTCCTCTCCAGCCAACCAATTGAGAGTACATATAGGGATTGAGAACACTGATGCAAGGGTGATTGACTCCACTTTCTCCTTCAATCCAGCCACGCTGAAGCAAGTCAAGAACTAATCTTACAGTTGGACATAAAAAGAGTGCAGGCGCAGACTCCTTGACCCATACTTTTAAAATTGCCATACACGTATTAGCAGTACCAGTAACACATCTGTTTAACCTTTCTACAGTCTGGAGTCATCCCATCAATCTGGAAAACCGCTCAAGTGATTCCACTTCTGAAAGCCGGGGATCCCACAGACCTTAATAACTACAGACCAATTTCCATTCTTACTGTGCTGTCTAAACTACTTGAAAAAATCGTGAGCACCCAGCTAAGAGAATATCTAGAAGCCAACAATCTACTAAACCCAGCACAATCTGGTTTCAGAGCAAACCACAGTACCATAACAGCTCTTGCAAAAGTTACCAATGACTGGCAACTTGAATTGGATAAAAAAAATTGTGTATGTGCTGTCTTCTTAGACCTAAGTAAGGCCTTTGACACGGTTGACCATGACCTGCTCCTCTCTCACTGAGGTCTACTGACTTGACACCAATTCCATTAGATGGTTTAACAACTATCTTACAGGAAGAACCCAGCAGGTAAAGGCCAAGGAGATATATCCCCACTCAGACCACTTCAAAGAGGAGTACCACAAGGATCTATTCTTGGCCCTATCCTCTTTGCCATATATATCAATAGCATTGACACAAATCTTACCAAAGCCACTGTACACCTGTTTGCTGATGATACAGTACTGTATGTCAGTCACCCTTCTCCTACAACAGCCTGCAAAGAACTACAAGCAGAATTCGACCTACTGCAACTCCAGCTGCTGAAAAAAAAACTGCTATTGAATGCAAAAAAAACGAAGGCAATGTTCTTTTCCCCACAGGTGCAGGCAAGATACTCAATCCCAGCCGATCTCCCTAAATTATCCACTGCACTTGGTGAAAATCTTGAATATGTCACAAAATTCAAATACCTGGGGGTATGGCTAGATAGTAGATTAGACTATCTAGAGCATCTGGAAGAGCTGTTAAAAAAGCTTAGACAAAGACTTGGACTTTACTATAGAATAAGGCACTTCCTTTCAAGTGATTCAAAAAAGAAGATGGTCCAGGCCACATTCCTCTCAGTATTAGACTACGCTGACTTCCTATATAGTCGCTGCCCTATGGTATGCTTGAACAAATTAGATACACTATACCACAGAGCTTTGAGGTTTATCACAGACTTACCATACAGTACTCACCACTGCTTGCTATACTCCGCAGTTTGTTGGCCCTCGCCTCAATACAGAAGGGATAGGAATGCATTACTATGGACTTACAGAGCAATATTACAGCAGCTTCCAAAATATATCTCAGACTGTTTTCTACAAGCCTCATCAAGTAATTATGCATTAAGAAGCATGAACTTCATTACTCTTAAAGTGCCTAAGTTCCAATCTCGACATGGCAGACATGCTGTTAGTTATGTGTTATCTACCCTATGGAACACAATGCAAAAGACACTGAGAGTGAACAAGCTCATATCTATTACAGCCTTTAAATATCTATACAACAAAATATTCAAAGAAAAATGTGACTGCTTCCGCCAACATTAGACTAACCCTCCATCTTTCCTACCAGCTAGACGACTATTCAAGGTAGCTCCTCAGCACCCTCCGAGCAGTTACTTCACATTTCATAAACCTTTACTACAATCCTTCCTTCTTAAGCATTATATACTTAGTCTCTTTATACTTTCAGTTTTTACTTCCCCAGTCCAACCCCTTCCCCCCTTGACCTACTATTGATCCCTCTTTGACACTGCCTTTTCCACTCCTTCCCTTTCACCACTCCTGGCCACAACATTCTGTATACACTCCTTTCATCCCCCTGTCACTGCTTCAGCCGGTATTTGCCTCCTACAAATCACTCCCTGTAGATATATCTTCCAGATGTCCATACAGCTCATTACCCGAGTTTAAAAACTATCTAATAATTCCCCTAACACATTTAACCTTCACCAAAAAGTGCTAGTTTCTAAAGTGTCCTCCACTAACAAGCTGGCTATTTGTTGAATCATGTATATATGTAATATATATTTTTTCTTGTTATTAGCTGTTCAAAGCACTCTGTCTTTGAGTTGTTGTTTCTGTATTCATTTGCTATCCTCTCAAAGTTGTGTATTCTTTGCATGTTATATGTCATACAAATTGTATCTTGACCTTACCAGGTCCATCTTGCAAATGAGCATTGCTCAATGATGTTCGCCTGGATAAATAAAGATTTGATTGATTTGATGTGTGGGTGCTTGTGCACGGTGTGGGGGGGGTTGCCACCCACGGCTGGTGGATGCTGTGTTGTGCATTGCAGTACAGCAGCACGCCTGTGGGTGGATGGCACTTGAACCATATTTTCTGGGCTCAACTTTGGGCCCAGGTATGTAGTGCATCCCAGGGTTGTGCCAGTATATGCGCTGCACATTCTGGCCTGAATAGCAGGATGTCCCTCATATGCATGGGCACGCCCCCTGGGGATGTGCCGCATACATTTTCTTTCCACCCTGGTGCATTGGGACTTGCGCTGTGCAAGTCCCTCTTTGGAAAATTGCACCGGGGTGCATTTCTGGGGTTGCACTGGTGCAACTCAGTTGCGCCAGGCACAACCCCTTTGAATATCTGGGCCCATATGTACAGATCCTGCGTTTCTTATGGTTATAAAGGATTCTTCTTAAGTCCTTTGTGTTCAAGAACTGCTCAGCTCTGCTGCGTAATTCGCTCAGTCAAAAGAATTCAAGAATGCACTCTAATAATTGAAAGGCAAATTCTGTGGTTTAAGGGGTTGGAGCAATTAGCCACACTTCCGTCCTTGACTATATAAACAGCTTCCTTCAGCTGGAGGCTCTGCTTCCCTCCTTCTCTCCATTCCTCCCCCCAACCCATGGTTGCTTCTTTCTTCTTGGTTGTTTTGCGCCTTTCTGCTTTTTATGTTGATTACGCGTAGCACAAGAAACATATTGGGACAGCTTGCTGAGAAGCAGGCTGTGGAGGCAGGGCATTGTTGAGGCCAATGCCCTCACAGCCTGCAAAGGCTTGTCCCACTTCCCCCAATGCTGTGGCAGGCTGCTGGTGACACAAGTTTGGAACGTTTGCACCAACTTGTGACAATTTAACTGCTGCAATCAGGGGCCGCCTCGTCATTACAGCGTAAGCCATCCGCTGCAATGAGGGAGTGACCCGTCATTGCAGGGCGGGATGTAAAAACCCTGATATTGTTTGTGAACATGGTGGCGGGTTGCCACCGTGTTCACAACCAATATTAACCCCCTATCCCATGTTTTTCTGCCGATGGGGGAGCCCACTCCCCGTCGGCATAATGTAGCCCCCTTGTTTAACTGTCTGCCGATGGGATGCCCAATCTCCGTCGGCAAAAAGGAATCCCCCTTTTGTTGTTTGCAGATGGGGGTGCCCAATCCCCATTGATACAAAGGAATCCCCACCCCCCGTTTAACTGTCTGCCGACAGGGTGCCCAATCCCCGTCGGCAAAAAGGAACCCCCCCTTTTGTTGTTTGCCGATGGAGATGCCCAATCCCCCATCAGCTACAGCTGGCCCCCAAAAGAAAGCCATTGGTGGCATGCTGGGAGCCCACCCAGCATGCCACATGGTCCTGTAAAGGAAAAGCGGTCTCATCGAAGTCTTTAGTTTTTTTGGTACCTGAAAAGAAACTGTCCCTCGTAGTCTCTCGCCCCCACCTGCAACCCACACCCATCCACTGCGCACCCCGCCTCCCCACACCCCCCACCCCATACTTACCTCTGGAGCTGGGCACAACGACCTTCGGTGGACTGGAAACACGTCTGCACTCTTCAAAGCTGACCGTGAACTGAGGAAATGCCGGTAAGCTGTATAATGTAATAAATAGGGTTTTTCCAACTTTGCTGCATATCTATGACATTTTGTGGAATTTTGACACCAAATTTTCAACATGGGGTTTTTGGGACCCCTCCTCATGAATATTGTCACTGCCATGGCGTTAATCGGGCCCAAAGGGGGATTTCACGGTCACTGCACGGAATCACCTTTGGGGGCCGATTAATGAAACGACAGTGCCAGTGTTCATGAGATGGGCTCTCAAAAAGCCTATGTTGCAAATTTGGTGGGAAAAATCCAAAAAATGACTGTTTTACGAGCGTGTGCTGCGCAATTACTACATACGCTCGTAACTTCATGAATTTGCAATATTTTCATGCCAGATTTTCAACCTTAGCATTTTGTCACAACTCCTTTTGAACAGTACAGCTGTCATTGTTCACATCATGGTGGAAATGTGTTTTTGTACTTCCGGAGCAGAATAGCATGGTTGCTGTTGGAAATCAGTGTTCGGGACAGAGTAAGGAAATGACAGTGACACTGTTCATGAGTAGAGGTCCTGAAATGGCTGTGTTGAAAATTTGGTAATGATACTCCATAAAATGACTGTGTTACGAGTGTGCATTGCGCAGTTTGCACGCACGCTCATAACTTCGCGAATTTATAATATTTTCACTCCAGATTTTCAACATTGACATTTTCTCACACCTACATATGAACAGTGCAGCTGTCATTTTTTCCCATCCTGGCCAAAATGTGTTTTTGCAGTTCCGGCGCAGAATAGGGCGGTTGCTGTGGGAAATCACTGTCCAGAACAGATTAATAAAATGACAGTGATACTGTTCATGAGCAGAGGTCCTAAAATGCCTATGTTGAAAATTTGGTGATGATAGCCCATCAAATGAGTGTGTTACAAGTGTGCGTTGTACACTTTCCACACACCTTTGTAACTTTGCAGATTTGTAATATTGTCATGCCACATTTTTAACAATAGCATTTTTTCACACCTCCTTATGAGCAGTACAGCTGTCATTTTTCACATCCTGACTGAAATGTGGTTTCACAGTTGTGGCACAGAATAACACGGTCGCTGTGGGAAATCAGTGTTCAGGACAAATTAAGAAAATGACAGTGGCACTGTTCATGAGCAGAGGTCCTAAAATCCCTATGCTGAAAATTTGGTGACAAAACTCCATAACATGACTGTGTTACAAGCGTGCGTTCAACTGTTTCCATGCACCCTTGTAACTTCGCAAATTTGTAATATTTTCACGCCACATTTTTAACAGTGGCATTCTTTCACACCTCCTTATGAACAGTACAGCTGTCATTTTTCACATCCTGGCTAAAATATGTTTTTGCACTCCTGACGGAGAATAGCACGGTCGCTGTGGGACATCAGTGTTTGGGACAGATTAAGATGGAACCAGTGAGAGGGGGAGATGACCGAGCTCAACTGAGCTCTGTCGGGACTACTCCAGATTTGTTTGTGGGTAGAAAAAGGCCCCAACGCAAGAGGCCAGTATAAAAGGGCAGCCTGCAGCACCGGGAGAAACAGAACGAGAGAGCAAATGAGGGGGGGGGAGTGACCGAACTCACCGGAGCGCTGTCAGGACTGCTGTGGATTTCTTTGTGGGCAGAAAAAGTTGTCAATGCAGGCAGGGGCCCAGTAGAAAAGGCTAGCCTGCAGCGGTGTGAAAAACGGTACGAGTGAGTGAGACAGGGGACTGAGTGAGCTCAACTGAGCTCTATCAGGACTGCCGTGGACTTCTTTGTTGGCAGAAAAAGGCGCCAATACAGGCAGGAGCCCCGTACAAAAGGGCCTCTTGCAGTGCCATGACAAACAGAATGAGCGCATGACAGAGGGAGACTGAGCGACCTCAACAGAGCTTTGTCGGTACAGCTGCGAATTTCTTTGTGGACAGACAAAGGTGCCAACACACCCAGGGGTCCCGTACACAAGCACTGCCTGCATCACCAAGAGAAATAGAATGAGTGAGTGACAGAGCAATAGTGAGTGAGCTCAACGGAGCTCTATTATGACTGCTGTGGATTTCTTTGTGGGCAGAAAATGCTCCAACGCAGGCTGGAGCCCAGTACAAAAGGCCAGCTTGCAGCGCGGGCAGAAACGGAATGAGTGAGTGAGAGAGGGGGAGTGAGCGAGCACAATGGAACTGTGTCGGGACTGCTTCAGATTGCTTTCTGGCCAGAACAAGCCACCAATGCAGGCAGAAGCCCAGTAGAAAAGGGCAGCCTCCATCAGCAGGAGACACGGAATGAGAGAGCGAGGAAGGGGGAGTGAGTGAGTTCAACGGAGCTCTGTTGGGATTGCGACAGATTTGTTTGTGGGCAGAAAAAAGCAGCAATGCACACAGGAGCACAGTGCAAAATGGCAGCCTTCAGTGGCGGGAAAACCAGAATGAGCGAGTGAGAGAGGGGGAGTGAGCGAGCTCAATGGAGCTGTATTGTAACTGCTGCAAATGGTGGCAACGCAGGCAGGAGCCCAATACAAAAGGGCAGCCTGCAATGCGGGCATAAATGGAACGAGCTAGTGAGCGAAGGGGAGTGAGCGAGCTCAATGGAGCATTGTCAGGACTGCTGCAGATTTCTTTGTGGCAGAAAAAGGTGCCAACAGAGGCAGGAGCACAGTAAAAAAGGTCAGCCTGCAGCGCCAGGAGAAACGGAATGAGCGAGTGAGAGAGGGGGAGTGAGCCACCTCAACGCAGCTCTGCTGGGACAGCTGCGGATTTCTTAGTGGGCAGAACAAGGTGCCAACCAGGCAGGAGCTCAGTACAAAAGGGCAGCCTGCAGCTGGGAGAAACACACCGAGCGAGTGACAGGGAGTGAGTGAGCTCAATGGAACTCTATCATGACTGCTGTAGATTTGTTTGTTGGCAGAAAAGGCAGCAATGCTGGCAGGAGCCCAGCACAAAAGGCCAGCCTGCAACCCCGGCAGAAACGGAATGAGTGAGTGACAGACGGGGAGTCTGCAGGCTCAACAGACCTGAGTCGGGACTGCTGCAGATGTCTTTGTGGCCAGAAAAAGCCACCAACAGAGGCAGGAGCCCAGTAAAAAAGGGCAGCCTGCAGCGCCAGGAGAAACAGAATGAGCGAGTGAGAGAGGGGGAGTGAGCCACCTCAACGCAGCTCTGCCAGGACAGCTGCGGATTCCTTAGTTCTTAGTGGGCAGAACAAGGTGCCAACACAGGCAGGAGCCCAGTACAAAAGAGCAGCCTGCAGCACCGGTAGAAACAGACTGAGTGACAGAGGGGCAGTGAGTAAGCTCAACACACCAACGCAATCAACATTCGGCATTGACAAATGCTTGTTTTATTTTCCTTTAGCTTCTGTTTGGTCTGTGCCTTCTGCACCTTTCTGGTTAGTATGTTTTACTTTTCCTGGCTGTGACTTGTGCTGCCTGTCTTCTCTAGGGTAGCCACTCCTGCTGCTCTCATGTCCCCATTTCACTCCAGTGCTTACCTGCAGTGTGTTTTCAGTGTGCTGATTCGATTGTACGTCCTGACTCTGCCATTCCCCTATTTTTCATTTGTTTTCTTAGCCTGCTTTACTGGCATTTGTAATCATCACTAGCAACCTTTTCACTGTAGTCACTCTGTACGCATTGCAATCCAACTAGCAGGTACAACCACTGCCTTTCCCAACCTTTCCTTTCTCAACTCTTCAGCCATTACTCAGTTAATCTGCTTTAGTATTTTCACCACAGTCATTGCTGTATGTAACTTGGGCACCACCTCCCAATAGGCTACTACCCGTGCCTGCTTCCCCAAATGCAGGTTGAGGGGTCTGGGTTCTGGTTTAACTAGCAAAGGGCCTCAGTACTAACAATATTGCTATTGACATGGTGCCTCCACCCAGAGTGAGTTTCAAGTGGGTTAGATGCTAAGCTAGCACAACCCTCTGAGAAGTTGTACCTACCCACAGCCTTAGCCAGTGGTCCCACACATGAGCTGTACCAAACACTTTGTTTAACATTCAAGTTACAATTAATGGTGAGCGCTTATAATATGCTCACGGTTACTACTCTTACCAACAGGGTCTGGATTCCTTGGATACTCTGTGCACCTGGGAGGAAAAGCTTGATAATAACAACAAGGCACTTATAACCTTATCCAATCACCAGCACTTGGCAATGATATGATCAGAAGGCAGCTTAACATTCAAACAATAAACTGATTTATTTGGCGGCGTTAACGGGATGGGCATAGAGATTAATAGTCACTAAAAGGAAATTATTTGGCTTTGATATTAGATTGGCAATTACAGACATTTATACCCCTGAATCAACTCAGTCACTAAGATCTGGGTACCCAGGATCTAAGCTGGTGCAGGCCTGCACATTGCCACAGAGTGACCGGTGTTGCAGCTGGTTGGCACCCTTAAACAAATAAATGATTATTGATTCTTTAACTTTTAGCTGTAACCACATTCATCAGTACTTTAAACCCAAAAGAAATTGTAATCCCCAGGCCCAATGGCCTGCAAACACAGTTAAACCACAAGAACTTTGGAAAATAAATCAGATGGCAATTGCTTTGTATTAGATGTTGCAAGGCCAGGGCCCTGTGGTACTCACTGCACCAGGACCTTGGTTGCTGGGCTGATTTCTGGGCAGATTCCTTTTGAGGACTGGCTCTTTGACTGATGGCTGCAGCTGCAGGTCTCTTCCTTGTGGACCAGGACCAGGATACAGGGACCAGGGCTTGCATGACTCACCCCTACATCACGGCATTGCTCCCAAGGATGTCCACATCCCATGATGATCTTCTCCGCAGGAGCTGACTCCCCACGCTGGTTCTCTAGTAGCTTGTCTTTCAGGATTAGCAACAGTCTTTTACCGAAGTTATATGGCATCACCAGTATTTGTTCTGATATTGTCTCAGATAACCTGCACAGCTTACCCACTTGCACACTGCAGTCCTGGACATGTAAGCTGGCACTACTCACTTTCAGGTCTCCCTCTTGTAACAACCGATTCAGAGACAAGTCTAAAGGCCCCAACTTTTAACTTTAGGCCACTCACTCTGGTGAAACCAGGGCTCTTCCAACACTACTTTAGGGTCTTTCAGGGCTCTGGCCCCCTCTTGGTCTAGTTGTTTAGCTTGTAGGAAAACACTACTTTCTCGCTCTTGGAGACTTTTAATTTGGTCTGCAAACTTGGCAGTCCCAGTGAGTCAAACTGAAGTTCAGCCCGAGGGGAGGCAAAACAGACCTCTCCTCACAATTTGCAAGCTGATGAACAGAGCCTCCTCACAGTATGAAAGCTCAAGCCAGACAGACAGTTCAGCCATTTCTTTCAGCTGAAGAGAAACAGAATACTGCAATCCAGTTGGCGGCCCCACTCTGGGCAAAATTGGGCACCACGAATAAAGTCCACTGTTTCTTCCCAGCAGTCACAGTTTAAGGACCCATTAGGGCCCCTGAAGTTCTGATTGGCCCAAAATAGGATCTAAGTATCAATATGGTGACTGGTTGCTTGAAATATAAACAGTCCCAGCACCAAAGTTCATTTTAAGCGTACCAATTTGGATTCAGACATAAGGGAAGGGAAAGGGAACATTGTTTAACCAGGAGTAGCACACTAAGCCAAAGCTTGTTTCCAGATGCAACCTGGGAGCACAAGGAAGTTAAGTGACTTGCTCAGGATCACACAGTATGAACCTAGGCAGCTGTGGGATTCAAATCTAAGTCTCCAGACCTGCAGCTCAGAGCCTTAACCCACTGCACTATACTGCCTCATAAACAGTTACAGCATTCAATAGGGCTGCATAAGTGTCATTAAGCGACTATACAATGAAGCTAAGGATAAGGATACAATACTTGAAGCAACATCCCATTGTGTTAGACAGAAAAGGAAGTGCAAAAGAAGAAGGAAACCACTTTGGTTCTCAAATACAGTAGCAGAAAAGGTCAGAGCCAAAAGGCTGGCCTTCAGGAAATATAAGGGAACACAGCGGGATGAAGATAGGGAGGCATACCAAACTGCCCTAAGGGAAGCAGTGAAGGCAGTAAGGCAGGCAAAGTCCCAAACTGAGGAAATACTAGCACGAACAGTAAAAGAAGGTGACAAGACTTTCTATAGATACATTAGTGAAAGGAGAAAGTCCAGAGGGGTGCTAAGCTTAATGGAGAAAAGGGAGCATGTGGAGGAGGAGGACCCTGTAAAGGCATCTATCCTAAATAGATACTTTGCTCAGTATTTACTGAAGAGAAGGTAGGGCAGGGCCCACAGCTCAGCATCATGGACACAGGGGAGGGAGGTGAGCACTACTCCCTTCACAAAAGAAAGGGTCCTACAAGAGCTTGCTAAGCTCAGGGTGGATAAGGCAATGGGACCTGATGGCATACATCCCAGGGTACTTAAGGAGCTAAAGGAGGAACTAGCAGAGCCATTAGCAGAATTGTTTAGTGAGTCTCTGAGCACAGGAGAGGTCCCAGAAGACTGGAGAAGGGCTCATGTGATCCCGGCTCCACAAGAGTGGTAGCAGGGAGGAGGCGGGAACTACAGACCAGTCAGTCTTACCCTCAGTAGTGGGCAAGATTATGGAGGCACCTTAAGGAAAGGATAGTGCAACACCTGAATCCATAGGGGCACAGGATCCAAGACAGCATGGGTTTACAAAAGGAAGGTCCTGTCAAACTAATCTCATAGATTTCTTTGACTGGGTAACCAGAGTGGTGGACCAAGGGGAGCAGTTGATGTCAGCTTACCTTGACTTCAGCAAAGCTTTTGACACTGTTCCACATAGAAGATTGATAAATAAGCTGGGTAGGCTCGGGTGGGTCGAAGTTGGTCAACTGGGCAAACTGGTTGACTGGCAGAAAACAGAGAGTGGTGGTAAATGGTATACAGTCAGAAGAGATGCAAGTCACAGTGGGTACCTCAGGGATCAGTCCTGGGGCCAGTCCTATTCAACATCTTCATTAGTGACCCACAGATGGACTAGAGGGTAAGGCTTGTCTGTTTGCAGATGACACCAAGATCTGCAACAGAGTAGATGATCCAGATGGGGTGGGCAGAATGAGAAGAGATCTGGATAAACTAGCAAAATGGTCAGAAGAATGGCAACTGGGATTTAATGCAAAGAAGTGCAAAATCAGCACATAGGGAAGAGAAACCCTGAAGCCACTTATAGGCTGGGAGGGGAGTTGCTAGCAGTCACAAAGGAAGAAAGAGACTTGGGCATCATCATCACTGATGACCTAAAATCATCCAAGCAGACCTCTAAAGCAGTAGGTAAGGCTAGGGGGGTGTTAGGGTATATTAGTAGGGATATCACAAGTCGTAAGAGGGAGGTAATAATCCCTCTGTACAAGACATTGGTTAGGCCCCATCTGGAGTACTGCGTGCAGTATTGGAGGCCACACCTTCACAAGGACATTAACCAAATTGAGGCAGTCCAGAGAAGGGCAACCAAAATGGTGCAGGGACTGCATCAGAAGACATATGAGGACAGATTAACGGAGCTCAATATGTATACCCTTGAGCAAAGGAGGGAGAGAGGTGATATGATCGAGACATTTAAACACCTTAAGAGCATAAACAAGGTGAAAGAGTCTAACATGTTTAAATATAAGAAAAATAGCAGGACAAGAGGACACAGCATGAGATTAGAGGAGGCCGATTAAGGGGAATGAGGAAATTCTTTTTCACAGAAAGGGTGGTAGATGCATGGAATGGCTTACCACAAGAAGTGGTGGCTATGAATACAGTGCAGGGCTTCAAACAGGCATGGGATAGGCATAAGGGAGCAATACAAATGACTATGAATAGATAGGTCACTGACAGAGCAAAGGCCGATGGCACATTTATAAGGTAGAAAAAGAAATGGGCAGACTGGATGGGCCTTGCGGTCCTTATCTGCCGTCAACTTCTATGTTTCTATGTTTCTATGTTAAGCTTATCAGGGTGCTGCCCAGTCAGTCATGGGCTTTGGACTTCCCGGACCCAGCACAGGCTATTCACTGCAAAGGCAGGGCTGAGCATCTTAAAGTGGCAGCGCAGTGGCATGACTCGCACACTCACGCAGGAACCAGGATTACAGCAATACCCTACACTGGACTGTATTTACAGTATTGGACTTGGCCAGACTCTTAAAGTAAGAAAATAAGTAAGTAAAATGTATTTTTAGGCACCCAGTCCCTGGGGCTCTGGGCACCGTACAAAGAACAATCAACAGGGTCACAATTTAGATCATAAAACATTCTATAAAATTATTAAAAATGTTTAAACATAGTTTAAAATACATCAGCTGGATAAGCTAGTTTAAAAAAGGTGGGTCTTTAGGCTCCTACTGAACATCTCAACCTCAGAGGCCTCCTTCAAGGATCTTGAAAGTGAATTCCAGAGGACTGGGCCCGCCACCCCAAATGAACGATCACCCAAGGTTTTCAGCTTGGTCCTCGGAACTGCCAAGAGGCCCTGGGTGGAGGAATGAAGAGAGCAAGTCAGCATGGCAGGAGTGAGGAGGTTAGACAGGTAGCCAGGGCCCAGTCTGTATAGGGCCTTATAGGTGAGCAGTAGCTGAGACCCTTTCCTGCAAAAACATTGCAAGGTCCAGGGAGATAAATAAGGTAAGCCCACCATTTTGGGGGTAGGTTACATGTACTACAACTCAGACTTATTGTTGGGTGTTCACTATGATAACAGCCTTTGATATGCATTCCTATTTACAGTATCTTGTCATTCAGTTCATTTACTATCATGCCTGTCATTCTCCAGCTGTCCCCATTCAGTCCAATCTATCATCCATTCCCTCTGCATCATTATGCAGTCAGTCCATTTCTGCATCATGTCATCAGGCCCTACGAACACATTCCTACTCCCTTCCCTGCTCGCTTACTTTCCATGAAGTCCACATCTTGAGAGTGAGTTCCTCACCAAATGTGGGTAATTTTTCAGGCTGCTTGTCTTCTGCATCATCACCTGGCAGTCCCACTGGGTGGTGAAAAAGTTCAATGTTCGGGGGATGCTCCTGACATGCAGACCCATGGTCAGCAGCACCTCATGGTGTAGTAATTAAGACGTCAGCTGACAGAGGGTGGGGCTGTAAGCTCACTTGGGTTCCTTTAGCTATGCAGACTATATCAGCAGCAGCTCTGAAAGCTATTCTCCTTGTGTCTGCCTAAAGTCCACCTAATCTCATTCTGTAACCCCTTCCTTTAGTTTACAATCAAGGTTAGGCCTCCTCACAGTCTCAAGGCTGGGTGCTAGCCTTGCAGCAGTCGCTCTCTCCTCAGTCCATATATTTTGGTGGCCTCCTATCCTGCGGTTCCTTCTTTGACCAGTTGGGCAGACTGAGTGGGCCAAGTGGGCCTTTTCTACCAACAAACTCTGTTTCTATATTTCTTTTGCTTTGATATCTACTCATGGCACTCCCACGATGTCATCCCATTGAAGGGATAAAAATACAGAGGTATCCCTCCAAATGTTTTCCCTGAACTGGAATTCCAGATGTGCACAGTGAGCCTAATAATAGTACTCCTGCCAGGAGGGATAACAACCAAGGCCATGGATCCCCAAATATTTCCTCCATTGGTTTTTTCTCTCCTGAGTGCCAAAGGCCATTAAATAGTTGTACAGCACCATGTTACCCAGTATTAGAATTTCCACTGCGAAAAGGGGGTCAGATGGTGGCCTGCCTCCTCCTGCAATCCTGCCATTCCCTCTCTCCTCTGGAAGTGATGTTTCAGTTTCCTGTGACTCATCACCAGCTCTCAGCTGTATATGTCATCACATTGCTTATCTGTGTTTGCAGTTGTCACTGCGTTTGTTCATTTTAGGTTCCTTCTTGAGGTACATTTAGCCAAAGGAATTACAATCCTACAGCACCTCTAGGGGTGGAACCTTCCTCAAGAAGGTTCTTTTGCCTTCCCAGTACCCCAACCAAATGGTAACTCCTCAGGAGACAGAGAGTACGAATGTCCAAAGTAACTATAAATGACAGCCAACAACCAACAATACAGCTAGCCTTTGGCTACCAACAAGTTGCACAAGCATTACTCCACACTGTGGTTGCGTACACCCCATAACACATAAGAGACACAGTAACTGCACATATAATCATATAATACAGTGCAGTAAATCATGACTTGCTTGTCCACTGTTCTGGAATATTTGGTAATGCAATCTCAAAACTGCATACTTGTTTTCTGAAAAATGAAGTGAAAAATAATCTTCTACTTTTCAATTTTGACAACTACAGTGTGTGGATTTTTTAAGTAAAGGGATGACAAGAATAAGTGGCAATCATGCTATTGTAATGGTTGCGACAAGAATTTAGTCAGATATTCATAAACAAAATATGGGCCACTCAAATGATTTCAAGCTAAACATCAGCCTGGTCAGTTCCCTTTTGATCTTTGATTGCTTTATCTGAAATGGCCAGTTATGCTTGATACTTGATGAAACTCACATACTGCTTGTAAACCTTCTCCAGAAACACGCTCCTTATGGCACAGACCTTCCAGTTTGACCCTTTTTCTCCTGTCAGCCTGGTCCTCTGTCAAGTATAAATAGCCACTTTGTCTATTGATAAGTGAAATACTTTAAGATATCTATACATATACTTCCAAAAGCAATGTCCCTGCTAGAAATATGGATCAATCTCAGGATTCAAAATCAATGAAACTAAATCTGAAATCTTATCACTAGGGGCCCCTATTCCAGAGCAGATCAGAGAGTTGACTAAACTGCGATGGGCTTCTAAAGGATTCAGATATCTAGAGGTACAGCTTACAGCAGACCTAATAAAACTCTACAGAGAAAACCACCTTAGCCTGCTATAGGACATTATTTATTTATTTAATTTATTTATTTAACATTAAAAATGACTGTACCAGATGGGCAGCACTACCACTAACTTTGGTTGGTAGATCTGAGACTGTAGGGATGAACATTTTACCAAGGCTGCTTTTTCTATTTGATGCCCTTCCTATTTGCGTCCCAAAGCCCTTCTGGGCTACACTTTATGCAACTCTCAATAAATTTATATGGGGGGGATGAAACCATGAGTGAAATGGTCCATCCTGTGCTTGGAAAATCGCATGGGGGCTGGGAGTCCCAGATATTAAGGGCTACTACAGAGCCACCCAATTGCTGTACATACTGGCCTACAGTAAATCAGGTTCGCACTTAGCTTAGGCACAAATAGAGTGGAGCATGATGGGTCCTAAGGGACTAGCCGAGTTGCTATTCTATAAACAGGATGTTAGAATTATAAATACTCTGCCTAATCCATGGCTGAAGACACTGTTGACAGCCTGGAAAGGAACATTGCAAAACCTTAAAATAAAAGATGGAGTCAATAACTTTACCCAGATTACGGCTTGTAGAGATGTTGCCACTGGATGAAATAACTCTATTTTTCGCAGATGGAAAAGGCTGGGGAAGATGGGTCAGCTCTGTAGTGATAGAACCATAAGAAGCTATCACAACTGCAAAGGGAATTTGACTTGCCACACAAGGACTCCTTCTGCTACCTACAGGTCCATCACTACCTCATGGCTGAAGGAAGAGTAGACCTATGTGGACAGGGG
Source organism: Neoceratodus forsteri (assembly GCA_016271365.2). Taxonomy (NCBI): domain Eukaryota; kingdom Metazoa; phylum Chordata; order Ceratodontiformes; family Ceratodontidae; genus Neoceratodus; species Neoceratodus forsteri. Next base: position 1,423,839 of record JADMNL010000030.1, read on the forward strand.
GAACCTCACCCATTGGTGAGCTGTTACTATAAGCTGTTGGATGGGAATAAGGAGGACCACCTCATTTCTACATTATACAAACTAGGCAAAATAGAAGACCTCCCAAGTAGAGAGGCTACTCAGCACAAGTGGGAGGAGGAGATGGGCAGACCTAGCCCAGCTTTTCACTGGGACAGAATGAGGGAACAGGTTCAGAAGACGACAGCATCACCATCCTGGAGGAAATTTAGGTGTCAAGCGTTGCTTCATTATTTCAGGACCCGCACTACAACAAAACACTATGGAAGGTTCCCTACGGATAAGTGCTGGAGGGGTTATGACCAATCATGGACACACAAACATATTTTTTGGGATTGTCCCAAACTTGAGCAATACTGGGATGAGGTAGCCCAGACAATAGGGGCCATATTCAAGTTGCAGATCCCGAAGCAGTGCGAGGCATTGGTGCTGGGGGAGATCCCGTCCGTAATCCACACCCAAGGGCAGAAGTACTTGTTCAATGTTCTGATAGCTGCAGCCTGTAAAGTAATAATCAGAAAATGGTTATCAGATCAACCCCCAGTGGTAACACAATGATTAGAGGGCTGCAGGCAAATAAAGGACATGGAGAAACTTACAGCACAACTTCGCCAGCAGACGGAGAAATTCAAAGCATGATGGCTGCCCTATTACGAGTTTCTAAGTGAGAACGAAGGCACCTGTGTGCTGGAACCCCTAGCAAGGGAAACACTGGGGGACTGACACTTGGAATAAATCCAACTTCCATCTGAAGTCAAATCAAATAGCTGAGGGATTACACCTTTATACTATCTGGGGCAGCCTCTTGGTGCTGATCAAGCTCAGATCCATTAGAAGAATTCAGAGAATAAATGAATTCTAAAGTACACAGCATTGTATTTTACGTTATTTAAGATTACGCCCGGGGGGGGGTTAGGTAGTTGATCAATTTACCTTTTTTTTTGCTTAATTGATTTATTTTCTTGTCTTTTGATGTCATTTATAAGTGTAATATTTTGAATCCCATGTAAAGAGTTGTAATTGTATTAAATGAAGTTTTCAATAAAATTACAATTTAAAAAAAAGTCTAGTGATGCTAAAATACACAAAAAATTTGTCGTACTATAACAACTTAAAACTCTCATAGAATATTTAGTTATTTGTTTTTATGTATTTTATATATCCCTGTTTTCAGCGTTTGCTTGATAAATACTGGACAGCATTGCATTCCACAAGGTAGAGGCCCTTACTGCAAAGGTCACACTGCTAGTCCTTTATTTAGATTGTGAGACTGTCAGCAATGCAGCAGAGCACAATTTTAAAGGGAACATAACCTTTTTTTATTTTTTTATACATTTCATGATATAGTTAATTAGAAATTTGGGAAGGTGTGAAGTCTGTTTAATACACGTGGGGTAATGTTTTGAGTGTTAGTTTGAACTAATTCTATGTTTTACATAGAAACACAGAAACACAGAAGTTGATGGCAGATAAGGACCGCAAGGCCCATCCAGTCTGCCCATTTCTTTTTCTACCTTATAAATGTGCCATTGGCCTTTGCTCTGACAATGGCCTATCTATTCATACTTATCTGTATTGCTCCCTTATGCCTATCCCATGCCTGTTTCAAGCCCCGCACTGTATTCATAGCCACCACTTCCTGAGGTAGGCCATTCCATGCATCTACCACCCTTTCTGTGAAAAAGAATTTCCTCACATTACCCCTTAATCGGCCTCCCTCTAATCTCATGCTGTGTCCACTTGTCCTGCTATTTTTCTTATATTGAAACATGTTAAACTCTTTCACCTTGTTAATGACCTTAAGGTGTTTGAATGTTTCAATCATATCACTTCTCTCCCTCCTTTGCTCTAGGATATACATTTATTTATTTATTTATTTTCAGAATTCAGAAAATACCTTTGAGTCAAAGACTCCTTTACAAAGGTTCCACATCACATATGTCAGATACAGACACACAATACAGAAGATGTTACAGAGTACAGTTAGGTTTGTCACAGGTACAGTTAGGCTAACATTCAGTAACTAGTGCTGTTTAAGATTGTGATAAAACTGGATGCTTAACAATCCCTGGGAAAATTGAGTTAAGAGCTGTGGGCAGAGGCAGGCCGGCGGCCATTGTCAGTGGTGGAGGCACAGGAGGCCTGGTTCAGGTACAGTCGCAGTCACTTGTGGCCCGAAGGTGGGCCCTAAGATGCGTTTTAAAATGACCAATTCTTTGTTCAAAGAGCAAGGAGGAGGGTAGGTTATTCATCCACAAAGGTGCCCTATAGCAGAAGGATCTTTGGAATTGAGCTGTGCAACAAGAAGGGATGGAAAAAAGATGGGTGTCAGAGATACGGGTGTGTTTAACTTTTGAGTCCGTGGTGATTAAGGGGGTGAGTGCTGAGGGGGAGAGGCCAAGGGTGATTTTCTTTGCCAGGACACAAGTGTGGAATTTGATTTTGTTATCAAGGTTAAGCCAATTGGTGTCCTTATATAGCGAACAGGTATGATTGAGTTATTGAGCTCCGTTAATCTGTCCTCATATGTTTTTTGATGCAGTCTCTTCACCATTTTGGTTGCCCTTCTCTGGACTGCCTCAATTGGGTTAATGTCCTTGTGAAGGTGTGGCCTCCAGTACTGCATTCAGTACTCCAGATGGGGCATAACCAGTGTCTTGTAAAGAGGGATTATTACCTCCATCTTCTGACTTGTGATACCCCTACTAATACACCCTAACATCCTCCTAGCCTTACCTATTGCTTTAGTGGTCTGCTTGGATGATTTCAGGTCATCGGTGATGATGATGATGCCCAAGTCTCTTTCTTCCCTTGTGACTGCCAGCAACTCCCCTCCCAGCCTATAGGTGGCTTCAGGGTTTCTCTTCCCTATCTGCATGATCTTGCACTTCTTTGCATTAAACCCCAGTTGCCACTCTTCTGACCATTTTGCTAGTTTATCCAGATCTCGTCTCATTCTGCCCACCCCATCTGGATCATCTACTCTGTTGCAGATCTTAGTGTCATCTGCAAACAGATAAACCTTACCTTCCAGCCCATCTGCAATATCACTGATGAAGATATCAAAGAGGACTGGCTCCAGGACTGATCCCTGAGGTACCCCACTTGTGACTTGCATCTCTTCTGACTGTATACCATTTACCACCACTCTCTATTTTCTGTCTGTCAACTAGTTTGCCACCCAATTGACAAACTTCTGACCCACCCTGAGCCTACCCAGCTTATTAATAAATCTTCTATGTGGAATAGTAACGAAAGCTTTACTGAAGTCAAGGTAGGCGACATCAACTACTCCCCCTTGGTCCACCACTCTGGTTACCAGTCAAAGAAATCTATCAGATTAGTTTGACATTATCTTCCTTTAGTAAACTCATGCTGTCTTAGATCCTGTGCTCCTATGGATTCCAGGTGTTGCACTATCCTTTCCTTAAGGAGTGCCTCCATAATCTTGCCCACTACTGAGGTAAGACTGACTGGTCTGTAGTTCCCTGCCTTCTCCCTGCTACCACTCTTGTGGAGCGGGATCACATGAGCCCTTCTCCAGTCTTCTGGGACCTCTCCTGTGTTCAGAGACTCACAAAACAGTTCTGATAATGGCTGTGATAGTTCCACCCTTAGCTCATTTGGTACCCTGGGATGATTGCCATCGGGTCCCATTGCCATGTTCACCCTGAGCTTATCGAGCTCTTGTAGGACACTTTCTTTTGTGAAGGGTTTAGTGCTCACCTTCTTCCCCCCTGTGTCCATGGTGCTGAGCTGTGGACCCTGACCTACCTTCTCTTCAGTAAATACTAAGCAGAAGTATCTATTTAGGATAGATGCTTTTACATGGCCCTCCTCCTCACATGCCCCCTTAACTCCTTTGATCTTAGCAATACCCTCTCTGGACTTTCTCCTTTCACTAATTTATCTATAGAAAGTCTTGTCATCTTCTTTACTGTTTGTGCTAGTGTTTTCTCTGTTTGGGCCTTTGCCTGCCTTACTGCCTTCCCTGCTTCCCTTAGGGAAGTTTGTGTCTCCTGCTCTGTCCGGCGCTGTGTTCCCTATATTTTCAGAGGCCAGCATTTTGGCTCTGACCTTTTCTGCTACTGTTTTTGAGAACCAAAGTGGTTTCCTTCTTCTTTTGCACTTCCTTTTCTCTCTAACACAATGGGACGTTGCTTCAAGAATTGCATCCTTAATGCGTGCCCACTTTGCCTGTACCCCCTTACCAGTATTTCTTTTTGCCAGGGCTATCTTAACTCTGTTGGCCATCTTATACAACTCAGCTCCTCTGAAGTACCATACTTTTGCCTTGGAATGGGATGATTTAGTTGTAGTGGCGAAATTGAACCATACCATGTGATGGTCACTGGCCAGCAGGTGACCTTCTACCTGGAGATCTGTGATCCTTTCCCTGTTAGTCAGTACTAGATCTAGGATAGCTCTGTCTCTTGTGGGTTGTTGTACCAGTTATTTGAGGCCCTCCCCCTGCAGGGAATATACCATGTGTCTAGTTCTGGCAGATGTTCCAGCTGGTATCGACCAATCTATATCTGGCATATTGAAGTCTCCCATTATCAGAACCTCCCCTTTAGCTGTCATGTTTTTCCTTATTTAGTGTGTCATGCAATGTTGCCTTTCCCCATTTAGTATTTTTTTAACTTTATCGTTAGGCCACCTTCTTTCTAGCTGGCACCCTTCTTCCTCCTCCTTCTCTTCCTAGTTCCATCACCTGCCATTTCTGTGACTGAGTTGCCTCCCTCCCTCCCTTTGTGCCCCCATGGATCACTCCCTCCCATGGTGGAGATCTTTCATCAGGGTCTAGGGGTTGGAACCCTTGAGTTAACTCAGACAGTCTGAGCGACAAGTGCCACAGTCTGCAGGTGGAGCCTGTGAGGAGAGCAAGGAGTCCTCCTGTGTCAGCTGAGGTATTTTCTGTTTTTCTGCCCAACCCTCAGAAGACACCAACATGCTAGGTGGACAAGTGCGCATGTGCATGCATTGCATGCTCTGCTCTGGTCCACAGTCAGTGTCTTCCCTTCCCATGGTTCCCTCAGCTGTGCTGCCACCTGTGGTCACCCAGGTGGCAGTATCGCAGTGAGAATAGCGAGCTGGGGACCCAACCTCACCGGAGGAGGAAAGCATCCTCTGAATGCTCAATTCTCCTCCTCCCTGGCCATCCCCAATGATCCTGGCCATTCCCAGAATCCGGGTCACTAGCACTGTGAGTGGTAGCACTACCACTGCACCAGATAGCCATCCCCAATGATCCTGGCCATTCCCAGAATCTGGGTCACTGGCACTGTGAGTAGTAGCACTACCGCTGCACCAGTTGGCCATCCCCAGTGATCCCAGCCATTCCCAGAATCCAGGTCACTGGCACTGTGAGTGGTAGCACTACCACTGTACCAGCTGGCTGCCTCATATTTATTGTGTTAATTAACTCATGAGTACTAGAACCCAGTGACATGAGTTAAGAGGAAATCTAGAGTAAAGTTTTCCTTGTAAGGTTACTGTTAAATGTATAGATGGTACCGATAGATGGTTCTAGAACTGTTCAGCAATTAAAAAAATTAGTATTGGGCAGGAAGAAAGCAGCATTACAAAGGGCTCTAAATAAGGAAACAATAGGGCTGATTCAAAACAAACACACAAAACCATACACTGGGGCCCAGACATCTAATCTGCATGGTGCTATCATGACAAGCTCTGTACTGATTGGATAAAGTGCAGCTGACAGCCTGCTAGCATGGCCACTGCTATAGCCAAAGAGCCATTTAGCATGTTGCTAAGGCCATGTACACACTAGGAAACTTTAAATGGTTTAAGTGCCTTAAACTATTTTAAGTCCCTCAAGCACGGTTTGCGTATACACTACAGCACGGTTAAAACTGTGCTACAACTGTGTTCTAAAACCATGCTAAAACCCTACAAGGGAGGTAGTCTTTAGTACCATTTTAGACAAACATGGTTGTCTTAACCTGTGTTGACAGTAGTGCGGACATGGTCTGTGCTCTAATACAGGTTAAGACAACCGTGTTTAAGCAAAAGTTAAGATTTTAGCCTACACTGTTCAATAAAAAAAAATAACTCATACATGGCTGGGCTCTCACTGCAGTCCCAATTCTGAATATATAATCCCCCCTCCCCCCAATCCATTATGGCACCCAATCGTGAGTATCCCATCATGCATTGTGGCACCCGCGATGCTTTGTGCTGGTGTAGCAATCATGTGGGAACTCCCTTGGTCAAGTACAGTTGTTGGAGAGTAGTGTGGCTACTCTGACAACTGTACTAGGGACCAGTTTACAAAACATTTTAAAAAAAGTTTTAAAATTAACCTTAAATGTGTATGTGGCCAAAGTGATTAGTGTGTTCACACTAAATATACCACTGCTCCCACGAAAATGCCATGAACCTCTTGCATACAGGCTGCAGCGGTATATTGAAAAGGTTATGGAAGTGCTAAGAGACTGCTTCGGCAACTCTATATAACATTTTCAAAATCCTGTTTGTCATAGTCTGCACGGTGATGCGTAACCCTCCCCCCAGCACTGGTGCCATGATTCAAATAAAGCAAACCCAACTCTGCTTCCTTTCCCAATCCCATTTGGCAAACAAATACAATTCCCTGGTGTCCAGTGGTATTCCCCTCATGCAATCCCTGTTGTCATTATCCTAATATTTCCTGGGGTGCAGTGGTACCCCTTACACAATTTCCATATAAAATAATTCCCTGGTGTCCAGTGGTACCCCCTCCCTCACCTAATCCCCATTGTTATAGTAATATTATTCCCTGGTGTCCAGTGGTCCTTCCCCCTCCTGATAGGCTCCTGCCCAACCCCCACCCCACCCAGATGGTGGTCAGCACTTACCCTGTGTTCACCTTCCTCGCCATCTGCCCTATGCAAGCCCTGTGTTGCTGTAGACAGCTGAATATTGATACAGGACTTGCGGTCTGAAAAACACTAAGTCCACTTTGGAGTTTGTTTTCTTTACCACACAATTTTTGCGTTCTCCTGCGCACATGCGCAAGGAACATCTTGAAACAGTATGACTTTTTGGAGGTGTGTGACCCTCCTCGTGAATGCAGTGCTCAGTGTAGCAGGCGTGACCCTACTGGACCAATACATGCCAAGCTGTGTATGACAGCAGTTCGGCTGTGCTGGTCTTCACTTCAAACAAAAGGTCCACTACAATCAGCGGTGGCAGCGTGTGTGTAATTAGCATACAGATGTCTTTATGTCTTCAGCACAGCCGAACTGCTATCATACACAGCTCAGCATGAAATCCCTGCCACTTTCTCCCTGTGCTAATGTCCTCCCACTCCCTCGCTATTGTCCTCCCTGGCCCTCACATTGTGTGCCGAGGGGGGTGCCCATTCCCCCTTGGCTCATGTGTTCCCCCAGCACACGGTGTGGCCAGAGGGGGTGCTCAATCCCCCATCGGCTGCAGCCCCCCAATAAACAACCAGTTGGCACACTTAGAGCCCACCCTAGCATGCTCATGCCCCCCCCACATTCACTGTATGGCCAATGGGGGTGCCCAGTCTTCACCGGCTCCAGTCCCCCCTTCCACCAAACATGTAGGTGGCACACTGGGAGCCCACCTCAGTGTACCAAAAGCCTCCCGTGGTGTCTTCTTGTTTTAAAAATTCCTGTGAAAGAAGAAAACGGTCCTTGGTGAGTCCCTTGCCCCTCCCCAACCCGCACCCACCCTCTGCGCACTCAGCCTCCACACACCCCCCTAACCTCATACTTACCTCCGGAGCCCAGTGCGATGATCTTCAGTGGACCAGGAACATGTCTGCACTCTTCAAAGCTGACAGCAAATGGAGAAAATGCCAGTAAGCTGTATAATGGCATAAATGTTTTTTTAGACTTAAGTGGATATCTCAGTCATTTTTTTGACTTTTGGCACCAAATTTTCAACATGGGGTTCTTGGGACCCCACCTCATGAATTCAGTCACTGTCATGGCATTATTCGGTCCCGAAAGATGATTTTGCGGTCACTGCACAGAATCACCTTTCGGGACCGATTAACGAAACAACAGTGTCAGTGTTCATGAGGTGGGCTCTCAAAAAACCTATGTTGCAAATTTGGTGACAAATTCTCAAAATGACTATTTTATGAGCTTGCATTGCGCAGTTTCCATGCACACTTATAAGTTTGCAAATCTGTAATATTTTCACTCCAGATTTTCAACATTGACACTTTCCCATACCTCCTTATGAACAGTACAGCTGTCATTTTTCACATTCAGGCCAAAATGTGTTTTCGCACTTATGGCGCAGAATAGCATGGTCACTGTCAGAAATCAGTGTTCAGTACAGAGTAAGACAATCACAGTGACACTGTTCATGAGCAGAGGTCCTAAAATGTCTATGTTTAAAATTTGGTGACAAAAGTCCATAAAATGGCTGTGTTACGAGCGTGCATTGTGCAGTTTCCATGCACACTTGTAAGTTCGCGAATTTGTAATATTTTCACTCCAGATTTTTAACATTGGCATTTTTCTATATCTCTTTATGAATGGTACAGTCGTCATTTTTCACATCCTGGCCAAAATGTGTTTTCGCACTTCCGGCATAGCATAGCGCGGTCGCTGTGGGGAAATCAGTCTTCTGTACAGAGTAAGAAAATCACAGTGACACTGTTCATGAGCAGAGGTCCTAAAATGCCTATGTTGAAAATTTGATGGAAAAAAATGACTGTTTTACAAGCGTGCATTGCACAATTTCCACGTGCACTCGTAAGTTTGCGAATTTGTAATATTTTCACAACCAGATTTTCAACATTTGCATTTTTCCACACCTCCTTATGAACAGTACAGCTGTCATTTTTCACATCCTGGCTGAAATGTGTTTTCACATTTCCAGCGCAGAATAGCACGGTCGCTGTGGGAAATCAGTGTTTGGTACAGAATAAGAAAAATCACAGTGGCACTGTTCATGAGCAGAGGTCCTAAAATCCCTATGTTGAAAATTTGGGGAAAAAAGTCCATAAAATGACTGTGCAATGACTGGGTGTTGCATAGTTTCCACTCACCCCTGTAACTTCACAAATCTGTAATATATTCATTCCACATTTTCAGTGACACTATTCATGATCAGAGATCCTAAAATGTCTATGTTGAGAATTTGGTGACAAAAGTCCATAAAATGGCTGTGTTATGAGCGTGCATTGCACAGTTTCCATGCACACTCATAAGTTCGCGAATTTGAAATATTTTCACTCCAGATTTTCAGCATTAGCATTTTTCCACGCCTCCTTATGAACAGTGCAGCTGTCATTTTTCACATCCTGGCCGCAATGTGTTTTCTCACTTCCGGCGCATGAATAGCACAGTCGCTGTGGGAAATCAATTTTCAGGACAGATTAAGAAAATCACAGTGGCACTGTTTATGAGCAGAGGTCCTAAAATGCCTATGTTGAAAATCTGGTGACAAAAGCCCATGACTGTGTTACGAGCATGCATTACGCACTTTCGACACACCCTTGTAATTACACAAATTTGTGATATTTTCACTCCAGATTTTCAACATTGCCATCTTTTCACTCCTCCTTATGAACAGTACAGCTGTCATTTTTCACATCCTGCCTGAATTATGTGTTTGCGTATCTGGTGCACAATGGTGCGGTCGCTGTGGGAAATCAATGTTCGAGACACATTAAGAAAATCATTGTGACAGTGTTCATGAGCAGAGGTGACAAAATACCTACAGTATGTTGAAAATCTGGTGAAATAATTCCACTGAATGATACCTGTGTTACAAGCGTGTGTTGCACAGTTTCAACACAAACTCTTAACCTTGAGCACGACCAGGGCGTTAGGTTCCTAAGAAGTATTAAGCTGAAATGTTAATTAGATGCACGAGGAGTTGCAGAGAGGTACTCTGTTGGGACATGGATGCTGAAGGGACATGGATACAACTGGGGGGGGGGAGCCTGCATAAATGCCAAACACCACTGCAAATACCTGTAAGCAAACGTTCGGCATTGACAAATGCTTGTTCTTTTACTCCTAACTTTGCCAAAAATAAAGCTTTTTTCACCGTACTTTGGTGGAAGCTGTTGGCCCCCCCCAGCAGAGGCAGATGCCAAATTGGGCAGGAGCCCACAGGAACCCAGTTCCACCACCTCTTAAAAAACTGCATGACAGTTCCACCACCTCTGTCATTTGACTGCTATAGAGTTCTACCACCAAGAAATGACAGTTCAGCCACCTAGAAATCTAGTTGGAAGAGTTCTGCCACTTAAACATTTCCAATTTAACCACTGAGCAGAGGAGAGTGTATTCTGGGACACTCGATCCTCCATCCCCTAGCCCTCCAGTGCCCCTGGCTTGTCCTTGAACCCTGGAACACAGGTCGCCAGCATTGTGAGTAGCATCCTAGCTGCTGGACTAACAGGCTGACCTAAATCAGAATCTTAAGCCCCCGACTTTGAGGCTGTTAACAATTTGGCTTAAGGAGCTAGTATACTGCCTGAAATTAACATTAACTTTCAAACATACAGAACTATTACTTGTCATACCTAAAGTATTTGTTTCTTTTCCTTGTTACTAATTAGAACATTTTTCACCTGACAATACTTTGTGCGACATGTGAAATAGTACTGAAGGCTGACATAACTAGTTCTTCTACTCGTCACACATCATCAGCCCTATTACCTTGCTGTCTGTGACATCACAACTCATCAAGTGTAGCTGGTCTCCTACTGCCAGATTGGTCACTTGTGACATCACAGTAAGTGACATCACAATGCTGGTGAGGCATGAAAAGGCATAGAACTAGTTATCTCAGTCTCCTGCTAAGTACTGCTCCCTACCTTATACCTGATACTATCAGGCTGCAAACCATTTAATAAGCAAATGGAAAAAGAAAAACACTTCACAAATAAAAAGTACCAGCTAACTACTTTTAAACAATAGTAACATTATCTGCTAGTTATTTCTGATGCTGCTGGCTCTTTATGCTTTCAGCCCTGTTAGGTAAGCATGCAGTTACAGTTGCATATAGTAGTTACATACTCACCATCACCTCTTGGGATGGCCTTCACTCGGCACAGTAATTCCACAGGATTATGTAACGTTCGACTATTGTCAAGGTATATATATGAAAAAAGGAAGGAAAGACTGAAGGCAAAAAGTGGAACTCCTAAGCCGGTCACTTCTACAGTGAAGTTTGACAGTACTACTCAGTTGGTGCTGACTTAGTGAATGTGCTGCCAAAAATAGATGGCATGCCCCTAGCCAACGAGCAATGTGTATTCATTACCGTGTTTGTTCTATTTCAATTCACAGCCTGCATTCAGTACAGGGTGACCCTGGCCTAACCCAGCCTTAGAAGTGAGTAAGGGCCGCTCAGCTCAAAACGTATACAGTAAGTAATATTAGTCGAAGAAGCACAAGTATTTATCGATGGCAGGACTGGAGGCCCAGAAAACACAGGCTTTGGTATTGAAGGGGGGTGTTTCACAGTTAAAGATTTCAAACTGCAATCTTGAGAGATAAGAATTTAGAGAAACCTTTTATGCAATGGAGCTTCAAGGCCACAGGAGAAGAAAATATACATTCAGGTTTCTTGCATATAATTGAAATCCTGACAGTAGGAATCCGTATGCAATGTTATCTTGCTTTTGTGATTAAAGTACAATGAGGGAATTAAGATACCAGTCTGTGTGACCTCTAGAATACTTAACCTGTTGCATTCTGAAGAGAACAGAAGTTCATATCATTCTCTGGGAGAAAGTTAGGCTTTTTCTAGGCTGCTTTAAAGAGAAAAGGATCGATATAGGCTGAACTCTCTACTTGGCTCATGTTATGCTAGGTAAAAAATAATAGTAATCATAAGAATTGTTGGCATTACAAAATGAGCCACTGAACAGGCAGTCCTATTGTGCCACGTGTTTGCCATATCCACATTGTTTTAAAACTGTCTGCATATTTTTACATTCCGTCTAGTATCTCAACACAACTATTTTACATGGTAGTAGTAGCAATAGTTTGTTGCTGCAGTCATCTATAGACTGAGTTATACAAGTGCAAAATCATCTACAAATTCCAACACCAATTACTACTGCATGATTGGTGTCCATGGTAAGGATGTAACATGTCAGCTCAGGGTGCCTCTCCTGGTTAAAACAAATAATACAAATAAATAAATGTGGGCAAGCCCCTCATAAGAGGAAAACCTCGTTTTACAGTTCTTTTTATTTCCTTCAGGACAGCCAGATTGTCCTTCAGCTGGATACTAGTCCAATCTCTGTCTAGTGTGACCATCTCCTTTACTCCAAGGAACACAGCAACCCCCTAAGCCTGTACAAGCTTGCCCCCCCCCACCCTCACCAAATAATGTTATTCTGGGAGGAAGCCTTAATATCACCTAGAGAAATTTAATTACAGTTCTTTAATAAACACTGGCAGAAACTCCAGCTGCAGTAAGAACCAATAAACAGAGTATTGTGTAAAACAGGATGGGAACATAACCCACATACTGTATGGCAAATCCACAGCAACGATTTACTTTATAAACTGGCTGTGCCAAATGAGGTACTCACCACAGTATAGCAGTAAAGGGGTAATTATGAGGTGGCAGGAGTCTCCCACCAACCCTATGGAGGCGGTATAGTATAGTGGTTAAGTGCACTGCACTGCAAACCTGGAGACCTGGGTTTGAATCCCACCAGCCCCCACTTGCATACTGCATGACCCTGAGCAAGTCACTTAACTTCCATGTGCTCCCAGGTTGCACCTGGAAACAAGCTCTGGCTTAGTGTGCCTTCTCTGGTTAAACAATCACCCCTCCCATGTCAAGAGGTAGATGAGACAGATGCTCAGCATTGCCTCTGTTGTCTGATGAATGTGGTCCCTATTTTCAAGAAGAGGTAATGGTAGACCCGGGCAACTGCAGGCTGGTCAGCTTACCATCAGTGCTGAGCAAGGTCAGAATAATGGGTGCACATCACTGAGGCCAAGGCTCTTGCCTACTTTCAGCTTGGCTTTAAGACGGTAGATCATGCCAGTTAACCCAATTACCCTCTTTAAAGGGATGACCAAGGAGGTGGACTGGGGCAGGTCCTGGACATAGTCTATCTGGACTTCAGCAAGACCTCTGATACTGTGGCACATGGCAAGCTTCTGGGCAAGGTAAGCCAGTGCTGTGTGCACCAGACATACACTTGGTAGATTGCTAACCAACCTGGTATCAGCAAGCAGAGGGTTGTGGTGGACAGCACCACTCCATATGGAGAGAAGTACTCAGCAGAATTCCTCAGGGGTTAGCTATGGAGTCAAAGCTCTTTAACATCTGCTGGAGTGCTGCTTCCAACTCAGTAACTGAAGTCTGTATGGTGGCATATGCATACATGTGGATATGTGAGGAGACATAGACAGAGGGGATGTCATTTAGGCAGATTGAGTACTGTATAGGATAAAACCTGGGATGGAACCCATGGGGACACCTGATGTGACTGGGAGTAAAAGGGTTGGGAGTCACCTAGTAGGACCAACTGGTACTAGTCAGACAGTAGTAGTAGCAGTAGTCTTCATTTATATATGGCCCCCTTCCCCACTGCTCAGGGTGCCATTATAACAATATAGAGCAGTATGATAAAACCACAGACAGATAGACCTGTCCCTGCTTCTTTTTCAAGTAATACTGGGACAGAAAACAAGGCTGACACAGATTACTGAGATGTAAAGATCCCGATCCATCTCCTTCAGAGCATGATCAGTGAACCATTGTAGTGAAGAGGCACTGGCATGTTTCTGACTGGACCAGACTGGAAGAGGCAGAGAAAAGAGGAGGAGGAGTCCAGAATGACAAAGAGTTGAGAAAGTACTCATTTTTCTTACATGTTCACTGGAGTAGGAAGAAGAGAAATATGGTGATAGTGCCCTGGGGTGTAAGTAGAAACAGCAAAACAGAGAATTTGTTGGCAGAAAATGACTGCTTGGCTCACCCAGTCTGCCCAGTTGTTCCCTGCCTAATCTTACTCTGCAGACCCTAACTGGTCTCTGATGACCTTCCTCCTCCTCCCTGTCTATTTACTAATATTCCCATATGTCTAGCCCACACACGCTTGAAATCCTCCACTGCTTTCACCTCCCCCACTTCTGTTGGCAGCCTATTCCAGGTATCCACCACCTGTTCAATGAACTAGTTCTTCCTCACATTTCTCTTAAACTCCCCACCTCTAGCTTCTTCTAATGCCCCCTGATCCTGGTGCTCTTTCTCATTTGAAAGAGACTCCCCTTCTGCTCCCTGTTCACCCCTGTGAGGTACTTGTAGGTCTCTATTGTGTCCTGCCTCTCTTCCAAGGTGTACATGTTGAGATCCCTCAGTCTCTCCTCACAGGGCTTCTAGTAAAACCACTGCACCATTTTAGTTGCCTGCCTCCAAACCTGTCTATATCCTTTCTGAGGTGCAGCCTGCAAAACTGGACACAATACTCTTGGTTGGGGTTCACCAGCTAGCAATACAGTGGCAACACCACCTCCCTCCTCCTGTTGGAGATATCCTCCCTCTCCACCCCAGCATCTCAGTAGTCCCACTTACTGCTTTGTTACACTGCCCTGCCACTGTGAGCTTGACATTCATGGTAACCCCACGGTCCCCATCCTGGTTAGTGACTGTTAGTACCCCACCACCACCATCTTGTACCGCACTCCTGGGTATGTCCTAAGTGTGTGATTTTGCACATACTGGCACTAAACCCCAATGGTCATGTTCCTGACCACTCTTAAAGTTTCCAAAGATCCCTGCACATTCTTTTTGCCCTTTGTTGAATGCCCACCCTCTTCCAGATTTTGGTATCATCTGCAAAAAGGCTTACCTTCCCTTCCGGTTCTTTTACAATGTCACTTTTGAAGACACAGTCCTCCAGAATCACACCTGTTTCCAGTGAACTATTGAATAAGGCCATCAGTGGGGTAGCTAGCACCTCCCTGAGTTCCTTTAGTACTCTTGGCTATATCCCGTCTAGTCCCATTGACTTGTCCTTTTTTAGGACTGCAAGTCCCTTTAGGACTGTTTCCTCTAAAAATGGACTTGTGTCCACCACCCCCCTTGTTCCTGCTATTCCTGCTGTCCACCCCCCCATTGTGAAGACTAAGCAGAAGTACCTGTTTAGGATTGCAGGTTTTTCTTGGTCCTCTTGTGTGCAACCACCTTCCCAACCCTCACTGTCTCTCCCCTTGCTTTTCTCTTGTTGTTTATATATCTGAAGAAAAGCTTATTCTCTTTAGCTACCCATTTGCCTGTTGTTTCCTCTGTCTGCACCTTTACTCCCTCACTTCACCGGCTTGTCTCTGTTTTACTTGGTATGGCTCCCTGTCCTCCTCCTTCTGCATTTCCTTATACCTCCTGAATACCACCTTTTTATCCTTCATCATCTTGGCCACTTCCCCACAGAACCATAAAAGTCTCTGTTTTCTTCTGCCTTTATTCAGATTACTCACTTCCTTTAAACAAAGGTTGGTTGCCTTAATTATGCCCTCCCTTATTATTCCCCACAGTACCTCTACCCCTCCTTGGCAATCCCCCCCATATGAGGCAGTTTCTGTGGGAGTTTTACATTTCTTTAAAATGTGCACTTGGTTTTTTTGTTTGCTTAATTCTTTATGCTTTTTATGCTCCTCTGCAGTCAGCCCACATTCGAGAGGGCACCCCAGCACCATCCCCCTTGATGTACACTGGGACCTATTGCCAGGCTTCTTCCCTCAGAGCTGCCACCCACAATGCCTTCCTTTTGTGTTGCTCCCCCTGTCCCGCACTACCCCTCGGGCTTCCACCTGGGGGCAGTTGTTTGGTGAGGAGTGGCAACCCACCCACCTAGGAGAGGACAGCAGTCCCTCAGACACTCAAGCTTCTCCCTTCCCCCAGTCAACCCCCGGAGGCTTGTACTCGCTACAGAACATGGGTCGCCAGCATGGAGTGAGGTATGGTGTCCAGTGCCTCAACCCTCAGCACCACTGGGCTAGCTAGTAACTCATGTCTTAAATGTTTTCCTTTCCCCCTCTTCACTTGCACTGCCTTCATCTGCCACTGTAACCTTCAGCTCAGTCTCTGTCATTGTTTACTACTTATTCACCCCTAACTCTAAAGGTTTGCATCCCTCAGGCTGAAGACTTTGGTAGTCAGGGTCGCCCGTCCCACAACCACAGGGTAGGCTAATATCTATTAGGGCAGTGGGCAGTTAATGTGGAGGGGACTGTGAGTGCTGAACTTTTTTCTGCTCATAACAGGGCTTTTCCATTTTGTTTCATACACTGCTGCTGCTCAGACTCCAAGGCACTCATAGCATTGCACAGAGCCAGCCAAAAATCCCCTCTCACCCCTCTTACATAGGTACTTCTGCTCAGCAGCAGTGACACCAGTGGTCACCAGGTAGCACTACTACAGCAGCATTTGCTGCTGTTCTTCTCAATGGGAAGACAGCACTCGGGAATCTTTTCAATGTTCTTCTTCCTGACCAACATACTGTCCAGAGTTATGGGCTTGTTTCCGAACCCTGGTTGCCAGTAATGCATGGCTGTGCTGAGTGCTGACACTCAGTGACAGTGTACTCCAGCAATACAACTTCAGACATTCTGCAGGCCCTTTGGAGCAGTGGGGAAGCCACCACTTGTGGTGCCAGTGATCCGTGTTCAAGAACAAGCTCAGGAGGCTGGAGGGTTAGCCAGGGGGAGATGGATTGAGTGGCAATTGCACATGCTCCATTTCCAGGGGATGTAGGAGGGCTGTACCTGCCAGTGTAGTGCCCCTGGGTGACCATGGGCCAGCTTGCTGGGGGGACGAGGTTGAGGCTGGGAGGCGGACGCTAGGCAGAACTCCACCATTACATCACTGTATGCCACACCTCCTGATCCCAGAAACTGAAAAATCAAGCATAGCCCCAACCAGTCTCCTTGCCACCACCTAAAGCCCACCCAGCCTGCCACCCTTTGCCCCAGTCCAGTGGGTAAAACTGTGGCTCTGTGTGATAAGGTTGGAAGCGGTGGGTTGGAGGGCTGGCTGGAGACTCAGAGGGCTTGCTCAAAAAGCATAAATTAAAAAAAAAATCTTCAAACATTCTAATGTTCTATTTCCACCCCAAGAAATGGCATTCAGAGTAGCTGGAAACCCATCCAAATGCAGTTTAAGACATTGAAAACCATTCAGCTTTCATGAGCCTAGGTGGCCTCCAAACCTCCGGCCCATTGACGAAGTCACGGGGGCCCCACCATTACAAATTGTCCATGGCCCCACAACTTGTTAATCTGACCCTGGACTCTCTTAGGCTATTTAGTTAAAATGAAGCCCTCCTGGGCTTGCTGAGGCATACCTACTCGTCAGGTGGCTTCTGCTCTTTGCTCCCTCCTTCCCTGAAATAGTGCTAGAGGTATTGCTTATGTTTTGGCTCACAAGAATCACTTTAAAAATACAGTATAAAGGTTATGCTGGCCTGCAGCGCAATGGTTGGATTTCCTCTTGTGACACCTGCAACCCGGGTTCGGGAATGGATCCAGGTTGTTGGAGGGCCAGCAGGGGGCAGAAGGATCGAGCATCCCTAGGACTGCTCTCTCCTCCGGGGAGGGTGTGGTGCTTGGTGTAGAGCCACCTGGCGGAGGCTAGGTTTGTCGCCTGCACTGATTAGGTCAGAAAATCTCTGGGGTGGGACAGATGCCAGACATCGATGCATGTCTCCACCCCAGCCTAAAGGGGACAAAACCTCCGTGCCTGCCATCTCAATGAAGCCCTGCCCCTAGGCTTTGATTAGCCACCTGGCCAAACTCTCCCAACCAGTTACTGGTCTCATGGTACTGGTGCCCTCTACGGTGCTGTGACCCCGTCCCCTATGGGATAAGCCAGGGGTAGCCGGGAGAGCAGGGAATAAGTAGGAGGTTGAAGTCATGGGGGGCGCCGTGACCAGGGCAGAGCACTGATGGCAGGTACAGGCAAAAAGTGATACAAAAAAATTTAAAGGCTTGCTGTGTTCAAAATAAAGCATGCAAAACTCCAACAGGTATAGAGAAAATAAAAAGGGAGCAAACAAAAACAAGATAAGGAAAAGGAAAATGAGAAACTAGAAAAGGAGACAAACAAAACCAATGTAAAATGATATATAGCAAGATAAAAGCATGTTTACAGTAGCTACTCTTCTCTTTCTTCCCCTGAGCTGCTAGGAAGCAAGGAGAGTGCTGCATGGAAAAGAAGGCAGACTCCATTAGCAGATGGTGTCTCTCTCCCTGCAGTAAGGTCAGAAAACCAAACACCGAACCTGCTGATAGGGGGACTTTTTTTTTTTAATAAAAATAGTTTAGGTAACAAACCTACTTTCAGTGGACCAGTGCTACCACTGAAAAACCCTGGAAATATTGTAACTAGTTCACACTGGTGGTTTCCTTATTGTTTAATGTTACACAAGCATTGTTCCAAATACACTGCTGAAACGTGAAAAGTACCTGTAAAAGAAAGGGAAAGAGGAGAGTTATAGAACACAAACCAGTAAAATGAGAGAATAAGCTACAGACGGCACTTGATAAGCTTGTTGGCCAGCAAAATGTCTACAAAACAACTTGTTGTCAAGGGATGTCTAGGAAATGCATGAATCATACTTTGATAGGTAAGCAGCAGCCTTTGTCGGAAAGGATTTACGGTATTGTTAAAATGGGTACCACCAACTAGTCCACTGGCACAAGTGGTAGTGCTACTGCTTGTGATATCGATGACCCAGGTTCAGGCACAAGCCCAAAGTGTCAGAGTGTTGTCTGAGGGGAAGAGGATCAAGTGTCCAGTAGACAGCTGTCCTTCTACAGGACAGGTAGGTTGCAGCAGTCAGTAATAGTATGACCCCTAACATTGGCTGGGGGTTGGTGAGCCTGAGACCACATGAACAAAGGGAATTGGAGGAGAGGCAGACATTGGTGCATCAGGTGGGGTGTGCACCTGACGTTATCAAGATATCATTGCATGTCCTCTTCTCCAGGGAGAAAATCAGGGTGGAAAATGTCTGTCAGTTGAGAGGGTGACAAAACTCCTGCCCACCACATCCTCCACTGGATATGACCTCTTCGGCGCTCGCTGCTCCTGGCCTTCACTGCTGCCTGTGGCCAAATGGGATTGCATGGGGGAGTTAGCCAAGGACCTGAAGGCAACCCCACCTCAGGGGCCTCTTTGCACCTACATGGAAATGCTTTGCACACAGTTTTACAATAGATACTGAAGACAGTGTCAAATTCTGCTATAGATAATTTCTTTGGAAGGTGAGGATCTTTAGCTTTTAGTACTATGGATACATCCCTGCAGGAAATGATCATGTTCTCAATTGTTTCATTAGATAATCTAAGAAGAACTATGAAATTGATATCTTTACCTTTAATAATGTCTTTCCTGAAGTGAGCTGGAATCAGATGGGTAGGACAAGCTGTAGCTGGTAAACACAGTAGAGAAGAGGGAGCAGTTCCTGTAATGAAGGTCGCCAGTAGGAAGATACTGAAACCCATTGAGGGACCAGGAAAAGGAGATGCAGTTGGTAATGAAGGCACAGATGGAGCTGTGGTAACAGGCTGAGATAATGGAGGAGCTTCAGAAGGGCTTAGAAGAGTTCGTGAAGGTGGTGATTCTTCAGATCTGGAAGGCCTAGAT
This sequence comes from Neoceratodus forsteri, assembly GCA_016271365.2. NCBI lineage: Eukaryota > Metazoa > Chordata > Ceratodontiformes > Ceratodontidae > Neoceratodus > Neoceratodus forsteri. The sequence continues at coordinate 1,443,471 of JADMNL010000030.1, forward strand.
TCCAAGGCAGCTACTTGGAATCTAGGTTTGATATGGAAGTGATGATCTGAAGAAGCAGGTCACGCAGTTTGAAAAACTGAGAAGTAGAAGGTGTTTGATCCAGAGTTTGATATTCTACAGATGTGGTGGCAGGATTAAGGTTAGCCAAAATAGCAGCTGTGTAGAGGTTAAACAATCCTGACTTTTGACAGTAGCAGAAAAAGGGAACCTTCAGATTGTAGAGGGCAGCCATAAGCTTAGGAACAGTCCATCCTTTTGTCTTATGCTGAGATTTGGCTAAAACTGTGCTCTGGATGACCTGGGGACAGTCAGAATCTTCTTGATCCAAGGGACCATTGGTTAGAAAATAAAGATAATAAAAGAAATAGAAAGCATGTGGTGTAAAGACAGTCAGATGGAGGTAACCACTAAGGGTGGATGACCCCCTTGTGTCCCAAGAATGCCTGAAGGTGGGAACTGGTACCAGATACAGACTTGGCTAGGCACAGGGCAATACTATTGTGTATCTCGAGGTCATTGAATTACTGTTACATTGCTTATCCAGGAGCCTTGAGACTGAGGAACTCTAATGATACTAGACTGAATGAAAGACGGATGCCAAACTGGCACCCACCAGAGTGTGTCATGGGAGATCCAGTGGAGAGTGATGCTGTAGAGACACTGGAGCTGGCAGCTCAATAATAGGATGGTTGCAAAGACAAGACAAACCTGTTAGAGAACAAAGGGAATGCAGAAAATGGCACATGAACTAAGCTGACAAGTCAGGAGGAAAGGAGAACTCTAGGGGGTTCAGGAACTGAGCAAGAATGATAATGCAGAGTCCCAAGAGAAGAAATCCAGTCAGGGAGCAGAGCAGGAAAGTGCACTGAGAAATCCAGGGAAGCCAGGGACTGAGCAAAAGATAAGGCAGGGCACCAAAAACAAAACCCAACTCAAAATGGCAAAGGAAACTGACAAGAACGGCTGAGATACTGGCCAGATTCAGCAGGGCAGGAAGGCAGGCTGCACCAAGGCAAAACACAAAAACAGGAGAGGCAGAGCAGAAAGGAAACAGAACAGGCTGGATACAGCAGAAACAAAAGCCAAAAAAATGGGGCAGGAGCACAAGCAACAGGAGACAAAGAACAGCGGAGCAAATGACAGAGTCACATAGCACGGAGTAAGTCAATGTGAAACACTAGGCAGGAGAATGTCGGATTGTGGGAGATTTTATAGCCAGGAAGGGTGGAAGATTATGGCAGACCCAACTGAACCACAGGATAAACCTTTCAATTATGGATGCATCCATATTATTGCTTTTGTATAATTGTAAGGAATAAGGCATGACAGAGGGGTGATTATGCTCTGTTAATATACTGACTGGTGTGTTGAAGTCCTGAGCCTGAAGGGCAAGAGATGTCAACCAGCAGGAGGTTCACTGACAAGCAGAACCACTCACCACCCCAATGGAATTGCCAAATTCAACTTACAAAGTGTTTAGTAATGTTGATTTGTTTAGCAGTGCAGTAGTGTTGCATATTTGGTGCTTTATCTTTAAATGGGCAGTTTTAAGACATTAGCTCGCATATGTTGCCCACACCTTCCAGTATCAATACCGGACATACTTGCTTCAACACACAGTATGCTCCTGTTCCTAACTAGTGCCAACAGGGTCCAACTAGTCAACTGTATTTTACTGCTCTTTGCACTTGATTATTTAAGCAATAAACCATGACAGGGTGTGTGTTATGCTGGGATTTACTCACACCTGGTGTGGTGCAGCTGAGTGACCAAATCCGCATCAGATGTGAATAAATCCCAGCATAACCCATACCCTGGAGTGGTTTATTGCGATTATACAATGGGTAGCAAGTTAAGTTTAAGAACATATTTAATGATAAAACATTGTTTATTGATTTTTGTTGTAGTACCCTTCCTCATTCTGTCAAATAGTACCCTGTTGCTATGTAGAATACATAACTATGGCTGGAGAATGTAGTAGCTAGGGGAGGGTACTGGCTGAGAGAATGACAGTCCAAGTGTTGGGGAGGAATGAGCCATGGCAGGGGATTCGATTGTGCAGCTTGATTGGGAGCAGAAGTTTGTTTTTTTAAGTTTTCTGGTGGAAGCTGTGAGTGTTTCCATATCACAGAAACAGGTGTGAGCTGTGAGCGACTGCCAGCATTCAGTGAGTGAGTGAGTGAGTGAGTGACAGAGTGAGTGGTGAGAGAGTGAGTGAGTGAGTGAGAAGAGTGAGGCCAGTGAGTGGGCAGGTCAGTGAGTAAGGTCGGTAGTGAGAGAGTGAGTGAGTGGTGAGTGAGTGAGAGAGTGAGAGTGAGTCAGTGAGCGAGTGAGAGAGTGAGTGACTGAGTCAGTGAGAGAGTGAGTGACTGAGTCAGTCAGTGAGTGAGTCAGTGAGTGAGTATGAGAGTGAGTGAGAGAGTGAGTGAGTAAGTGAGAGAGAGAATGAGTGAGTGAGAGAGTGAGTGAGTAAGAGAGTGAGTGAGAGAGTGAGAGAGTGAGAGTGAGTGAGTGAGTGAGTCAGTGAGAGAGTGAGTGAGTGAGAGAGAGAGTGAGTGAGTGAGTGAGAGAGAGTGAGTGAGTCAGTGAGTCAGTGAGTCAGTGAGTGAACATGATATGAGTGGCTCCTGTAGTTGAGTTGCTGGCTGTCTTTTTTTGGAGCACCATAGAGCAGTTTTTGTTGGTAAGGATGACAGCATTAACAAGAAACAAAGTTAGGGGTGGGGTAGGGGGGAGAAAGGGACACACACACACACACACGCACGCGCACGCACACACACACACACACACACACAAAGACATGGGTGACAGTTTTAATTGGGGAGAATTAGATGCTCAGAAACAGAGACTAGAAGAGTGGAGTCCAGGAGTGGAGTGCAGGTGCAGCTGTACAGAGTGCTAAAGTAGCTTCAAGTTGAGCCAAGTTTATTGCAGGAATTACTCCATTGAGCAGGCTCATTCCCAAGGAGGTCCTGCACATAAATCAGTAACATATACATAAAACAATACTTACAAAGTAACACTATAAATTACCTAGTATACTAGAAGGTTGCCAGACCGGGAATTTGAACACAAAGCCCTAGTGAATAGAAGAGGATGAGGGAATAGAAAAAGGGATCAAAATGTGATATAAGAGGAAAGGTGGGAGCAGGGATGGTGAGGAAAAAGGAGGAGACATGGATAAAATGCGTAAGTCAAGGCTTAGGCCTTGCAGCAATTGCATATATGCTTACTGTTACTAGTCACATTTAATGGGTAAGTAATCATGGCTGTGGAGGGAGTAAATAATTTTTTTTAAGTATCTTTTTTATTAAAAAGGTTATTTTTACACTTGAGCCAAAAGTACAATTCATACATTATGTTGCTACATATCTTCAATTATTTTATATTATAGTCAGTTTCTGTTATCCACCCGAGGTCTAGATATTTTGTATAATAGTTATACATCTTTAGATCAAGAACCATTCAGAAGATGAGGCTCCAACTCCATAATGTACCCATCTTCCCTTGTTTACCCCATATCTTTTGACCGATCCTTTTTAACTCAGGGTTATTATAAGGCCCCTCTTCCTTACTTGAGCCCCACGATTTTTAATGAGATTCTTTATTCCTTCGGATCCCTATATGGCGCTTCATCCTCCTCCTTCCTGATCGGCTCCCAATGGACTATAGAAGATTAAGGGCAGAAGTCAGGGTCCTCCAAAGCTTGGTAAAGCACCCATCTCTGCCCTCTCATCATGTATGTTGGAGCTTTACCTTGAACTTTAGCATTGAGACTTTCTGTGGAGTACAAGTCAGACATAATAGATCTCCATTCTGCTATTGTTGGAATTGTGATAGCCATCCATCTGCGAGTAATGGACTTTTTCGCATCTAAAAGACTAGAAGGCAAAAGGGTATTTGCCCATGGAAGGGAGTGGTCTGGAAAGATCCCAAGCAGTACCTGCTTGGCTGTTAGTTCTGCCACCTGTCCTAGTAGGTTAGTAAGTTCTGTTTGTAATGATAGCCAAAAGGGCATCAGACAAGGACACTGTCAGAATATGTGTCCCAGTGACGCCCTCGGGCATTACACTTTTGCCAGCAGACACCATATTCTTCCAGAAGAAATTTAAATAGGAAAGCAGGAGCATGGAAAAAGTGGGAATGGCACTTCCATGCAAACTCCTTCCAAAATGGAGAGGAGGTAGTCTTTACTGCACTCAGAGCTGACCCCAGCCATTCCTCCACGGTTATATCTAGCTGAAGATCCTTGCTCCACTCCTGTAATATTGAATTAGTAGATTCTATTTGTTCATTTCTCAAACTCTTATATATGGTCCCTATAATATACCTTCCCAAATTCCCCCTTATAGCTTTGGTAAATAGTTGAATAAGCTCCGGGGTTGGGTAAGGGATCTTAGGTTGGATTACACGATTTCGGAGTATATGATTCCTGATCTGAAAGTAATGAAATAAATCTGATCTGTGAAGATTATACTGGACTGTATTTTTCCAAAGGGGAGTATCCCCTGAGGGGATAGAAACTGGTAAAAATGAGAAAGGCCCAACCTTCTCCATTCATGGAATGTGGGGTCCATATGTATAGGTACAAAAGAATCGTCTTCTGATATTAATTTTGGTATATTCATATATAATACGGATAGGTCCGGATTGTCTTATACTTCTCCAACATTTATAGATTTGAGCTGTAATACCCGTAAAAGCCATGGATGGCAGAGATCTCTCTTCTGAGGAGAGTAGAATCTTTTTAAATATCAAATAGATCATTTAGATGGAATTAAATATCTTTCCAAGGGGTCGAGTAAGTCTTTCTCAGCCAGATTAACATTATCCTGAGGAAAGCCGCTTTGGAATATAATTTAAAATCTGAGAGATTAAATCCTCACTGAGCTAGGGATAGTTTAAGAACAGACAGCCATATCCTCAGATGTCCTTTACCCCAAATAAACATAGAGATTTGTTTATCCCATGATTTAAAATAATGTGTTGCTGGAAAAAAGAGAATGTTCTGGATTAAGTATAATAGCCTAAGAAGTATGTTCATACGAACAATTTCTATCCGTTGATGGAAGGGAATAAGGAAGGTGGACCATTTTTCTAGATCAGTTTGGATAGTTATCATGAGAGGCTCATAATTTAGAATCTCTAGTACTTCTGGATTAAGGGGGATATTAATTCCCAAATATTTTATTTTTGTAATATGTCATTTGAAGGGGTATTCTTTTTTTAATTGTTGCGAAGGAATAAAATTAAAGGCCAAAATTTCTGTTTTTGTAGTGTTTAACTTGAATCCTGCCAGTGTCTCATATTGTTGCAGTATTTGCCAGGCTGCCAGGATTGATGTGGGCGGGGATGATAGGGTTAGCAAGATATCATCAGCAAACATATTAATCTTATGTTCTTGTTGTGCTACTGGGATCCCTTCTACAGAAATCATGTTCCTCAATTTTGCCACTAATGGTTCCAGATATAATGCAAAAAGATAAGGTGAAAGGGGACATCCCTGTCTTGTACCTCTATTTGGCTTAATCGGGAGGGATGGATTTCCATTTACATGAACATAGGCCCTCGGGGATCTATATAGGTTGTTAACGGAGGTGATAAATGAGGAGGGAAAATGAAAGGCCTCAAGGGTCCTCCACAAAAATGGCAAATAGACTCGGTTGAAAGCATTTTTGGCATCTAAACTGATGAAAACTGATGGGATTTCCCTTGCCAATACATATTCCTAAAGAACTAGAGTCCTACGGATATTATCTGTAGTGTTTCTGTTCTTGATAAACCCTGACTGATCTGGTAATATAATTTTAGGAAGTATGGATTCTAGTCTGGAGGCCCAAATAGCAGTGTAAATTTTATAATCAACATTTAAGATGGAAATAGATCTGTAGGACGTCAGGTCTGAGTGATCTTTATGTGACTTAGGTATTGGGGCAATTGTTGCAAAGTCCCATGATGGTGGGGGTGCACCCTCTTGGGTTATCTCAGTGAACAGACTATGTACTTTAGGGATTAAATCTTTTTTAAACATCTTATACCACTCGGATATAAATCCATCAGGGCCAGGGTACCGTCCTGGATTCAAGTTTTTGATAGCCTCCTGAATTTCCAATTGAGTTATGGGAGATTCCAAGGTGTGGATTTGGAAGGAAGAGAATGTGGGAAGGGTTATTTGATCCAAAAACTGGATATTTCAGGCATTGTAGGGGACCCATTCAGTGAATATAGCTTAACACAGTACTCTGAAAAGGCCTGTAGTATATGGGCATCCGAGTTATGCGTTTTACCGGAACAGAGATTTCTGAGTTACAAGATTGTGGAGGTAGTTTTCCTGGATCTGAGTTTCTGGGCCAATCTCCGAGCCCCCCCAGGGCCTCCCTCGTGAATGGTTTGTTTTAAAAATATTAAAGATTGTTGTATTTTATCTATAATTTTCTGCAGTGCAGCCTTAGTGTCCCTAATTTTTTGATGTAATTCTGTATCTCCCTCACTATATAGCATCTGGAAATTTAACAGCTGTTCTAACAGTTCAAGGTATCTCACCTCTCTCTCTTTGTTTTTCTTTGAGGTATATGCTATGATCTCCCCTCTAAGCGTTGCCTTCATGGCATCCCATTGTATCGCTTCCATAATTTCCTGAGATGCATTTTCTATATAAAATTGGGGTATTCTCTTTTTTAATTATCTCTTGGAATTCCTTATCTTTTAAGGTTAATGGGCTTAGCCTCCATAAGGTCCTCTTCCTTTTCCGTCCCATATCTAATTTCAAAATTAAGGGATGATGATCAGATAATAATGTTGAACCTATTGTCATGTTCTGGACTGTAGAAAAGTCTCACAGGTCACCATAAAATAATACAAGCGGGAATACGATTTAAATCTGGGTGAATAATATGTATAACCTGGGGTAGAGGGGAATAAGCATCTCCAGACATCGATGATACCCAGATGGTCCAGTGTTTTCTTAAATTGTTTTACTGTCGTATTTTTCCTATGACTGTGTTGATTAGAGCTATCTAAATATGGGGATAAGGTCATGATGATGTCCCCCCTCCCCCATTATCAACTGGCCTTAAAGGTTATCTAATAAAGTCAATAAAAATCCCCTCAGGATTGGGAACTTTGTCTGAGGGAGGAAATAAACACTGGACGAGGTGACTTTGTGGCCATATAAGAGACCTTGTACTATCACATAATGGCCTTGAGCATTCACATGGGTTTGTTGTATTTCCAAAAGGGTTGTTGATGGGATTAAAACTGCTGCCCCTCATTTTCTACCCCTTGAATGTAAGGAGGCTATTACCCAGCATCTATCACCCCAGGACAATTTCTTGTGTTCCGAATCAGAAAGGTCTCTTGAAGATAAATGAGATCCGCCTTCTGTTTGTTCAGGTATTGTATAAGGTGAAATCTTTTTATGGGGTCGTGGAGCCGATTAATGTTTAGTGAAATAAATTTTACTGGATCAATTGATGTTATTATATATTTTAAGGCTAATAATATTTGTTCTTCTTTCCCCTAGGTGGAGGAAGTATTTTTCATTCCAGACCAGCCCCCTCCAGAGTTTGTCGGCCAGCTGTCCAACTTCAAAAATCAACTGACCTCTGTATAAGCAGTACAACAATAAAAATGACTTAAACTTTATAAGCTCTTGACTCGTGTGTTTATTACCCCTCACCCCTCCCTCCTCCCCTTTGTGGTATCCGGCCATCAAGTTGTCCTTTATTAAGTTTATATTAGCCAAGATAAGAGTCATAGCTAAATCAAAAATTAACTGAATTAGGTAATTAGGCAGTAGGCTACCTTGTAATATTAGTGGATGAAGTTGATGAATTAAAGCCAAGATATGCTTCCCTCCCCCTATTCCTTTAACTCCCTTAATGAAATAACATAACTTTAAATAGTAACTACATTTAACCATATTAACCTTTACAGAAAACAATGTGACTCCCAATTGGGAGGTGCTCAACTGGAGCTTCCCTTGGAACCCCCTGTCCTGGTTTCCATTGGAAGCAGGAGAGGAGTATGGGGCAATATACTGTGTCTGGAGAAAAGTAATTCCCAGAGTAAGTATTATGGCCCCAAATAGAGTTGGTAAAACACCACTCCGTGAAGGAAACAGTATGCCCAGTGGCATTTTTTGAACCTTTCCCGAGTTGGCTAGCCACCTAGTGACTGAATTTAATGGCATTACTTTTAATGCTTTTGCCATGGAGAAGAGGGTGGGCAACCTCTATTGACCCATCCTTAAATTACTGCCTTAGGGGCCAGATATTCAAAAATTTGCCCCTGGGCCAACTTAACATTGCCTGGAAGGCAAACATAGCCCAGAGAACAAAGCAAGCTATATTCAAAAGGAATAGCCTGGGGCAAACAGCCTCTGAATATAGCATGGGAAAGAGGCCGTACAAACTGGGCTGGGAGTTCAGGGCAACCGTAGCCCTGGGCTATGACAGCACTGAATATAGCAACCAGGAAGTGCAAACCACAACAACTCAGTGCACAGCGACGTGAGGGCAGGTAGAGAGGAACTATGTGGCCAATGTGTGTGCCAGCAAATGCGTGGACCCAGTACAGCTGCAGGCAGCAGCAGACGTGAAAGAACAGTGATCAAAACTGTAAAATATTCCCCGAACCATTAGCGCTGTGCTGACACATTAGCGCGGCTTTAGCGTGGAGCTAAGTGGTTTGCCCAGTGCAAACACGCTAGCCCAGTGCTAAACTTCGCCATATTCAAAAGTGACATGCAAATGAGCCTACTTAGATAGTCACTGGGCAAACAGCCACATTAGCATCTCATCATGCCCTGATTTGCATGCAGTTTGCACAGTGTTACTGCAGGGTCCCACAGCTCCACCTGCAGGTCAGTCAGGCAGTGCATGATGATAGCTGCAGGCTACATGTGAACAATACAGCATACCATAGCATATCATGCACCAGGGGACAACACAGCATAGACACAGGTGGTGGTGGTGCTGCATTCAACCATCACACTGTAGGTCATGCTACAGTGCACAGCAGACACTACAGTAGTAAGGAGGCTGGTAATGTGAGGGACACAGCAATGCCTATGGTATGTAGGGCAGTGATGACCACTGCACTGTACACAGTGACAGGCCCAGCTTGCAGGAAATTACTGACAGTGGACAGTACTATTACACTGTTGTGTAATCCACAGATGCTGCACCGGTGGCATCTGATGCACACAGTGTCATGTACATGGCCAGCTGTGTGTGCTATGGCATCTGTACAGTTGTGTGGTAGGTGGCTGGGGGGGGCATGTAAGATCTGACAGGCACACAGGTGGTGGAGTATTCCCACTACTGGCCCATGTGCACTGCGTGCTATGTCCCAGCCTTGTGGCCACACCTGGGCTGTGGTGAGGGCTGGCCACCCGTACACCCTCCCCTCACTGGCCACCATGCCCACAGTGCTGCACATGTGTGCTGGCATCTGTTAGGCACCACAGACATATGGTCTGCAGGTGTGTGCTATATGGCCACACAACCATGCTGTCCCCTGTGGGTCGGATCACCCCTTACTGTCTGTGCTTGGCTGGGACTGGTGGCAGCTGCTGGCATCCTGGTGGTGCCATCAGTGTGCAGCATGTGTCCTCCATGTCTGGCATTTTCTAAGTGTCATACTCCTATGTTAGGGTCGTGCAAGCCACACAAATCCCATGCAAACACCGTGCAATGCACCAATGACGTGAAAAGCTGTTTGCCCAGGGTTAAGACCAGCTTTTCCTGGGCGGTAATTTGTATTGCGCTATGGGTTGCGCTGTGTCACGCTAATCACCTTAGTGCAGCACTAGCCGCTGAATATCTCATAGCACCTGTATTCATGTGCACTGTGCCCCCTGCATATCATTTTGTTTTGACCGGCGCTACTCCTGTTTGTGCGCGCTAGTTGGGCTTTTGAATATCGCAGTCCCGCGCTAATCCCACACTATTCCCGCACAAACTGTTTGCGGACCGTGCAAAGCTTTGAATATCTGGCCCTCGATCTCTTATAAAATAGAGTTCGTTTACTATTCGAGATCTAAGATTTCTTTCTAGTCCACAAACAGCTCCTTCCCACTCTTTTGCTAAGTTGCCAAAGGGAGAGAAAAAATAGGAACATAACAAATTTCAGGCTTTCATGTGTACTAAATTATGATAAGCACAGTACTAAGACCAAATTGTCCTGTCCTTGTCATTCAATTGCCTGTTGCAGTTTAGGGGAAGCTGGGACGATACGAGTCACAAGAGCAAAATAATTATTAATTGCTCGTCCTTTATAATCAGTGTCTTCCAGGCATGACTCTATTACATCAAACACCATCCCAGTTTGAACAGGATCCTCCGCAATGATTTGGCACTGCCTTATATCCACCGACCTGGGGTAGGGTGAAAGGCCCCACAAGGAACAGAGAGCCACATGAGATAACACCGGGAGGAAGGCCATAGTCTCGCTGTTTCAGCTCCTTAGCCTGAGAGGAATCTCCTCCATCCAAGAGCTGTTCGTGGTCCAAAATAGCAACCCAGAACCAATTAACCAAATAGTTGACTTAAAGTTAGGTTAAATTATTGTTGCCTGGGCCGGCCCGGTGGCGCTGAGGGTTGAGGTGCTGGTCGCTACACCTCGCGCCACGCCGGCGACCTGAGTTCGAGAACGAGCACGGGTTGTCAAGGGTCAGCGGGGAAGAGATGGATCGAGCGTCCGGAGGACTGCTCTCCATCTCCGGGTTGGGGGGATTCGGGCGGTCGGTGCTTGCCTGACCCCTAGCGGAGGCTGGAATCGACAACACGCAGCCACAGAGACAGGGAGGCGGAATGGCGGACACTTGACTGGTCGTGCGGGAGGCGTGCATGACTAGCGCTGGGCGCTATTGCACGCCACGCCCGCCGGGAGAAAATTGGGAAAATGAGCCGCAGCATGACGTTGTTCCCCGTCGCCATCCCCTGAGGATGCCTCCTTGGCATGGACCCGTTCTGGTGGGTTGAGTCGCTCCCCACCACCCTGCCGCAAAGGGTAAGTCGCGGGGTGCTGAAGGGAGGGGGGTCTTATGTCCGGGGATGGCGCCGGAGGAACAGCGGAGTGGGGGAAGGCTCCGGAGAAATAATATCAAAAAAAAAAAATTATTGTTGCCTGGACCCCTTAGAGATGCCCTCACCCAGGTTCCCACAGCCTCTTCCTGCAGCCCCCTGCTCCACCGCAGCCCCCCCCCATTACCATCACTGGAGTTGACCCAGGCCCAAAACCGAAAAAATGAGTAATTACCCGACCTTCTTGTGCTTTTCCATGTGGACAAAGTGGGATTTCTAAACTGCCGAAGTCGCTTTAGAATGTCATTCGTTTGGAGTTGTGGTGCTTGAAGTCTTCTCTGTTCCACCTGATTGGTTTGGCCTAGACGGGTTTTAGCTGACTCGGCTGTTTTTTCATTAATCACACCCTTTGTCAAAAGATCCGTTGTTGCTTCGGTAGCAGAATTATAGGTGTGTTGGCCAGACGGGAGAAAGATAGTTAATTTTGCAGGATATGAGGTGCGAAAACAAATTTTTTGAGCGCGCAGCATGGAGAAGAGTGGAATGTAATCTCTTCTTTGCTTCTGAGTAGCTGGGGCATAATTGTTATCGAACAATAGTCTTTGTTGACCCCACATTACTGTGTCCTCCTGCCATGTCTTCCTTAAAAAGGTTTTCTTTATTTGAAAACTGAGGAATCTGACGATGAAAGAACGAGGCCTTGCTTCCGGTCATGAGGGTTTTGGGCCAAGTGCCCTATGAGCCCTCTCGATATCCAGGTGGAAGTCATATCCAAATTGAGCAGTAACCTTAAGAGATAATCTGCAAAGGCCCTGGGATCATTTCCCTTCTCGTTTTCAGGTAGGCCGAAAATTCTTATATTTCTTCTTCTGCCACGATTTTCAGCATCCTCCTGGAAATGGAAATAGCCAGTTGCTCAACTGCTATGGTTCGCAGCATCTCCTCGAGATCCTCAAGTCTGGTGGAATTTAATGAGATTTGATTATCCGCCTTGGTCATACGACCTTGGAGAGTGCCCAGCTCTGTTTTGAGAACTTGCAGCGACTGGCAAACCTCTCCCCTAAAGTCCGAGATCGCTTGCAAGATAGCTTCCGAGTTGGTTTCTGGTTGTTTTTTTGTTTAGCCTTTTGTTTTGTTGGAAGAGGCAGATTTTTTAATATCTGTGGCTGAAGAAGGCCTGTTGTGCTGTTCACCATTGTCAGACATGCGGTCGTCTCCCTCGGTTGTTTCGGCAAATGGTTGAAACCTGTTCCGATTTTGTTTTGCCATCTTGTACTGTGTGGGCGATGTTCAAAGATATTTCTTGTCTATTTAAGATCTGAAATAGATGTTTTAAAGTAAGTTATATGCCCTTTTCTTGTGTATCTAGGTGGGAGCTTCTCAATCCTTGTGTTCAGCCAGCCATAAAGGAACCGGAAGCCCGAGGGAGTAAAGATTTTGATTAGTTTGTTTAACGTGAGGCGGCTTTAGGATTGATTCAATGTCACTTTTCTTTTTCTTGGTAAGTCTGATAATCGAGATAGTGGATGAAATGTTCAGGGTTTCTAACACTCTGAGGTTTTCATTTTGTGAAGTGGCTAACTGGATCTTTTTGTGAGAGTTATGCTGGAATTTACTCACACTGAAAAGACCAAGTTAGCCAAGCAAAAGAGTGGATTGTTAGGTGCCATTGTATAATCTGATACCGATTATTAGTGTCAGTACCTTTGTATTTCTACCAATTACCATTCTCTAATGCTCCCTTTAGATATGTTTCATATTGTTTTTCCTATTCACCCTCTACTCACATTGTTGCTAAATTCACAGTCATACATATATATGTACCCTTTGGATTCTACTGGAAGTTTTATTATTGTACATGTAACCCCATGCCACTTTTGGCAAGTTGGACACCCCCCATAAGACACGACTAGTACCCACATATGGCATACAATTTACTTTTAGCAGAAATTCTAAGATTGGTACCACCCCTAGCATTAGCATGTATACCAGGCTCATTATCTAGGGAAGGGTGGGGAGGGTAAAATAACCAAAAATGAACCTTTGTAACTACAACCAGGTCCAGGGGAGAGGATGCTAGGCATATGCTAGACCTAACTGCTGAGGGGCCCCATTAATTCCACACAGAAGCAAATGATCAGATTGTCCAAATGCAGCAGCTGGGATTTTGCAGCATGGCTTTATTCACAGTAGTTACTAAAGCATCAGTGGGCCCCAAGGGTTGGTCATGGTAAACAGGTACACCCATTTTCCATAACTCTCCTTGCTAGGCAGTACAATTCTCTAAAGAAACAATTCCTTTCTCTTCCCTATGGTGTATATTTGTGGCTTGTTTGCCACACACCTGAACACATTTCCATTTCCCCGGAGTGTATACTTGTGGACCGTTTGCCACACACTCAGAACATCTTCTTTCCCAATAGGTGAATACTTGTGACTTTTATCACACACCTCATCCTGCAGCAATGTCCTTTGCTCAGGATAACTTGGTACCCATCAACAAATCAGTTAGCCCTGCTTTGTAAACTTTCAGATGGCATTCCTCCCACCCTTTTCCTCAACCAACAGTCTCTGCCATTCCTTCAGGGTTACACCACAGAAGCCTTGATTTCCCACTGAAATGCCAAAGACTCCAAACTTTTCTTCAACAGGACCTGATGGCATACATCCCAGGGTACTTAATGATCTATGGGTGGAACTAGCAGAGCCATTATCAGAACTGTTTAGTGAGTCTCTGAGCACAGGAGAGGTCCCAGAAGACTGGAGAAGGACTCATGTGATCCCGCTTCACGAAAGTGGTAGCAGGGAGGTGGCAGGGAACTACAGGCCAGTCAGTCTTACCTCAGTAGTGGACAAAATTATGGAGGCACTCCTTAAAGAAAGGATAGTGCAACACCTGGAATCCATAGGAGCACAGGATCCAAGACAGCAGGGGTTTACAAAAGGAAAGTCCTGTCAAGCAAATCTCATAGATTTCTTTGACTGGGTAACCAGAGTGGTGGACCAAGAGGGAGCAGTTGATGTTGTCTACCTTGACTTCAGCAAAGCTTTTGATACTGTTCCACATAGAAGGTTGATCAATAAGCTGGGTAGGCCCGGGGTGGGTCAGAAGTTGGTCAACTGGGTGGAAAACTGATTGATGGGCAGAAAACAGAGAGTGGTGGTAAATGGTATGTAGTCAGAAGAGATGCAAGTCACAAGTGGGGTACCTCAGGGATCAGTCCTGGGGCCAGTCCTCTTCAATATCTTCATCAGTGACATTGCAGATGGACTGGATAGATAGGTTTGTCTGTTTGCAGATGATACCAAGAGCTGCAACAGAGTAGATGATTCAGATGGGGTGGGCAGAATGAGAAGAGATCTGGATAAACTAGCAAAATGGTCGGAAGTGTGGCAACTGGGGTTTAATGTAAAGAAGTGCAAGATCATGCACATAGGGAAGAGAAACCCTGAAGCCACCTATAGGCTAGGAGAAGAGTTGCTGGCAGTCACAAGGGAAGAACGAGACTTGGGCATCATCATCATCACTGATGACCTGAAATAATCTAAGCAGACCACTAAAGCAGTAGGTAAGGCTAGGGGGATTTTGGGATGTATTAGTAGGGATATCATAAGTCATAAGAGGAAGGTAATAATCTCTCTCTTTACAAGATACTGGTTAGGCCCCATCTGGAGTACTGCGTGCAGTACTGAAGGCCACACATTCACAAGGACATTAACCAAATTGAGGCAGTCCAGAGAAGGGCAACCAAAATGGTGCAGGGACTGCATCAGAAAACATATGAGGACAGATTAACGGAGCACAATATGTATACCCTAGAGCAAAGGAGGGAGAGAGGTGATATGATCGAAACATTCAAACACCTTAAGGACATTAACAAGGTGAAAGAGTCTAACATGTTTCAATATAAGAAAAATATCAGGATAAGAGGACACAGCATGAGATTAGAGGGAGGTCGATTAAAGGGTAATGTGAGGAAGTTCTTTTTCACAGAAAGGGTGGTGGATGCATGAAATGGTCTACCTCAGGAAGTGGTGGATATGAATACAGTGCAGGGCATCAGACAGGCATGGGATAGGCATAAGGGAGCAATACAGATGAGTATGAATAGATAGGCCATTGACAGAGCAAAGGCTGATGGCACATTCATAAAGTAGAAAAAGAAATGGGCAGACTGGATGGGCCTTGCGGTCAAATTCTATGTTTCTTCAAATTTCCACACTTAGTTGAACTGGGTTACTGACAGGTGTGATCTAGCCTTATCTTTGGGCACACACACCCTATAACAAACCCCTAAATTAGAGAACTTGTCTCTCAAATTGTACTCACAGTTAAGTTGCTCCTTTCTCTAGGCATGGAACCAACCAACACACAGTTTCCATTCTGTACTCACAAATTTGTTGCCTTTTCCTTTAGGCTGGGAAACAACCAGAAAGCACCCTTTCCCTTGATAGATTGTCAGAAAATGTCTCACACAAAGTCCTTCTCTAAGGCAGCAGTACACACACAAGTACCTTCATGGGATTGCCCCTTGGATCCACTGAACTAGAAGTCCATTTCACTTCTCCTGGAGGGAATTGTCAAGGAATGCTGCTGAAGAAAGGTCTGCACTACTTCACTGGGAGCTGGTGATTGTAATCAAAACTAGGATGAGAAACACAAAGTCCCACTGGCAGAGCTCCTGCCACTCTCACTTCCACACTAAGACTAACTGAACATTCTAAAACATCCCCAGAGCAGCTGACTCAGAAATGGTTTTGCTGCTGTGAGAGTTCTAAATGACACACTCATCCTTCCCTCAGGCCAGCTGAGTAAACAATGATGGCATTATGTAAGAAGTCCCTAAATGAGCTCCTTATTAGCTGCCTGTTCTACCTGCCTAACACTAATACTGATAGGATTCTAGTAACCCCAGGGGAATGGGTGCTTACACTCACCGCAACCAGACCACTGGCTGTCCACAGCCAGATTACGGCCCAGTACCAAGCGATCCTATCTCTGTGTTTCCTATGGGGAGGGTTAAACAGGTCCTTCCCTGCCATGTGCCAGGCACAGGCAAGTAACACTAAGGATAGAGGCTCACTGAAGAAACTTCAGCTCCTATTCTACTACTGTACTATCTATGGGTTCTCAGTGGCTCCAAGATACTGCCTGAAGCATATCCTACCAGACAGCATCGGTGGCCCCTAATATAAATCAGGACCACCAACCTGCCTATCACCATAGCCCTCTAGGGAAAATCTATGTGACCTATGCTGCAAACCAGGTGCCGTAATCCAAAATCCAATTTACACCAAAAGAACTGTAGCCCACTTTTTTATTTTATTTATTGAGTTCTTGAGTAATACCTGTGCGCGGATGCTCCTTGAAAGGTTCCACATCAGATACATTAGACAACAAGGTACAATACTGTGCACAAATATACAAATACTGAGAAATATATTCCTGGAGGTTACAGAAAACAAACATAAAGCACAAACTATGCTGAGGCATTGTACAATGTATGCCTGTGTCAAGAAGATAAGCAGACAAAGATAGGGAAGGATACAATGGGAGTGGGAGTGGGAGAGCTAGATGAGCCGAACACAGAAGACAAGGAGAGAGGATGGTAGGGAGAGGTCCAGGGGCAAGAGGCAGAGCCAGAAGGGTAGGGAGGTGGGCGAAGTGCTACAGTTTGACTATCCTGTCATGATAGAGGCAAAGATAATTGCTAGAAGCAGAGTGTTGCTGCATGCTGAGCCTTAGCAGGGGCACATGCAGCTACTTGTATCAAAGAGGTGCCGGTGCAGTCTTCGTTTAAAAGAGCCAATCGTTGAGGAGCCAGAGATGTCAGGGGGCAGTGCATTTACCCAGAGGGGTGCACGGTGAGAGAATGCATGCAGTGCCATGGTAGTGCGGCATATGGACACTTGAAAAATTTGAGTGGCAGAGCTTCTAGTTTGTCTGATATTCATAGGCAGTGTTAGCAGGTTCTGCACTCCTGTTGGAAGCAGATTTAATGTGACTTTTTTAGCAAGAAGGCAGGTTTGATACCTGATTCTGTCATTCAGTTGAAGCCATCCAGCCTGCCCGGGCATAAGGTTTACAGGTGTGTGTGAGTCTTGGTGCATTTGGGAGTAGGTGGCAGGCTTTGTTTAAGGCAACTGAGATCCGTTGGAGCACCATGTTGGTATCAGAACTGTATATGGCCAGTACATAGTCTATGAGGGAGACAACTGAGCAGCTGATTGCCAAGTTTAAAGCTTCATGGGTTAGACAATGCCTGTGGTGGTAGAAGATTCCAATTCTGGCGTCAATAGTGCTTGCAGTGATATTGATATGCTGGGAGAAGAACAGGGAGGAGTTTGTTGTAATCCCCAGGTATCTGAAATGTGAGAAGAGCTCCAGTGTGTCACTGCTGTCATTTTTTATTGCCAGGGGGTAGCTTTTTTCTTGCTTTGGGCTGTCGAGTAGAGCATGGTCTTTGTTTTTTTATAGTTCATGACCAGTCTTTGCTCTTTAAACCGGTTTTCTGCCGATGCAAAGCCATTTTGGAGATCAGTTTCAAGGTGTTCAGGACTTAGGTTGCTGGTAACAATCATTGCATCATCAGCATATAGGAGCATGCGGCAATGGCAGGAGGCTGGAAGATTATTTAAGAAAACTCTGAACAGCAACGGCCCCAGAATGGACCCTTGTGGTACACCAGATAAGGCAGGTTGGCTGTCTGATAGCACTTCCCCAATCCTGACTTGCTGGGAGCGGCAGCTCAAGTAACTCCTAAACCAGTTCACAGTTTCAGGTGGGGGTCCAGTGTCAGATAGCTGCTAGAAGAGCGCATGATGAACCGCGACAAATGCCTTTGATAGGTCAGTGAAGGCTGCCCCTACAAGGTGGCCTTGGTCTAAGGCGTTATGGATGTATTTGGTAAATTCGAGTAGGGCTGGGATGGTACTGTGGCCACCCCGAAACCCATGTTGCTCTGGGCATAGGAGTTGGTATTGAATAAAATATTCCACCATCTGGTTAGCCACAATCTGCTTGAGAGCCTTGGAGAGTGGCGGGAGAATGGAAATCGGTCTATAGTTATTATGTAAGGACCTGTTCCCACTTTTGCATACTGGGATTACTGTAGCAGACTTCCACCTTTGGAGAAATTGGGAGTGGAAGAGGGATAGGTTAAGTATTCTGGTTAGTGGTCCAAGTATTTCATCCAGTGCTAAGTGAACAAATTTGAGATCCAAAAAGTCTCCCCTGTGTCTATATTATCCGAGGACCTTTTCAAGTTATTTCCTAGCATCTGCTTCAGAGACCATTTTGAAGCAGAATAGCAGCTGGTTAGGTGGTAGTGCAGGCAACCTCATATTGTCACTTGGGTTGGGATTATTAAAAAAGTCCCTGGGGAGCACACTACTGAGGTCAGTGAAAGCATGATTCAGTGAGATGGCAATAAGGAGAGGGTCCAAGGTTGGAACCCCTCAACAGTAAGCATAGCAGGGGGTGTTTGGGGGTCTTTCCCTGTGATGTCTTTAAGGTTGGCCCAGAAAGACTTACTGCTGTTCCATGAGTTAGAGTGGGCTTCTTTGTATTATGTACTTTTTGCATGGTGGATAGCTTTCTTACAGTCATTGCTGGCCTTTTTATATCATTCAATGGTTGCTGTAGTCACTTGTGCACGTGCTATTTGCCAGATATGCTCTCTTAAGGCAAGTTGCTCCAGGAGTTCAGTGGTTAAAAGGCCCTTTGGATTTTGTTGTAGTAACTGGTGCATGTTTATCACAGACAGTATTACATTTTGACACAAAGAGATCAAGTGCGGTGTCCACATCACTGGTTTCATGGTTTCACTTTAGAAACATGCCTTGTATTACATTTCCCAAATCTAAGAACTACAAACACACTCTACACATGCAAAGCAAAAAAAATGGTTAGCATTCTACTACACAGTTATGCAAAGCCTAGCAACTCTACACAAAGAGGACTCCAATGAGTCCCAAAGTCCTCTTCTGGTCTTGTCTTTTTTTGGGAACACCTGCAAAAGAAAATATTGCAAAACATTCTGCAAACTAACACAACCTGTAAAACCATAACAGTGACCAAACCCTCCCACTGTAGATACTACACAATCCCAAAAAGCATTTTAAAAGTTTTTTTTCTATAAAAGTACAAACATAGAAAACATAAAAGCATTTACCAAACATTTTGGGGAAGGGAAGCCCTACAAGTTTGATATTCTAGGGAGAATGTCCAGAGGGCCAAGGCGCTACAAATAGAGTCTCTCCTAGACCGAAGCCTGCTGAAACACAGTTCTTGGACAGGCACAAGGCCTGCTAATACTGCAGTTCAGTTCAGGAAATTCTGTAGGTGACCAAAGTTCCTGGGACATCCTTAACTGTAGGTAAAACAGTCAAATTAAAGTGTAAAATGCATCTTAACCAGTTTCTAGGAGACAGATAGATGTCAATATTACCTCTCTGGACCTGCGGCCTGATAATCTTCGGTGACTGGACAGATGAAATCTTCAGATCAGATGCTTCCACAACCTCCTACTGGTCCCGGATGGGAATCTTCTCCTAACTGCTGGCTGACAAACCTGGATGCTGCTGCAGAAGAACCTGGAACACCAGAAGAAAAGCACCTCCTCCTGGGTGGCTGCCTCTATGGAGGCAGATGCTGGGCTGGCATTGCTGCATTCAGCTTGCCAAGCGAGCACATTTTCTTGGTGAGTGGCATCATTATGGGTAGTACCACTCTGGGTGTGAGGCGTAAACTGTTTATCCATCCAGACAAACCACAAGAACATGGTAAAATGTCTCTTGGCCAGCCTTGTCCACCACTCTCACTGAATCAATTAACAAAGTCCTGCCACGCTTCTAGAACTGAAATCTCTCATTGCATATTTTTACTCTGACAAATTTGTTTCCTTTTGGATGCAGATTGGCACAAGCTTCCTCCCACAAGCAGGCATGCCTGTTCTTCTCAATTTCCTCCCAAATTCTTCGAGGGAAGAAAGGATATGTCTGTCCATATTTGGCCACAGCTTGTCTTTAAATGATTTGTTCTTCCTTGCTGCTTTTGATCAGCTCCAAACCCACAGTACGGCTTGGGGCTGGCATTCCTGGTCGAGCCTGCTTTGAACACACAATGCAGAGTAAAAGCAGTCCACCTCTGCACTCAGCGGAACATCTTGAGAGCCCTCCTCCATTTCGTGCTCAGGAGGCTCCACTGAAGCTAATGCTAATGGCGACTCACTGGGGCCCACCATAGCCATTGCAGCTTCTTCTTCTTCTTCCACAATCTCTGTCCAAGAGCTGACAGTTGCATCAGCTCCTGAAATTGTCCAATCCTCACTTCACTCGGAGACATTGGTCTCCCAATACAAAGTTTCTTCTGCCTCACACTCTCCCACAAGGCTTGGGCTTGGGCCTTCCAGCCAAGGATCTACAGAACCTGCATTGCAGCATCCAAATCCACCTTCTATAACATGGAAAATTCCATGCCTTCCTGACCTTGCAAAGTACCTGCACAAACATTCTCCAAAAACTCCTTGACAAACTCAGTGGGGTCTCACTGACTGCACCCAACCTGTTGCAGTTCTGATCTGACAGGGTCCCCTGCCAATGTCGAAGTTGGGGCTAAGCGGATATTTCTTGCTTTTGCTACTACTGTGCCAGCTGTCTCACTCATTCCAAATTTCTGGCGACAGTCTGTGCAATGGGGGATTAGCAGAACATTTCTTCCTGGCTTCATACACACAATACACATGTAACCCCTAGCGGACGCTATCCCAAAAGCTACTACCCCTGCCTGCATAGCTAGGTGAAGATTAAGGGGCCTGGGTACTGAAAATAGGTGCCTCCACCAGGAGGACAGTGTTGGTGGTAGCGTAGCTGACCTGGGTACAGCCCTCCGGGACACTGTAACCCCCCTCTTTCCCCTCTAGTGGCCTAAGCAATGTACAACAGACACAGTTACAATAATCCCTAATCAGCATACAAATCCCCACTCGGTTTGCACTTACCACCAGGGCTGGTTCCACCAGTCTGACCCTGGAGACTCCCTGTAAAATAAGGTTAGACACAGCAGGTAACAACAGTACAGTGCTTCTGGTACAAAATAGAACCACAGTCAGGTTAAATGCAAAAATAATTAGATCTGATTTATTCAGGGGGAATGAACAAGGGAGGGGTGTAATTTGGCTAATTAGTTCTGCAACTGATTCAATCAGGCAATCATGCATGCACTTTAGAGTCCCTTCACAATCACACACTCTGGGTACCCAGTTGGAGCAAAGGTGGGCTAGCCTAATTCGTTGCCCAGGGTAGGTTGGCATTGCAGCTGGTTGGGGCCCTGTGATGGAAAGAAGAAACATGCAACCACACACAATTTGTAATCTGGAGCCTGGAGGCTCAGTTTGTGACAAGGAAACAACAAAGGAATCAGATGACAACACTTTTTATTTAACTGATGTTGCAGAGAGCTACCCTGGGGTTTCCTCACACTACCTAATACGAGACACATGAAGGACGAGATGGAGACTGCAGGTTGACAAGTTGGTATGCCAGGAGAAGCAGGGCCCACACGAATAACTGAGGTGTCGTTCCTGTTCAAGATGGTTGAGCAGGGGACTGATCCCCGGGTGAATCTCTCATCGATGGTGATCTCTGCACCCAGAGTAGCTGGCTGGGCCAAGATGGTGGGGCCCAAGCCAGGTGAACAGTTCAGATTCAGTCCGGTAAATGCTGGAGGCAGCTTTCAGCAAGCGTGACACAATTAGGCAGTGGGGAACCAAATCGTGACCCACTAACAGCATTCAGCACACTTATAGCAAGACAAAACACAATACCACAAGTCAGATGACAGTCCAGCTGCAATTTCAGCTTTCCTGAGCAAAACCATGCTGTCTGTGGTGATTTCTGACATCCTGACAGGCTGATCGCGTACAGCAAATCTTCGGTCTTCTTCAGGCAGCGGTACAGTCACAGTTCGGTGGCTTTGGTCACAATTGGTTCAGATACAGTCCAGTTATTTAAGCACTCTCTAAAGATCCCTTTCGAGGGACAGCAGGCAGTCAGGCAGGCCAAACTCAGCCTTTCCACCAGTTTCCCACGCGACTACCTAGGAGCAGCTGCTCAAATCTCTCGAGCTATTCACTCTCTCAACTCCAATCTCAGACTGACTCTCTGCTGAAGGCAGCTTGGGACTTTCCCTCTGATCCAAAAGGTTTGATTCATTGATTCATCTGTCTGTCACAGCAAGGGCTCCACCTCCAGGTCCATTTAAGTGCCAAAGTGGAAAAACTGCAATTCCTACAGAAATTCACTCCCACAAGACCCCTGGGGACAGGTTCCATTTCAGGGCCCCCAAAGGTATTGATTGGTCCACAACAGCAGTCCAGAACCAAGATGGTGGTGATTCACAGAAATGTCCATGCTGCAAAGAAGGCAGGTTAGACAAACTTCAATATCATTATTATTAGGATGGATAAACAGCAAACAATTACAAGTTCTAACAGAGCTCCCTCTGCACCATTAGCGATGGCAGAACAGAGCAATATTACTGCAGCTCAGGTGGGAGTCGAACTTAAAAACACTTAGCCCCCACACAGATTAATTATACACTGCAATATAGGCAACTCTTAAAGAGACAGAACACAGAGGCTATAAAGGCACACATGCAATAGCTTTCAAACGATTAAGACACAGGACACCAGCCTGGCAGTGGGCATTTAGGCACATCCAAGGAAGACTTTTAGGAACCCCCATTTATAGGGGGGTTACACCCTTCTCTGCCTGGAAAAACTTGGCATCTGCGTCAAGTCTACACCACAAGAACATTGAAAAGGCAATATACTATATGAGATATACGTGATATTAGTATACAATACAAATGACATCTGATGCATCAGTAAACGTAAACCTGTCACATTGCTACACTTCACAATACAATGTCTTCATTGACAATACTTATACATGTTTCATACACATGATACTTATTCCACTATGATTAATATACTATCAACATTATACATTGATTCAGGTTACAACGTCTTGCATATTGAACAGTGTAACAGGGGTCCCTTCCCTATCAGATAACTTGGGGCTAGATGGGAGAGGGGCACCATATTCTGAGGGAAGAACAATTAACCTAGAGTTGGCAAACAGGCTCAGTTTGAGTAGTGAGCTCTGAGAAATGTAGACACCTTTGTGAACCACATTGAAAGGCAAATCCACTGGCCTCCCAGGGGAGTCATAACTAAGGCATAGCACTGGTTTGACAGCTCGTCCAGACTTTCTGAGGAGTACAGACACAGGCTCTGGGCAATCAACACTGGCACTGGACTCTTCTTCTGTCATGAGGGGTGCCTCTGCACTGGTTGAAGTGTTCAGATTGTGAACATTATCAGCTCCTCGCTGTGTAGAATATGTGTTCACAATACTTTGCTCATCATTATCTTTGGAAGAGGGCCCAGGTTGCTCATCCTGAGGTAACTCTTGAATCATTGAACTTTGTGGCACAAGAAGGGTGCTGTCAACACTGTTGTATTGTTCTACAGGTTCTGGTATGTCACCAGGGAGATTTACTATATCAGATTCTTCCTCGGGTAACTCAAACAGTTCCACTAGACACAAGGAATCTGCTACCTCGGACATAATACTGTGCACCTCACTTTCGGGGGGCATTGGTACCAAGGAAGAAGCTGGGGGGTTACATAGTCCTGAAGGCTGAGCTTCATCCCCAGACCCCGTAATTATGCATAAGGTTTCCTCGGAACAATTGACTCAGTTCATAAGAAGAATAATAAGTATTGTTGCACTCACTTTCATCAGAGTTAGACTGGCAGTCACTATCATTCTGGATCTGCTGGGTAAGGCCTTTGGTCTGGAATAACTGGGACAGGCTGACTCTGTCTCTTCTTAGCAGCAGCACAAGTCACTGGCCCAGGTGAGGCATTACTTGTCAGTTCAGCATCAATGATCACTTGGCCTATGGGCAGTAGGTGGTTCCTGTACATGGTCTTGACAGCTTTAGAGTCATGTTCAGGGTGCACTTTGTACACTGACAGGTCATCCAATTTGCAAACTACTACGTGAAAAAGATGGTGCCACCTATCAGCAATTTTATGCTTACCATGCAATCCCAAGTTACACAACAGAACTCTGTCTCCAGGCACTAATTCCTGGGCCTTTATTCGTTGATCATACCCCTCCTTATTAGCAAGGTTTCATTTGGCAGCCATTGTTTGAGCCAGTTGGTACACATGGCTCAATTGAGCTTTCAGTTTCTGTACATATTGTAAATAGTTCTCAGCTCAGACCCCAACTGGGAAGACCCCAAAGCAAACATCTACGGGCAACCAGGCTTCCCTACCGAACATGAGACCATAGGGAGAGAATCCAGTAGCATCACTTTTGGTGCAATTGTAAGCATGTACCAAGGTGCTAATCTGCTGTCTCCACTTAGACTTGTCTTTAGGATGGAGAGTGCCCAACGTGTCCAGAAGGGTTTTGTTAAAGCGTTCTGGCTAGGGATCCCCCTGAGGGTGATAGGGAGTGGTTCTGGACTTTCACCCCCCGGAGAGCATTTCTTTGATTAGCCTACTTTTGAAGTCTCTTCCTTGGTTGGAATGGAGACATCGGGGTGCACCATACTGGGCAAAGAACTGTTCTACTAGCACCTTGGTCACCGTAGAGGCCTTTTGATCCTTTGTCGAGAAAGCTTGTGCGTATCGGGTAAAGTGATTGGTTACCACCAGTACATTGCCAATGTTCTTTTGATTGGGCTCCAGACACAGGAAGTCTATGCAACCCAGCTCCATGGGGGCACTGGTAGTGCTGTTGACAAGTGGGGCAGCTTTCTGAGGCAAAGCTTTCCGTTGAAGGCAGCGACCGCAAGTTTTGACATGATGCTTGACATCTGCCCCCATTTTCGGCCAATAGAATCTAGACCACACTAAGTCAAGGGTCTGGTCAATACCAAGGTGTTCCATGTGATTGTGTAGGGACCTCAGCACCAGCTGCTTGAAGGCTGTGGGTAGTACCAATTGCTGTTTGTCTAACTAATCCCGCCGAATCGCTGTCTCTCGATAGAGTAACTGGTCTTGTAGCTTCAGTCGGGGGCCTTCCTTAAACAGTAATGCAGTTTGTAGATGGGTGGAATGTAACTTAGACACATCTTTCCTGGCCCGGAGGGCATCAACTGTAGGCTGAATCATGGGGTCTTGGGATTGAGCCCACTAAATGCTGTTGTTATCAAACTGGAGAAAAGCACTGATATCTAATGCAGAAAAATGGCAATAAGCTGCAGGTGTGCAGGTATCGGGGGGCTCCAAACAGTCCACCAGGTAGTTCACTGTGTCAGTAGATAATAGTAGTAAAAACATTTTTATCTATACAGGCAAAGACAATTTGACAATGCAAACGTTTACACCACAGATCTTATACGAGGCGTGTTTCCATGGTGCTCTTGTTATTCATGTTTATGTATAAATTACAAAAGGTTCCAAACATTTTCAATATTGCACATATTAAATAAGATAAAAATATTATATCATACTAAAAAGGAAAATTTTATAGCAACAACACACAGACATATTAACGACAAACTAGTACACAGCACACGTAATAACAACATGTTTATGTAAAAAGCAATATGATCCGATGTCCTATGTCTTATACTAATCTAGTAACCCCTCATTTATCCATTGGGAACTACCAACAACAAGGTGTTACTCCAAACATATACATACATATTCAAGGTCCTGTTTAATTCTTTGTCTGAATTCCTTTATTGTTAAGTTCATTTCTCTTAAATCCTTCGATAATCTATTCCAAGAACTAGCAGCTCTATATTTAAATTTAAATATGCTGTATTTATTTTGAATCCTAGGTAATTTTAGTGTACTATCCATATTTCTCAAACAATAATTATAATTTACCCATTCTAATTATTTCATGAGTTTTTCAGGTATTTCCAATTTCATAATTTTATACAATAAGATATTCCACATTATTTCTCTTTTGTGATACAGTGGGATCCAGGACAAAGCATCATACAGGGAGCAGTGATGGACTGTGGGACTACATCGTAATACATACGTAGCTATTTTATGATATAACACATCCAGTTTATGTAGAGATTTTTTTGTAGAAAAACTATAAACATGTGATCCATACTCCAGAGTAGGAATGATCAACTGATTTACTACCAACTTACAATCATTTTTAGTCATACAAAAAGTAACCCTTCTTAAGGCCCCCAATTTCATTTTAGTTTTCTTTATTATACTATCTATGTGTTTATTAAAGGTAAGGCCAGAATCAATTTCAGCTCCCAGATATTTATACATATCTGCCTGTGCCAATATCTGCCCATCTATAGTTAAGATCTGCATAACACTATCCAAGCTTTCATTTTTAGATTTAGAATTTTTAGACAACATTGTTTGTGTTTTTTTGGTATTCATCAATAAATGTTTAGTCTTAAACCAAATTTGCATGGCTTCAACATCAGACTGGAGCTTTTCTTCTACTTTCTGCCTGTTTATCCCATCTGTGATTAATACGGTATCATTAGAATATAATATGATGTGTGAATGTTTTATACAATTTGGAAGGGCATTCATGTAAACAAGAAACATCAAGGGGGCCAAGAATTGAGCCCTGTGGAACACAACGTTTCACAGGGGCCAACTCTGATCTAACACCAGCAATGGAAACCAGCTGAGTACAATCTTTTAAATATAATGTAAACCATTTCAATGACTGATCGGTGACCCCTATATTTTCAAGGCATTCCAACATCAAAGGGTGGTCCACCAAATCAAAGGCCTTTGACAAGTCCACAAAGACTGTGCCCACGGACCTCCCATCCCCTAAAGGAGAAATTATTAAATCCAGGAAGTCCATGAGCACAGTCTTTGTCAAATTTTTGGCACAATGCTTTAATAGAATGTTCAGACAGCCTCACCCAATTGTCTTTTGAACTTGGCCGCCTTGAAAGGGTGTAAGCATCAATATGGTTCAGTCCAGGCTGGTATTCAACTGCATAATCATAAGTCGACAGGGCAGAAAGCCACCGGTGTCCAATGGTGTCCAACTTGGCTGAGTTCTGTATATATGTTAGAGGGTTGTTATCAGTCTTTACTAATATCTTGTCCCCATAGAGGTTTTCATGAAACTGATTGACTATGGCCCACTTTAGAGCGAGGAACTAAAACTTGTGCACAGAATAATTCCGCTCGGAGGGTGTCAAGCTGTGGCTGGCAAAGGCATCAGGTCTCAGGCCATCTTCATATTCTTGATATAGTACATCCCCAAGCCTCTGCAGACTGGCATCTGTGTGCAGGACATATGGTTTGGTGAGATCAGCATATGCAAGGACTGGGGCGTGGGTAAGCTGATATATGACTTTGAAGAATGCCGCTTCGCACTCAGAGGTCCAACAGGTTGCAAACGGTTCCCCTGTTCGAAAATATACCTTGTCTTCTTCTTTGAGGGACACCTTCTTTGTATCTGCGGTTGGTAGGAGGATAACCTTAGGTGAGATTAAGGAGCGGCCGGATCACCTTTGAATAGTCCTTAATGAATTGGTGATAGTAGCCACAAAACCCCAGAAAATGCTGCAGCTCTTTTAGTTTGGTAGGCTGGGGTCAGGTGGTCAGAGACTCCACTTTGCTGGGGTCCGTTTGTATCCCCTCAGCTGACACTATGTGTCCCACATATTTCACAGACATTTGAAAAAACTGGCACTTGTCTATGGATAACTTGAGGCCAAATTCTTCCAAACAATCGAGGACTTTGAACAGTCTGGTCTCATGTTCCTCTAGCGTGTGTCCAAAAATTATGACATCATCCAAGTACACTAAACATTCCAGCAAGTTCATGTCTTCCACCGCACATTCCATTAATCTCTGGAAGGTGGCAGGGGCACCTGAAATCCCCTGTGGCATCCTCAGGAATTCATAGAACACCAAAGGACAGTTGAAGGCTGTTTTCTTATGGTCCTCCGGGGCCATTAGAATCTGATAATATCTGCTGCGGAGATCCAGTACTAAGAACCACTGACCCCCATTCAGGCAGTCCAGGGCATCCTGTACACATGGCATGCTGTATTGATCTGGGACGGTCTGCCAGTTTAGGGTCCGATAATCCACACACGTCCTCATGGACCCATTCTTCTTGTGCACAACTATGATGGGGGATGCATAGGCACTCCTTGACTCTTGAATAATACTGGTAGCTAGCATCTCCTCTAGGTGCCTCCGAACATCATCTATATCAGCTGGAGCAAGGCGGCGGGACCACTCTTGGAAAGGTCTGTCATCGTGCAGCCAAATGTTACGCTCAGCCCCATGGACGCATCCCACATCCCATTCCTTCAGCGAAAGCACTTGGTCTCTCTGGGCAAGTTTCCTACTGATCTGAGTCTTCCAATCAGCAGACAATGGGGAATCACCAAAGTCAAATAGGTTGGGGGTCACCTCCTCCTTTCCGCCAGAATGCTTGTTGCAGGGTAATATTGCAGTGTCTGTGCAGTGTACTGTAGCTAGGGTACACCCCCTGTTCACTCAGACTTCTCGATCCAACACATTTGAAGCGGGACCATCACTCATCGTGCATAGGCATGATCCCAGGCAGGTAGGATACTGGGTTTAACCAACAACCCCTCTGGCAACTTTTCTTCACCAGGGGCATCCAGCATCATTATTTTATTTTTCACATCCTTCTTAAGATGAACTTCTCCATGGATGGTGTACTGAGTGTTGGGTGCTAGCACTAGAGAGTCAGGATCCTTCTTCCACACTATCCCCACTGGCTCATCCCTGTCCACCTTGATAGTCTGCCTCTGCAGGTCATAATCTCTCTTGATCAAGGCTGGAATTCTCAGAGCCCGCCCAGCCCGTTGCCCTTGTCTCTCTTGGCACAGCTGCGCTAGCCATCCAAACATGAGCATTGGTCCCGATGAGAAGTGGGACTCCATCATATAATCTGGTAGGAGGACACACCAGAGCTAGTGTCTCAACCTGTTGATCCACTCCGGCCACCACAGTAGGGAATGACAACCAGATCTGAATATATCCCAAGTATGGGTAGGACTTCTCGCTTAACCCCCTCACATGCAGACCTTGCAGCAGTTGTAGGGGCACATCAGACATGTGCTTTCGGTACCAGTCTTGAAACACTATGATCACTTGGGATCCGCTGTCAAGCACGGCCCTTGCAGATACACCATTCACTGTTACTGTAATCTCCATTGACGGGCCTACCACCTCAGACCAGTCAGGGGACAAGGACTGAGACGTGTTCCTTATAGCTGTCTTAGAAGAATAACACTTTCTTGTAGGCCCAGTCTGAGGCCTTATATTGTTTCACCGAATTAATGCCAGCAGCCATGTAGTAACCTTTCTCAGATTCTTAGGTGAGATGTAGTGAAACCGGGTATGCCCGTCTTCTCCACAGTGGTAACAAAAATTGGTCTCCTTGGAGTCTCTAGGGGAAGGAGAGCCGTTCCCCTGCTTGGGCATGGTAGACAAGTCCTGGGATCCTTCTCTGATCTGTGATTTGCTTTCCTTGCTTTCTGAGTTTCCCCAAGAGTCAGCTACTTGCATAGCCTGCAGAAGGTCTCCCACCAGGGCTCTCAGTTCTCGTGCTACTTCTTCTAACAAATTACCCTCTGACTGGGTTTCAGAGATGATGATGATGATGTGCACCCCACCCCTCCAGGTGGGACCTCTCTCTTTGACTCGGGAGGTGCCTGACAGGAGTTAGCATCTTTTGCTGCTTCAGCAGCTTGTTGGCTGACTCTCAGTTCTGTCAATTCTTTGATCAGTTCCCTCATCTGTTGCAATTCAGTCTCATCACTTCTTCCAGGGGTCTGGCAGGTACGGGCAACCCCAGCATAGGGCTCCCATCCCTCTTCATCATTCTCTGCTTCACGAATCTCTTTCATGAGGTAACAGTATTCAGGAGGATTAGTCTTCCTGTCTTACAATTTAAGTTTCAGCATCATCACTCAAGAGTACCTGACTGATTTTAGGATATGGTCTAACCTGATCCAGTTCAGTTCACTAGCAGGCACCTCTCCTTTCCTGTGGGCTCTCTACAGAGCCTTCTCGATTCTGGTCACAAACATAGACAACTTCTCATTCTTCCATTGTTTTGCAGATTTAAATTTCCTCATCAAATCATCCCCCGACTCGGTGCTACCAAAGACCCCCTCCAAAGCAGAGAGGTATTCGGCAGCAGTGGCCTCTGGGCTGGTAGATCGGAGAAATCGAATGGCCTCCAGTGCAGGGCCCCTCAAGCTCTCCATTAGCCTCTTCCTTTTCTCCCCCTCTGAGCACTGCCGCTCCTTGACTGGGGGGTGGCATAGTCTATCCACGTTTCCAGGTCGTCCTCCCCTACGGGCATTGGGACCATGCCCGAGAAGAGTCTAAGTCTATGGTAACAGTCCAGGTGTACAGATGGTATCACTATGGGGGAGGTGACCATAGGGGAGGCCCTGGGGTGACAGGAGACACTTTAGGAGACTGCAAGGGAGTGGTATCTTCAGAAAGATCTAGCATCTTTACTAACTCTTTGGCAGATCACCCCTCAGAGGCTAACAATTTGAGCAGCTTATCTTTGAACCCCTCTATGCAGGGGAACCCTACAGGAGTAGCCAGATCACTGTGCAGATGAATGACCTTCCACCCCTTCTCACTGTTACTGTGTTCTTCATTGACGGGCCTACCACCTTGGACCAGTCTGGGACCCTTCAGGCAAAATAACAGGGGGCACCTCTTCAGGGTTGATGGGGAGGCTGCAGGAGAGGAGGACCACCATAGTTTGATCAAATAGTTCTGAATCCTTCCCTTTCACCTCAGCCATCCCCAGGCACTTAACTTGTTCAACAGTCTCTATAATAACTGCATTAGTGGTCTCTTACAGGACGTCCATTAACAGAAGGGCCTGTTGGGGTTCTACCCCCTCAGCCTCACTCCACCCCATCATATGGTGCACTAACAGCTTATAGGGGACAATCTTAAGCTTAGGCATAGCGAGTGCCTCCATTTTGTTACAATTCTTAAGCGTGGGGTTGTAATACCCACTTCTGACCATTAAAAGGTGTTAATCCCAGCTGTATCTCCAAGATGTAACCCCTAGGTGGCGCTATCCCAAGGGCTACTACCCCTTCCTGCATGGCTAGGTGCAGGTTAAGGGGCCTGAGTACTGAAAACGGGTGCCTCCACCCAGAGAACAGGGTTGGTCGTGGCATAGCTGACCTGGGTACAGCCCTCCGGAACACTGTAACCCCCCTCTTTCCCCTCTAGTGGCCTAAGCAATGTACAACAGACACAGTTACAATAATCCCTAATCAGCATACAAATCCCCACTCGGTTTGCATTTACCACCAGGGCTGGTTCCACCAGTCTGACCCTGGAGACCCCCTGTAAAATAAGGTTAGACATAGCAGGTAACAACAGTACAGGGCTTCTGGTACAAAATGAAACAACAGTCAGGTTAAATGCAAAAAGAATTAGATCTGATTTATTCAGGGGGAATGAAAAGGGAGGGGCATAATTTGGCTGATTAGTTCTGTTTACTGATTCAATAAGGCAATCATGCTTGCACTTTAGAGTCCCTTCACAGTCACACCCTCTGGGTACCCAGCTGGAACAAAGGTGGGATAACTTAATCCGTTGCCTGGGGTAGTCCGGCATTGCAGCTGGTCGGGGCCCTGTGATGGAAAGAAGAAACATGCACAACCACACACAATTTGTAATCCAGAGCCTGGAGGCTCAGTTCGTGGCAAGGAAACAACAAAGAAATTAGATGACAACACTTTTGATTTAGCTGATGTTGCAGGGAGCTACCCTGGGGTTTACTCACACTACTCAATGCGAGACACATGAAGGATGAGATGGAGACTGTAGGTTGACAAGCTGGTATGTCAGGAGAAGCAGGGCCCACACGAGTCACCGAGGTGTCGTTCCTGTTCAAGATGGTTGAGCAGGGGGCTGATCCCCTACAATTCTCTCATCAATGGTGAACTCCACGCTTGGAGTAGCTGGCTGGGCCATGGTGGCAGGGCTCAGGCTGGGTGAACAGTTTGGATTCAGTCTGGTAAATGCTAGATGCAGCTTCCAGCAAGCGTGACACAATTAGGCAGTGGGGAATCAAATCGCAACCCACTAACAGCATTCAGCAGACTTACAGTAAGACAAAACACAATACCAAAAGTCGGATGACAGTCCAGTTGCAATTTCAGCTTTCCTGAGCAAAACCATGCTCTCTGTGGTGATTTCAGATGTCCTGACAAGCTGATCGCATACAGCAAATCTTCGGTCTTCTTTAGGCAGAGGTACAGTCACAATTCGGTGGCTTTGGTCACAGTTGGTTCAGATACAGTCCGGTTATTTAAGCACTCTCTAAAGATCCCTTTCGAGGGACAGCAGGCAGACAGGCCAAACTCAGCCTTTCTACCAGATTCCCACATGACTACGCAGGAGCACCTACTCGAATCTCTCGAGCTGCTCACTTTCTCAACTCCAATCTAAGACTGACTCTTTGCTGAAGGCAGCTTGGGACTTTCATTGATTCATCTGTCTGTCACAGCAACAGCTTCCCCCTAGGTCCATTGAGGCACCAAAGTGGAAAAACTACAATTCCTACAGAAATCTACTCCCACAAGACCCCTGGGGACAGACTTCATTTTAGGGCCTCCAAAGGTACTGATTGGTTCACAACGCCGGTCCAGAACCAAGGTGGTGGTGATTCACAGAAATGTCCATGCTGCAAAGAAGGCAGGTTAGACACACTTCGATATCATTATTATTAGGATAGATAATCAGCAAACAATTACAAGTTCTAGCAGAGTTCCCTCTGCACCATTAGCAATGGCAGAACAGAGCAATATTACTGCAGCTCAGGTGGGACTCGAGCTTAGAAACACTTAGCTCCCACCCAGATTAATTATACACTGCGATATAGGCAGCTCTTAAAGAGACAGAACACAGAGGCTATAAAGACACACACATGCAATAGCTTTCAAACTATTAAAACACAGGACACCAGCCTGGCAGTGGGCATTTGGCACACCCAAGGAAGACTTTTGGGAACCTCCATTTGTAGGGGGGTTACACACACATTAACAGGAAAGTTCGGTAAAGCCACATCAGATGGTGCTGATTCACAATTATATAGTTGTTTACAGTAAGCTAATTCTCTTTCTTGTTGTGCAACCCACACCCTGACATGGAGTGGGTAATGGGGTCGCTGATGTACCATTTTCTGTAAATAAACACACAAGTCCCAAATTACTATGTTGCAATCACACTGAGATTTGACTTTAAACTCACTTGTAACAGTTCGCTAACAGGCTGCCTGGCTTTTGCATTTTGTTCCACAATATTTAGCACAACCACCTGAAACTTTTTCTGTATTTGAAACACTTGTCCAAGATGGCACTGCTTTGTTTACATTTGATCACTACACCCCAAAATGGTAGCTATAACTTTTTCCATCACAAACAGTTCAAAAATTGCTAGAAATCTTGTTGGATCTTGCATTTTACTGATTTACTCAAAGCACAACTTCACTTTTACTCTTAGCACCATCCAGCACATTTATACTGTCACTACATTTCTTTTGGACCTGTTGGATCATTTCTGCCTTAGAGCTCTCTCTCTCTTTGAAACAGTCACTGCTCACATAGTCCAAATTTTAAAGTTCACAAAACTCTATTTGTTACTTTGTTGTTTTGCTTTACTGTTCTTACAGTTCTCTGACTTTTGGCACCACAGTCCATTTATTTTTGCACATGGTACTTACTATGTAGTAGCTGGTTCCCTCCGCTGATGGTGAGAAGCCTGCTGCCGATTTGTAGGCGTTTCTGATGATCAGGCTGGCAGACCAGCGGATCAGTCACAAAAACACTGTGATCACTGCTACTGTCAATCGGAAAACAGGTTGAGCCCGGTTTTACTGTGAAAGTTTGAAAAATGATGGTTCTAGGAATACTTTCTCTCTCAGCGATTACTCCTGCTGCTGCACAAATTAGCACGCTGCTCACACACTGCTGCTCCTCCTCCTCGAATGCTCCTCAGCACTGAGACTTAGGCAAAGGGTGGGGCTTAGATTCACTGGACCAATTACACAATGCCATGCAAATGAGAGCACTCTCTCTCTCTTTTCTCTCAGCCACGCTCCTGCACGGCAATCATCAAGAAGGCCAATTTAAAATGCAAACTGTCATTGTTTTTCTCAGCTGGCAATTTCAGTGAGGGAAAGCACTTTTAAGGCATTTTCACACAGTTCTTGGTGTATTTTCCTTGGTGACTCGCCCAGTCTGTACAGTACACACATGAAACTTTCTGAGCACGTAGAAAAGGCTGTTATTAAAGTCCACACATATGTTTCTTTTGGAATTTGCAACTTTTAACAGTGTTTTTTTAAGCACTTTAACAGCAATGTAAGGGCACTCATTGCTCAGCCCAACAGTTCATTTTTTCCGGTTTAAACATACAAGCAGCACATTTTTCTAATTTCTTTTACAGTATCCCACGCAGCAAAATATTAGCAGGTGGCATTTTCCTTGGCACAGACTTTGCTTTTCTGGCAATGATCTTCTGTTTGGGTACACCACCACCAGACAGAAAGATCCTAGACATACCCTCAGCATTTACCTCTCACCCAAAACATATCCCTTTCGATGAGTCCCCCCATGTTTTGTAACCCCCATGCCATTATTGGCAAGTTGGACACCCCCCACAAGACAGGACTAGTACCCACATATAGCATACTATTTACACTGAGCAGAATTTCTAAGATTGGTACCACCCCTAGTGTTAGTATGTATACCAGACTCATTATCTAGAGGAAGGGGTTGGGGGGTACAATAACCAAAAATGAACTTTTGTAACTACAAATAGGTCCTAGGGAGAGGATGCTAGGCATATGATAGATCTAACTGCTGAAGGGCCCCATTAATTCCACACAGAAGCATATGATCAGATTGTCCAAATGCAGCAGCTGGGATTTTGCAGTATGGCTTTATTCACAGTTGTTACCAAAGCATCAGTAGGCCCCCAAGGGTTGGTCATGGTAATCAGGTACACACACATCTTCTAGAACTCTCCTTGCTAGGCAGTACAGTTCTCCAAAGAAACAATTCCTTTCTCTTCCCTATGGTGTACACTTGTGGCTTGTTTGCCACACACTCAGAACATCTTCTTTCCCAATAGGTGAATACTTGTGACTTTTATCACACACCTCATCCTGCAGCAATGGCCTTTGCTCAGGATAACCTGGTGTCCATCAACAAATCAGTTAGCCCTGCTTTGTAAGCTTTCAGATGGCATTCCTCCCACCCTTTGCCCCAACCGACAGTCTCTGCCATTTCTTCAGGGTTACACCACAGAAGCCTTCATTTCCCACTGAAATGCTAAAGACTCCAAACTTTACTTCAAATTTCCACACTTAGGTGAACAGGGTTACTGACAGGTGTGATCTAGCCTTATCTTTGAGCACACAGTTGGGGCTGGCACTATAGCCTAGAGGTTAGAGGAACGAGGTGTGAATGAGCTTGATTCATCCAGCAGACCAGACTTGAGTTTGATTCTCACAATATCCACTTGCATACTGTGTGACTCTGAGCAAGTCACTTAACCACCCAGTGCTCCCAGGTCGCCCCTGAAAACAGGAACTTGTGCCTAGTGGGCCTTACCCGGTTACCAAAGACTAAAATAAAATAGAAATAAAAAAAAACACACACCCCAGAACAAACCCCTATATAGAGAACTTGTCTCTCAAATTGTACTCACAGTTAAGTTGCTTCTTTCTTTAGGCATAGAAAACAACCTCAAAAGCACCCTTTTCCACAGTTTAGTTGCTCTTTCCTCTAGGCATGGAAACAACCCAATACACGCTTTCCATTCTGTACTCACAAATTTGTTGCCCCTTCCTTTAGACATGGAAACAACCAGAAAGCATCATTTCCCTTGGTAGCTTGTAAGAAAAAGTCTCACACAAAGTCCTTCTCAGATACAGCTATACACACACACACAAGGACCTTCAGAGGATTGCCCCTTGGATCCCCTGAACTAGCAGTCCTTTTAACTTCTCCTGGAGGGAAACATCATGGAATCCTACTGAAGAAAGATCTCCACCACTTCACTGGAAGCTGGTGATTGTAATCCAAACTAGGGTGAGAAACACAGGGCCCTCTGACACAGAGCCCCAATGGCAGAGCTCCTGCCACTCTTACTTCCACACTAAGACTCATTGAACATTCTAAGGCCCTGTACACACTAGGAAGCTTAAAACAGTTTAACTGCTTTAAACCTTTTTTAAGCTCCCAGAACACGGTTTGCATCCACACTATAACATAGTTAAAACTGTGTTATAGCCATGTTCTAAAACTGTGCTAAAATCCTGCTAGAGAGGTGGTCTTTTGTACGGTTTTAGCTAAACATGGTTGTCTTAATCCATGTTAGCAGTGTGTACACAAACCGTGCTGTAACATGGGTTAAGGCAATCCATCCTGTGAGAGAATCCCTTTTGCCAACTGCAGAAGTAAAAAAAAAAAGATACCTTGGAGGCACCGCCATACAGAGGAAGAATCCCTGTTTCTGGTCGTGTATTTTTTGGGCCGATCGGTTTTGGTGCCTGTTCACGGGTATCCCATCATGCACTGCGGCACCCATAATACTTTGAGTTGGTGCGGCAGTCGTGCCTGGGATCCCGTTCCAGCTAGCACGGTTGTTGGAATGCAGTGTGGACGTCCTGACAACCGTGCGAGGGACTGATTTATAAAACATTTTTAATATCATTTTATAATCAGTCTGTAGTGTGGACAGGGCCTTAAACTTCCCCAGAGCAGCTGACTCAGAAATTATTATGCTGCTACGAGAGTTCTAAATTACATAATCATCCTTCCCCTCTGGCTAGCTGAGTAAACAATGATGTCATTATGCAAGAAGCACCTAAATGAGCTCCTTACCAGCTGCCTGTTGTACCTGCCTAACACTAATACTGATAGGATTCTAGTAACCCTAGGTGACTGGGTAGTTACACACACAGAAATGTACTCCTCTGGTTAAAATGTTGCTTCTATGATGCAAACTTTGTCTGCACTATAGTGGTCTAAACCATTTGTACTCTCCCGGATCATACCTGAAAATAGGCAAATGTTTGCCTAGTGCACCTTACTTGGTAAACAAAAACTAACTAAATAAATAAAAATTAGATTTGCATCAGGGATTAGGTTGTAGGTGGAATGATCCACTACTTGAGTTTGGTTGCACTGCAGTGAGTGGGTTATAGTTGCGTGATTGTAGTTGACCCTGTTGTTTTAAACAGGTATTGTGAATTTTTGCTTCCTGTACTTCCCATGTGATCTGTGAATCTGAGCTGGAAACCTGGCCTGGGATTCCTGTACTTACCATGCTTCTTGAGGACCTCAACATGACTGGGGTGGGGGTTATGAATAAAACTTTCAAGTTTCTTTGTGGAATAAACAAGGTAGACATCTCAGAACTTTTCATAATGAGAAGAAACATGAGCACAAGGGGAACTCACAGAAACTGGTGGGAGGGAGATTCAGGGTGGACATCAGAAAGTGGGCTGGCATATAGGTAGAAGAGGCTGCTGGAGGGTTTAGTCTGTGCCAAATCAGTGGAGGAATTCTAACATAATTGGGACGGACATATGGGGTGGGGAGGATAGTAGGGGAGGAGGGGGAGTGGGTTACCACTAGGGAATTCACATTATACCATAGGCAAGGGTGGGCAGGCTGGATGGGTGACTGGGGATTTTGTACCACCATTGTCTGTGTTTCCTTGTTTCCCATGTGATCTAAGAGGCTGACCTGGAAGCCTGGGCTGTTAATTTGATGCCAGATTATCTAGCTCAGGTGTACTTCAGTAGCAACATAGAAACATAGAAATTGTCAGGAGATAAGGACCGCTAGGCCCATCCAGTCTGCCCATAGACCCTATACATGTATGCGTCCACTCACCCTAAGTGGTCAATAGCTTTTCATCACTCCCTTCCCATCCAAGGTTCCCTTGTGCTTGTGCCAGGCAGGTTTAAACCCCTCCACTGTGCTTGCCCCTACCACCTCTTGTGGCAGACTATTCCAAGTGTTCACTGCCCTCTCTGTGTAGAAAAGCTTCCTCATGTTACCTCTTAATCTACCCCCCTCCAATTTCATATTGTGCCCCCTTGTTCTGGTATCTTTTCTACATTAGAAAATATCCCCCACCTGCACCTTGTTTATGCCCTTGAGGTACTTAAAAGTTTCTATGATGTCACCCCTTTCTCTCCTGCAGAGAGTACATATTGAGGTCTCTTAATCTCTCCTCATATGTTTTGTGGTGCAAACCATGCACCATCTTTGTCACCCTTCTCTGGATAGCTTCCACCTTGTTTATGTCCTTATGCATGTGTGTCTCCAGTACTGCATGCAGTACTCCAGGTGAGGCCTTACCAGTGTTTCTTACAATGACATCACCATCTCCCGCCTCCTACTAGTAATACCTCTGCCTATGCACCCCAGCATGCCACTGGCCCTCCCTGCAGCCTTTGCACACTGCTTTGATACCTTAAGGCCATCAGATATGATAACCCCTAGGTCCCTTTCCTCTTTGGTCACAGTCAGCACCTCTTCACCCATTCTGTAGCTCTCCCCAGGGTCCCCTACCC
Source organism: Neoceratodus forsteri (assembly GCA_016271365.2). Lineage (NCBI taxonomy): Eukaryota > Metazoa > Chordata > Ceratodontiformes > Ceratodontidae > Neoceratodus > Neoceratodus forsteri. The sequence continues at coordinate 1,482,164 of JADMNL010000030.1, forward strand.
AAGTGCATTATCTTGCACTTTTTTGCATTGAACCTCAGTCACCACACCTCTGACCATCTTTCAAGCTTCTCCAGTCCCTCTTCATTTTCTGCACCCCTTCTGGAGTATTCACCCTGTTGCAGGTCTTGGTGTCATCTGCAAATAGGCAGACCTTTCCTTCCAGCCCCTCTGCAATGTTACTAATGAAGACATTGAACAGGACTGGTCCCAGTACTGATCCTTGTGGCACTCCGCTGGTCACCCCTCTCTCCCAGGACTGGATCCTATTTACCACCACCCTCTGCCTTTTGTCCATCAGCCAGTTTCTAACCCAGTGTATCACCTTATGCCTCATGCCCAGACTACTCATCTTGTTAACCAGCCTTCTGTGTGGGACAGTATTGAAGGCTCTGCTGAAATCTAGGTAGGCAACATCTACGGCCCTTCCCTGATTCACTTCCCTAGTCACCCTATCAAAAAAATCTATCAGATTTGTTTGACAAGACCTTCCTGATGTGAATCCATGGTGCATCAGATCCTGGGCACCAATGGATTTCAGGTGTGCCACTATCCTTTATTTCAGCAGTGTCTCCATGATCTTCCCCACCACTGAGGTGAGGCTGACTGGCCTATAATTCCCTGCTTCCACCCTACTGCCACTTTTGTGCAGTGGGACTACATGCGTCCTACTCCAGTCCTCTGGAACCATGCCTGTCTTGAGTGACTCTGTGGACAGGGTGGCCAGAGGCGCTGCTAGTTCTCTCCACAGCTACCTTAGTATCCTTGGGTGTATGTCACCTGGCCCCATGGCTTTATCCACCTTCAGCTTTGTGAGTTCCTCCAGAATGCTCTCCACTGTGAATGGACTGGTGTCCACTTCTCCCCCCAGTTGCCTCTGCCCCCTAACTGTGGTCTTTGACCCTCTCCCTCCTCAGTGAATACTTTTTTTTCCATAATAATTTTTATTGTGTTTTCAAACTTAAATATAATGGGTGGGATATTCAAAAGGGTTGCGCCATGCGCAATAGGGTTGCACATGCGCAAGTCCGAAATTGCGCCATTCTGCGATATTCAGCAGGAGGCAGTTGTGCCACTGAAAACAGGCTGAGCAACAGCGCAATGCAAATGAATGCATGCTGAACTGGAGGTGGAGGAACCATGCATAAACTGCACAGCCCGATATTCAGCCGGGCTGTGCAGAGTTGTGCAGGTGCAACCCCCAACCTGCGCCTGCACAACTTTGAGCCAAAAAAAAGCCTAAGTCAAGGGCCACCCACAGGTGAGCTGCTGCATTGCAGGGTGCAACACAGCAGCTGCCACCCTGTGGCTGGACTAACCCAGTCCCTGTGCCCCCGCAGCCCGATCGAGGGCAGGCGATAGAATCCCCACCACCTCCCACTGGCCCGATCGTAGGCATGGCTAATCCCCACCAGCCCGATCACGGGCAGCAATGTAGCTCCCCGAATGTATCCCTGGTGGTCCAGTGGACGAAAAGCCCGCTTCGCGGGCAGTAGTGTAGAATCCTCTCGAATTCAGCCCTGGTAGTCTAGTGGCATCCCGATCGCGGGATGTAAATGCTGAAAAAATGCCCCCCAACATTGCCCTGGTGGCTAGTGCCCCCCTCCCACCCACCCACGAAGCCTCACCATCTCCCGCCCCCCACAGCCGGCGCGGCAGCAGCATCCTCCGCACGCTTGCCGCCCGTCACGACTGCCTGTCCGGTGAGGGCTGCGCCTATTGGTGCAGAGAAGAGTTAATGGACGGCAGCCCTTCCACATGACAGTCCAGATTTGTGAATGATTCATTCACATAACTGGACTGTCATGTACGGTGTGGAGCTGCACGCCCATTGGCTCTTTTCTCTGCACCAATGGGGCGCAGCTCCCTACCGGCAGTCAGTCAGCGGGCAGCGGGTGGCAGGCGGAGGGATGCTGCCGCCCGCCGCCGTGGGGAGCCGTGGTGGGCTTCGGGTGGTGGTGAGGGGGACACAGCCACCAGGGCAATGTTGGGGGATTTTTTCAGCATTTACATCCCGCGATCGATGTGCCACTAGACTACCAGGGCTGAATTCGGAGGGGATTCTACATCACCCGTGATCGGGCTTTAGGTCCACTGACCACCAGGGACACGCTCGGGTGGGGGAAGGCCATCGCTGCCCACGATCGGGCTGTTGGGGGAATTAAACCATGCCCGCGATCGGGCCAGTGGGGGGTGGTGGGGGGGATCCTACACTGTTTTGCCCGCGATCGGGCTGCAGGGGGCGTCGGTCCACGACGGCTGCTACCTGGCAGGGCGCCAGGCACAAGTCCTCGGGGATTGGAGCACCTGCATGCTAATGGCATGCAAATGGGGCCATAATAAGATGAAAATGCCCCCCCCCGCACCTTGCATGAATTATAGCCCCATTTGCATGTCAACTTTTGAATATCGGGAGTTTGCGCATGGCGCAATGGTACTTGCGCCACCGCAAGTTGAATGCTCCACTCTGTCAACTTGCAGTGGTGCAAGTTCCACTGTGCCATGCACAGTGGCTGTGGCTGGGGGGTGATATTCAAAGGAGTTGCTCAATAGCGCAACTCCTTTGAATATCGCCCCGGACACACCCCTGCACAACTATTTTGCACAGAGCAAGGGCTTGCGCCTATGAATGGTGCAGTTTGAATATCCAGCCCCATAAATAGAAACAATTAAACAAGCTGAGTAGAAATTAAAATTGAGTACATAGATAATACATAAGATCAAGTTGTAATTCTTACATGACATACATTACATCTGTTGTATATAAGGACTAAACCAAATATTTGACTAGTATAATAGAATAAAAATGTTTCAAGAACTGTTTTCTCTATCCAATCCCCTTTAAAAATTATTCTTAGTCAATTGCTATTCTTACATATCATTCAATCTTACTATTAAGTCATTTATCTACTTCAGTGATCAGAAGGATGCCCATATATCCTTCAGTGAATACTGAACAGAAGTATTTGTTCAGTATTTCTGCCTTGTCTAGATCACCCTCCTTACACTCGCTCTCCTCCCCTTTGAGCCTCACAATACCCCCCATTTTTATGTTGCTTGCACGAATGTGTAAGAAACATAGTGCCATCATCCGAGTTTTCGGAGGTGTGGCACCCGTCTTCCAATTCAGTTGGTGTGTTTACAGGCGCGGCCCCAGTTCCCCAATCACTGCTGCAGCTATCTATGACAACAGTTAAAAATGCAGTGGTTGTACAGTTGAAAGGGAGAGCTCCGCTTCAGTGAGCAGAGCTCCCCCCTCCACACAAACACACACACACGCACGCATACTGTGTGCTCATGCGCCTTCCCCTTCCCCCCCATGCACACACTGTATGGCCGACAGGGGTGCCCAATCCCCATCGGCTCCATGCCCCCAAAGCTTCCAGGTGCATGTTATGGCTGACAGGGGTGCCCAATCCCCCGTCGGCTCCACGCCCCCAAAGCATCCAGGTGCCATGGAGCCCACCTAGCGTGGCAAAATGTGCTATGGCCGATGGGGGTGCCCAATCCCCCATCAGCTCCAGCCCCCAAAACAGTTTTCCAGATGCCACACTGGGAGCCCACCCCAGTGTGGCAAACGCCCTCGTCATCTTATTAAAAAACCTGTAAATACAAAAACTGTCCTCGGCACTTCTCCTGCCCCTCCCACAACCCACACCCACCCACTGTGCATCCTGCCTCCCCACACCCCCTTCACCTAATACTTACCTCTGGACCTCGGCACAATGATCTTCGGTGGACCGGGAACACGTCTGCACTCTTCAAAGCCGACTGCGAACTGAAGAAATGTCGGTAAGCTGTATAATGGGATAGATAGGGTTTTTTCAACTTTGCTGCATATCTCAGGCATTTTTTGGAATTTTGGTACCAAATTTTCAACATGGGGTTTTTGGGACCTCTCCTCGTGAATTCTGTCACTGTCATGGCGTTAATCAGGCCCAAAGGGTGATTTCGCGGTCACTGTGTGAAATCACCTTTCAGGACTGATTAATGAAACGACAGTGCCAGTGTTCATAAGATGGGCTCTCAAAAAGCCTATGTTGCAAATTTGGTGAAAAAATTCCTAAAAATGACTGTTTTATGAGTGTACGTTGCGCAGTTCCTACGCACGCTCATAGGTTCACAAATTTTTAATATTTGCACTCCAGATTTTCAACATTACCATTTTACCACACCTCCTTATAAGCAGTATAGCTGTCATTTTTCACATTGTGCCCAAAATGTGTTTCCGTGCATGTAGCGCACAATGGCGCAGTCGTATGTGAAATCAATGTATGGGACACATTAAGAAAATCACAGTGACACTGTTCATAAGCAGAGGTCTTAAAATGGCTATGTTGAAAATTTGGGGAAAAAATTCCTAAAAATGACTGTTTTATAAGCATGCGTTGTTCAGTTCCTACGCACACTCATAAGTTCGCTAATTTTTAATATTTTCACTCCAAGTATTTAGCATTGCCATTTTACTACACCTCCTTAAGAGCAGTACAGCTGTCATTTTTCACATGTCACCCAAAATGTGTTTGCATGCATGTAGCGCAAAATGGCGCAGTCGGTGTGCGCAATCAATGTCTGGGACAGATTAAGAAAATCACAGTGACACTGTTCATGAGCAGAGGTCTTAAAATGGCTATGTTGAAAACTGGAAAAATTCCCAAAAATGACTGTTTTATGAGCATTTGTTGCGTTGATCCTACGCACTCTTGTAAGTTCGCGAATTTTCAATATTTTCACTCCAGATTTTCAACATTTCCATTTTACCACACCTCCTTATAAGCAGTACAGCTGCCATTTTTCACATCTTGCCCAAAACATGTTTCCACCCATGTAGCACACAATGGCGCAGTCGGTGTGTGAAATCATTGTATGGGACACATTAAGAAAATCTCAGTGACACTGTTCATGAGCAGAGGTCTTAAAATGGCTAGTTTGAAAATTTGGTGAAAAATTCCTAAAAATGACTGTTTTACAAGCATGCGTTGCACAGTTCCAATGCACGTCAGAAGTTCGCAAATTTTAATATTTGCACTCCAGATTTTCAACATTGCCATTTTACCACACCTCCTTATGAGTACAGCTGTCATTTTTCACGCCACCCAAAATGTGTTTCCGCATGTAGCGACAGTGACGATTCGTGTGTGCAGTCAATGTTTGGGACAGATTAAGAAAATCACAGTGACACTGTTCATGAGCAGAGGTCTTAAAATGGCTATGTTGAAAATTTGGTGAAAAAATTCCCTTCAGACATTCTGCAATGTTACTAATGAAGACATTGAACAGGACTGGCCCCAGGACCGATCCCTGCAGCACCCCACTGGTGACCCCCTCTCCCTAGACTGCACACCATTTACCACCACTCTCTGCCTCCTGTCTGCTAGCCAGTTTCTAACCCAGTTTACCACCCTTTCCCCGATGCCCAGCCTACCCAGCTAGTTTATTAGCCTCCTATATAGGATGGTGTCAAAGGCTTTGCTGAAATCAATGTAAGTGTTGTCCACTACCCCACCCCGATTCACTTCCTTTGTCACCCAGTCAAAGAAATCAACCAGATTTGTCTGACATGATGTCCCCACTGTGAATCCATGTTGTCTATGGTTCTGGGCTCTGATGGCTTCTAGATGCCCCACTATCCTTTCTTTAAGCAATGTCTCCATGATCTTCCCCACTACTGAGGTGAGGCTGAACGGTCTATTGTTGCCTGCCTCCTCCCTGCTGCCGGACTTGTGTAGAGGGACCACATGTGCCCTCCTCCAATTCACTTGTGTTGAATGACTCAGTGAACATGGCTGCCAGAGGTACTGCTATCTCCCTTCGCAGTTCTCTTAATGTCCTTGGGCATATGCCATCTGGTTCCATCGCTTTGTCCACCTGCAATTTAGTGAGCTCCTGCAGGACTCTTGCTTTTGAATGGACTATTGTCCACCTCTTCACCCCCTTGGCAACTGCTGTACTGCTGTGGCCCTTGCCCCTCCCACTCTTCTGTGAATACTGAGCGGAAAGACACAGTGGATGTCTTGGGAGGAAGGCATGGAATTATCACTTCCAAATACCTAAACGGCACATACAAGCAAGCAACATTCGGCATTGACAAATGCTTGTTTTTCTATTGCTGCTGTACCTATAGAATGACTTTTCCTGCGTTTTCACAGTCTGTGCTAAACCCTCCTCTGTATGTGCCTTCGCCCTCTTAACAGTCTCCCCTGCTTCTCTTAGACTTTCAAGGTAAACCTCCCTGTCCTCCTCCCTTTGGGTCCCCTTATACTTCCTGAAACTTGTTCTTTTAGCCCTGACTTTGTCTCCCACAATGTAGTTGATGTGGTGGAAGCAGAGAGTTTCAGGCTGTAGTGTTTTTGGTGTTGCATTCCAGATAATTAAATGGATATTTTACTAAATTTTAGAGCAATATTTGTAGAAGTTTTGCTGATGTTTTAGTGATATATACACAGTATATCTATTTTTGCTGTTGTGAGGAACTGTGATACAGTATATCTATTTCTGCTGTTGTGAGGAACTGTGATACAGTATATCTATTTTTGCTGTTGTGAGGAACTGTGATACAGTATATCTATGTCTGCTGTTGTGAGAAACTGTGATACTGTATATCTATTTCTGCTGTTGTGAGGAATTGTGTAGTTTTTGAATATTTTCTTGTATTTTCATTAGGTGTTATTCGTGCCCTTTCTTGATTCAGCAACACTGAGGCTTTTTGGGTTTGGATTTTTGAGTATTAAATATGTTTTTTTAAATATAGTTGGATGGATTTCTTTTGCAGTTTATGATTTATGAGTGAATTTCATCTTTTTTTATTTGCATGATTTGATTTTGCTGCTTTGTTTCACTTGCATTGATATCTTCTTGACCCTGAGGTTATATAATTAGCATATTGATCTTTCTGACCCTGACAGGTTGTAGGCTCCATTAATATACCCCAATGATGTCTTCAGAGGAGAGGTATGTGCTAAAGTAACATAATATCATGTGACAGGGTCCTGACTAGGGAGGAGTCAGAATTGGCCACACCCCATTTAATAAGTGTAATTATTTGTACTTGACTGTCCTTGCCTTCTTTGGATCCCTTCCTGAGGAGATGAAGGTAGCATTAAGAAAGTATATCCTTTGATTTTCTTCAAGGATATTGCCTCCATAGAGCCACACATATTGGGCTCTAAGCTGGCAGTGTCAGGACCTCACATGAAATGTTTCATAGCTGGGGCCTCCCAGATGGAGCTCAGAAAGTGTATCCTTTTGGGCTGGCCAATCAGCACAGAGGCAGGGTTGCTGCTCCTAACGCCAGTGACCCCAGTTCAGGAATGAGCCTGGAAAGCTGGAGGGCTGTCGGGGGGGTGGAGGAGGTAGAGGGACCCACAGGACACTCTCCTCCAGGTGGGTGGATGACCGATCTCTGCTCCAGTAATACCACCTGGGGTGCTCAAGAGATGCAAGCCTGTTGGGATGGCAGTAGGAACGGAGAAGCACTGGCTTCATGGTGCGTGCATGCCTTTTGTGTACACGTATCTAACATTAACAGTCAAGTGTCTCAATGGCAGGAGAAGATGAAAAGGCACCCACCGCAGCAGGATGAAGCAGGCATGTTCAGGCCCTGCTCTGGCCTACTGCCCATCATGACAGGGCTCCCCAAACCATCAAATTTTTCAAAGACGAAAAGGGGACTAGCCCATCCCTGATGGCTCTACCATGGGAGGGACTGACATGGGGCAGGTAAGGGGGGAGCTCCCTGGGATCTGGGAGGTGATGGAGCTGGACAGTGATCAATGTAGTCTGGGGCTGAGGCAGGGCAGTTGGGAGGATAAGGACTAATTTAAAAAAGTGCATCCTTTTTTCTCTTGGACGGTTAAAAGGGTGAGCCCTGGAGTGCATTTAAAGTTGAAGAAATAAATTCAGAACAAACTTTAAAAGTGAATTGGACTTTGTTCCTTGCTAGGCTAGCCACCTAAGCAAGGGAAGAGCCAAGACTTCATGGACAACATGCTTACTTGTAGTTTAGCTTCCTGGTTTAAATGGGGACAGAGGGGCCCATTTCCTCAACTGCCTGCAATCTCAGTGGACCCTGCATGGGTTGCCTCCCCAACGGTGACATCAACACAGTGACATACCTCACTGTTGGCAAAATAGACACTTTGCCGACAGGTCACTGTGCTGGTGCACCTGAGACAGGGGCTCACTGTCTCCCAGTCCTGCACCCTCTCCTTGAATCAACTCTGACTCAGAGTTGATGATCTTTAGTATGGGGGGCATGGGGGCAGAGCTCCCCAGTAAAAAAAAAACATGACTGGGAGACATACGGGATTTATGTCTACCACAACTTGCGGTTGACATAAATCCCATCGCTGTGATGCGGGTTGACAAAAGTGTTGTCGAATTGGCATTGTAGATCTGGGCTGCATCATCCCCCCCCCCACACCATTTCTTTCCTTTTATAAGGTAATACTTCTCCTTTTGTCTGGGGGAACTGTTTAGTCTAAAAAAGTGGAAAGATGTATACAGCACTATAAGTTTAAAAATTCTGTGGAAAGGTTAGCTCTTTCCTGGAAGCTGCTGCAGGCAGCCATGCTGAGCTCACTCCATAATAACTTTCCTCTTAGAGGGGCAGCACACCATGTATATCTACTTTTGTATAGTCTCTGTAGACAGTATGATGTCATTGGAAGGTCAGCACCCATGGATGAAAAACCAATGAAAGGTTTTATCCTTGTGGGTTGACTTTAAAATATATTCACATAACCCTCCGAGTTATTTGTTGTACAGAAATCTGTTTGGTTTTAGAAGGGAAAACTGTGGTGTATACTGCATGTGAATATAACTGAATGTTGGTTTGTTAGTAAGGTCACCTGACCTCTGCTCAGAATATAAAAGAGGCTTTTCCTCAGCTGCAAGTCAGTATAGCATAGGCAATGAGCAGCTAGGAGGCTGTCTGGGCTCTCCCGGGATATAGAGTACTGGTGTGTTGAGGAAGCTGCTAGGCCAATATCTGCAGGTCCTAAGTTTAGGCTCTTTAAAGAGCCAGTGTACTTCCTAAAGCTAGTATTAGTTTTTCAAAAGCAGTCAAGTACTACCTTTTATATCTGAGGTACTTTTTCTTTTCCCTTTGGTTACAGTAATTAGAAGATTTTTTACCTGATGTTAGCAGGTGTGGTGTGTAGAACAGAACTCTGTATGGCAGCTGACATATCTAGCTCTTTTCCTACCCATTACATCATCATCAGCATTGTGACCTCACTGACTGTAACATCACAGCTGCTCAGGAAGAGCCACTCAATAGTTACCAGGCCAGTTACCTGTGGAGTCGCTGTCAGTCAGGCCACAGTGCTGGTAATGTAGTGGGAGGAATACAACTAGATAAGTCAGCTACCTGGCCAAGTGTCATTCCACACATCCAGCATAATACTGTCACTTTAGAAAACTTTTTAATGAGCAAAAGGAAAAAAAAAAGGACTTTAGAAATAAAAAGTTACAACTGACTACTTCTAAACATTTGCAACATTTTCCCATCTACTATGTTTGGTTCCATTAGCTCTTTAAATGGATCTGGATTTCAACTGAAGGAAGTATGTCTTTTTATCAAAATCCTGTGTCGAATGTGTGACATTTCTACTGAGAGAACTGGATTATGACAGTTGATTGTCTATAGAATAAAATGGACATTTTAACTGCATTTTTTCACCATCAGAGTTCATCGTCAACTGAAGTATGTCTTTTTATCAAAATCCTGTGTTGACTGTGTGACATTTCTACTGAGAGAACTGGATTATGACAGTTGATTGTCTATAGAATAAAATGGACATTTTAACTGCATTTTTTCACTATCAGAGTTCATCGTTTACCTCAAGTACCTCTGACAAGCAGGACATAGGTTTGAAATGCACAGAATACTATCCGAGTCATGGTAATTACATTATCTTTCACAATACATTTACCTAGAATAGCTAATCAGAGATACATCTTATTTTTGGTGCTGTCTTGCTTCTACCTGTAATCACCCAGTCCCTTGGGGTTACTAGAATCCTATCAGTATTAGTGTTAGGCAGGTAAAACAGGCAGCTGGTAAGGAGCTCATTAGGGGCTGCTTACACAATGACATCATTCAAACACCATGAAGTCTTGCTATAATTAGGACCATTGCAGTTAGCCCCTGGCTCTGAACTGCCCTGGAGAGGAAACAGTTAACTCCAGAGAGATCTGGAGTTCCACAGCGCGAGGGCGCTGTTCAAAGCTCTATCTGGTCAGTTTCAAATGAAACTGCCAGATTCTTTACTCCGCTTTCACTGAACAGTCGCTCCGGAGATCAGCTCCTTCAGCTCGGTTCGTTTCCGGTTTATTCGGTTCATTTGAACCGGCAAATGTTTTAAAATTACCGCGGTTTCGGTTCAGAAGCTCTATCTGGTAACCGTAAGTACTAAAATTAAAGTCTGTGTGGAAATTCATTATCGGTTCAGTCTGAACCGATCGGTTTGCTTATTTTGACTTTACTGACTTTAGAAGTGCGGTTCCCGGTTCTTATCGGTTCTAAAAACTTTAATTTTTGGGTTTTTTTCAATACCCGTGACACGGTTAGGAACCGATAAGGGTGTCTTGCCTGGCACGGCCATTAAAAGGGCAAGTTTGTTGGTTAGGCTGGCATTATGTCTGAGAAACCCAAAAGAAAATCCGGGCCCACTGGGTTTCAACACTGTGATGTCTGTGGGGAAGCCTTTGCCAAGGCTGACCCACACACCACTTGTGTCTATTGTCTGGGGGCTGACCACCTCCTGTCAGACTGCCAGGTGTGTAAAAATTTCCCTGCAGCCACCCTGGAAAAGAGATTGGGCCGTGTCAGGGAACGAGAGGCCAAAAAGTCCGCTGACCCAGATGGCCAGCCCGGTCCAGCTCCTACTGGACCAGAGGGAGTGCCCTCTGACCAGGGCGTGACTTCCTTGGGCAAAAGGAAGGCTAGTTCAGAAGAACCAGTCAAAGTAAAAAAGACAAAGAAATCAGCAGGTCTGGAGTCCAATATTGTCTCTCCTACTGCTGCAGAGATAGCTAAAGCCATTCAGATTGTCCAGTCTTTGTCTCAGGGACTTGTCGAACCCCCTATAGTTGGGAAAAGGGGGGCTCGTTCAGGTCCAGTGGTTCAGGATTATGATGTTGGGGATTTTATGAACCACAGGAGGGGGAGGAGGACCTTGATGAGTGTATTTGTGACTGGGAAGGTCTGGAAGTGCCCATAGAGCCGGACATTTCTCCAGACAGACCCTTTGAGTCTCCCCCTTTGCTGTCTGAGTCCCCTTCTCATTTCAGGTTTTATAAAAAGGTGGCAGAAACCCTCCAGCTCCCTTTAGAGGAGGCTGTGGATGAGCAAGAGGAGCCTGATTATGTAGAAATGATGGATATTCCAGAGTCTAGAAGGTTGTCTATTCCTTTGCATAAGTCATTTAGGAAGCAAACAATGAAGATTTTAAAAAATCCTCATTCTGTCCCTCCTGTAGATAAAAAAATGGACAGAAGGTATACTTTATCAGGCCCTAATACAGACTTCCTCACTGAGCAGTGTAGTCATGTAGGTGTTGTTCAAGCTGCAGCCTGTGACAAGGCTAATATTCCCCTGGCCTCACATCCTCCTGATAAAGATTCCAGGAAGATTGATGCCATGGCGAAAAAGCAATATATGGCAGCTTCGTTGGGACTCAGACAGGCTAATTATATGGCTTATGTGGCTAGATATCAGAAATCTAGGTGGGACACTATATTGCAGTTGGCCAAGCAGGCCCAGGGCCAGCTGGTTAGTGAGTTGGAACAGGTGGCTGCTGATGGCATTGAAGCCTCTAAAGTTCAATTTCATACTGCTGTTGATGTTAATGATGTTTCTTCTAGGGTCATGGCCACTTCTGTAGCTCTCAGTAGGTTGGCATGGCTCAGATGCACTAATCTGTCCCAAGATACCCAGTCAAAGGCTATAGATTTTCCTGTGATAGGAAATTCTCTGTTTGGGGATCAAACGGAAAATTACATGAAAAAGATGGATGAATACAGAACTACCTACAAAAGTGCTCAAGCTAAGGAGAGGCATGCCACTCCTCAAAGGCATGCCCCCAGGGGTAGGGGCAGGCCTTACCACAGGCCTTTTTACCAATTTCAGGCCTCTTCAGCCTTTGCACAGAGGGTTTTTCAGGGGCAGAGGTAGGCGGGCACAGGCAGGCCCTCTCCTTCTCCTCAGCCTAAAGCTGCTGCTGCTGGCAGACACCCTGACGGGGTGTCCAGGGCCGATTCTCCTGTACCGGTGGGGGGCAGGTTGGTTTATTTCAGCCAGAACTGGTTGTCCCTAACTTCGGACAAATAGGTTCTGGAAGTGGTAAGCCAAGGTCTGGTTCTCAGCTTCAAGCAGTTTCAAAGATGAGAGCCAGACATTTTCCCCTCAAATCCTTCAGAAGCCCTTGCTTTGGAAGCAGAGGTTTCGTCTCTTCTGGACTGCAAAGCAGTGGAAAGGTTCCCCTGCCATCAGGGCAAGGCTGTACTCTGAGGTACTTCCTGACCCTAAAAGACAGGAGATTGGTGCCATTCTAGATTTAAGATTCCTGAACAAGCACCTTTTGAAACCAAAGTTCAAAATGTTAACTCTGGCAATGATTTTGTTTTTCTTGAGGCCAGGGACTGGCTAGCTTCCTGGACCTCAAGGATGCCTATTTTCATATCTTAATCAGGCCTTCTCACTGAAGTACCTCAGGTTCGAACTGCCCTCTGGCCACTACCAGTTCAGAACAATGCCCTTGGTCTCACTTCTGCTCCAAGGGTTTTCACAAAATGTCTAGTGTGGTAGTGGCCCTTTGAGAAGGCAAGGGTAGCTGTGTTTCCTACTTGGACGACTGGCTTATAGTGGGTCAGTCCCCAGAGCAGGTAAAATCCACTTGCAAGTCACCCAGCAGCTTCTCATTTCTCTGGGATTCCTGCTGAACTTTCCAAAGTCAGTTCTCGAACCAGTTCAGGTACTAACTTTATAGGTGCAGAGTTGAACACAAAGTCAGCCAGGCATTTCTCCCTGAAAGAGTGGACAGAATCATTGCCCTGGCATCTTCCTTACCCCGCGGGTCTCTCGACCAGCAAGGCACTTTCTGCAACTCCCTAGGGCACATGGCCGCTTCCACAGCTGTCGTGCAAGGAGCAAGATTTCAGATGAGGGACATCCAGTTCCACTTGAGGTCCTACTGGTCTCAAAGGAAGGACCCCTTACCAAATTAGTCCCAGTGACCAAAACCCTGATCCTAGCCCTTCAGTGGTGGCAGGATCAAGCAACCTATCCCAGGGGTCCCATTCTTACCGTTCTTCATTCCCTCACCTCACCACGGATGCCTCCCCTGTTAGGTGGGGCTCACTTGGGCGACCTTTCCACTAAGGAGTGTGGTCCCCCAGGAATCTCTGCTCCACATCAACCTGTTGGAACTCAGAGCTGTTTTCTTAGCTCTCCAAGTTTTTTCAGATACTGTCCAGAACAAGGTAGTCCAAGTCAGGACAGACAACACCACAACAATGTGGTACATCAATGCAAGGGGCACCCGCCTCAGCCTTGTGCAATCAAGCAATGAAGTTGTGGTCCCTGGCTTACTTCCCTGAACACCTTCCTGATAGCAGTTCACCTTCCAGGGAAGGACAATGTCCTGGCGGATGCCCTCAGCAGGATTTCTCAGGGCCATCACAAATGGTCTCTGAATCCTCAGGTGCTGGGGTCAGTATTTGCCAGGTGGGGCACCCCACAGATGGATCTTTTCGCAGCCCCAACCACCAACTTCCTCTGTTTTGTTGCAGGCCTCCAGTGCTGGGATCAGTCCCTCTGGACGCCTTTCAGTTGAATTGGGAAGGGAAGTTCCTGTATGCCTTCCCCCCTTTTCCCCTCCTCTTCAGGGTACTGGTAAAGATCAGAACTCAGCCCTGCAAGGTGATTCTGATTGCTCCAGACGAGCCAGGAGCCCTGGCACCTCTTCTCCTGTCCCTCACATTTCACCCTCCCCTGACCTTGCCCAGGACCCATGACCTGCTGACCTGTGCACAGGGGAGAGTGTGGTATCCGGACCTCAATTCCCTCCACCTCAAGGCCTGGTTCTTGAGGAGCTAGAATTTGCTGATTTACACCTTTCTCAAGGTGTCCTGGATATTTTGAAGGCTTCTAGGAAGCCTTCCACTAGAGCCACTTATAATTCCAAGTGGAAGAGGTTTTCCTTCTGGTGTTCTGAGAGGCAGATTGTACCAGAATCTGCTGACTTGGCTATTTTATTGGACTACTTGGTCCACTTAAATTCACTAGGCCTCAAACCAGCTACTTTGAGGGTTCATTTGGCAGCTGTTTCTGTTTTTGTTTCTGCAGGGAAACCAGTTTCCCTCTCCTCTCACCCTGTGTTTTCCAAGTTTTTCAAGGGGTTACTTCACACTAACCCTCCCTTTCAGGAACCAGCTCCTGCCTGGGACCTGAATGTTTGCATTGCTCAGCTAATGCAACCCCCTTTTGAGCCTCTGTCTTTGGCAGATCTCAAGTTTTTAACTTGGAAGACTGTTTTTCTAGTGGCTATCACTTCTGCTAGGCGTATAAGTGAATTACAAGCCTTGTCAATAGAAAAGGATTTTATTTCTTTCCACAGAGATAAAGTGGTCCTCAGGACTAACAGAAAGTTTTTACCTAAGGTGGTTTCAGATTTTCATCTTAACCAATCCATCTCTCTCCCAGTATTTTTTACTGAGCATTCTTCCTCTGGTGAGAGGAGATTGCACAGTTTGGACGTCAAAAGAGCTCTTAGTTACTATTTGGAACGTACCAAGGGTCATGTCTAATCCTCCAACTCTTCCTTACCTATGGAGAAGTGGGTAAGGGAGACCAGTTACTAGGAGGACAATCGCAAGGTGGATTGTCTCTTGTATCCAGTTCTGTTACCAAAACTAGGTAAAGAACCTCCCTCAGGACTGAGGGCTCACTCCACCAGGGTACAGCTGCATCTCTAGCGGCCACTAGAGATATTCCTATTTTAGAAATTTGTCAAGCTGCTACCTGGAAGACAGTCCACACTTTCACCAGCATTATTCTCTGGACGTCCAGTCCAGGAGAGATGCTCTTTTGGCACAACTGTGCTTCAGAGCCTATTCTAAGTAGGTTCTGGCCCTCCATGGAGGTACTGCTGTATAATCTGCAATGGTCCTAATTATAGCAAGACTTGATGGTGTTTGAAGAAAAATTACTCACCTTAGTAATTGCTTTTCTTCTCATGGAGTCTTGCTATATTAGGACAACCCCCACCCTCTCAGAATTCCTACTTGGGTATGGGGTTGGCAATTTGGTGCAAGCACTGTGTCATGCCATTTTAGCCTTCCTAGTTTCCCCCCTTGTTTCATTTTGGGTTAGGGAACTAGGTAATTCTGTTTTTGTTAGAGTAGATGGCCCCTCTCTGGACTTGAGTCTTTTGGGGAGAGGGGCCTATTAGTGCTTGCTAGGGTGATCCTAACAATAAAGGTATATTGTTTTTATTCTGTGTTTGTTGTTGTTGTGTTTTGTTGTTCTACTACTAGTAGGTAGCCAATGGCTAGTGTAGGGCTTTTTCCACACAGACTTGCTATGTTAGTTTAGCTTCATAAAGAACCTGGCAGATCATTGGAAACTGACCAGATAGAGTTTTTGAACAGCTCGGCTACTGTGGAACTCCAGATCTCTCTGGAGTTAACTGTTTCCTCTCCGGGGCAGTTCAGAGCCAGGGGCTAACTGCAATGGTCCTAATATAGCAAGACTCCATGAGAAGAAAAGCAATTACTAAGGTGAGTAATTTTTTTCTTGTTTACTCAGCTAGCCTGAGGGAATAATGATTATGTCATTTGGAACTCTTGCATCAGCAGCATAACCATTTCTGAGTCAGCTGTTCTAGGGAAGTTTTAGAATGTTCAGTGAGTTCATCAGTGACAGAGTGGCAGGAGCTCTGCCAGTGGGGCTCTGTGTCTGAGGGCTCTGTGTTTCTCACCCTAGTTTGGATTACAATGTTCAGCTTCCAGTGAAGTGGTGGAGACCTTTCTTCAGCAGGATTCCTCAATGTTCACTCCAGGAGAAGTGAAAGGGACTGCTAGTTCAGTGGATCCAAGGAGCAATCCCCTGAAGGTCCTTGTGTGTGTACAGCTGCTTTTGAGAAGGACTTTGTGAGGGCACCCCATCAATTGAATGCTACCAGAATAGCACCACGCTATATGGTGCTGGTCTGGTAGGCACTCACATAGACAGTGAGGGGGGATTTACAGTGCTTGCTGTAAGCGCTCCCCTGGTCATTGTCTGTGGCCCTGTAATCAGGACAAGAGCTGCAGGGAACAGGAGGCTGGCCAAGCTGCTCCCATGTGTGGAGGGCTGGGGCATCAAGCCACTCGGCCAGCAACAGTGGAGACTAGGGTTCTAATCCTGGTCTCCAACCTGTTAGCTACCTCAGGACTTAGTATTTTTTTTTTATGGGGCCGTAATGGCCCCATGAATTTTAACTTTCCCCAGGATCCACTTCCCCTTGGAGTGAGAATCCTAATGACAAGGGGTGCAACGGGCAGAGCCCCCCAGAATAAAAAAAGGCACTATTTTTCCTGCACACAGGTAGCTGATGCTATTCTTGTCAGCACTGTTTGGACCCAGTGCCCTTTATGAGAGACTTTTCTGACATACTACCAAGGAAAGGGCAGCTTTCTGGTTTGTTTCCATGCCTAAAGGAAGGAGCAACAATTCTATAATTACAGAGGGAAAGGGGAGTTTTCTGGGTTGTTTCTATGCCTAAAGGAAGGGACAACTAATCTGTGGAAAAGGGTACTTCATGGGTTGTTTCCATATCAAGAGGAAGGAGTAACTATTCTGTGAATACTAATTTGAGAGACAAGTTCTCTATTTAGGGGGTTTGTTCTGGGGTGTGTGTGCCCATAGATAAGGCTAGATCATACCTGCCAGTGCCTCTTCTTTACCCAAGTTAGTGAAGTGAAGTGAAGTGAATTGAAGTGAAGTGAAGTTCGGAGTCTTTAGCATTTCAATGGGGAATGGAGGCTTCTGTGGTGTAACCCTGAAGGAATGGCAGAGACTGTCAGTTGGGGCAAATGGTGGGAGGAACACCATCTGGAAGCTTACAAGGCAGGGCTAACTGATTCATGGAAGGGCAAAAGTTTACCCTGAGCAAAGGTCATTACTGCGGGATGAGGTGTGTGGCACAGTCCACAAGTATACAGCTATTGGGAAAGAAGATGTTCTGAGTGTGTGACTGAGTCCACAGGTATACACTCTTGGGAAATGGAAATGTGTTTGGGTCCATGGCACAGTCCACGAGCATACACCATGGGGGAGAGAAAGAAATTGTTTCTGTGGAGAACCACAATGCCTAGCAAGGAGAGTTCTGGAAAATGTATCTGTTTCCCATGACCAACCTTTGGGGGTACATTGATGCTTTAGTAACAACTGTTGAATAAAGCCATACTGCAAAATCCCAGTTGCTGTTTTGGTCATTCTGATCCTTGCTTCTGTGTGGAATTAATGGGGCCCCCTCAGCACTTAGATCTAGCATGCACCTAGCATCCTCTCCCATTGCACCTGGTTGTAGTTACAAAGGTTCATTTTTAGTTCCTGTACCAACACCCTCCTTCCTCTAGATAATGAGCCTGGTATACATCATGACACTAAGGGCGGTACCGATCTTAGAAATTCTGCTACAAGTAAATGGTATGACATATGTGGGTGCTAGTCCTGTTTTATGGTGGGTGCCAAACTTTCCAAAAGTGGTGTGGGGGTTACAAAACAATGGGGTCTCATCCAAAGGGATATGTTTTGTGAGAGAGGTAAATTTTGAGAGTATATCTAGGATCTTTCTGTCTGGTGATGATGCACTCAAACAGATCATTGCCAGAAAAGAAAAGTCTGTGCCAAGGAAAATGCCAACAGAGAATATTTTGCTGCCTGTGTTTCTGTGAAAGGAAATGGAAAAAATACGCTGCTTTTGTTTAAAATGGAAAAATAGACTGTTAAGCTGAGCGATAATTGCCCTTGCCTTGTCATTAAAGTGCTTTAAAAACTGTTAAAAGTTGCAAATTCCAGGAGAAAAGTATTTGTGGATTTAGATAACAACCTATTCTAAGTGCCTAGAAGTATTCATGTGTGTACTGTAAAAAATTGGGGGAGTCGCTAAGGAAAATGCACCAAGAACTGCGTGAAAATGCCTTAAAAGTGTTTTGTCCCACTGAAATTGCCAGCCGAGAATAAAAGTGATAGTTTGCATTTTAAATTTGCCTTTTCAATGATGTCCATGCAGGAGTGCAGCTGAGAGAGAGAGAGAGAGAGAGAGAGAGCATGTATTTGCATGGCGTTGTGTGATTGGTTCAGTGAACCTAAGCTCCTTCCTTTGCCAGAGTCTCAGAGTCATGGAGTATTCGAGGAGGAACAGCAGCAGCAGTGTACGAGCAGTATGCTGGTTCGTGCAGCAGCAGCAGTGTGCGAGCAGCGTGCTGGTTCATGCAGCAGCAGCAGTGTGCGAGCAGCATGCTAGTTCGTGCAGCAGCAGCAGTGTGCGAGCAGCGTGCTGGTTCATGCAGCAGCAGCAGTGTGCGAGCAGCGTGCTGGTTCATGCAGCAGCAGGAGGAGTTGCCAAGAGAGACACTGTTCCTTAACTAGCAGTTTTTCCAACTTTTCACAGTAAAACCAGGCTCAACCCATTTTCCGACCAACAGTAGCAGCGATCGTAGTGCTTTTGTGACCAATCCACAGGTCTGCCAGTCTGATTATCAGAAAGGCCTACAAAACTGGCAGCAGGCTGTTCTCCATCAGCAGAGAGAACCAGCTACTGCCCAGTAAGTACCATGTGCAAAAGTAAATGGACTGTGGTGCTGAAAGTTGGAAAACTGAAAGAACTGCATGTGGGAACAATTACTTTGTGAGAGAGATGATAGAGGTAGTTCAGGGGAGGTTAGAGGCACTAGGACCAATATGTGAGGAGGCAGGAAGATCAGTAGCTTTCTCGGAAGTACTTTCAGTGCCCAGGGTGGGCACTGCAAGGAAACTAAGGATAGAGGAATTTAACAAATCACTAAGAACCTCATGCTAATCCCAAGGTTATGGGCTGGTGGGTGAGTGGGGAGGGACCTGGGAGCACAGTGATCTCTACGGTAAGGATAGACTTCACCTAAGTGAGGAGAGCAAGAAAGTACTGAAGCAGAGGATGGGGGATTACATAGCAAAAGAAAGGCATTTAAACTAGGAGCGGGGGGTGGCAAGAGGGCAAGAGGCATGCAGAATCCACAGGAAGGGAAGCTGAATGAGCTTACCCCCATGCTAGAAGCAATGGAAAAAAGGGAGTACTAGAGAGGATTCTAGGAAGGGAGAGCAGGAGGGAGGAGGGAGGAGGGGGAAGGAAAAAGGGAGGAGGGTGGTCACCTTGAATGGTAGGAGACTAGGGAAGAAAACAACAGAGCTACAGGCTCTCATGGCAGAAAGGGAGGTGGACATGGCAGCCATCATCAAAACATGGCAACCCATTACCAGGAATGGGATTGGGTGGTACCAGGGTATAAGATATTCTGCAGAGATATGGTAAATGGGAAGGGTGGGGGGTGGCACAGTATGTGAGAGAAGGACTGAAGTGAGTTTGTAAGGAGGGGAAGGAGGGTGGTAAGGAGTCGTTATGGATGCAAATCCCAGATTCCAAGAATAGGACTCTCAGGATGGGAGTAGTGTACAGGCCACCATCTCAGACAGAGGAGTTAGACAGGGAGCTAGCAGGACAGATCAGATGGGCCTGCAGAAAGGGTAGCATGGTGATTGTGGGGGACTTCAACCTGCTGGGAGTGGATTGGAGTACCCCAGCCACCACGAATAGAAGGGAGCAGATACTGCTAGACGAGTTCCAGGATAGCTTCCTAATGCAAATGGTCAGTGAGCCAACCAGATTAGGGAACACCCTAGCTCTCATGCTGACAAATGGGGAGTTTGTGAGGGAGCTGGGGGTGGAAGAACTGCTGGCAGGGAGCGACCACCACCCAGCGTGGTTCACATTGAAAATGAGTAAGGAGGGAGTAGAAACAGGTACAAGTGTTGAACTTCAGGAGGGCCAACTTTGGGAGGATGGGGGAAGTAGTTAAAGGGTATGTAGCCAGAATCCAAACTAGTATGGACACTAACCAGAGGTGGGAGGTGATAAAACTGGGGATTGAGGAGGCAACCAAAACCTGCATCAGGGTCCAGAGTAAGAGAGCTAGAGCCAAGAAACCCAACTGGTTGAGCAAGGGGGTCATGGAGAAAGTAAGAACTAAAAGAGCCGCCTTTAGGAGGTTCAAAAAAACAGGGAGAGGGTAGGACTGAGAGGATTACCTGAAGGAATCAAAGGAGGTGAAGAAGGCAGTAAGGGCAGCCAAGGCGTCTAAGGAGCTCAGGCTGGAGCAAGGCATCAAGAAGGGGGAGAAGGAATTCTTCAGGTACATCCGGGAGAAAAGGAGTTGTAGGGACAAAATAGTAAGGATTAAGAGGGATGGGGTGGGTGGAAATGGGCAAAGCAAGCAGAAGCACTTAATGAATACTTCTGCTCAGTGTTTACTAAGGAGAAAGGAGGGGCACTACCAAGGGGAGGGTAGGAGGTTAGGCTCAGGGGGGAGGAGGTGACAGATGGGGGAATCACAAAGGGCATGGTACTGGAGGGCCTAAGGGCACTGAGGCTGGACAAGGTGCCAGGGCTGGATGGCATTCACTCTAGGGTACTGGGAGAGCTAAGAGAAATCCTGGTGGGGCCCTTGGCAGACCTGTTCAATGTCTCCCTGGTCTCAGGAAGTGTACCTCTGGACTGGAGTATGGCTCACATGGTACCCCTCCATAAGAGCGGTCCCAAAGATGAACCAGGAAACTACAGGACGGTAAGCCTCACATCCATCATGGGAAAACTGATGAAGACAATCCTGAAGGAGAGGCTGGTGTCCCTTCTGGAGACCAATGGGCTGCAGGACCTTAGGCAGCATGTGTTTGTCATAGGCAGATCCTGTCAGACAAACCTAGTGGATTATTATGGCTGGGTAACTAGACAGTTGGACAAGGGCCATGCAGTGGATGTCCTGTTTCTGGACATCAGTAAGGCATTTGACTCGGTGCCACATGGGAGGCTGGGTAGTAAGTTGGCAGGTACAGTTGCACGGGCAAAAATGATGGGATGGGTATTAAGCTGGTTACAGGGAAGGTAGCAGAGGGTGGTGGTGGGAGGGGAGCTCTCATCTCTGAGGGCAGTGACAAGTGGAGTACTGCAGGGCTCAGTGCTGGGACCGGTGTTGTTTGGGTTGTTCATATCAGACATCTCAGTGGGTATCAAGAGCAAGATCAGTTTGTTTGCAGATGACACCAAGATGGGAGCAGTAGTGGATGACCTAGGAGGGTGGTGTGGGTTGCAGGATAATCTGTCAAAATTGGAGACCTGGTCAGTCACCTGGTGTAACCCCCCCTACAAATGGGGGTTCCCAAAAAGTCTTCCTTGAGCTTGCCTAAATGATCACTGTCAGGCTGGTGTCCTGCGTTTTAGCAGTTTAAATGTGATTACCAGAGCCTGTATAGCCTCTGTGTACTGTCTCTTTAAGAGCTGCCTGATTGCAGCATAAGTAGTCTGAGAGGGACCTCTGTTGTAGGATGTAACTATCTGCTGAAAATCATTTAGAGTGATAATGATAATGTAGTTTGTCTAACATGCTTTCTTTGCAGCAAGGACTGTTTTGTTTGTCTCCACCATCTTGGTCCTGGACTGCAAATTGGACCAATCAGTTCTGGTGGGACCTAAAATGTAGCTGGACTACAGGAGCTGTCTGAAGTCAAAATCTGTAGGAATTGTAGTTTTGAGCTTTTTGCGCCTCTTTTTTGCAAATGAAGGGGGAGCTCTTGCTTGGAATGAGCCAACCAACTCTTTTGGATCTGAGAGAATTCCCCAAGCTGCCTACTGTTTAGGGCAGTTCTGAGCTGGGAAATGAAATCAGAAGAGCTCAGGTTTTTTTGGGCAGCAATCCTGAGTGGATTCACATGGCAGAACTGTGAAAAGGCTCAGTTTTTGGCTTACATGTCTGCCTGCTGCTCCTGAGAGGGAGAGAAGAGAATTATTTTGGACTAAATCCAAGTTTGTGTGACTAAAGTAAGCTACTGAAGTGAGCCAGGCTCAACCTGAAAAAGACCGAAGATTTTGCTGAATGTGATCGGCCTGTCAGGAGTTCCAGCTACCCCTAAGCTCCTGGTGTGTGCAGAGACTTTGCGATTGTGACCGGGGAGCGTTTTGCCTAGTACAGTAGAATTCTCTTACATGTAAATGTGCTATGAGCTGCTAGTGGGTCGTGAGTTAGTTCCACACTGTGTGAACTGTGTTCTGCTTGCTGTAAGCTATATCCAGCCCAAAACGGACTGCATCCGAATTTGTCTCCATGCGGTCTGGGCCTTGCCAGACTGGCCCAGCCAGACTACCCACTGCACAGAGAAACCGTCGATGAGAGACCTGCCTGGGGATCAGCCCCCTGCTCCATGCTTGAACAGGAACGATGCCTCTGCGACTCATGTGGGCCCTGCTTCTCCTGGCATTCCAGAGCAACCACCTGTAGTCTCGATTTTCATCCAGCCTGTGTCCAGTCTTGGGTATCGTGAGTAAATACCAGGGTAGCTCCCTGCAACAACAGCTTAATCTGAGTGTGTCATCTGATAGTCTTGTTGTTTCATTTCCTTTACGAACTGAGTCCTCTGGCTCCAGATTACAAATATTGTGTACTGTGCATGTTGTGTTTTCCATCACAGGGCCCCAACCAGCTGTGACGGCGGCCAACCCCGGGCAACAGTCTTGGCTAGCCCATCTCTTCTCCGCCTGGGTACCCAGAGGTGTGACTGTGTGGTGGGACTCAAAGCGCATGCATAACTGCTTGATTGATATAACCTTTAAGCTAATTAACCTGATTTTGCCCCTCCCTTGTTCAAGTCCCCTGAATAACTCAGATCTAACTTTTTCTACATGTAATCTGACTGTGATTCCAGTTTGTGCTCAAAGTACTGTACTGTTGCTATTTGCTGTGCATAACCTTGTTTTACAGGGGGTCCCCAGGGTCGAGCCAGAGGAACCAGCCCTGGTGGTAAGTGCAAACAGTGTGGGTACTTGCGTGGTGTACCAGGAGTATTGTGAAAGTGATTATTGTACAGTGTTCAGGCCACTAGAGGGGAAAGAGGGGGGTTACAGTGTCCCAGAGGGCTGTGCCCAGATTAGCTTGACCACTACCAGCCCTGACCTCCAGGTGGAGGCACCTGTTTCAGAACTCTGGCCCCTTAACCTTCTGCTAGCCAAGCAGGCAGGGGTAGTAGCCCTTAGGATCCTTGGGATAGCGACACCTAGGGGTTACATCTTGGAGGCTCACCGCTGGGATTTTGTGTCTTCTAGTGGCCGAAATTACAAATTATTGTCAAATATAAACTACTACCCCAACAGAAGTGGCTATGCACCGGTTGGTGGGGTGGTGTACAGGGCAGGAGATTGACCCTCACAGTGCCCTGCTTGTAGTGGATATTCCCCTGAACATTGGTAAAGATGCTGTAGAAGGAGTACTTTCCAAAGCTGAATGTTTAGCAAACGCTATGGTGGTGGGGCGACAGGCTGATTTGACCGCCCAAACTTTCATGACGTTAGTAGAGTGTAGCGACCCAGTGGACAGTTCCAAAGTGCCACAGACTATTGCCCCAGAAGGGACCCCAGCCACCTGGAGAGTGATAACAAGAGACAGTAAAGACCCTGGGGAGGATGAGCTCTCCCTATTATCTGAGACTTTTGAGGAGAAATTTGCTAAGTTGTTGCTGGAGGAAGGGAAATCCATAGAGGACTTTAAGAAACTATTCCTGCCACCTGGGGGTGTTCCTTCCCCAACACCCCCTCCCACTCCAGCACCTGTTACTGCCCCACCTTCTGTGCCCATGCCAATGCTGACCCCTATATCTGTACCTGCCATTAGTCACGACTCCTACCGAAGGTTGAGAATCTTTTTGGGCACCCTCCCCACCCCACAGGGGGAGGATGACTGGGAGACCTGGATAGACTATGTTGCCCCTCTAGTACTTGAATGGCAATGTTCAGAAGCAGAAAAATGAAAGAGGTTGAGTGAGAGCCTCCAAGGTCCTGCCCTGATTACCATCCATGCCAAATGGGCCAATAACCCCAAAGCAACTGCACAGGACTATCTTGATGTATTGGAGAATGTGTATGGGAGCCCGGATTCAGATGAGGACCTGTGGTGGAGAGTAAGAAATGCCCAGCAGTACTCAGGGGAGCCATTGTCTGTGTATACACCTCATCTTGAAAAGTTGCTACAAGAATGCCTCAGAAAGGGTAGTTTGCCATCAAATGGATTACATCAAACTAGGCTGGACCGGATCCTTAAGTCTGCTCTGTTTTCAGAATTGTTGCTGCTTCAGTTGCGCCTTGCCAACTGACTGGAATCGCCCCCTCTTATGACAAGCAAATGAAAGAAATTCGGGGGGATTGAGCAAAGGTGACCCCAGGAGGAATTTCACCAATATCTGCTGCTACTGCGTAAGTGACAGAGAGTGATCATCCAAGTGGGGTTCAGTGACAAAAGTCAGCACCTAACGAGCACTCTGAGAATGCAAAGGACTTCCGGCCCTGGTCCCAGTTTTTGAAAGTCGAGCTATTAAAGGAAGTCCAAGAGTTGAAGGCAGGCGCCTCTGCAAGGGTTCCTCCCATGGAACAAGATTCTGGTTCCTCTCAGGACGTGATTGCCATGGGGGTGGGAGTGCACCCTCAGGCATCCTCTACGGAGGGTAGCTCCCAGGCTGAAATCAAGGAATTGACTGCCACCCTAAAGGAACTATTGAGACACGTTGCACCCCTTTCACTGCTGCAAACAAATTTTGACCCTGATCCCTTGCTACTACTTCAGTTCCTCATGCAATGGTCTCTCCAAGGATGACCCAAGAGTCTATCATTTGTCACAACTGTAGAAAGGATGGCCATATGAAGAGGGAATGCCGTCTCAGAAAGACTTAGAGAAAGTGGTGAACCGGCTACTAGGAGAGCTTCAGAAAATTAATCAGTGGTCAAGGGGTGCATGAAATGACCACAGTGAAGGCTTTGGACATCCTAACTCAAACCCCTTTGTGGCTAAAAAGTCCATCCAGGCCCCTGCTGCTGTCCCTTCAGACTGGTCCAAAATAGTGGGCCCTTCAATGGAGACTACCATGGCTGTGAATGGTATTCCTACTCGGGCTGTGCTGGACAGTGGATCTCAAGTGACCACTGTATTTAAGGACTGGTATGACAAACACTTATCTGCTGTGCCCTTACAATCCCTGGAAGGCCTACATGTGTGGGGGTTGAGTGACAAGTCTTATCCCTACCTAGGATATGTCCACCTCTGGTTGTCATTTCCTGCAGCTGTAACTGGTGTAGAGGAGCAAGTTGAGACACT
Organism: Neoceratodus forsteri; assembly: GCA_016271365.2. Lineage (NCBI taxonomy): Eukaryota > Metazoa > Chordata > Ceratodontiformes > Ceratodontidae > Neoceratodus > Neoceratodus forsteri. The sequence continues at coordinate 1,507,595 of JADMNL010000030.1, forward strand.
GGCCTTAGTGTGTCCCCCTACTGGACTGTATGATGGGATTCCCCTGTTAATTGGGACCAACATCCATATGTTTGGGAGAGTGGCACAACTCTGTCATGAGAAACAAGGACGAGGAATGGGAGGGCCCTAAGAATTCCCACTCTGATCAAGAGGGCCTATGATTTGCAACAGAACCCCAAGGGAGTGGAACAGGATGAACCGGTAGGGGTCGTGTGGAAGAAGGATCCCAATTCAATGGTACTGGCCCCTAACGCCCAGTGTACCATTCAAGGGGAGGTCCACCTCTGCAAAGATGTCAAGAACAAAATACTGATGTTGGATGTGCCAGGCGATGGAAAATTGCCAGAAGGATTATTGGTTAAGCCCAGCATCTTGCCAGCTCATGCTCATGCCTATGCATGATGAGTGATGGTCCAGATTCATAATGTGTCAGATCGGGAGATCCGGTTGAACAGAGGCTGCACCCTAGCTATGGTACACTGTGCAGACACTGCAGTGTTGCCCAGCAACAAGCACCCTGGCAAGACAATAGCGTGACTCCTGACTTGTTTGATTTTGGTGACTCCCCATTGCCAGCTGAAGGGAAGACTAGAATTAGCCAGAAACTTGCCAAGAGACAGCATATGTTTTTGTTGAAGGAATGGGACATGGGATGTGTCCAGGATGTGGAGCATCACATACACCTGCACGATGAACGGCCATTTTGAGAGAGGTCTCGACGCCTAGCCCCTGCAGACATAGATGATGTGAGAAGACACTTGCAGGAAATGCTCGCGGCTGGTGTGATACAAGAATCCAGGAGCCCATATGCTTCTCCCATTGTGGCTGTGCATAAGAAGAATGGATCTGTGAGAATGTGTGTTGATTATCGAACTCTGAATCGGCGGCCAGCCCCGATCAATACACCATGCCCCGTATACAAGATGCTATGGATTGTTTGAATGGGAGCAAATGGTTCTCGGTGTTGGATCTTCACAGTGGATATTACCAGATTTCAATGGCTCTGGAGAACCATGAGAAGACAGCCTTCATCTGTCCTTTGGGATTCTACGAATTTCTGAGAATGCCACAGGGGATATCGGGCACCCCAGCCACCTTTCAGCGACTGATGTACTTGGACAATGTCATTGTGTTTGGAAGCTCCCTAGAGGAACATGAGAGTTCACTGTTCAAAGTACTAGACTGACTGGAAGATTTTGGCCTCAAGCTGTCCATTGACAAGTGCCAGTTTTTCCAAACCTCTGTGAAGTATGTGGGGCACATAGTGTCTACAGAGGGGATAGAGACTGATACTAGTAAAGTTGAAGCCTTGACTACTTGGTCCCAGCCCCACAATTTGAAAGCTACTTGGCCCCAGCCCCACAATTTGAAAGAACTACAACGTTTTCTGGGATTCTGTGGCTACTACCACCGGTTCATAAAGGACTATTCCAAAGTGATTTGGCCAGTTTTGAATCTTACCCAGGGTTACCCTCCTACCAATCGGAAATACAAAAAGGGGGTCATCAAAGAACCAGACAAAGCATATTTCCACCCAGGTGAACTTTTCAGGTCCCGTTGGACACCTGACTGTGAAGCAGCTTTCCACAAAGTCATATACCAGCTCACCCACGCCCCCATCCTCGCTTATGCCGATCCCACCAAACCCTATGTGCTGCATACTGACGCCAGTCTGCAAGGTCTAGGAGCTGTACAATGTATGAAATCAACTTGTGTAATACCAATTTCAGCTACATGTACTCTGTAACCTAAATTTGTTATGTTTGTCCTCAATGTGACGAGGTACCTTTGGTAACGCCAATTTCAGCTACCCGTACTGTGTAACCTAAATTTGTTACGTTTGTCCTCAATGTGACGAGGTACCTTTGGAAATGAGCCCCTGGCTCAAAGGTTGTAAACTGACTTACAAATAAATAAATAAGACCATGAGGATGGTTTGAGACCAGTGGCATTCGCCAGTAGGAGCTTGACCCCGTCAGAGCAAAACTACCCTGTGCACAAGTTGGAGTTCTTTGTGTTAAAATGGGCCATTGTCGGCCAGTTTCATGATTACCTCTATGGGGCAAAAATATTGGTGAGGACTGACAATAACCCGTTGACCTATGTACTGACTTCAGCTAAGTTAGATGCCATGGGGCATCGGTGGCTTTCTGCATTGTCAACATATGATTATGCTGTAGAATACAGACTGGGCCTGAATCATATTGATGCTGATGCCCTATCCCGGAGGCCCATTTGCAAGAGTGACTGGGTCAGGCTGTCTGAACCTGACATCCGAGCATTGTGCCAAAAGTTTGGCAGAAATGAACAGATGTCTATGGACACAGCAGACTGTTTAGTAAATTGCTTGGGCCCCTCTGACACCTGCATACCGGCTGCATATTGCCACTTTTCTGCTCTAGATATTAGTGCACTACCTCAGTTTGACAATGACAGCATTCAATGGGCTCAATCCCGAGATCCTATGATTCAGCCAGCACCTGACGCCCTTCTTGCAGGAAAAGATGTGTCCAAGTTGCGTTCCTCTGATCTGCGAACTGCTTTATTGTTTAAAGAAGGCCCCAGGTTGAAGCTGCTTAATCAGTTGTTGTATAGAGAGACTGTAGATCGGGGTGGCCAAATAGACAAGCAACAATTGGTCCTGCCCACAGCCTTCAAAGATTTGGTGCTGAGGTCCCTCCACAATCATATGGGCTGATGTTGAACACCATGTAAGGACTTGTAGTCACTGCCTGCAGAGAAAAACCCTGCCTCAGAGGGCTGCCCCCTTGTCAACATTACTACCAGCACTCCAATGGAACTATTCTGCATAGACTTCTTGAGTTTAGAGCCTGATCAGCAAAACATTGGCAATGTGTTAGTGGTTATGGACTATTTCACACGGTATGCACAAGCTTTTCCCACCAAAGATCAAAAAGCATCTACCTTGGCCAAGGTGCTAGTGGAAAATTTCTTCGTCCACTATGGTGCCCCCCAGCTAATTCACTCTGATCAGGGCCGGGACTTTGAGAGTCGGCTAATCAAAGAAATGCTCTCTCTATGGGGGGTGCGAAAGTCAAGAACCACCCCTTATCACCTGCAGGGGGATCCTCAACCAGAACGCTTTAACCGCACCCTGCTAGACTTGCTAGGCACCCTCCACCCAAAAGATAAGCATAAATGGAGCCAGCAGATTAGCACCTTGGTACATGCAGACAATTACATGAAGAATGATGCTACTGGGTTCTCTCCCTACCACCTCATGTTTGGAAGAGAGGCCCAGCTGCCTGTTGATGTCTGTTTTGGGGTTTCTCCCAGGGGTCCGAGCAGAAGATTACCTGCAATATGTACAAAAACTGAAAGCTCAATTGAACCATGCCTATCAACTGGCCCAGACAATGGCCACCAAAGGAAATCTAGCCAACAAAGAGAGACATGATAGAAAAGTAAAGGCTCAAGAGCTTAGGCCTGAAGACTGTGTGTTGTTGCGAAATTTAGGATTGCATGGTAAACACAAAATTGCTGATCGATGGCACCATCTTCCCCACGTCATAGTTGGAAAGTTGGATGATTTGCCAGTGTACAAAGTGCGCCCAGAGAATAACTTCAAAGCTGTCAAGACCATGCACCGTAACAACTTGCTACCTATTGGTCAAGTTATAATTGAGGCTGAACCCACCGTGATTGATTCCCCCTGGACCAGTGACTCGTGCTGCTGCAAGAAAGAAACAGAGTCAGCCTGCCCCATGGTTGCCAATTTAAGACTTCCCCCCGCAGCAGGGCCAGAATGATAGTGACTGCCAGTCTAACTCGGATGACAGTGAGTGTGATAATGCCTATTACTCCTCATGAACTGAGTCAGTTGTTTCGTGGAAATCCTATGTTGAATTATGGGGATGAAGCTGGGCCTTCTGGACTGCCTAACACCCCGGCATCATCCTTGGAGCCAATGCTCCCTGAAAGTGAAGTGCAAAGTATCATGTCTGAGGATGCTGAGTCTTTGTGTATCATGGAACTGTATGATTTGCCTAAAGGACAGGCTGATGGTATGAGTCTTTCTGGTGACATGCCAGAACTTAAGGAACACTATGAGAGTGCTGACAACCCCCTTCAGTGCCAGAGTGTTTTCAAAATGAGCCAAGTGTTGTAGAAACAGAGACTACAGAGCAAGGGTCTGACAGTGCTCCCAGCTTGGACATTCCCCTTCATGTAGAGGTACCCCTCACAAGTGATGAAAGCTCCAAGACCATTGCTGAAAGTACAGAGACTGTGGTTGTTCATCCCAGAAAGACTGGCTGAGCTGTCAAGCCAGTGGTGTGCTTCAGTTACAATTCCCCCAGGAGGCCAGTGGATTTGCCTCTCAATGTAGTCCACAAAGGTGTTTATGTTTCTCAGAGCTCACTGCCCAAATTGAGCTTGATGGCCCATTCCAGGTTACTTGTTTTGCCCTCTCACCATGGTGCCCTTGCCCCATCCAGCCCCAAGTTAGCTGATAGGGAAGGGCCCCCTCTTGCATTGTTTAGAGTACAATAAGTTATTACATGATTCTGTGTAGTAATGTTCAATTTACCTGTGTGAAATATGCATAACGTATTGTCAGAATGAAAATGATATAGTGGAGTACATTGAAATGTATAGTAAAGTGACAAGTTATGCCAATTGATGAATCAGATAGTACTTGTATAGCATGCTAATGGTATAAATATCTTGTATATATTGCATTTTCAATGTTATGATGGTACAGACTTGACGCAGACGCCAAGTTTTCCCATGCAGTGAAGGGTGTAACCCCCCTACAAATGGGGTTCCCAAAAAGTCTTCCTTAAGCTTGCCTAAATGCTCACTGTCAGGCTGGTGTCCTGTGTTTTAGCAGTTTAAATGTGATTACTAGAGCCTGTATAGCCTCTGTGTACTGTCTCTTTAAGAGCTGCCTGATTACAGCATAAGTAGTCTGAGAGGGACCTCTGTTGAAAGATGTAATCATTTGCTGAAAATCATTTAGAGTGATAATGATTATGTAGTTTGTCTAACATACTTTCTTTACAGCAAGGACTGTTTTGCTTGTTTCCACTGTTTTGGCCCTGGACTGCAAATTGGACCAATCATTTCTGGTGGGACCTAAAATGTAGCCGGACTACAGGAGCTGTCTGAAGTCAAAATCTGTAGGAACTGTAGTTTTGAGCTTTTTGTGCCTTTTTTGCAACTGAAGGGGGATCTTTTGCTTTGACTGACAGCCAAATCAGCCAACCAAACCTTTTGGATCTGAGGGAATTCCCCAAGCTGCCTACTGTTTAGGGCAGTTCTGAGCTGGGAAGTGAAATGAGAAGAGCTCAAGTTTTTTTGGGCAGCAATCCTGAGTGGATTCACATGGAAGAACTGTGAAAAGGCTCAGTTTTTGGCTTGCATGTCTGCCTGCTGCTCCTGAGAGGGCGAGAAGAGAATTATTTTGGACTAAATCCAAGTTTGTGTGACTAAAGTAAGCTACTGAAGTTGGCCAGGCTCAACCTGAAAAAGAACGAAGATTTTGCTGAATGTGATCAGTCTGTCAGGAGTTCCAGCTACTCCTAAGCTCCCGGTGTGTGCAGAGACTTTGCAATTGTGACCGGGGAGCGCTTTGCCTGGTACAGTAGAATTCTCTTACATGTAAATGTGCTATGAGCTGCTAGTGGGTCGTGAGTTAGTTCCCCACTGTGTGAACTGTGTTCTGCTTGCTGTAAGCTGTATCCAGCCCAAAATGGACTGCATCTGAATTTGTCTTCATGCGGTCTGGGCCTTGCCAGACTGGCCCAGCCAGACTACCCACTGCACAGAGAAGCCATCAACGAGAGACTTGCCTAGGGATCAGCTCCCTGTTCCATGCTTTAACAGGAATGACACCTCTGCGACTCATGTGGGCCCTGCTTCTCCTGGCATTCCAGATCAACCACCTGCAGTCTCGATTTTTGTCCAGCCTGTGTCCAGTCTTGGGTATCGTGAGTAAATACCAGGGTAGCTCCCTGCAACAGCAGCTTAATCTGACTGTGTCATCTGATTGTCTTTTGTTTCATTTCCTTTACGAACTGAGCCCTCTGGCTCCAGATTACAAATATTGTGTAATTTGCATGTTGTGTTTTCCATCACAGGGTCCCAAACAGCTGCGACGGCGGCCAACCCCAGGCAACAGTCCTGGCTAGCCCATCTCTTCTCCACCTGGGTACCCAGAGGTGTGACTGTGTGGGGGGACTCAAAGCACATGCATAACTGCTTGATAGATATAACCTTTAAGCTAATTAACCTGATTTTTCCCTTCCCTTGTACAAGTCCCCTGAATAAATCAGATCTAACTTTTTCTGCATGTATTCTGACTGTGGTTCCAGTTTGTGCTCAAAGTACTGTACTGTTGCTATTTGCTGTGCATAACCTTGTTTTACAGGGGGTTTCCAGGATCGAGCCAGAGGAACCAGCCCTGGTGGTAAGTGCAAACAGTATGTGTACTTACGTGGTGTACCAGGGGTATTGTGAAAGTGATCATTGTACAGTGTTCAGGACACTAGAGGGGAAAGAGTGGGGTTACAGTGTCCTGGAGGGCTGTGCCCAGGTTAGCTTGACTGCTACTAACCCTGACCTCTGGGTGGAGGCACCCGTTTCAGAACTCAGCCCCCTTAACCTTCTACTAGCCAAGCAGGCAGGGATAGTAGCCCTTGGGATAGCACCACCTAGGGGTTACACCTGGCAGTTGGGGTTCAATGCCAAAAAGTGCAAGGTGCTACATTTCGGGCCAAAAAAAACAAGAAGGAGCTACCAGCTGGGGAAGGGGGGTTCAGCTAGTCATGACATAGGAGGAGAAGGATCTGGGGGTGAATATAACAGGCTCAATGAACAACTCAACACAATGCAGGAAGGCAGCTGCAAAGGCCAACAAAATGCTGAGGTTGTATTGCCAGGGATATAACTTCAAGGAGAGGGGAGGTGATCCTGCCATTGTATAGGTCACTGATTAGGCCGCACCTGGAGTACTGTGTGCAATACTGGTGCCCATACCTGAAGAGGGACATTAAGTTACTGGAGGGGGTGCAGCCCAGGGCAACAAAGATGATCCAGAGACTAGGGAACATACCCTACATGAGCAGGCTGAGGGAGCTGAACATGTAACACTGGAGGAGAGGAGAGATGGGGATATGATTGAAACCTTCACGTACATGAAGGGAATAAACAAGACAGGTACGGAGGGACTATTCAAGTTAAGGGGGTAGGGACACTCAAGGCCACACTCTCAGACTGGAGTGAGGGAAGGTTCAGGAGGGAAATAAGAAGACACTTTTTTATGGAGAGAGTGGTGTATAGGTGGAACACATTGCCTGCGGAAGTGGTATCCTGTAGAACAGTAGACTGCTTCAAAAGGGGATGGGATAGGGTAAGAGGGTGGGTCAGGGAGGGGCAGCTGCAGTATAAAGGTTGCTAGCTGCACACTCGAGCAGACTCAGTAGACCATAAGGCCTTTATCTGCTGGCAAATCTGTATGCTCGTAACTGTGAGAGCAATGCAGCAAAGTAATTGAGAGAGAGTTTTGTGAACTTTAAAATTTGGACTGTGTGAGAAGTGACAGTTTCAAAAAGAGAGAGCTCTAAGGCAGAAACGATCCAACAGGTCCAAAAGAAATGTAGCGACAGTATAAATGTGCTGGATGGTGCTAAGAGCGAAAATGAAGTTGTGTTTAAAGTAAATCAGTAGAACACAAAGATCCAACAAGATTTCTAGCAATTTTTGAACTGTGTGTGTGATGGAAAAAGTTACAGCTGCCATTTTGTGGTGTAGTCAGCTAATGTGAACAACGCAGTGCCATCTTGGACAAGTGTTTCAAATGCAGAAAAAGTTTCAAGTGGTTGTGCTAAATGTTGTGGAACAAAATTCAAAAGCCAGGCAGCCTGTTAGTGAACTGTTACACGTGAGTTTAAAGCCAAATTTCAGTGTGACTGCAAAAACAGTAATTTGGGACTTGTGTGTTTATTTACAGAAAATGGTATACAGCGACCCAATTACCAACTCCATGCCAGGGTGTGGGTTGCACAACAAGAAAGAGAATTAGCTCACTGTGAACAACTGTATAATTGTGAGTCAGCACCATCCGATGTGGCTTTACCAAATTTTCCTGTCAATGTATGCATGGTTTGTTTAAAGCCAGAGGGGATGTTCTGCTAGTTCCCCATTGCACAGACTGTTGCAAACAATTTGGAATAAGTAAAATAAGTGGCACAGTAGTAGCAAAAGCAAAAACCATCCACTTAGCTCTAACTTGGACTTTGACAGGGGACGCTGTCTGATCAGAGTAGCAGCAGGCTGGGTGCAGTCAGAGAGATCCCATTGAGTTTGTCAAAGAGTTTTTGGAAAATGTCTGTGCAGATACTTTGTAAGGCCAGGAAGAGATGGAATTTTCCACGCCGCTGAGGGTGGATTAGGATGCTGCAGATGCAGGTTCTGTAGATCCTTGGATGGAAGGCCCAAGCCCAGGCCTCATGGGAGAATCTGAGGTAGAAGAATCTTTGTGTTGGGAGGCCAATGCCTCTGAGTAAAGTGAAGAATGGACAATTTCAGGAGCTGGTGCAACTGTCAGCTCCTGGGCAGAGATTGTGGAAGAAGAAGAAGCTGCAATGGCTATGGTGGGACCCAGTGAGTCACCATTAGCATTGGCTTCAATGGAGCCTCTTGAGCCCAAAATGGAGGAGGGCTCTAGAGATGTGCCATTGAGTGCAGAGGTGGACTGCTTTTACTCTGCATTGTGTGTTCGAAGCTGGCTCAGCCAGGAATAGCCACCCCAAGCCATGCCACTGAGTTGGAGTTGGCCAAAAGTAGCAAAAAGAAAAAATAATTTTTTAGATGTGCTGTGGCCAAGTATAGACAGACATACCCTTTCTTCTCGAAGAATTTGGGAAGAAATTGAGGAAGCTTTGTGCCAACCAGCATCCGAAATTAAATTTGTCAGAGTAAAAGTGTGTAACGAGAGACTTCAGTTCTGGAAGTGTGGCAGGACTTTGTTAATTCATTCAGTGAGAGTGGTGGACAAGGCTGGCCAAGAGACATTTTACAATGTTCCTGTGGTTCATCCAGATGGGGAAACAGTCTATGCCCCACACCTCCAGTGGTACTACTCATAATGATGCCACTCAGCAGAAAATGTTCCTGCTTGCCAAGTTGAATGCAGCAATGCCAGCTCAGCATTTGCCACCGAAGAGGCAGCAACAGAGGAAGAGGTACCTTTCTTCTGGTGTTCCTGGCTCATCTGCAGCAGCATCCAGGTTCAGCTCCAGCAGCATCCAGCTTCATCTGCAGCAGCTTCCAGGTTCAGCTCCAGCAGCATCCAGCTTCATCTGCAACAGCGTCCAGATTTGTCAGCCCAGCAGCAGGAGAAGATTTCCAGTCCAGGTCCAACAGGAGATCATGGAAGCATCTGATCCAAAGATCTTGTCTGTCCAGTAGCCAAAGATCATCAAGCTGCAAGCCCAGGGAGGTGATGTTGACATCCATCTGTTGCCTAGAAACTGGGAAGATGCATTTTAAACTGTAATTTGACTGTTTTACCTACACTTAAGGATGTCCAGGGAACTTTGTTTCACCTATAGACTATCCTGAACTAGACTGCAATGCTAGAAGGCCTTGTGCCTGTCCAAGAACTGTGCTTCAGCAGGCTCCAGCCTAGGAGGGACTCTATGTGTAGTGCCTTGGCACTCTGGACTGATCCTTAGAATATCGAACTTGTAGGGCTTCCCTTTCCCAAAATGCTTTTGTAAATGCGTTTGTGTTTTCTCTTTTTGTACTTTTATACAGAAAAAACACTTTTAAAATGCTTTTTGGGGTTGTGCAGTATCCACAGTGGGAGGGTGTTTGGTCACTGTTTGGTTTTACAGGTTGTGTTTGTTTGCAGAATGTGTTTTGCAATGCTTTCTTTTGCAGGTGTTCCTGAAAGAAGGCAAGAAGACATAAAGAGGATTTTTTGGGACTCATCAGAGTCCTCTTGTGTGGAGTTGCTAGGTTTTGTGTAACTGTGTAGTACAATGTCTAACCATTTTTTCTGCTTTGCAGGTGTAGAGTGTTTTTGTAGTTCTTAGATTTAGGAAATGTACTGGTAAATGCATGTTTCTAAAGTGGGCTACAATTTCTTTTGGTGTAAAATGGTTTTTGGGTTTGGGCAACTGGTAGGTAGCATAGGTCAGATAGATTTTCTCTAGAGGGCTGGGGGGAAGGCAGGTTGGTTGCCCTGATTCTAAATCGGGGTCGTCAATGATGTCTGTTAGGACATGCTTCAAGCAGTTTCTTGGAGCCACTGAGAATCCGTAGATAGTACAGTAGTAGGATAGGAGCTGAAGTTTCTTCAGAGGGCCTCTATCTTTTAGTGTTACCTGCCTGTGCCTGGCACATGGTAGGGGAGAACCTGATCAACCCTCCCCATAGGGAGCATGGAGGTAGAATGACCTGGTACTAGGCCACAATCTGGCTGCGGACAGCCAGTGGTCTGGTTGAGGTGAGTGTAACCACCCAGTCCCCTGGGATTAGTAGAATCCTATCAGTATTAGTGTTAGGCAGGTAAAACAGGCAGCTAGTAAGGAGCTCATTGGGGCTGCTTACACAATGACATCATTGTTTACTCAGTTAGCCTGAGGGAAGAATGATTATGTAATTTGGAACTCTCACAGCAGCAGCATAACCATTTCTGAGTCAACTGTTCTGGGGAAGTTTTAGAATGTTCAGTGAGTTCATCAGTGACAGTTAGAGTGGCAGGAGCTCTGCCAGTGGGGCTCTGTGTCTGAGGGCTCTGTGTTTCTCACCCTAGTTTGGATTACAATTACCAGCTTCCAGTGAAGTGGTGGAGACCTTTTTTCAGCAGGAGTCCTTGATGGTCACTCCTGGGGAAGTGAAAGGGACTGCTAGTTCAGTGGTTCCAAGGGGCAATCCCCTGAAGGTTCTTGTGTGTGTACAGCTGCCTTTGAGAAGGACTTTGTGAGATACTGTTCTGACAAGCTACCAAGGGAAAGGGTGCATTCTGTGTTGTTTCCATGCCTAGAGGAAGCAGCAACAAGTCTATGAGTACAGTGGGAAAAGGGAGCTTTCTGGGTTGTTTCCATGCCTAAAGGAAGGAGCAACAATTCTATAATTACAGAGGGGATAAAGGAGATTTCTGGGTTGTGCCCATGCCTAAAGGAAGGGACAACTAGTCTGTGGAATAGAGTACTTCATGGGTTGCTTCCATACCTAGAGGAAGGAGCGACTATTCTGTGAGTACTAATTTGAGAGACAAGTTCTCTATTTAGGGGTTTGTTCTGGTGTGTGTGTGTGCCCATAGATAAGGCTAGATCACACCTGTCAGTGCCCCTTGTTCACCCAAGTGAGTGAAATGAAGTTCGGAGTCTTTAACATTTCAGTGGGGAATGGAGGTTTCTGTGGTGTAACCCTGAAGGAATGGCAAAGACTGTCGGTTGGGGCAAAGGGTGGGAGGAACGCCATCTGGAAGCTTACAAGGCAGAGCTAACTGATTCATGAAAGGGCAACAGTTTACCCTGAGCAAAGTCATTGCTGCGGGATGAGGTGTGTGGCACAGTCCACAAGTATACACCTATTGGGAAAGAAGATGTTCTGAGTGTGTGACCGAGTCCACAGGTATACACTCTTGGGAAATGGAAATGTGTTTTGGTCCATGGCACAGTCCATGAGCATACACCATGGGGAAGAGAAAGGAATTGTTTCTGTAGAGAACTGTACTGCCTAGCAAGGAGAGTTCTAGAAAATGTACCTGTTTGCCATGACCGACCCTTGGGGGTCCATTGATGCTTTAGTAACAACTGTTGAATAAAGCCATACTGCAAAATCCCAGCTGCTGTTTTGGACATTCTGATCCTTGCTTCTGTGTGGAATTAATGGGACCCCCCCCCAGAAGTTAAGACTAGCATGCATCTAGCATCCTCTCCCCTGGACCTGGTTGTAGTTGCAAAGGTTCATTTTTAGTTCTTGTACCCCAACCCCCTTCCTCTAGATAATGAGCCTGGTATACATCCTAACACTAAGGGTGGTACCAATCTTAGAAACTCTGCCAAAAGTAAATGGTATGCCATTTGTCAGTACTAGTCCTGTTTCATGGGGGGAGGGTGTCCAACTTGCCAGAAGTGGTGTGGGGGTTACATACCCATATCCACAGCTGGGTAGAATGGAACAGAGTGAGGGTGAGAGACTTGCTCAAGTTCACACAGTGATTATTTGGCTCCAGTGGGTTTGAACCTCTTATCACTTGGTTCTAAAACCAGTGCTCTGATCATTAGACCACAACCTCTAATTTATAAAATTTAGCTTTGCTGTCTTAAGTAAGGCACGTTTTCATTTCTGCTAGTATCTGCTGTGCATGTTCTGGCTTTTTTTATTGAATTGAACTTTTTATACACATTACAACGAATACATTAACTCCATGACTTGACACAAACCTTTACATTTACAAAAAAGGAGAAAAAAAAAGAGACAACCTCAAAAAAAGAAAAAAGAAAAAAACTGGAACTGTGAATCAATAGTTCTAAGACATTCATATTAGAACATGACCATACGTCTACAGATATTTCTAACTCAAATAACTTAAAATACCTAATGAGACAGCAAAACTGAAAAATAAAAATAATACAGCAGTGGCCTGAGTTCATTTTGGTAACCTGATGTTCAGTGTTTTAACCTCCTATCACTCCATACAAGGTCTTTTTAAGATACGTTTGTTATCTGTTCCAGCACTGTCATGCCCTCCCTTACCTTCAGGTAACTGAAGAAGGGTAGCCAGTGTGATTTAATCTTTTCTATATTTAGTCTCACTGTAGCCTTTAGCCACTCCATCTGCAAGAATGATTTACAGTTTGTTAACCAGCCCTCCAGGCCGTGTTGTGCTGATTGACGCCATCTTTGTGTAATGGCTTTGTTGGATGCCACAATCAAGATATAGCGGTATTTGTTCCACTTCGAGGTAGTCCCTGCAGGCCCAAACCTTATATCAACTATTTAATATGAAGTGAGTGGGGGGCATATTAAACATTTTCCCAGTAGCCTGTGCCACATCTTCCCAGTAAGACTGCACTTTGACGCAGCTCCAAAATATATGCTCATGTGTCCCATTTTGTGGTCATTGCCGTCAGCACTTGTCGGAATTTTGGGGTTGAAGTGGCAGTGGATGCTGGGTGTCCTAAAGTATCTTGGAAGCACTTTCCACTGGTGTTCCCTCCAGGAATTTGATGCCGTGGCCTTTATAACCCCAGCCCAACATTTGACCCATTCTTATTCTATCAATGTTACTCCTGCTTCTGCCTCCCACTTGTTTTGACGTGCTTGCAGAGCCAGTATGTTTCATATCAAGCATATTCCATATAACTTGGAGACCCAGGGTTTATAATGTTGTCTTCTAGAGTCATTTCAGCTAAGGCTGTGAGGGGACCTACTTCCTGTGCTAACTAGGTTTTCCATGGTTCCTTTTTCACAAAATCTCTGATCTGCAAGTAGCTGTAAAAGTCTCACTGCAGTAGCGAAAACTCCCTCTGCAGCTATGTTAAAGATGTTATACCAGCTGCATTAAAAACTTGACCTAGGCTGCATAAACCCATCCACTCCCATGTTTTATAGGTGGGGTCCATCCTGCCTGGTTCGTTTATTTTTATTTATTTTTTATTCTTGTAGGCCTGATGAGCAAAATGCCTGTCTTTACAGGTGACAAGTGGTTGAAACCCTGTTGCCTTCCTTATGGGGGTAAATTTGCATGCACCAGTGCTTTCCTTCTCCCTGGTGAGGGCACTTTGCTATGTTCCCAGCATGACCCCTGCATATTTGTTACCAATCGCCTTCAGGTCTTGGGTATCTAAGGATTATAAAAGCTTGTGTTGCCAGGTCTCCTTCTCCTTCCAGTATTACCTAGCATATAGCTAGGGACTTTGCACTCCTCAGTTGCATTAGCAAATGCTGAATCTGGCTGGCCTGGAATATTCAGCCAATGATGTCACTCCTAACTCTCCCATATCCTTCAATAAATTGAGGGTTGCCCAAGGGACCCTGGGTTTGCTCCCCCCAGATGAATTTCGACCAAGGCCTTATTATCCTTTTCCAAGTGTGCTGTGGTATTGAAATGGGGAGGGAGAAAAATAGGAAAAGGAACCTCAGGAGAATATTCATACAGAGTGTTTCCACTCTCCCTGCAATGCTCAATAGAAGTTCATTCCACTGTTTGAGATTTTCCTCCATTGCCTGCAGGAGGGTGGGGTAGTTGACCTTAAATACTTTATTTGAATCCTTAGGATCTGTATGCCTAAATACCTAAAGTGGGTCTGTACCCACTTACTGGGGCATTTCTGTTGCCACTGTGGAGGGACCCACACTCAGTAGCAATGCTCCAGATTTATCCTTATTACCTTTGAAGCCTGTCACCTTTCTGCATCCTTTCAGAATGTGCTCTAGGGGAGGGAGGTTCTCAACCGGGTCCTGTAAAAACAAGAGGGTGTCATCTGCGTCAAGCACTATCCAGACCTCCTCCCTCCAATCCAGATACCCTGGTTCTCAGTGGAGGCCCAAAACAGTACTGCCATTGGTTCAATACGCAGGGCAAACAATAGAGAAGAGAGGGGGCAGCCCTGCCTCATACCCCTTTCTATTGGTAATTTCCCAAGAGAGAACTCCATTAACACTCACTCTGGCCAGTGGGTTCCTCATAAAGGGCTTTCACCCTTTGTATGTACTACCCAGATTGAATGCAGCCAAAGTATTTTCTAAAAAGGGCCAATCCAGGCAGTCAAACACTTTCTCTGTGTCGATCGCTAGTAGCATGCTTGGCGTATCTCTGCCCTCCATTAATATCAGGACATGTAAGCAATAAGACACGACAGGTGTGCATTATGGTGTGATAACCACACTCCTAGGGGTGTAGTTAGGCACGAGGCCGAAGGCCAAGTGCAGGTCGTCCCTAGGAGTGCGGTTATCACACCGTAATGCACAACCCAGGAGTGTCTTATTGCTCTTATAAAATGTCCCTTTATTTTTAGAAGTAGTTTTTTTCATTTTTAAACACATTTTTAAATAAGTAAAAATGTAAGTGAACCTGTGCTTTTAACATAAAATAGTCCTTCCGCATATTGGTGCTAGATTAAAGTAATATTATGCAGTGTGTGCCTCCCTGCCTACTTAAGCTTCATTTCCCATGCCAGCACAAATGCTGTTTTTCTCATTCTAATTATGACACATATCCCCGTTATTTTATTTCGTTCTCCTCACTCTGTAGACAAAACTAAAAGGAAGCCATAACAGAGGCTTCTCAGTTCCCCAGTGCTGCAAGTATGAGCGTGGTTCAAAACTGCCATACTCACTAACAGCATCATGAACTGCTCGCTCTGTCCTAAAAGATAAACAGCAGGGTGAGTCATTTACCACCTTTTCTCTTTGTTTATATAGTATTATTGCTTACTTTCTTCATTCTGTTTTTTTTTTCCTCTGTGTTTCCCCACATTCAAGAAATGGAATGTTTACCATGGAATACAGGGATTCAAAATTCTGCTCAGTTCTACTAGCAGAATGTTTCTCTACTAAAATACTGTACACACAGACAACAAAGGCCTGTTTTAGAGCCAGAGACTCAGTTATCTCACTTGTCAGGGAAAGCAGAAGAGATTTCCCTGATGAGCAGGTAAAGATAGAAGGGGGATTTTTCACTGTTAGCAAACAAACAGTTGCAATGAAAACTATAAACAACAATCTGAGAAGTGACAATATCCCATGATATACCACACCCTGGAGTGCATTATTGCTATTATGAACTGGATCCCATATATATTTTAACAAAATAAACAAAAAAAGTCTGTAGAAAAATGTTTTAATGACACATTCTAATGTGTAGGAACACACTGATAGAAAATAGTTCATTTAGATTTTACAGTGGGTAGTATGTGGTGTTGTTGTAATGCTGTCCTAGTATGATGAGAAACAGCAGGTTATGTGTACTAGAATGACTTATTTTTTGCATTTTTTTCTTTAATTTGTTGTTGCTTGTTCAGAGGGGGAGAGAAGGTTTTGCGTCACTGAGTAGGAATCACGCTGGCAATCCAGTCCGGCGAAGCATGCTGTCAAAGAATTTTTTTAACAGCTGTTATCCGAACATACAAATTAGTTTTTGAGTTGACACTGCTCTCGAAAATAGCCTCACCGGCCTCTCACCGGGGCGAATTTACCTGTGGCACCAAGGCGTGTGGGCTGGAAGGGCCACCCACACCGCCTGGAGGCGGCCCCCCAGCAGGCAGGGCCTGCCGAGGAGCCCTTCCCATAGGGTTGACATATGACCTCCCTATAGGGAGGGTCAAGAGAGGGCTACAAAAGGAGCTGTCCCAGGGGATCTCACCCTCCTAGAACAGCTCTGCAACCGAAGTTGAAGTTGACCGTGGTTTTGAACAGCTCCGATCCCGGCTTTTTGTCTGCGTTCCTGGTCCGTCGCCGCTTGCTCCTAGTCTAGTTGTTTGTCTGGCCGGCTTTTCGTGGTGCCTTTTTCCTTTTTTCCAGGTTTCTGGTAAGTTTGTTTTTCCTTTTTTGGGTCCTTTCTGGTTTTTGGGAGGGTTTTTCTGGGCCCCTGCTCCCGCGGTCATGGTTTTTTTCCCTCTATATCTCCTAGCCAGCCTTTGGCCCAGCAGCTTACTCGTATGCACGGGTTTTCCATTGTGGAGCATAGATTGGGACTCCTGGCTTGCTCTTTGGGTGTGAGGAAGTTACTGGGGTTTCCTCGCTCAGCGAGGGCCTTGTCCCCATGCCTAAGTTTACTCGAGCGCATGGCAGTGGGCTGACTTTGGCACTTTTATTCCCTTTGTTTCGCTTCTGCGGTTTAGTGTTCCTCTCAGCAGGCCTGCAGGAGAAACCCCTCACGTGGTGGTCCTTGAAAAAAAAAAAAAACTACGAAGAAAATTTTATAGTTTCCCCTCAGTGTTCTGGAATCCCCAGTGTTGTGGCTGTCTCCGGTCCCATATTTTGACAAATTCCTTCCTGTCCCCTGTTGGGCTGCTCCGGCAAACACCACAACCAGCCAGCAGCAGGCCTTGTGTCTTGCTTGGAGCGGCTCCGCTTTGGGTATTTTCTGTGGGGGGGAAACAACTCTTCCTTTATGCCTGCTCCAGCTGCTCCTGCCGGGCTTCCTCGTGGCAGTTTTTATTTTCCCCAAGGCCTTTTAATGTGCTGAATTTGGAGTAGTTGTAATTTTATAAGCTGTCCTATTAAATTGTGTTTGAATTTTCTTAGGGTGCTGTTATTGGATTAGTTGTAATTTCATAGCTGTTCCTTTTAGTTTGTGTTTGTATAGCCCCTTTTTCAGTTTTCAGGTTTGTTTTTTTTTTGCTTGATTCTCTCCCCCCCCCTTTATTAAATTTCTCAATCTGGGCATTAATTATAAAAAAAAAAAAAAAACTTTTAATTATATTCTCTGCTTGGGCTGGGCTTCCTCTCCTTGGCTTTTGGGAAATTTCTTTCGCCCCCTTTTTTGCAGTAGTTTTCCTGATGAAATATGTTCGGTCTGGTTAGTCCCTATCCCTGTTTTGTGGGAATCGAACATGGTTTGTGTCCGGTATAGCTATCCCAGCCTGGGATTGCGGCGGGAGAGAGAGAGTGGGGTATGGGAGGAAAGGAGAAAATCTGCAGGCGGGGGTGGGGCTGTGGCTGCGTTTCAGTGGTTTTCCTTATGATCTAGGTTCCGTCTTGTAAGCTCTATCCCTGTTTTGGTGGGTTTCGAACATGTCCTTGGTGTTCGGTATAGTTTTTCAGCCTGGGTTTGTGGGGGAGAGAGAGTTGGGTAAGGGATGAAAGGAGAAAATCTGCTGTCAAGGGTGGGGGCTGTGGCTGCGCTAGTTACAGCCTAATCTTTAGGAGTTCTTGTTAGACAGGGAGTGGCTCTAGTGAAAAGGTTTTTTTTTTTCTCTCCCCTTCGGAGGGGGGGGTCTTCTTGGTTTAGTTCTAACAGGAAGAGTGCGCGGCATAGGGAGACTGGGGAATAAGCAGACAGGCTAGGTAGGGCATTCAGTTATAGTGAGGATATAAGGGTAGAAATATCTTATGAAGGACAGGATGGAATTGTATTAACTAATGTTTTGTCTTATAGATATTGCATCGTGTACACTGCCTTGCCCCTTAATATCAATAGCTAAAATGTCTGAAATGCAGAATAACCACTTTCTGGACAACCAGTCCACCCAAACCCCCATGCAGGCGCAGGGCACTGGTCAAGACCTTATGGTGCCGGGAAGCCAGCCACAAATTGTGGCACATGCTATCCCAGTGCAAGGGCAAGACCAAGCCTTCCTCGAGGCTCTGCAATGCCTGAAGGACATTGGGGGATCTGATTGGCTGTCAACCATGTCCCGGTTAGAACCAGAAATACTAGTAGCCCAGCAAAACAGGCAACTGAAAACAGTGGCAGACCCCTTAACATGCCAGAACACAGGCCACAAGAACCAGTGGATGATGTGGGGCGGCAGCCTAGGCGTAGCCAGCCATCAGCCCGATGGTTAGAATCCATGGCTCAGAAAAAATCTGTTGCTAAAAAGGGGCAGGGCAGGCAGACTAAGCAAAAGTCTTCACCAGTGGCAGAGACGGAGAAAAAAACGGACGGGGGAAAAATGGAACAGAGCGGGGGGGAACGCACCTAAGGCGCAAACAGAAGAGGAGAATGATGACGTGGAGCGAGTAACGGTGGCCCAGCCACAGAGGGGTGAGTATGAGGAAGATCAGGCCAGTGATGTATCAATAGATTTAGTGTGGTCTGAATCTGATAGTGAGGGAGTGCAATATAGCGACAACATAGAAAGGCTGCCATTGGAATCGACGGAGGAAGCAAGGCATAAGAAAGAGAAAAAGAACCTTGAGGACATGGTCAGGGCCAAAAAGATAAGGGAGCGTAAACGGAAGAGGGCGGGGCACAAGGTGGACAAGAGGGGAGGACGTGCCCAAAAAACAGTCAGTAAGGAACCCCTAGGAAGAAAAAGGGGGAAAAAGGTAAGCAACCAGTCAAATCTACAGGGGACTCCAGGGTTCAATCCGGGGCCGGTGATAACGGGGCATCAACCATGGCAGCAGAATCCCTTTATGTGGCCCTTTTGTATGGGTCACTGGAAATATGCCCTTCACTTGGCCAGCAGTGACGCCTTGGGGCTCCTTACCCCCTGGTTTCACAGCAACCCCGCAGGGTGGAATGCCCCCACCATTGGGGGGCCCCTGGTATATCCAACTAAGGAACCTGGTCAGGGTACCTCACTGGGCATGGCCGGGGCTGCTGGGTCAAGAGAGGATGATAGCTTAGGGACACACCACTTGGACAGATCTGCAATAGCAGGAACCGATGCAGCTCAGGTAAGTCACAAAGGAAATGTACAACAGAACACCAGGGTGTTGGAGCCTCGCTCAGTCAGCCTCACTCCATTTTCTCCCAAAGTTATAGGGGGGAAGGGGGTAATGCACAAAGAGCAGCGGTTCACGTATGGACAGGCGCTGGGCTTCACGCATTACAACCCCTCCCAACTAACGAGGAGAACAGGACATCAGGCTCACAAGAGCAGGAAATTATAGCCACGAGAGTGGATAGCACTCCAAATACTGCAATGGGGGATAAGTCAACCAGCGCAGTATCCAGATCCCCAGAGCATTGGGCTTATGCTGGGGTAGAAGACCCATTAGGGGATCACTTACCTGACACAGTCCGGGAAAAAATATGGAAAGGGGAATTCATAGACATGTTCTCTTTACTGCATAGGGAAATCCCAGAGGTGAGTGACGAAAAAGGGTATAAACAAGAGAGGCCACAGCGACCAAAGGTACCATTCACATTTGAGAATTGGGCAGCCGCCTTTGACATATTTATGTCAGTTTATGGGATGAAGCACCCTGATAAACTAATTGCACTTTTAAAATACAGGGATACCATAAAATTTGCACACCTCTCATTTGATGGATATGCATGGTTGAAATACGATGAGCAATTTAGTCTAAAGCTATCCAGGCAACCCAATCTCAAATGGGAAAACACACACATAGACCTATGGGTTCGTTATATGATGCGGGGACGGCCTAATGTTGTGACATACATGGATAGTGGCCATGTTATTGCAAAGCAATTGAGTGAAGAACACAGGAAAGAGCAGAAAGGGGCAGGGAGGAAGGCCTGTTACGACTAAAATAGAGGAAAATGTTTTCATTCCTTTTGTAAGTACGGGCACATCTGCAAGTCATGCGGAGGAGAGCACAGGTTCTCCGAATGTACACGGCAACCCCCCAGAACATCAAGCATCGAGGGAGCAAGCAGCGAAAAGGGAAAGGGGGCTGGGAAGTTTGGCTAACTCACCAGTACGATTAGATAGGATGGCCCCCTGGCTCGACTGCTACCCCAAAAAATCGGCTGCAAAATATATACACGATGGTTTCAGGTATGGGTTTAGGATACCATACAAGGGCCCCAGGGTAGAAACCACAGCACGCAATCTGAAGTCTGCAATTTTGCTTCCCGACATCCTGGGGGCAAAAATTGCTAAAGAGGTGGAGGCAGGCAGGGTGGCTGGACCATTTGACCAACCCCCAGTGCACAACCTCAGAGTATCCCCATTGGGGCTGGTTCCCAAAAAGGAAGCAGGGGAGTATAGGCTCATACATCACCTGTCCTACCCAAAAGGTAATTCAGTAAATGACTTCATTAACCCGGAGGATTGCACAGTGCAATATACAATGTTTGATGAGGCTCTGAGCCACATACAACAGTTGGGCCAAGGTGCAATGATGGCAAAGAGCGATCAAATCCGCTTTCGGCTGCTACCTGTACATCCAAGTGACCAGGATTTACTGGGTTTCAAAGTGGGAGGTCGATGGTATATGGACAAGGCTATGCCTATGGGATGCTCCATCAGCTGCTCAGCCTTCGAAGCATTCTCAACCTTTTGGAGGGCCACCAGAGAACACACAAAAACATACATGTAGTCCATTATCTGGATGATTTCCTATTTATGGGGCCAAGGGGAACCATATGTGGGAGACGCTGCAGGACTTCACCTCACTGATGGGTTATTATGGTGTCCCTCTCGCTGGGAAAAAGAGGGCCCGGTGACTTGTCTCTTATACCTGGGCATAGAAATAGACTCCGAGGCCATGGTTTCCTGGCTACAGAAGACAAGGTGGCACTTTTGTGCAAAATATTGGGTGAAATGGGAAAAGCAAGGAAGGTGACCCTACAACAGCTGCAATCTGTGATAGGCCACTTGAATTTTGCATGCCGTGCAATTCCGCCCAGGCAGGCCATTCCTGAGGCGGATGGCATCTGCCACGGGTGGGGCTTTAAAACCATATCACCACATCAGATTGACACAGGGCATAAAAGCAGACCTACAGGTTTGGGAACTTTTCCTGAAAGATTTTAATGGTATCACCATCTGGCAGACACCAACAGACCAATTTTTGGACCTGCACATGGTAACCGATGCTTCAGGGGGCATTGGTTTTGGGGCATTCTGGCAGGGAGCATGGTTTGTGGGACACTGGCCACAGGAGTGGGTGTCGATGGGACTCACAAAGAATATTACCCTTTTGGAACTGTTCCCCATCATGGTAGCCGTAAGGGTGTGGGGACACAAATTGCAGAATAAGAAAGTGCTGTTTTACACAGACAACAGGGCGGTAGTGGACATATTGAACTCGCAGACATCTCACTCTGAAGATGTGATGAAGGTTCTGCGGGTCTTTGTGTTATGCTGCTTACGGTTCAACATCTCTTTTAAGGCATGACATCTGCCAGGAAAAGAAAATGTTATAGCTGATGCCCTGTCTCAATTTCAGCTCGAGCACTTCAGACAGTTAGCCCCGTGGGCAGACCAGTTCCCAACAGAAATACCGGAAGCAGTCTGGAGACTAGGGAACCAAGATTGCAGCAACTGGTACAGCTCGCTGTGGCCCCCCCCCGACTTGGAGGAAGTATGTAGGTAGCTATGAATCTTTCCAGCAATTTTGTGGTCACGAGGTAAGCGTGGAACTACACAATACCCAGAGACAGGTTCAAAGCTACATCCTACACTTAGAATGCCTGGGAAAATCCCCGGCGCCTATATGCCTCCAACTAGCAGGCATTGCCTTTCTTAAAATACGAAGGTTTCCGACCCAACCAACAATTTCATTACAAAGAAAATGGTGCAGGGCATGTCTAGACTCAGGGAAAAAGGTGGACAAGGAAGCCCATAGGATTACCAGAATTGTCCAACCTTTGACAGCACTGGCGGTCACTTGCAGCTCTGGCTATGAAACCAAGCTGTTCAGGGCCCTATACACATGTGCATTTTTTGGGGCCTTCCGGGTGTCGGAGTTGGTACCGCAGTCCAACTCTCAGAGCCAGAACACCAATCTCCAATTGAGTGATTTCATCATCTGGCGAGACAGACTGTGTCTTCAGCTGCAGAAATCAAAAACTAACCAGTGCGGCCCCCTGGCTATGATTACACTGTTTAAGGCCCCACCCGGGAATATCTGCCCATGGATGACAATGAGGGAGTATTTGGCGGGTCGTCCTACGGGAGCGGGTCATTTGTTTGTGCACGGGGATGGAAAAGCGGTCACAAGACGGCAGTTCATGCGGTCCCACGAAGGGCATATGGATGGCGGAAAAACCCGACCTCGTATAACACCCATTCATTCCGAATCGGAGCAGCCACTGAGGCTGCCAGGTTCGGTTTAAGCGTGGATCAGATAAAAGGGGTTGGCAGATGGGCTTCGAAGGCGTACAGGGGTTACATAAGGCCTCAGCAGAAAACAGCAGCAAGTGATGTGGAACCCAGCACAAGTTCGGACTGATAGTTCAAACCCGTGAACACTCACATGTTTCTAATTTTGTTTTACAGGCATGTCAGCGAAAACCCCCCAGATATGGATCATGGGCCATTCGCACGTGAGGGAGGCGTACAGGAGGGCGAAAACACGCCCATATACAACTCAGCTGCTCATTCCAAGAAGTAGAGCGGTGATAAAATGGGCAGGAAAAGGGGGGATGAGGTGGGGGGCTTTGTGTAACACAATCATGGCATTAGGTCTACTTAGCCGACCACCGCTCACGCTGGTGATCCACCTGGGAGGAAATGACTTAGTCACCCTAGGGGCAAAGAGATTGATTGGGGATATGAAGAGGGACTTGTCCCACTTAAAACAGTTATTGCCTCACACCATTCTGGCATGGTCCCGAATGTTACCACGCCGGCATTGGCGTGGTGAGCGGAAGGCAGGGGCTATGGATAAAGCGCGGAGGTCCGTGAATAGGGAGGTGTCCCATTTTGCGGCCTCACTGGGCGTGGAAGTAATCAGACACTTTACAATTACAAAAACAGATTTGGGATATTATAGCCGGGATGGGGTTCATTTATCAGGGATGGGAAACGATGTACTTAGCAATACACTTAATGATTTTTGCGAGACAGTGCTGTTTGGAAAAAGTAAGATCCCTTGGGCATTAGTGGGAGATACTGGTTGTCCCAGTATGAAGTGGCAGTAAATTCATGGCTGACCCTGGGTAAGAGGCTCCGGACATAAGAAGAGCTGCGATTGGGTGTCACCTCGGAGAGGCACGACCCTAGGACGGGTATGCCTCAGAGGATCGGGAGAGGAAGACACCCAGGCTGTGGCGTGCACTGAAACGCTGGGATCCAAGACTCCAAGAGGAGGAGTGCCCTGACGGCATGTTTCGCTGTCAAGGGCCTAGGAGCCCCTAAATTCAGAAGGGGGAACTGTTCATGAAAGGCACGACTCCTCAATGGGTCTGTTGGACTAAAGGGCCAAAAGTTCCCTCAAACAAGCGGATGAAGGAGCTGGGGTTTCAGCAGGACATGAATTATGGCTGCCCAAGGGGTCTTACAGGATGGGACATGTAATGTACATATGTTACAATTTTCTGTATAGCTTGGTGTATGTATATAATGTATGTAAAGTGCATATCTGTAAAAAGTGTGATGTACCTATTAGGCTCGTAAAAGCCAAGTGTCCCATGTAATGTATGCAATTTTGTTTAAGTAAAAGAGCTACGGCCCCTTTTTATCCCAAAAACAGTGTGATGTCTTGATTGAATTGGGGGTCCGCTTTGGGAAACCTAGTTCACTGCTTGAAAGAAGACTTATTTTAGCTGGAAACCTCTTTTGAAAAACTAAAGCTGTGATTCTGAGCATGTGCACCAGTGTCAGCCACAGATGCGCATGCTCGGTGTCACGGCTTTAGTTTTTGAAAAGCGGTTTAAAAAAAACTAAATTTCAAAGCATCGAGCTAGTTTTTTGGGACATCGGTGTTAACTTAGAAACTGATTTTTGTGTATGGATTATAGTGGTTAAGAAAGTTACTTCACGGCACAAGCTCATTGTCGGAGGAAAACAGGAGCAGCTGATTGCGGGGGAAGTTTGGACCAAAAAGGAAGTGTGTGTGCAAAGCGGGCAGAGGAGCGTGTGCCTCAGAACTCCAGGAAAAAAGAGGGAGAGTGACCTACATTGTGAAGGTGCACAGAGCAGTGCAGTTATGACCAGAGACAGAAGGTGTTTGTGGATAATACAGGAGGCAGTGGTAGTGCTGTGCCACTTGTGTGGACAGAGCGGGTAGTTTTCTGTGCGCTGTTATCAGCGGTAGTTTTTTTTATGTACTCAGGCAATTTCTGTGAGGATTTGATTTGGCTTTGTTTGCTTTTTGGTTAAGGTGACTGTCTCGAGGTCTGACTTGCTGAAGACCACAGCAGGTGTTGTCTTTGGGTTTTGTGTAGCGGAGTGAGAGTGATGGGGAACCTTGCAGTCAGAGGAGTTCCTTGGCAGTGAGGAGGCTGGTGGCCGGAGGTTTTCTGAAGCCGTGATGATGTAGCCTGATATCATCACAGCTTCAAAAACCTCTCGGCCAATCAGCTTTCTCCATTTACGATCGCCAGTTCATAATTAACAGTTTCCTGATTTTTTTTTTTTAATCAGGAGAGACACACTAAACAAAAAGCTTGTTTACAGGTCGGTGTGACCTAGGAGCACAAGGAAGTTAAGTGACTTGCTCAGGGTCACACAGTATGCAAGTGGGGGCTGTGGGACTGAAACCCAGGTCTCCAGGTTTGCAGAGCAAAGCCTTAAACCATTGTGCTATACTGCCTCCTGATGTTATCATGCAGCTGTCTTTGTGGGATGAACCCAGTCTGGTCTTGCTGGACTGTTGACCATACCCCCTGCTGCAGCCATTTTGCCAGTATTTTTGCATAGATCTTTGCATTCTGGTTAAGAATAGATAGGCCTATATGAGCTCCCATACACTGGGTCCTTCCTTGGTTTTAGGATGATCAAAATTGTCACCTCTTGCCATATATGGGGTGCATCACCAGTTTCCTGAATGACGTTAAAGGTTTCCTTTAGGTTGGGGATAAGTTCCTCTGTGAATTTTTTTGTAGAATTCTGGGCCAAATCCATCAGGTCCTGGCGGGATTTATTGATCTTGAGATTAGCTGGAATAACATCTACTTTTGCTCTCTGAGATTTGAGGGAGCTGGACCTTAGCAAGAAACATCCTAATTTTCTCCTCTGCCCTGTTCCCATGCTCATAATATTTTGGGTTTAAGAACTGTAGGTGCACCTGTACCCTGCATTTTACTGATTTACTGGCAGAAGTCCTAACTTCTTGTATCTGCAGTATTAGGTCAGGGTCCCCATTAGTTTTGTGCTCTAACTTTTTAAGTTTCTTCATAAGAGAGAGATTAGCTTTTCCCTCCTCTCTTTTTGTTTGTGGGAGGTGTATGCAACGACATGACCTTTCACTGTGGTCTTCAACCCATCCCATATATATTTAGGTGCTGAGTCTTTTTCTGTGTTAAAATTCATATATGTTCTTATCTCCTCTGTGATCTTATTAATGAATCTTTCATCATTGATTCAGCTAGTATTAAATCTCCAGAGGGATTCCTTAACCTTTGTCCCAAACCTGAAGGGTAGGCTGATAGGTGCATGGTCCGAAGAGGGTAGTTGGCAGAATGTCCACATTTAGAATAAAGGTTGGCTGTGCTTTTGGAATACAGAATACGTTAATCCTAGAATAGCTTTTGTTGGGCAGTGAATAAAATGTGTATATCTCAGTTCTGGGGTTGAGCTCTCTCCAGGTATCTATTAGTCCCAGTTCTTCTCTTAGATTTTTCAGGGTCTTCTCTGCTACTTTACCCCTTGTTTTGGATCTGGTGGAGCAATCTACATCTGCTTTCTCAACAGAGTACCAATCTCCCCTAGTACTGGCTCCCCAAGGGGGAGGGCTGTCAGTTTGTGGAACAGCTGTCTGGATAATGAAGGGATCACTGAGGTTGGACTGCAGCCATTCACCACATGCACTGTCTGTGCACCATTCTCTAGGTAACATAGGCTAGCCGACCTTCTTTAGCAGTATAACTCCCTTTAACTTTCTAGCGCAGCCCTTTTCTAATAAGTATACCAACCCCAGCTGGGTTTTTGGCCAGGCTAGAGGCAACAACCACATACCCCACCCATTGCCTGTGCAACTTCCTGTCTTCCTCTGCAAATAGCCTTGTTTCTTGTAATAATCACCGTCAGAATTTAGATCCTTTAATTCCTTAAGGACTCTGGCTCTTTTAATTACTGACCCTAGCCCTTTCACAATATATGAAATGATTCTCAGTTTTACACTCATAATTACATGAGAAAGTTACCAATCTGCTGCTGACTAAACCCCAAACCTCATTCAATTATGTCCAACATTTATATACTCTGAGTACCCAGTTGAATGTTGCTTTCATAAAATGCCACCCTTCTTGGTGGTGGGCATGTAGTGCTGCCCCTAACTGGGGTGGCTGGTCTGTGACCTGTCTGGGAGCTTATACCCCCCTCCAAACTTCTGCTCTTTGACCATAAAGACTGCTGCTGTCATAGTAAGCAAAAAACAAAGAATTAAGCACGTCACACATTTACATATGTGAAACATGAACCGTAACTGTTTTGGCTGTGCGCAACCTGCACACCGAACAGAACTCGAACATGGGTAAAGCTCTCTTTGTGTCCCTCCTCCTAACTGGCTAGGAGGTTCTGCACTCAAGAGCAGACAGTTAAGCCCTATGGCTTAATGAGGGATCAACCTCCCACCTTGAGGTCAGCTATACATAACAGCTCCTTGTCCCCTCATCTGAATGTCAACTGAGCATGCAAGCTCTCTGATGCATGGAGCACCCTGTGGTGCTCTTGCTGTTGTCTATGGTGGTAACCTGTGGTGGACACCATATCTCCCCCCAAGTCACCTATTCACGTGCTGCCCTGGGCCCCCCCACCATTATTGTCATCTATCTGGTATTATTGTAGTCCAGCCCGGAGGCCCAAACTTTGTGCTAACTGTAGCATCAGCTTGCCATATCCAGGCCTCTTATGGTCCCTGCTGATCCTTCATCTACATATACAACATGCCCCAATTCCTGAAACATGTTTGTGGTGCGGTGGTTGTAGTGAGAGCAGCAACGCAATTGCATTATTTATCCTACCTGCATAAACATTACTGAACTTCTCAATAATACAGACATATTCTGGTCATTTTGTTTAATCTCTTCACCTCCCTGGATTAAAGAAACATCCCCACCACACTAGGCTACACTAGACATAGTAGCCATTAGCGAGACATGGTTCACCAGTAACCACACTTGGGAGACTAATGTACCCAGCTACGTACTGTTCAGAAGAGATCAAGGTAAAAAAAGGGGGGGTTGGAGTGGCCTTTTACGCCAGTGAAAATATCAAAGCTACAGAAATTCAGAATACACATAAAGAGCCAAAAGAACTGTGGGTCACCCTGGAAACAAGAAATGGGACAGCCATAAGAACTGGGGTTGTGCACAGGTCCCCAGAAAAGGGGGAGGACATAGACACATTACTGTTAGAAGATATACAAAACATGACAGCTGAAGGGGAGGTTCTGCTAATGGGAGACTTCAATATGCCAGATACAAATTGGTCAATACCAGCCGGAACATCTGCCAGAACTAGGCACATAGTGGAGTCCCTGCAGGGGGAGGGCCTCAAACAATTAGTATGACAACCCACAAGAGACAGTGCTATCCTGGATCTAGTACTGACTAATGGGGAAAGGATCACAGATCTCCAGGTAGAAGGTCACCTGGGGGCCGGTGACCATCACATGGTAAGGTTCAGTTTGGCCACTAGAACTAAATCATCCCATTCCAAGGCACAAATATGGGACTTCAGAGGAGCTGACTTTGATAAGATGGCCAACAGAGTTAAGCTAGCCCTGGCAAGAAGAAATACAGGTGAGAGGGTACAGGCAAAGTGGGCAAGCATTAAGGATGCAAAACTTGAAGCAACATCCCATTGTGTTATGGAGAAAAGCAAGAGCAAAGAAAGGAGGAAACCACTTTGGTTCTCAAAACCAGTAGCAGAAAAGGTCAGAGCCAAAAGATTGACCTTCAAGAAATATAAGGGAACACAGCTGGACGAACATAGGGAGGCATACCAAACTTCCCTAAGGGAAGCAGGGAAGGCAGTAAGGCAGGCAAAGGGCTAAACTGAGGAAACACTAGTAAAAGAAGGGGACAAGACTTTCTATAGATACATTAGTGAAAGGAGAAAGTCTAGAGGCGGGTATTGCTAAGATCAAAGGGGATAAGGGGGAGTGTGTGGAAGAGGACCAAGGAAAAGCATCCATCCTAAATATATAATTCTGCTAAGTTTTTACTGAGGAGAAGGTAGGGCAGGGCCCTCAGCTCAGCACCATGGACACGGGGGAGGGAGGTGCGCACAAGTTCCTTCACAAAAGAAAGGGTCCTACAAGAGCTCGCTAAGCTCAGGGTGGACAAGGCAATGGGACCTAATGGCATACATCCCAGGGTACTAAAGGAACTAAGGGTGGAACTAGCAGAACCACTAGCAGAACTTTTTAATGAGTCTTTGAGCACAGGAGAGGTCCCAGGAAACTGGAAGGCTCATGTGATCCCGCTTCACAAGAGTGGCAGCAGGGAGGAGGCAGGGAACTACAGACCAGTCACTCTTACCTCAGTAGTGGGCAAGATTATGGAGGCACTCCTTAAGAAAAGGATAGTGCAACACCTGGAATCCATAGGAGCACAGGATCCAAGGCAGCATGGGTTTACAAAAGGAAGGTCCTGTTAAACTAATCTCATAGATTTGTTTGACTGGGTAACCAGAGTGGTGAACCAAGGGGGTGCAGTTGACTTCAGCAAAGCCTTCGATACTGTTCCACATAGAAGATTGATTAATAAGCTAAGTAAGCTTGGAGTGGGTCAGAAGTTGGCCAACTAGG
Organism: Neoceratodus forsteri; assembly: GCA_016271365.2. Classification (NCBI taxonomy): domain Eukaryota; kingdom Metazoa; phylum Chordata; order Ceratodontiformes; family Ceratodontidae; genus Neoceratodus; species Neoceratodus forsteri. The sequence goes on from JADMNL010000030.1 coordinate 1,536,860, forward strand.
TGGCAAACTGGTTGGCAGGCAGAAAACAGAGTGGTGATAAATGGTATACAGTCAGAAGAGATGCAAGTCACAAGTGGGGTACCTCAGGGATCAGTCCTGGAGCCAGTCCTCTTCAATATCTTCATCAGTGACATTACAGATGGACTGGAGGGTAAGGTTTGCCTGTTTGCAGATGACACCAAGATCTGCAACAGAGTAGATGATCCAGATGGGGTGGGCAAAATGAGAAGCGATCTGGAAAAACTGGCAAAATGGTCTGAAGAGTGGCAACTGGGGTTTAACGCAAAGAAGTGCAAGATCATGCACATAGGGAAGAAAAACCCTGAAGCTACCTGTAGGTTGGAAGGGGAGTTGCTGGCAATCACAAGGGAAAAAAGAGACTTGGGCATCATCATCACAGATGACTTGAAATCATCCAAGCAGACCACTAAAGCAGTAGGTAAGGCTAGAGGGATGTTGGCATGTATTAGTAGGCAATAGTCCCTCTTTACAAGACACTGATTAGGCCCCATCTGGAGTACTGCGTGCAGTACTGGAGGCAACACCTGCACAAGGACATTAACAAAATGGAGGCAGTCCAGAGAAAGGCAACCAAAATGGTGCAGGGACTGCATCAGAAAACATATGAGGACAGATTAATGGAACGCAATATGCATACTCTAAAGCAAAGGAGGGAGGGAGAGAGAGGTGATATGATCGAAACATTCAAATATCTTAAGGGCATTAACAAGGTGAAAGAGTCTAACATGCTTCAATATAAGAAAAATAGCAGGACAAGAGGACACAGCATGAGATTAGAGGGAGGCCAATTAAGGGGTAATGTGAGGAAGTCCTTTTTCACAGAAAGGGCGGTGGATGCATGAAACGGCATACCTCAGGAAGTGGTGGATATGAATACAGAGCAGGGCTTCAAACAGGTATGGGATAGTCATAAGGGAGCAATACAGATGAGTATGAATAAATAGGCCATTGACAGAGTAAAGGCCTATGGCACATTCATAAGATAGAAAAAATGGGCAGACTGGATGGGCCTTGCGGTCCTTATCTGCCATCAACTTCAATGTTTCTTTACTCATATCCCTTCTCTCCTTCCCTCCAAGTGAATAGACAAAGTGTCCCTCGAGTTCCATAAATTACACCCCCCCCCCATTGTACTTAGAAACACCTTTTAGTCGCTTGCTGGTAGAAGGATACAGTTGCAGTCTGTGTGAGGGAGGTATGCAATGCAGCATAACCCTCCCATGTGAAGTTCTCCAATAACTGCCTTCATCAGTAGTTCTGCTCGCCTTATTCATGGGGGCAGCTGACAACAGAAGTTCATTTCCTACCAGTGCTTGGATCCCTTATGGTCCTATTGTGATTATTACGACCTCCATAATGTCAGTGCAGTCACATGGTTCATACTGTTCTAGTCCCACACAGATGCTTCCAGTGTGCTGTACACCATCTGTTCCTGACCACTGTTCATTCGAGTTCAGGAGTTTCAAACATGGCAGCTTCCAACCTAAATGGCAATGCTTGCGTAAGTGATCAGTCCATGGCAGTGGAGTAATTCTTGCCATCATATGCTGGTGCCAAGGGGGGATTCAGCTCCCTGGGGGTATTTTATGAGTCTATATGAGGGGAAGGTGCAGTGGGGGAGTTTCAGTGAGTTATGAAGAGAAGAAAAGGAGTACTCACTGTGTCAAAACACTTCAGCCAAGTCCTCAGGAGCTGTTCTTTTGCTGCTCCTTGTATAGTTTTTTTCAAATCTGCTTAGAGCTCTGCTGTTGACCCTCTCCTGCTCTGTCCTCCCACTGCCTGTCCCTTCCCATTGCCTGCCATTGCCCATGTCATCTGCAGCACATCATGATTGTAAAGCTCCTCTGGTTGCACCGGCAGTACGATGCCTAATGCTTCCAAAATTTCCTGGCTTGCAGCAGCATTTCATAGATCTTTACTCCCTCTTCCTCATGAATTACTAACTTGGTGGGTATCTGATCTTGTCTTTGATTTGCTTATCTTTCAACTGTTTGATGACACTGAAGACTTACTTCTTCTTCCTCAGCATGTTCGGCAGGAAGTCTTTGCCTACACATATCCTGTTCCCATTAAAATTCAAGTTCATTTTAGGTCAGCTCTTCTTTTACAAAGTATTTATTGAATTTAAGAATAATCGATGGGGGGGGGCATCTGGCTATGGCTTGGGCCCTAGAGTATGATGTGTCCATTCAATTTCTACTTTGTAGTCCTAAGGCAATTTGAGTTCCTGTTGTAGCCAGCCGTGCCTCTAGAAACAAATTGATATCAGGGTGCTCGGCATCCTTGGGGAACTCGAACAAATGTAGGTTCTTTCTCCGAGCTCTGGCTTCTACATCTTTGTACTCGGTCTGTTAACTCTCACTCCGTCCTGCATAGGTATAAAACTGCTCAGCTCCAGCTGTCAGCCTCAGCCACAGTTCGCTGTTCTAATTTTCTTTTCTTTTTTTTTTAACTTTGTTCATGACTCTGAACCACCCGGACATCCTTCAGGAGTGCCCACACAGATGTGCCTCTATTCCTGGCCTGAACCCCTACTTTCCCCAGGCTGTCCACCGGATGACCTCAGCAGTCCGACCCCCGGATCACCTCTGAGGCTGGGCCCACCCCCCTTAGTGGCTCTTTATACCAATGTGTAAGGGACTTACCTCTGTTACCGGGTCGGCCCTTGAAGAAACCTGAGTGCGCTGGGCCAGCGTAGGGATGTGGGCACTCCACCGTGGCCTCCGTCATCTCACTGGGTGACCAGAGGTGTTTTCGCTTGTGTTACTTGCCCCCCATAGCACAGACGTGCAATGATGTCTGCACGTGGCTGCCCCATGAACATCCACCGCACTCGTCCCCCAATTGCTGTCCCCATGCAAGTATTACCCCTGGACACCACCTGGGGTCTCTACTGTGCCAGGGAAACCCTGGATCCCTCCCCATGGAGTGGAGAGCTGTCTTCTGGATGCTCAATCCACCTCCCTCCTCCCTCCCTCCCTGCTGACCCCTAGATCCTGGGCTCACTCCTGAACCGGGGTCTCTGGCGTGGCACGAGGTGTGGCGTCCAGCACCTCAACCCTCAGCACCACCGGGCCAGTCCTGTTCTAATTTTCTTAAGTCTCTTCATATACGAGACATTTATGTCAGTCCAGTGTAGGGTCTTCAATATCGCTACTGTGTTCCCTTTACTGCAGGTAGAACCAGCAGTGGATCTGATCTTTTCTTCCTCCCCTTCCAACCCAACTGTCACATCTGAGGCCTGAAATGGGGAATTGGTGGTGCTCCAGTGTCTTGAAGTGGTTCTCTGCATTTTCTCATTCTGTGCTCCTGATTTCCGACACTTTCGAGACTGCCCCATCAAACACGCAGGAATCTTATTGTGATCAGTGATGTTGAAACAGGAGGCCTGATTCCAAGATGTATAGTGCAACCTACTAGCGTATGTGAGTTGCCGCCGCTATGCCGGGGACCCTACGCCAGATTCTAGAACAGGCAGGGTCCCCTGCACCTATGATCTGCAACTTGTGGCAACACCAGGGTTGCACCACAGGAAGGGTGCACCCGACCTAGGTGCCGCAAGCCACCAACAAGCCTGACAACAGGGTGCAGCCCCCCCAAGCTCCAAGCCCCATGACATGCCCGCAAGCCTCTGTGGGCCATGGGAGGGTTGGCAGAGTGGCACTGGCACCGGGGGGGTGGCATTGGCAAATCACAGACCTGGGTGCCGGCAGGTGGAACCCGGTATTGCCAGGGGGTGGGGGGTTGCTCTGTAGTGGGGGTCTTGTGTGGCATGGCAGTGTGCGGGTCAGGGTACTGTGGGGAGGGACAGGCAGTTGGCCAGGACAGAAGCCCCATATGCCCAGTTAATAGCTAGTCTAACCCCCAGTGCTACAGGGCTTCTTGGAATGGCGTTATGGGGTTATGGTTGCTGCCCTTCCGGAATAGGGTGCAGCTGTTGCCGTAACCCCCTTCTACACTGCCATACGGGCCTTGGGTGCCATAAGTCCCCCATGGTGCAGGCCACCTCTCAGAATACCAGGCAGCAGAACCCGTGGTGCAAAGTGCAAATTACGCCATATGTGTTGGCGCAAGTCACACTGCGCCACGGCGGACCCCATCTTGGAATCGGGCCCAAGATGTTTAAGAATTCAGTCTGATGTGAGATGGGAGTTCATTTTTAAGCTGCCATGCTAGTCAGAGGAGGAACCAGAAGCCTCATATGTTCTGACTTTGGTTTTTCTCTTGTTATGCCTCTCCCACCTATTTAGACACACATCTTCTGTTTTCTGGGAATCAAACTGAGGATCCTGGGTCTCAAAGGCAGTAAGTAACTCTAGCCATTCAGCTAAAGGAAAATGTGTATTAACTGGTTGGTTAGATCGAGCCTTTGACTTCATACACTGCAATCTCATTTACCACCACCAGAGACCTCTCTGCGGTTACTATTTCTCAGCATTGTAGCACTCATTTGCAGGTTCTGCATCTAGAAGGTTCTGCTTTTCATGGACTGATTTTTTTTCTTCTGGTCCCCCCGAGGGAGTTTCGCAAGTGGTATAGTATGAAGTGGAATAGTAAGAGTGTTGCCCTTAGTTCTGTCCTGAAGGTAGTGTGGCGGGATCATGCCATGTCCCATTGCTGTGTTCCCATGTATATTATTTATGTCTTTCATAAAAATACCTCACTGCATAAGCCTTATTTCAGATATGGTTTACTGGAGTGGTACTATTCCTTGTGTTTTTGGGTGAGCAGCCCAGTAGCTTACTAGGTGACCTGTATTGCCAAATCTTCAAATAGCTCTGGTTTAGAATCTATGCGTGTCTGGGCTACACCAAGACCACGTAATGACTGGCAGGGTACTGGTCATCCAGTGCTTGTAACAGAAATGCCCAAGAATGTCCAGGCTCCAAACCGGAACTATTTTAAAAATGAGTCATATATTAAGTATATAGATGCCCCCCGCTGCTCCCCACCTGAAACATCATCACGGGGACAGCCGTGGGTGCTTGTGAGCACGACGGGGAGGGCTCTGCATCCTAAAATGCCAGGGCAACAAGGGCACAGGATCAACCAGATATAATTTCAAATAAATGAGAAGCGAGTAAGTTTATTTTTATTTTTTTCTATTGCATCTGCTAATCGGGCCCCACTTCACATAGAGGTGGGGCCCGACTGTACTTGGACGTTTCTCTTTAAGTTCAAATGGTCCTTTTAAAGGCTCATAACCCAGCCTATACAGAGTAAAATAGGGTTACTTCTAAGCCTTAGTTATTCTTTTTCATGTCCTGGATCCAATACTAAAGAAAAAGGCCATACATTTTGGTTTATTTGGGTAAGAACATTAATTTTCCCTTATCAAGAAAACTCCTCCGCTAATAGATAATTGGCTAGAGAAGCTTTGGGTATAAATATAGCCCTCTAGGAGCCATTGTTCTCCTGTAGAAAAAAACTCAGTCTTGATGTGCAAGCCACAGGTCAGTACCTACTTTATTAGCTCTGACAATTGTGCATTTATATCAGTTTACCTAAGTACCAAATGCTTTATTGCCTTAGCTCTTTCAATGCCCAACTGGGCTCCGGGTAGCAGGGAAGATAAAGGAACCTTTTTTATAGACTCTCTAGTCTATAAGCTCTCTTGGGGTTGCCACACTTTAAACAGCCTATTTACTTCAAAGGGACATCCTGTCTCTTCAATTTCTGTCATTTACAGTAAAGCAGCAGTTTGCACAAGAATTATCATGCTGCTTTACTTTGGTTTTTGGCAGCATTCTGGTAATCCCTTGTTTTACCTCATTTTACCCCTTGCACAGAAGCATACTAGGAGCGATGGCTGACATTTAGCCAAGGGTTCAGCCACATGGTCCCTTCTTTGCTGCATCAGAGTAGTACCAACTGAAAAGGAGATAACGTGCTCCTTTTTATTCCATAGTCTCCCTTTTATAATGCAAAGCGTCTTTTCTCCTTTATCTGCTCGGTTCACTAGCAGTGTGAGTCAAGCGAAGAAAACATAACATATTTAATTTTCTCTCCTTCTCGCATGGGTGGCTGCCAATTCGCACCGAGAGACAGCGAGAGAGCTCAAGGAGCGAGCATGCTCCTAATTCAACTTTGTTCCGTTATCTCTCTCTTCTTGTCTAACGTGGGGCACCATTAGTTTTGTTTACAAGCGTGACCTGTGCTTTTCTTTCTACGCTGCTGCTTGGGAGTTTGTACCTGCAGTGCAACCATCTACTTTTACACATACTCAGGACATATTATATTCTTACTAATGCAAGGAGAGAGAACCTGAAATACATAATCTCTCTGCTACTTCTAGCTGTGTGCATCGAGTGAGTATCTAAAAGAAAACCACTTTCCTTTTTTATTTTTCTCAGATGGGCGGCTACACTTGAGAAGCACCGCCTCGCCCCAAGACATTCCTTATTATGCCTGGTAATAGGAGGGTTTTTCTAGCATCAGACCACTGCTTGCCTCCACAGACCAGGAACTATCAGGACACATATTCTTCCCTGATTCCAAGGAGCCTTTCTTTCTTTCTTTCTTTTCTTCACACTTTGAGAGAATTTAGCACAGGGAGTTACATTACTTAAAACAATATCAGCTGCTCATCGGCTAGGAAAGGGGGGTTATAGGTATGCTGCTACAGGACTGAGATTATATATATATATACATCGCCTATATCTATCCATGTGCATGTATAATGATAACAAATTTAAATAATGTTTATGCTAATGAATTGCATAATACAGGGCACATTATCCCTGTGTACTCCTATGTAGCCCATAAAGGAAGATACCCTTAAGGATTTTCACATAACTGCAGGCTTTCTATGCCTATGCTGCTTGTTAGCCCCACCTTTCTTAAGGGACTCCCTTAACATTCTTTTTATTAGTTAATGTTCCATTGGCATAATTTACTTTTTATCAGTTGCAACTGAATCTGTTCTTTACACACCTTTCAAGGTGTTTTCACATATTTCTATTTAGGAGGACTCCATGGATGGAAAAGTGAATAAGCAAAGTTCAAAGGAATAGCAGGGAAATACAGCAGATAGAAAAGTACTGTACTAGGTGGCCTTCCTAGGGTAGTAAAACAGAATAAAAAGTATAGAATTAGGGTACTGTTGCACAACAGAAGTTTTTGAATGATAAATAAGGAGAAGAAAAAGGAGACAGAAAAGTGTTCAGCAGTCCAGACTTAGGGGGTGTAGCTGCACTCTGCTACAGTGGCACAACAGCTCGAGGATCGCCTTATGTCCTTTGACATCTATGAGTCATTTCAGTCAGGTTTTCGGGCTAGACACAGCACAGAAACAGCTCTAGTTAGGATGCATAATGACCTACTCACTACTCAGGGCTAGAGATAGAGGAAACAGGTCAGTTCTTGTGCTCTTCGATCTGTCATCAGCATTTGACACTATGGACCATGTCATGCTTCTTGATCAACTCTGTGAGTTTTGTGGACTCACTGGCATGGTCATCAGATGGTTTGAGTTGTATCTCTCTGATAGGGTGCAACGTGTAATGATGGGGAATTCCTCCTCCTCCCCAATGCCTCTGTCATGTGGAGTTCCACAGGGCTCAATATTATCGCCGATGCTGTTCGTGGTGTACATGCTGCCCCTGGGTGAGATCATTCGGCAATACAGCGTGGAGTTTCACTGCTATGCAGATGACACCCAGCTGTATTTGTCATTTGCTCCCAGAACATCTGTTGATGCGCTTAACATCTCTCTGGCTAAAATCAATAACTGGTTGGCTTCCAGCTGGTTGAGACTAAACCCGGATAAGACAGAGGTGCTAATGATCGAGCAGGATTGCGGGCATGATGGGTTGCAACCTGGAGCGGACACAGGTCTTTTTCTGGGGTCTGCTCCATTGGTTGCTTCCCCAAGGGTGCGTAATCCAGGTGTGATCCTGAACAGCAGGCTGACCTTTGAAGACCATGTATCGTCTTAAGTTAAGAGTGTTTTTTACCACTTGCAGAACATCACCAGGATCAAGCCTCTCATTCCGCCCAAGAATCTGCCGACCCTGGTACATTCCTTTGTTCCCCTTAGACTTGACTACTGTAACACTGTTTACTTCAGGGTCATGGGAGGGACCCTCTGCAGGCTGCAACTGGTGCAGAACATGGCAGCCTGGTTGCTGATGGGCCTGCCCAGGTCCTGTCATGTGACTCCGGTCCTGTATGCTCTACACTGGCTGCCAGTCAGGTGGAGGGTCCTTTTCAAGGTGAGCTTGCACACCTATAAGGCCCTATATGGACTGGGTCCTGGCTACCTATCAGAGCTCCTGACACCTGCGACCTCTGCTTGCTCCCTCCACTCCTCTTTGTGGGGCCTCCTGGACATTCTCAGGGTTCAGCTCAAGACATCTGGTGATCAAGCTTTCAGTGTCTATGGGCCGACCCTGTGGAATGCACTTACATCTGCAGTCCGGGTGTTTTTAAGCAGAGGCTAAAGGCCCACTTTTTCAGCCTGGCATTTATAGAGTAATTTGCACCCAGTCCATTTTATTATTATAGTTCGTCTTAAAAACTGAGCATTGATTTTTAATTATTCTTGTTATTTCGCGATTGTAATTGTTGCTTATATTGCTATATTTTGTCAGGCGCCCTGAGTCTCAGGGATTGGGAGCCTTAAAAATAAAATGTGCCTTGCCCAAATAGTTTGCTGGGGCAGAGGGTAAACAAAAGACCTCGGACTAGCAAAACCAGCGGGGGGTGAGACATGCTGATTCTGTCAGAGTCCTGGGGGGGGGCACCTGTCTTTCCAACCCCCCAACCCAACAAGAACCTGTACAGTTAAACTTTTTAATTTCAACATGGAGAGCTGGTTTGTCTTTTCTCAGCATGTGACAAGGCCAGCCTATCACAACAAGAACACCAGGGACAAGACTTTAGACCTTTCTTGAAAGAGTTTGCCAAAAAAACCTTACTCTCTCAGAAACTCTCCTGGCAACAAGATCTTGGACCCCTGTCTTTATTTCCACCAAGCAAATGGGAGAATCAGCAACCTGCTAAAAACTCTTTTCATTTCCAGCACTAGGGACTTTTTCAAGGTAGAACTATATTCGCTAGATTTTAGACAATATGGCCATGAGATTCAAAAGTGCTCCCAGAATGTGCTCAATGGAATGCGTAGTGCAATGCGGTTGTGCCATAAGAAAATTACGCCATATTCAAAAGATGTGCCATAGACATGTGCAGGCACAAACCACACTGAATATAGCAAAGATGCGCCACCGTGCAACCAGACATGTGCCGGAGCAACCATGACTGCGGAGGAGCATGACAGTATGCAGCAACCAGCATGCTGAGCAAGCACAACAGACAAAGGTGGACACAGGCATGGCAGCACAAGAGCAGAGTTTCAAGATAGGCGTGGAAGACCCAAACCACAAGGGGAGAGTGCCCAGAAGGCTCAGCAGAGGCACATGGCCAGAGGGCTACAGAGAATGCCACCGCACCACCACCACCCTGACAGGCACACCATATGGGACAATGCTGCAGTCATGGTGTGAGGGCACCAGGCATGTACAATGGTCTGATGTAAAAGAGACACACATGCACAGGGGAACAAGGGGCACAAGCCATGCTGACATGCAGGGACACAGGGCACAGCACTGCACAGCACACCAGCACTCACAAGGGCAACACGGCAGGTGGTGAGCAGGCCAGCACAGGCAAACAGGGACACAAGGCAGTGTACCACGCACAGGGTAGTTGCACAGCCAAAGCCCAAGGGCCTTTGACACAGAGGGACACGGCACACAAGACCCTGTGCACACAACAGCACCAAACAAAGGGCACAACACTGGGAATGAAGGGGACATATCCAAGAGCACCACAGAACAATAGCAGCACAGTGCAGCAGCCTGCATGTGAAGGAGACACAGACACAGACATGGATGTGCAAAAATATAAACATTTGAATACACAACAATGCTAAACAGGAACACAAAGGGGTGACAACAGGGCAAACAACAATAAACAGGGAAGGGATAAACGCAGGGAGGGGCAGTGTGGGCAAAAAGTGGAATGGGTCGTGAAGCAAACTTGGAGGAGAAGGAAAGCCAAAGTTAACTAAAGCAGAGGAGGGTAGGGGAAGTCCAAAGCAGTGTTGGGAGGGGGGCCAGGGTCAGCAGTGCTGACACTGAAGCACCACACACAGCCGGCGCACCTCCGGCACCAGGTCCCTAGTTGCCGCCAGATGTCGCCGGCCAATCTGGATATGTACATTGGTCCTTGCGATGTGGTGCTGGATGAGACAATGCAGACGGAGGAGGCCCCTGCCAATCAATGCAGGCCATCTTCTGCGGGCCCAGCCTGACCTAAAAGAGGGGACACAGAACAGTCAATAAGTGAGAGGCCACAAGGAGCCCAAGCCCCCCCCCATGTGTGAGCACAGGACAGCTGACACACCCACCGGTGGAAGGAACCGGCAATGGCACGTGCACAGTGGACAGCAACAGCTGACCTAGCCGTGCCCCACAGCCAGAATACATGGACACCAGTGAACGGCATGCACCCACACCTGTGCAGTGTACCCCACAGTGCCGGTGCAATGGCCCCACAGGCAGGACAGTAGTCCTCCAGCAGCAGTGAGACACCTTGGGACACACACAGACACCCACCCTACCAGGGACAGTGACAGGATGCCACCACACAGAGGCCATGTGCATGGACCCACCACACACAGCACAACACAACACAGGCAGTGGAGCCATGAACCTCCCCAAGCAGTGGCCACACATGGTGACAGTGCTCTTGGCTGTACCACATCACCCATCCCAGTCCCAGCCATGCCCCATAAACCATGCCGCACACACTCACCTACCCGTTCTAGTGCTGATGCAGCAGCAGCACCACCCCATCAATGCGCTGTCTGTCCCAGTCTGCAGCCTCCCAAGCCCTCCTGTGGTCCATCAGTCCTGTGGATAGAACAGAGAGAGACAAGGGCAAGAGTGGCATGCCATGCACAGACCCCCCTCAGCCCGGACACAGTGCACAGTGCTGACACAGCATGGGTAGGGACACTGGCCTTCATGTGGGGTATGGTGTCGGGCCTATGTCACCGCGCACTGCACAGGTACTCGGTGCAGTAACACAGGACATGCACCACCCACCAATGCTGCCCTCCCATGCAGCCACCCAGGCAGCACACATAACAGCACAGGAAATGGACAATGGAAACATAGAAACATAGACTTTGACGGCAGATAAGGACTGCTTGGCCCACCTAGTCTGCCCATTTCCCTACCTACAGGATAGGCCGCAGATCCTAGTTAACCAACAGCCTATTTCTTCCTACCCCCCACAAGTATTGCCTTACATCTGTCCCATGCATTCTTGAATTCTCCCACAGTTTTATACCCCACAACTTCCTCAGGAAGGCTGTTCCATGCATCCACTACGCTCTCTGTGAAAAAAAATACTTCCTCACATTGCCCCGGAACCGCCCCCCCTCTATCTTTAAATTATGTCCCCTTGTTCTTGCACGTCTCTTTTTCTGAAAGATGCTACCCTCTTGGACTTTGTTGATTCCACTGAGGTACTTAAAAGTTTCTATCTTGTCCCCCCTCCCTTCTTTCCTCAAGGGTATACATATTAAGCTCCTTTAGTCTCTCCTCATATGGCTTCTCTTGCAGACCCTGCACCATTTTAGTCGCCCTCCTCTGGACTGCCTCTATCCTGTCTATGTCCTTGCGGAGATGGGGTCTCCAGAACTGGATGCAGTACTCCAGATGGGGTCTCACCAACTGTCTGTACAGAGGGATAACAACTTCCTGTTTTCTGCTGGTGATGCCTCTCCCTATGCATCCCAGTATACCCCCAGCCCTCCCTACTGCCTTCTCACATTGCTCGCTAACCTTAAGGTCATCTGATATGATTACCCCCAGGTCCCTTTCCTTTTTTGTTGTTGTTACTACCCCCACCCAATTGTGTAATCTTCTCCTGGGTTCTTGTTTCCCAGGTGCATTATTTTGCACTTCTTTGCATTGAATCCTAGCTGCCATACTTCTGACCATTCCTCCAACCTTGCCAAGTCCCTTCTCATACTTTCCACACACCTCCTTGTGTATCAACCCTGTTGCAGATCTTTGTGTCATCTGCAAAGAGGCATATTTTTCCTTCCAGTCCCTCTGCAATGTCACTGATGAAGACGTTAAAAAGGACTGGACCCAGTACTGAACCCTGCACAGTGCAAGAGGACATCTACCTGGCTGCGGCACTGACCCCCGACGCACTTGGTCCTGCAACCTGCGTAGCCACGCTGGAACCAGTCATTTTATCTGCCTGCCATACTCTATCCAACTGCGTGTACTGTGGCCTGCAAAGTGTGCACATGGAACTGCGCAGAGCCTGATGCGCAACTGGGAAACACGGACCACGGCTGAGCAGCACGGAGATTTTTTTCATTTCATTTCACTTTTCATTTATTTTTTGGTAACTGGGTAAAGGCACTAGACCAAAGGTCCCTTTTCAGGCCTGACCCAGGCAAAAAAACATACAAAAATACACAAATACAATCAACAGCAAAACAAAACCAAAAAATACAAATGACAAATTGCATGATAGACAAGCGTAACAGAGGCCTATCGCGCAATACCGCACATGTACAATGACAGAAGTTAAGGTGGGAGTATGGGGTCATGGCCATGACCCATGTAGGCAAACTTCATGACACTGCACCACAATGTGCACATGCCAATTGTACATCAGAGGGCAATGTGTGGTCAATGGCATGGCACATCTGACACGCTTGCGCAATGAGGACATACAGTGCATCAGGGCTGAATGTGCGGCAAGCACACATGGCCGCATGCACAATAGGGGAATGATGCACAGTGCACACAGGTGCACGATGCACCACACATGATGGTGTGCTGCCTATGGCGTGCATGGCAGGTGTGCATATGCGCATCACGCATGCGCTGGGAATGCACCAGCGAATTGCTCTGGTGCATATGTATTGCACAAAGTGCAATTCTGCAATATTCAGCAACCATATGCAAATAGCCTTATGAGCCAATGCCAGGCCCAGTTGCACACATTAGCATATCATTACAATTGCGCCGTTGCTCATTTGCATGAGTTGAGCCATAAAAGTGCCACAACACAGCACAGGTCACTGACAGGTATTGCAGCCAAGAACCAGCACACCGTGTTGTGTAATGATTTTTCTGTGTATGTTGTCAGTGCTGCACTGGTCCATGTTGTGCTGCCATGCTGCTCATCAGGCCAATGTCTGACTGTCCACAGGTAGCAACATGTCAGAGATGGAGGGAACTGAAGAGCAGGGGCCTGCATGGAAGCACAGGCCCAGCGTCACAAAAGATGAACAGCCTGCCCTGTTCAAGACCTACCTCGACAGGGAGGGACTGCTGAGTGGGGCCACTGGTCCCCTGCAGAACCATGCCACTGGGTGGGAGGAGGTGGCCACGTATGTCAATGTCCACGGCAGACATAACCGCAGTGCACAGGAGCACAAGAAGAAGATGGGAACAGATCAGAGGCACATCAAAGAGAAGGTGGCCTCCATCAGGGCATCCCACAGTAGGACAGGTGGGGGATTGGTCACTGCACCTGTGCTGTCAGGTGAGGAGCTGGTGGTGGCAACCATCAGCTGTGCAGCCATCAAGGGTGTTCCAGGTGGTGGATTCCAGATGGGTGGCAGCCCATCACAGCACTGTGAGTATGTAAGTGATGGCTGTGGGGGTTGGGGGTGTGCATGCCAGCAGTGTGCCAGCATGCCAGCAGCACTGATGCGTACCCATGGTCTGTGTGGCATGCCATGGCACATGCTGTGCATGGGCTCACCGTGCATGGCATTGGCCACCTGTGTGAAGTGGGACTGCAGCATGGGCACTGTACTGTGGCCATGGGTCAGGGTCCAGGGTGTGCAGCGTAGCACGGCTGCCCACAGCCCTGTCTGCGCAGCACATGCTGGTGGCACAGCCTAGGCCACAGTGGTCACAGACATCTGTGCAACACACCACTGGTGGTGTGGCCCACGGAATGGGGACAAGGAGAGGCATGCCTATCAGCCATGTGGTGGTACCCATGTGCTGCAGCTACTCACCATAGCTGGCCTGCTGTGTGCACCACCTGTGGCATGACGGCCCTGATGTGCGGTGCTGCACAGGCATCCCCTGGAATGGGCCGGCACGGTGGTGGCGTGCATGCCTCATTTGCACTAGACACAGCACTGCATGCAGAGTGCCAGTGTCAACACTGATAATGCTCTTTCTGTCTTCCAGTGCCATCACACCTCAGGGGTGTGTTGCAGGATGTGACCGATGCCGTGGGACCCAAGGAGGCTGTGCCATCAACATCAACAGGCATCTGGGACACTGGTCTTCAGCAATGTGGCAGTGTGGAGCTGCTTGAGTTCCTTGGTCTGGGTGATGACGACCCACTGGCAGACCTCCTGCTACTGGACAACCTACCAGTGCTTGTACCTGGAACACTGGAAAGAGCGTCATTGGACAGTGATGATGACCTTACACTGATCCTGGGTGGCACAGGCCTGGACATGTCACCCAGGGGACGGAGCTGTACACAGGCAGTGGATGCCAGCACTGACAGTACGGCACCCACGCAGGCATGACCTGACCATGGCCGCACAGTGGCGTGTGTCGCCGCCGCTGTTGCCAACCATGGATGGGGCACTGGCATTGTCACTGGTGCCATGGGGCTGGCCCAGTAGGCTGATGGTGTACAGCAGCAGGCTGCAGTGGCCACTGTGCAGCATATTACAGGGGTCGCCGTCGGGGCACCCGGACACTCCCCACCACCTGCGTGGTTGCCTGTGCAGCGTTCCCAGGGAAGGGATGTTGCATGGCATACCGCCACACCCCAAGCAGGTCAGCGCCAGCCACATGATGCGCCAGGTGCCAACAGGCTGGAGGAGCACACCAGGCTGCTGCGGGCATCCATGGACAACCAGGCGATGCCCAGGGCTGAGATACATGCACTGCAGGTGGAGGTGCATCAACTGGCTGAGTGAAGGGACATTGGATGTGCCCAGCTGATAGGTGAGCTCCAGCAGCTGCGGGAGGCCATAACCGCATTGCTGGACCGCATTGCCGGTACCATCGCCACCGGATTTGCGTTGCTGGCATCCACTGGGTGCAGCAGGGCCCAACAGACTCCCCGTAATGCAATGTCAACACCATGGTCACGGCGACTGGCGACCCCTACACGGCTGACGCCATGCTCCGACATGCCCATCCCAGACACACCCGGCAGTAATCTCTTTGCTGGTCTATACACACCCGTGAGGACCCAGTCACGTTCTCAAGCCTCTACCCCCACGAATGTGTTGGTTACACCTCCTGTGGCTGTTGATCAGCCAGTGGCTGCCACACAGCCCAGGCGTGGCCCCCCACGTGGCCGTGGTGGCCATGGAACCGCACGGTAGGCCAACTGGGTGTGCTGACCCTTCCTGCTATCTGCTGCTGTTGGCTGGTGTGCACTTGGCTGGGCGCGCCCATCTGCATGTCCTGTCACATACGTGTGGTATGTGGCACGTCCTCCATGTGTGTATGCAATGCTGCTGGGTCGTGTGGTGTGGGTGTGATGAGAGCAGCACTGTGCCGGCCTTGCCTGTATGCCAGTGCATTCATTCTGATCCATGCCACATCCTGCTGTACTGGTGTGTGCGTTGCCACATGTCCCACTGTGTCCAGCTGTGTCACACGTGATGGTGATGGTGATGCATATGCAAGGTGGAGTACTGCCACCTCTGTATCCAGTGCAGGGCCCATGTGTGTGTGCATGTGCCCGTGCCTGTCCACTGTTTTGTGGGCATGTGGCTGTGTGTCTGTGTGTTCCCTGTGCATGCTGTGAGTGTGCCCATGTCCCTGCATGCATTCCTGTGTGCCCATGTGCCTCTGTCTGTGTGTGTGGTGTTCCATGCATCCACAGCTGTTGTGTCTGATACTCACCTGTGGTTACCAAAGTGCTCCTCTATGATAGTGTCATGGTGCCTCCTGGCACGGGCTATCAGCATGGTGTCCCTTCTCTGCATGGGTGGCTGCGTACCCCCATCCAGCTCATCCTCCCCATCCTCATCGCTGCTGTTTCCCTCATCCACCTGGACAGCTATCCCACGGTCAATGGCCATGTTGTGCAGCATGCAGCAGGCCAGGAATAGGCCACAGGCTTTCGCAGAGCTGTACTGTTGGGCACCAATGGACCTGTCTAGGCAATGGAATTGCATCTTGAGTATGCCAAAGACTCGCTCAATGATGTTGCATGTTGCGATGAGTGCCTCTGGGTGCCAGATGGGGGTGAGCAGCCAGGGTTGCAGGGGTAAGCACTGTCACCTGTGGGGGTAACCACATACTGGTTAGCGCATGGCATTGCATGTTCCCATGTCCTCCCCCTATGCTGCATATGGCCACCCACACATCCCCCTCCATGTGTGCCTTGAGCCTGTCCATACCGACATGGCTGCTCTGTCACCCCGTCTCATGTCATGCTCACCTATCAGGTGACCCATGGGGATCTCCCCACACTCATATCTCTGGCACAGGATGGAGTGGTGCCAGATGAATGCATCATGTGTACTCCCAGGGTGTGTGGCACATACATTGATGATAATAATAATAATAACTTTATTTTTAAAGCGCCTTTCAAAAATATCAAGGCGCTTTACATCAAAACACAGTATACAATATCAAATTTAAACATATAAAATAAATACATTAAAACATCACTCAGCTAAAAACAAACCATACGGTCATCCATATAATCAACAAATATTTACAAATAATTATCATTACTCATCCAGATAGGCAAGATCCCATAAATAAGTTTTCAAATCTTTCTTAAATATCTCCACGGAGGTGCACTCCCTTAACCGGCGTGGTAGAGAATTCCAAAGAGTGGGTGCGGCATATGAAAATGCTCTACTACCAGAAGATTTTAAATTCACTCTTGGAATCTCTAACAGCCCCTCTTTGGCCAAGCGGAGTGATCGGCCGGGGCAGTAAGGCACCAGAAGTTCTTTCAGATAGGTCGGACCCTGATGATGAAGGGCTTTAAAAGTCAATAAAATGACTATAAAGATGATCCGCCACCGTATAGGCAGCCAGTGCAGTTTGCGCAGCACTGGTGTAATGTGACTGGATCTCCTTGTCCCAGTCAAAACCCGGGCTGCAGCGTTCTGCACCAGCTGAAGGCGACGGATGTCAACCCCAGAGAGCCCAAAGTAAAGGGCGTTGCAGTAGTCTAAGCGCGAGGACACAAAAGCTTGGACCAACGTTGGTAGGGAGTCAGATGGAACAAGGTAATGCACCCTGGCAATATTCCTAAGATGGTAAAAGGAAGTCCTGACAACAGCCGACACCTGAGATTTAAGGGTCAGCCTATCATCTAGGACAATCCCAAGGTTGCGCACCTGTTTAGAGGTTGAAAGTGACACACCCCAAAGAAAAATTCCAGAGGGCGTGCCATCATGCGACCTCACTATCTGACCACTCGGGTCTACCACTAACACCTCTGCCTTCTCTGAGTTCAACTTTAACCAACTAGAATCCATCCGCCCTTGGATTTCTTCCAGACAGTTATTAAATACAGAGGCCCAGATATTCAAAAGGGTTGCGCATGGTGCAACAGTGTTGGCCATGCGCAACCCACTGATGTGCCGCGGAGCGATATTCAAAAGGGAAAAGTGCGCCGCACAAATCCGATGCGTAGCGCATCAGTAATGTCTGCAGGCACAGGTGGCGGGGTGCCCATGCATAACCTACACAGCCCGATATTCAGCCTGGGATGTGCAGAGTCATCATCGCCGCCCCTACCTGCGCTCTGCTGGGAATAAGCAAAAAAAAGGAACAAGTGATGGCCACCCACAGGTGAGCTGCCGCATTGCAGGGCGCAATATGGCAGCTGCCACCTGTGGGTGGCCACCCGAGTTCCTGCCACACCTGGCGGCGCCCCCCCATGCCCCATCATGGGCATCCCTGGAGTGAAATCCCCCCGTCCAATATCCCTGGTGGTCCAGTGGACCTCTATGTGCCTGATTGCGAGCATTTGTCCTGAAGAGTAAGACCCCCGTCCTATATCCCTGGTGGTCCAGTGGGCCTCACTCAGCCCAATCGCGGGCATCAGTAATAGAACCCCCCCGGTCCAATATCCCTGGTGGTCCAGTGGACCGATCGCTGCCCGATCACGGGCATCTGTAAGTCATCAAATACCCCTACTAACCTGGTGGTCTAGTGCACCCCACCCACCACCCACTGAGCCCCACCGCCTGCTCCCCCATCAGCGGCGGGGCAGCTACCGGCCTGCCACCCGCCCGCCCCGCCGGGCCGGCAGCTCGGTGGGCTGCACGCCAGTAGCTCACGCTGTAGAACCAATGGCGTGCAGCCTAACTATCGATCGGCCAGGCAATGAGTCACGGGGGTGGATCTTCTCACCCGCTGGCTGGCGGGGGAGGCGGGCGGGGAGCTCAGTGGAGTGGGTGGGGTGGGGTGCACTAGACCACCAGGTTAGTAGGGGTATTTTGACTTACAGATGCCGTGATCGGGCAGCGATCGTCCATGCTAATAGGCATGCAAATGGGGGCCGTAATGAGATGCAAATGGCCTATGCTGGCCTTTGCATAAATTATGGCCCCATTTGCATGTCCCTTTGAATATCGCAGGTGCTGTGCATGGTGCAATGGCACTTGTGCTAGCGCATCTCCATCTCACTCTGGCCACTGCTGGCGCGGTGCCACTCGCCATGCACAGTGGGGGTAGCCAGCCGATGTTAAGCCTGCTAACGCCATAAGCGCGGCTCCGTTGAATGTCGCCAGGCACCCGGCGCAACAAAGTTGAGCTGTGCCCAGGCTTGCGTCACAGCCTGGCGCAGTTTGAATATTCGAGCCCAAGAGTGCTCCATCCTGGTCGGGTGCAAAAGACAGGTATAGCTGGGTATCATCTGCATAGCAGTGAAACCTCAGCCCATACCGTCTTATAATGTCTCTTAGGGGCAGCATGTACACTGCAAATAACATGGGTGACATCACTGAACCCTGAGGTACCCCACACAACAAAGGAGTTGAGCCCGAGGAATAAACCCCCGACACAACTCTTTGTGATCTCCAGTGAGGAATGAAGTGAACCATTTTAAAACAGTTCCCGACATTCCACAAATTGACCTCAGGCGTACTAACAGCACCAAGTGATCCACAGTGTCAAAAGCTGATGAGAGATCAAGAAGAACTAGAATGGAACGTCTCTTCTGATCTCTCGCCCTCAGAAGATCATTAAGCACCCGAACCAGCACAGTCTCGGTGCTATGTCTTTTTCGAAAACTGGATTGGAAGGATTCATAGACATTATGGATGGTTAAATGGTCCTCCAATTGGGCTGCCACTACCTTCTCAATAACCTTCCCAATAAAGGGAAGGTTAGAGATAGGTCTGTAGTTTGAAAAACAGTCTGGGTCCAGAGTAGCTTTTTTTCAAGAGGAGTGTCACCACCGCCTCTTTCAGGAAGTTAGGAAACTCACCAGACTCTAAGGAGCTCCAGACTATTTGCACTATAACTGGACCAATGGTCTCAAGACAACCCAAAATTAGGGGAGTTGGTCCAGGGTCCAAACTACAGCTCGTAGGCCGCACACTATAGATGATCCTCATAATATCCATGACTTCCAGTTGGCAAAAGTAACTCCAAGAGAACTGAGGAATTGTAAACTTGTGCTGTTCCACAACATCACCCTTAGAGATTGCCGAACGCAAGCCCGCCCTGATGTCAGCCACCTTAGTTGCAAAGAACCGAGCGAGCTCCTCGCACTCTACTTGTGAAAACGCTTTTTGGACTTGCAGACAGGCTGGGTTGCACAGTCTATCTACAGTCCAAAACAGCTGAGCCGGTCGGTTCCGTGCAACTGCAATCTCCCTGGACAGGAATTCTGCCTTCTTATGGGTGATTGCAGATTGATAAATAGAATAATATTGTATCAATCTAAGGTGGTCGACATCAAGGGCGGATTTGCGCCAACAACACTCTAACCTTCGCCCCTGTCTCTGCAACTCCCTCAGTGTCCAATCAAACCAAGGGGACCTGGGGTGAAGAGATAGGGGGCACTCATGAACAGGAGCAATAAAATCCAGGGCCCCCATAATGCCCATATTATAGGCCGCCAGCAGTGCCTCGGGATTACTTCTAGTCGACACGGGGGATGAGAGGTCAAGGACCGCCACCAGGCCTTGGGAAGTGATATTCCGTAATGGGCGGTACCTGACCTTCTCCACAGGGGAAGGCCTTCTCAGGGGGGTATAAAAATTTAACCTCGTGGTGTGGTGGTCAGACTAGGTGACTGTTTCCACCCCCACGTCGGCTGAATCGATCCCTAGGAGGAAGACTAAATCCAAAGAGTGCCCAGATTTATGTGTAGCAGTGGAAACTACCTGTGTAAGGCCCAAAGAAAACATAAGTTGGAGGAAGTAATTACCAAATTGTGAGAGTTCATCATTGACCCAGGCGTTAAAGTCACCCAGAACCATCAATCTAGGTGACTCAAATGACATATCGACAAGGAAGTCTGCTACTTCCTGTAAGAAGCGTTTCCCATCTCCGGGTGGACGGTAGATGAGAACAATTGGAACGCCTACACCTGCTACAACTGTACACTCAAAGGATTCAGTCTCACCTACTACCACATTTGTGAGGTCCAGTTTAGTCTTAAAACAGACTGCAACCCCCCCACCCTTGCGGTCCAATCTCGGGCAGTGTATCACCAAGTACCCGGCTGGAATCATGGCCTCCAAAATGGGGCCAGAATTTTCATCCAGCCAGGTCTCAGTGATGCAAGCCAGGTCAGCCAAACTAATAAGATCGGCTAAAACAGCGGTCTTATTCTTAACAGACCTGGCATTGCGTAACACCGCCCGAGTTGGACAAACATCGAAGGCTGTCCGGCCTATCTGCCCACCAAATTCAGTAGTGCCCTTGGGTATGGGTACCAGACACGGGAGACACCCAGTGGCATTGCACACCACCTGGCAGTTGACAGAGGGGTAGCCCTTTCTGTTCATGTAGATAGCCTCTTCTGGGCCAGGTGGTATGCGTATGGCCACTTGGGTGCAGTCAATGGCCCCAATCATGCCGGGCATGCATGCCTCCCTGTGGAATTCCTGCACGTTTGCTGTATTCTCTGCCTGTGTGCTTGGGAATCTTATGTACTCGGAAGCATGTGGCAGCAGGGCATTGAGGAACTGTGTGAGGAGGCGGGACGTGGGAGACTGGGATATACCAGTGGTTGCCCCCACTGGAGTCTGGAAGGTGCCCGTGGTGAGCAGGCACATTGCTGCTGTCACTTTTGTCTCCACCATCATGACCTGACTCCTTCAGGTGGGTGCCTGCAGCTCATCATGGCACAGCTCACAGAGCTGCCTCAGAATTGCCCTGTTCATATGGTACCAGCCCATGATTTCTGTGTCCCCATAGTCCTCAAACATGAGGCAGGTACAGTACTGTCTGTGTTGGGCATACCACTGATAGGCCCTTCCTCAGCCACGTTGGTGTTCCTCCCTCCTCCTCACACCCCTTATTACCTGATCCATCAGGAATAGGCCTGCATCCATGGCTATGTTCTGCTATGGCTTGCGCATCTGCTGTGTGTGTGTGTTTGAGCCTCCTTTTATATGCTCAGTTCTGCATGGTACATTCTCTCACTTGCTCCTCATTTGTGTCATGTTTTTCGGCTGAATATGCCATTGTACAGCTTGAATATGGACACGCCCCCATGTACTTGCCCCGCATACATTACTGTTGTGCATCGGTGTAATGGATATTGCACTGCACATTCATGCTGGTTGAATATGGCTCCGGGGTGCATGTCTGTGGTTGCGCATTGCGCAACTCCTCTGAATATCTGGCCCTATATCTTTTTTTGTATATTTCCAACTTTCTTTTCATATTCTGTAACCAACATTAAGGAAAGTATATAATTTTTTTGTATGTTATTTACAGTACTTATTGACAAATTAGTAAAGCTTTTGACTTACTTTAAACTATTTCTGCAAGCATCTGTTCTGTGTGTTGGTTTGGGGAAATTATTTCAGACTAATCTATGCCTGTCTAACGCTTAAGGGCTAGATGCTACCGAGACAGAATCCAAACAGAGACTCTGCATAGAAAGGAGGAGAGAATACAAAAGGTCTCTCAAAAGGGGTCCGTGGGGTTTGAACCAGTCTCTGCATTTGTCTATGAAAAGACATATATAAGGTGTATAGGGCATCCCTGAAGGCCTATACACACCTGTGGTTTCTCTGGTTCACTTTGCAGTGGCCAAGAGGGTTCTCTCCCAAGAGCACAGACTCAAGACTGTGTTTGCACCCCTCACACAGAGAGAAGAATCCCAGGACCTCATACTACTAAGGTTCATACTAAGGTATTTAGGAGCCAAGGAGACAGTAAGCCTTTTAAACACTCTTATCCATTCACCCATAATTCTGTACAGTGTTGCCATCCAATATTGCCATCCCCTTCTAGCCGGCCTGCCCTCGAGGACACACAGACCAGAGGGGCTCCGAGCCACCAGCGGGCGGGCGGCCACCGCACAGCCGAGAAGGGAACCAGGAGGCCGGGGGAGAAAGCCAGAAAGCCGCCTGCCCTCGAGGACACACAGACCGGAGGGGCTCCGAGCCACCAGCGGGCGGGCGGCCACTGCACAGCTGAGAAGGGAACCAGGAGGCCGGGGAGAAAGCCAGAAAGCCGGCCTGCCCTCGAGGACACACAGACCGGAGGGGCTCCAAGCCGCCAGCGGGCGGGCGGCCACCGCACAGCCGAGAAGGGAACCAGGAGGCCGGGGAGAAAGCCAGAAAGCCGGCCTGCCCTCGAGGACACACAGACCGGAGGGGCTCTGAGCCACAGCTGGCGGCGGCCACCGTGACAGCCGAGAAGGGAACCAGGAGGCCGGGGAGAAAGCCAGAAGCCGGGCCTGCCCTCGAGGACACACAGACCGGAGGGGCTCCGAGCCGCCAGCGGGCGGGCGGCCACCGCACAGCCGAGAAGGGAACCAGGAGGCCGGGGAGAAAGCCAGAAAGCCGGCCTGCCCTCGAGGACACACAGACCGGAGGGGCTCCGAGCCGCCAGCGGGCGGCGGCCACCGCACAACCGAGAGAAGGGAACCAGGGCCGGGAGAAAGCCAAGGCCGGCCTGCCTCGAGGACACACAGACCGGAGGGGCTCCGAGCCGCCAGCGGCGGGCGGCCACCGCACAGCCGAGAGGGAACCAGGGCGGGGAAAGCAAAGCCGGCCTGCCCTCGAGGACACACAGACCGGAGGGCCCGAAGCCGCCAGCGGGCGGGCGGCCACCGCACAGCCGAGAAGGAACCAGGAGGCCAGGAGAAAGCCAGAAAGGCATGGATAGCTGCACAGCCAATCGAAGGCGACCGCCGACTTTGCCAGCCTCTGATTGGCGCGCCTTCTCCCATTGACTTTTGCTGTATCTTTGCACCACCAAACTGGTCGAGATTACTTGTCTTTTACTGAAAAGTTTAATTTCTCTAAAAAGAGCTGTTTTGCTGTTTTATTGTGTACTTCTGGGAAATGCCTACTTACCTGTTTAACTAGTAATTACAGTCTTTTGGGTCAATTTTGTGTTGGGCTAGGCGGCTCAGGCCCTACCCCCATCCCAGTCTTTGTTGTGCAAATTTTACAATTTAGCACCTCTTGCAACCACTGCCTGCAAGTGCTACTTCTGATTGCCCTCTCTTCTGTCCCCTCCTTCTAGCCGGCCTGCCCTCGAGGACACAGACCGGAGGCTCAGGCATCAGCAGGCGAGCGTACCGCACAGCCGAGAAGGGAACCAGGGGCCGGGAGAAAAGCCAGAAAAGTACGGGAAAGCCGCAAATTTTTGCCCACCCCCACCCCCTTCAGGGTGTTTCTTTATACACACCTTCTGCCAAATCTCATCCCGCCCATAGCTATTCTCTAGCCAATTCCGAGCTCATTTCTTCCACATCACCTTAGTTTCTTTAACCCTTCCTACCCTCCACCATGCTACTAGCTACTACTGCTGCTTTGCCTCTCACCTTCCTTGGATCCAGAAGAGATAACTGTTGGAACCCATACCGAGGTGCTTAGGGTGACCACTCAACACTGTCCCCTCTACTGTCCCCAGTGGATGCCCTAAACTCTACATACATATACCGCTTCTGCATACTAATCCTTGGGGAATCCCAAAAAAAGGCTCACAACCAGTTTGGAACTCCTCTATCCCCTTGCTACCATACTGGCACTACAATTACTCCCTACGCCTGTCCATTAAGCTGGTAATCTATGATAAAATCGATAACCATGCAGTAGGATCATCACCCACTATATATTGGATCCCAAGAAAGAAGAAAAAACTGCCTGACTGCTCACTACTCCTATCGCTTGGTGCCCTCATCAAGCTAATCTTCTTTCTGCTGGTCTGTGTTGGCACTGTGGAAATCAACCCTGGCCCCACTGAAGCTCGATCTCTCCAACTGACTAACCTCCATAAATGGATTGAGTTTTCTTCACATCAATGCCTGCAGCCTCTAAAAGTTCTCATCAATACAGGCCTGGTTGTACACACCTACCTGACTTTCTGGTTATATCTGAAACATGGCTCAAATCTGCAACAAAGATAGTGAAATAAACCTTCCCAACTACCAGCTCTTCAGATCTGACCGTCTATCCAGGGGCGGTGGGGTAGCCATCTATGTCAAAGCAAACATCTCTGCATCCTGCCTCAATTCTACATCACAACCAAAGGAATTCAGATGCTTGTCAATTAAAATAACCCTTCCCAACACATCATCCTTTCAACTGTTTGGTTGCTATAGGCCCCCTCTGCAGGCCTCAAACTCCTATCCCACCTAGGATCTATACTTAATCTGGGCCTGAAGACACCATCATCTTAGGAGACATGAACTTGAATTGGCTGACTAATGCATCTGCACCCCTGGTAACCTTCTGTGACACCTATGGATTCTCTCAATTAATCAAAGAACCAACAAGGATCAACCCAAAGAATATTCTCAACAGCACACTCCTGGATATTATATTGGTAAATAAACCTCATCACTATCCCTATGCAGGAGTACTATTCAGTGACATAAGTGACCACTGTCCCATAGCTGCCATTAGATCAACAATCAAGCCACCCAATCCTGCAAAATTCCTCCCACGAAGGTCAAAAAAGAACTTTAATATTTCAGGATATCTCCATGATCTGTGTCATACCACACGTTGGCAAGAATTCTATCTCACAGCCTCAATAGAGACAGCTCTTCAAATCTTAAATGATCTAATCACAAGTGCCCTCAATTCACATGCACCCCTCACCAGTGTCAGAACCAAACTCAAATCCTGTCGCTGGTTCTCTGCCGACCTCAAATCCATCACTGCTTGCCAGAGACAAACTCTGGAAAAGGACAAGAAAGACAAGGACCAAATGACTGCTTCAATTCAGAAAAGCCAGAAACTCCTGCATAAAACAAGTAAGAAAAGCCAAGGCAGCCTTCTACACAGCTGAAATAGATGCCTCCTATAACAACCCTTCAGGTTCTGGGTACCATAAAGGGCATCCTAGGTCAAACTTCTACCCCTGTCTTACCACCCAAAATTCATTTAAATAGTATTGAAATCACCGACAAGCAAAATATCTTGAATGCCTTTAACGATCATTTCACTACAGCTGGCCTGGCTTTCGACTCCTCTCCTGCAAACCTATTGAGATCATCTCTAAACCTACAATCTACTGAGGGTCAAAAGGTTGCTTCCACATTCTCATTCAAACCAATATTCTTCAAAGAAGTAGAAGACCTTCTACTCCAGCTAGATACCACCAAAAGTGCAGGTGCAGACTCCCTGGACCCCTACTTTCTAAAAGTAGCTCTGCATGCCTTAACCGCCCCCCTCACCCACCTCTTCAATCTATCACTTGCCACTGGTTCTATCCCCTCAATATGGAAAACAGCTCAAGTGTTTCCATTACTTAAGGCAGGTGGTCCCATGGACCTCAATAATTATAGGCCCATCTCCATCTTACCAGTACTATCCAAGATGCTTGAGAAGCTGGTAAACTCTCAGTTAACTGCCTACCTTGATACCAACAATCTCCTAAACCCAGCTCAATCTGGGTTCAGATCTATGCATAGCACCATCTCTGCACTAGCAAAAGTCACAAATGACTGGCAGACTGCCCTAGACAAAAAGAATAATACCTGTGCTGTGTTTCTGGATCTAAGCAAAGCCTTTGACACTGTGGATCATGATCTTCTAATCTCCTCTCTGAACTCCATAGGCCTTGACTCACTCTCTCTTAAATGGTTCAGATGCTATCTCTCCGGAAGATTACAACTGGTAAAAAATGAAGGTGATCTATCTACCTCTAAACCACTCCTAAGAGGTGTACCGCAAGGCTCCATCCTGGGTCCCATCCTTTTTGCCATTTACATCAACAATATTGATTCCAATCTCTCACTTTCTAATATCCACCTTTTTGCAGATGACACTGTACTACATGTGAGCAATCCCTCACCATCAAAAGCCTGTGAGCTCCTACAGTCTGAATTCTCCATCCTTCAGCACAACCTATTAGAAAAGAAATTATTACTAAATGCCAAGAAAACCAAAGCTATGTTCTTTGCCACCAAGAACTGTTCTTCCACTATCCACCATTCACCCTCCCACAACTCTCTACCATCCTTGGTGAAAATCTGGAATATGTTGACAAATTCAAATACCTAGGAGTATGGATAGACAATAAACTAGACTATACTACCCACGTTGAAGAGCTCCTGAAAAAGCTAAGACAAAGACTTGGTCTATTCTATAGGATCAAACACTACCTGACCAAAGATTCCAAACAAAGATTAATCCTAGCATCATTCCTGTCCCTCATTGATTATGCTGACTTCCTCTATGGTCATTGCTCCCTCTCCCATCTAAACAAATTAGACACCCTGTATCATAGAGCTATTAGATTCATTACTGACCTTCCCTCTAGCACCCATCATTGCTCTCTCTACAATGCAGTCAGTTGGACATCCCTGCAACATAGAAGAAAAAAATGCTGCTATCTGGATCTACAAAGCTCTGACAAACAAACTCCCTTCCTACATCTCAGACTGCTTCAACCGGATCACATCCAGGCCCTACACCTTGAGGATCAACAAACTGATCCTGCTGAAGATTCCTATCACCTGCACCCGGTATGGAAGAGCTGCAATCAGTTATTCCTGGCACTTATCTGGAATTCTATCCAAAAGTCATTGAAAATGGATACACTGATTCCTCTTACATCCTTCAAAAAGCTGTTTACCAGCTCAATCCCAGATTGCAATTGCTTCCACAAGGTCTAGTCCTCCCACACCCCACCCCCACCCTCCCACCCCCTCTCTCCTCCACCCCCCCTCTTTTAAAGCTCCTCCCTATTCTTCTATCATTCCTCTGGTCCTTTCCCCATCAAACCTCATACATATATGCCCACCCATGTACCATTATCCAAGCCTTATCCCTACTAGACTGTTTGTTTTCTCTCCTTTATTAGGTTTTAGGTTTACTGTCCTTTGCCTTGTATATATGTAAATATTTGTACATCTATCTCACTCATAAATGGTTGTATTTGTGCTTATTCAATATCATGTTTTTGTATACAATCTGTAACCTTTTTGTTATGACCACTCAGGTCCATCTTGTAAATGAGCTATGCTCAATGATGTTCGCCTGAATAAATAAAGATTTTGATTGATTGATTGATTGAATATATATCCATCCAACCAGTGTTTAAACTGTTTTTTATTATTACTTATAATAACCTCTAGGGGTAACCTTTTCCAGGGAGACACCACTCTCTGTGTGAAAAAAGCCTTCCTTTTATTTGTGTTACACTTTCTGGGTTGAAGCTGTGGCTGATGTCCCCCAGTAAACACCGAGATTTTTTTTAATTCTAATTGTAATTCATTCATGAAGTAAGTGTCCTGCATGATGTCATAACACATCAAAAGGTCTCCCTGGATCTTTCTTTTTTCCAAGGGCATAAGGTTCAACTCAAGGAGTCTTTCCCCATATGAATTTTCCCTTAGATCATATATTACCTTTGTAGCCTGCCTCTGCACCCTCTCCAGCCCATCCACACCACCCCTTGATATTGGGCCCCATCCACCTCCTTGGCAGATGTTCAGTTGTGAAACAGCAAGCATTCTAGATGGACAGGAGGGGGAGTATCCCTGACCCAGATCACAAGGGGATTCGCTGTAGACCAGGGAATTCTGCCCCACCAGAGTGGGCTTGTGACAGATTGGTGCCAGCATATGGGATTGTAATTATTTGAACAAACCACACACAAAGAAGGCAGAAATTGGAAAGGGAAAATTGGTTACAGAATATAGTTCCCTACCCTGTTTTAATTTTTTTTGGTTGAAGTGTAGGTCAGACTAGCAGTATTGTAGGGAAGAAAAATGGCTTCCAACTACAACAACTACACTGTAGAACAGCTGAAGCAGGTGTGCCAGGAGAGAGGAGTCCTGTATGAGGTGGCACACTAAAAAGAACCTCATGGAAGCCCTAATGGCAATCGATGACCAGGTGGCTACCCAGGGCTTTGAGTCACAGTCAGTGACTGCAGAGGACCAGAATTTGGGTGTGGGGGTGCCAGAGGGAATCACAGTGACCAGATCCAGGGTGGAGGCCAGCGAGACCAGAGTGGACCTGGAACCACAGCACCAAGTGAAGTCTACCACAGATCTTGAGTTAGAAAAGTTAAAGCTGCAATTGGAGCTAAAGAAATTAGAGTTTACTGACAAACAGCATGAAAGAGAGCTCACCATGCAAGACAAACAGTGCTAAAGGAAGCTCACCTTGTAAGAAAAACAGCTTGTCCTGCAAGTAAAATGGCATGAGGCAGAGCAGCATGACAAATGGTGCCAGTGTGAATTTGAGCTAGAGAGACTGAAACTACAAAAAGCGCCGGACTAAGTTGGTGGTATGAGTGAAAATGAAACTCCAGGGCTGGGGTATAAGTTAAATTCTAAATTGACTGCAGAATTTAAAGAGGGAGAGGGCATGGATGCATTTTTAAATTCATTTGAAAAGGTCTGTATTCAGGCAAAAATATCCAAAGAGGCTTGGAGCTTTCAATTATCTCCCCTTACTGGCAAGGGGCATGAGGCGTTGGGTCAAATGGACAATAATGACAGTAAAGATTATTTTTAAACTCAAAAGTGCTTTACTAAAAGAGTATGATTTAACTCCTGAGGCCTACAGAGGAAAATTTTGACAGCTCAGGAAAGGCTCCAAAATGAGCTCTTAGGAACTCACCATGAAACAACGTCAGTTTTTAAAACATTGCTGGGAGGGGGCAAAAGCTAATTCTATGTAGGCCATTGAGGAGGCTGTATTGTTGGAAAGTTCTTTTGAGCATGTCCAGCAGAACTAAAAACCTGGCTAGAGGACTAGGACCCTCAGACAGCAAAACAAACTGCTGAGCTCACTGATCACCATGCCAGGAACAGGCCTGCTGTGAAGGGAAGTGGGGGAGTAGGTACTGCAGGGGAAAAGGGGAAAAGTGTGCCTTCAGGACAGCTAAAACCCTCATTGCCTCTGCCAAAAGAGGGTAACCACAGTGTACCAAAACAGGATTTTGAGGACAAGAAAAATTATGAATGTTGGTTCTATAAGAAGCCAGGGTATATTGCCAGGCAGTGTCCTAAAAGACACAAGGTGTGAAAGGGGTCCATCCAGCTGAACTGGCCCTTAATTGTACAGAAGCTATTCCTGTGACTATGAGGGAGCACGTGCATCCAGTAACAGTAAATAGGGTGCAGACCTGAGGGTTAAGGGACACTGGGGCATCTCTTACCCTGGTAAAAGGGGATTTGGTGGGGCCTGAGTAACTCTTGCCAAATCAATTTGTTTCTGTGAAGGGATTCACTGGGGAAAAGAAAACCCTGCTACTGACCAGTGCCATCCTAGACTGGGGTGATGCAGGAGAAAAGGTACGAAAGGTGGCTGTAGAAGATACGTTCACTGTGGATGTTATTTTAGGAAATTATTTTCAGCAGGGGATAGTGTGTGATATTACCTGGAGCCAGATGGCTAGGGCCTCATGTGATAACCTCACAGAAGCTGATGAAAGGGAGAGTGGGAGACTGGTCCACCAGCCTGTGTATCCTACAAGGGAGAGTGATTTGGAACTCCGCTAAGTGGCCGTTCACCAAACACCTACTGAGATTGCCTCTGAGGAGGGAGGGAAAAATGATAACCAGAGTGCTGTGGATTGCTGTGACTCTAATTTCCCTAATGCCATAGAGCTATGGACCTCAGTCTGGGAGCTGAAGGGGCTATGTCTCATGTTTTGGGGAAATGTGAGGGCTTTGCAGCAGTTCAGAGGACTGATCCTAGCTTAGAGAAGCTGAGGGCCTGTGCAGAGTCAGATGGGACATAAGGAGATGACTTGAAACATAAGGTCTTTTGGGACAAGGGGCTGTTATATACACAGAACATGAGGACAGAGAGGGGAGTGATGGGCAGACAGCTTGTCATTCCCCAGGGGTATCATGAGAGATTGCTAAAGATAGTTCATGATATTCCCATGGCTCAGCATCTGGGTATCGCTGGCACTACACAGCAATTAGCCCACGATTTTTATTGGCCCAACTTCACCCAGCAGGTGAAGGAATACTGCAAATCCTGTCACCGGTGTCAGCAAATAGGGAAAGCAGGTGAATAACAAAAGCTGCTTTAATTCCCTTATCAATTGTGGAGAAACCATTCCAAAAGGTAGGAATGGATATTGTGGGTCCCTTGAGCACCCCAAGCTCCTCCGAGAAAAAGTATATTCTGACGGTGGTAGATTTTGCCACCCACTACCCAGAAGCAGTCACCCTCTCTTCCATTTAGGCAGACAAAGTGGCAGATGCATTGCTAGGGATTTTCTCCCATGTAAGGTTTCCACAGGATGTTATCTCTGATTGGGGGGGTGGGTAACTTCAGGTTGGACCTGATGAAATGTTTGTGGAAGAAGTGAGGGGTGGTGCAGAGGTGCACAATACCCTATCGCTCACAAGCCAATAGGCTCATGGAAAGATTTAATGGTACCTTAAAAAGTATGCTAAAAGCATTTGCAGAACAGCATGGGGGAACTGGGAGAGGTACCTTCCTCACCTGTTGTTTGCTTACGGGGAGGTGTCCCAACAGTTGATCGGATTTTCTTCTTTCAAGCTCTTACATGGACGTAGGGTATGGGGCCCCTAGATTTGATATGGGAAGACTGGGAAGGCAAGCATGCCACCCAGAGGACTCCCATAGTGGAGTATGTCCTGAATTTGAGGGAAAAGCTGAAGGAGCTTATGGGAGTGGCCGGAAGCAACCTGTCAAATGCCCAACAAAAACAAAAGACTTAGTACAATCACAGAGCCCGAGTTCACTCGTATGGAGTAGGGCAAGAAGTAATGGTTTTGATCCCAGTCCGGAAGGACAAACTGCAGGCGGAGTGAGTGGGACCATACATGGTGGTCCGTCAGGTAAACACTGTAAATTACATTGTGGAGTAGCCTGACCAGGGACACACCCACAGGATGTACCATGTAAACATGGTAAAGCCCTATTTCAATAGGACTGACATGGTATTTGCAGTTTGCAGTCCTGGGGAGGGGACTGACAAGGAGGACCCTCTTCTCAATTTGCTTGCAGAAAGTAAGTAAGAGTCATCTGTGGTGGCCATCGAGCTGTCACCCCAATTGACCCTTGAACAGACCCAGAAAGTAGGAGAAGTCTTAGCAGACTTTGTTCCCTTGTTTATGTCCAAGTCAGGATGGACCCTTTTAGCAGCTCATGATGTGGATACGGGGATGCAAGTGCCCATATGGCAGACAGCCTATTGGGTGTCTGAGGCAGTCCTAAAAGACATTAGAGGGAGGTGGAAGAAATGCTGGATATGGGGTTGATCCAGAAATCCCACAGTCCTTGGGCCTCACCCATAGTCCTTGTCTCCAAGCCAGATGGGTCTACCTGCTTTTGCACAGACTTTCAAGTACTAAATGCCATCACAAAGTCAGATGCCCAATCGATGCCCTGCACAGATGAGTTGCTGGACAAGTTGGGGGGGTGACTTACCTAATGACCGTAGATCTGACAAAGGGGTACTGGCAAGTGGAGTTGACTGCCAGGACTAGGGAATGGTCAGCCTTCTTCACTCCAATAGGCCTCTTTGAATTTAAGATGATGCCCTTTGGGATGAAGAACACCCTTGCCACCTTCCAGCGGTTGGTAAATCAGGTGCTACAATGCACAGAGGAATGCACAGTGGCATAACTAGATGGGTGTTTTATTTAAACTTCAAAATTTACTGACCAAAGATGTTAGATTTGCTGTTGCAAATAACATATTATTATCAATATTAAACTATAATTCATTTTTATTTCAAAATTTATCTAAGGTTGAGTCATCATTATTAACTACTACGTTTCATGCAATATGCAGATTTGTTTTGAAAGTACCATATTGGACTCATCACTGCATGCTTTATTCCTTGTCAGCTTTGCTTTCCCCTGGTTTATACTGTCAGTATAGCTTAAATTGCTTCATTCATAATACCATAGCCTTGGGTTCATCTTCTCCCCTATTTTCTTTGTTTGATATTAAAAATTCTGATAGGGAATTATGTTCTAGTGTCTCCTTAAAAATTGGCTGTCCCTAAGACTAAATTAAAGCTGGGTATGCCTGCCTTCTCAAACTGTGCTCTTATCTGTTGGAATAAGATACCAACTTTATTGCAACAAACCATTAGTCATGATTCTTTTAAAATATTGTTGAAATAGCACTTTCTTGAATCATTGAAATGTGATTGTTTTTAATGTTTGTTTGTATGTCATATTTGTTGATTGTACATTGTACTGTATCTAACATCCTGACTGTATTTATTTATGGTCCTGGGTCGTATCTGAAAAAGGGCCTTGGCTGATATTGCTTACCTGGTAAACAAAAGCTTAAATAAATTACCATTTTCAGTCATAGCTGGGAAGAGTACCTGACCCAGCTGAGGGAAGTGTTGGGCAGAATACAGGCAGCTGGGCTAACTGTAAAAGCCAAGAAGTGCCACATGGCTATGGCAGAGGGACATGTAGTAGAGCGGGGGCAACTCCATCCAAACCAGGCAAAGATAGAAGTGATTAAGGCATGACCCATGCCTGAGACCCAGAAGGAGGTAAGGAGCTTCCTTCAGACCATGGGGAACTACTGAAAATTTTTACCCAATTACAGCACCCTGGCAGTTTCTCTGTCTAGACTACCGAAAAAGAAACAGTCAAAGGAAGTGAAATGGGACCAGTATGCGAGAAGGCCTTCACACAGCTAGAAGCCATGCTGTGTAGTGCCCCAGCGCTGGTCAGCCCAGACTACACCCAGCCATTTGTTGTACAGATGGATGCCTCAGATGTGGGGGTTGAAGCAGTTCTCAGCGAGACATCCAACCAGGGGAAAGATCACCCCATAGTTTATCTCAGTAAGAAGTTGCTTCCCCGTGAGCAGGTGTACTCCACTGTGGAATGCCTTGCATTGGTGTGGTCACTTAAGAAATTAAAGTCATACCTCTATGGGAGACACTTCGAGGTACAAACAGACCACAACCCTTTAGTATGGCTGAACCAAATGGGGAAGATGAATGAGAGACTCCTTAGATGGAGTATTGCACTACAGACATATAACATGGACATTACACATAGGTCAGGGTCTGCAAATGCCAATGCAGATGGCTTATCCCACCAGTCAGAGTAAAGGGACAGACTGATGAAAACCCTGCCTTAAAATGGGGCATGTTCCCACAGGTTCTGTGTAAGGAGGGAGGGAGGGAGGTGTGTGGCAGGATCGTGCCATGTCCCATTGCTGTGTTCCCATGTATATTTAAGCAACATACCATGACAGGGAGTGGGTATATTGGTGGATTTACCACACCAGAAGTGGTAAATCCACCCATATACCCACTCCCTGTCATGGTATATTGCTATTATACAATGTTAAACTTGTTGTTTTTGTTTTTATAGTGATATAAAACTTTTACAGATATACTGGAGGATTTATCATGGTCATGTGATGTGTTTTGACCAATGAGGTTACAGGATTTTCATACCCTATTGTATAATAGTTTATTTATGTAATTCATAAAAAGGCCCCATTGCATAACCCTGTTTTCAAATATGGTTTACTGGAGTAGTACAATTCCCTGTGTTTTTGGGTGGGCAGCCCTGTAGCTTACTAGGTGACCTATCTTTTTCATTCAAACAATATTGCTTTAAATTGTAAAAGGGATTTGAACCTCCAGAATCTGTGTGTTAAATTGAAGGGTAATTTAAGGTTGATAGCAGACCCTTTTAGCCAAGCCTGAGTTACTGGAATTATTTGGCAGTGTCAGTGGCTCAGTAGGTAGCACACTCACCTCTGAGGCCAGGAGATCAGAGGGCTGTGGGTTCAGTTCCCACATCTGGCACTTGGGTAAATATCCAAGTACTAACACTGTAGTGCAGCATGAGAGGGGTGCTGCACTTCTGAGGTGCCATCTTTCGGATGAGATGTTAAACCAAGGTCCCATCTGCCTGGATTGGTGGTAGTTCAGGTGGATGTTAAAGATCCCATGGCACTTATCAAAAAGAGTAGGGGAGTTTTTATTGTCAAGAAAAAACAAAGAAAAACACAAAATAAAATTATACAAATAAATATAGAAGAAAATACAGTGTACAGTTATATTGATATATCATGAAAAATACACTTGTACTATGAACAAATTCTCAAAAGTATAAATTCTACTTGTATTTAATGAAGGTATGGAAACCTTTCCACCATCTAATGATTTGTTTTGAAGAAGGAAAACTATAATTTCTGGAATGTATCTTCCCCCATCTCATGTACAATTATTGTGCAGAAAACATTATAATCCATCTTTTTCTGGTAAAGGACCCACTGACATTGTGCCTGCTGTAGATAAAAACAAAGACAGCAAAAGAAAATAGACAAAGTCTCATTATGAAAATGTAATAGACTTTTAGGGTATTTACCAATTACCAAGATATCATAGGTTAGGAATGCCAACCACTTAAAGTTCCATTTTTTTGCCAAAAATACCCATACATTTCTGGAATAGGAACAGTACAAAAGAAAATGTTCTGTGGATTCTTCTAAATTAATACAGTCCATATAAGGACAGTTTCTTTCTTCCCTGGCTTTATACTTAGCATTACCTCATAGGTTTAATCTTCCATACATAAGTAACCAGAGGGTTTCCCACATAAGAGGGGGACGTCTTTTACTATTAAGTTGAGATAAAATTAAATGATTATCTCCTTCAGGACAATTTTAAAAAACTGGGGCTGTGGGGTAAATATGACTCATTATAGATCTGTAAATGGTTTTTCCAGTACCTTGTATTAGCATTTCCTTCGATATGTCCCATTTGTATATTTTCTGTGCAGCGGGTTTAAAGTATAATGGAATATATAAATATTTACTACACCTAGGATGTAC
Source organism: Neoceratodus forsteri (assembly GCA_016271365.2). Classification (NCBI taxonomy): domain Eukaryota; kingdom Metazoa; phylum Chordata; order Ceratodontiformes; family Ceratodontidae; genus Neoceratodus; species Neoceratodus forsteri. The sequence goes on from JADMNL010000030.1 coordinate 1,572,357, forward strand.
ATTTTTCCAAGCCTCTATAAATTTATTTAGAACCAAATGTACCCATCTGTTACCACACTTTGTAACTTCTAATAGTCCACTGTGAACTGTTACTGAAAAAAATAATGAAAAACAGAGCACCACTGGATCAATCATTCCAATGCCTCCCTTAGCTTTATCCAAATAAGTGAAATGTCTCTTCATAGGATTAAGGCTGTTCCCCCACAACATTTGGAAAAATAAACCATAAACCTTGGTTTCTAATATTGCAGGTAACGGAAAAATCATTGCAACATGTTGTAGGCAGTGCAAAAGAAATTTCTTAGAAATCTGGATTCTTTTCTGTTTTGTAAGTTTCCACTGCTTCCACCTCATTACTTTAGACTCAATTTTTTTTAGGGCTTTATCCCAATTTTCTAAAGGCAAATTTTGTGGGCCAAATAAAATACCTAAAATGATAATAGGTTCTATGGAAAAATTAATTCCATTATCCTTAACCTGTAAATTATTTCCTGTACCTATGAATAAGCCTTGTGTTTTTGTTAGATTTAATTTAGCATTTGAAACACTCTCATAGGTTGTAAATTCTAAAAACAACAAACATCATCTGCATATGCTTGTACCACCAATTGCTGTTGTATTCCTATACCTGTAATTCCTTTCCATTTAGGAATATATATTAGCTTTCTAAACAAAGGGTCTAAAGAAAAAATATACAGTAAAGGGCTCAAAGGACAGCCCTGTCTTACTCCTGTATGAATTGAAAACCCTGGCGCAAGTTGACCATGTATAACTGGGAATATTTGAGAAGACTGGTATAAGAGCTTAATATTTTTTATAACTTGAATTGGAACATGATAAACTTCCAAAACTTGAAATAAAAAAGGCCTATAAACCCTATCAAAAGCTTTTTCCAAGTCAGCCACCACTATACAATTAGATACCCCCGAAATTGTAGAGTGTTCAATAACATCTCTAATAGTCATCAGAGCTGACTGCATTGTTCTGTCAGGAAGGCCGCAGAATTGTTGTGGGGAAATTACTTTAGCTGCGTATCTCTGCAATCGATTATTGATCAGAATTGTTAAAATGTTATAATCCAAATTTAATAAAGTGATAGGTCTCCAATTTTTAACATCAGTTCTATTCCATTTTAAATAAAAAAAATCATTAAACCCTCTGAGAAGGAGGGAGGGATAGATAGTATTAGTATGAAAAAATAATCCAAAAACAATTTTAAACAAAGTGCTATAACATTTGAAAAGGATTTATAAAATTTATTAGTAAGCTCATCATTCCCTGGTGATTAATCATTATTCAATGTTTTTATAGCAACTTCAATTTCAGTCACAGTTATTGGTTCTTGTAAAACAGAAATCTCACTTGGAAAACCTGGGACTGGAATATTATGTAAAACATTTTTAATATTCTCCTGTGAAATAGGAGTTTTAGGAACCAAGGAGTGAAAATGATTTTCTATCAATTTATTAATTCCTTCTACTGTATCTATACAGTTTCCATCAGAATCTACTAAATGATCAAAATTGGTGGAAGCCTTCATGGTTTTACACGCCTAATAAGGATCGCTTATGGGTGATTGCTGGGTCCCACTATGCATCAAAGCCTGAATTGTTTGAGCTCCATCATATTGATAGGACTTCATTTCTGTTTTTAATTGTGCAATTTGGTCTGTATAATCAAATTTAGGTGTATATGAAAAAGTATAAAGTTTTTGTAATTGTTGTCTAAGCGAGAGATATTTTAAAAATTTCTCATTTCCTGTTCTTTTCCCATATTTTATAAACCACATTTTTAAATCAGCTTTGGTGGTTGTCCACCAGTCCCCTATATTAGGATATAGAAAAACTACTGATAATCTAGCTATGAGAAGATTTGAAATAGTATGATGAAAATATGGATTTGATAACATAGAAGAATTAAGTTTCCATCTATTCAATTTTGGCAGAGTTCGTGTTCCTAGGAGGATTGTGCAATATAAAATTAAATGGTCTGAGAATTCTACTGGACATGATTTAAAATTTACGATGGGTACATTAGAAGAGGTAAATAAATATTCTATTGTGGTATGTAATTTACTTCGAATATACGTAAAGTTAGGTCCTGAAATCTGATATTTCCTACAGTTTATAAGATCTGCAGTTTTAACCAAGTGCTCCAGTGCATTGGAATCACAATAAATTTTCTTTTTGGCCTGGGGATCAGAATCATCCTGTTTCAAATGCAAGATACAATTAAAATCACCTCTGAAAATAACTAGTTAAGTGGTAACCAGGAAAGGTTGGATAGATTTCAAAAGAGCTATCCTCTCAGCCTTAGTTTGGGGGTTGTAAATAGTAATAAAATGAAAACTTACTTCTTCCCATAACCCATCCAATATCAACACCCTCCCTGCAGTCAAATCTATTAATTTCCATATAGTAAATTTGTAACAATTAAAAAGAATCCCAATTCCATCTGCCTTATCTGGTCCAAATGACCGATAAGAAGGACCCCATTGCCAGTTCTTCTTAAAAGCCACCACTTGATGTGCAGAATGCATCCAGGTTTCTTGTAAAAAACAGACATCAATTTGTAAGTCATGAATATATTGAAAGACAGCCTGACATTTAACATAATTAAGAATACTATGCGTATTGAAGGAGCCCCAAGTGCATACAGTCATATGTTAAATGTTCAGAGTGTGTACATTATTTTTTTCTTTTTTTCTTTTTTTCCCCTTGTAATCTCCAGTATTCTGAGAGGGAGGTTCTAAGGTAGAGGTCTGAGAATCAGAATCCCCTTGATCCATTTCAGTATCACCCCAAAAAAGTGCTGCATATGAATTACCCATCTCCAGAGGTTCTGGGGAAAGGAGTGGGGTTAGTTTGTTTTTTGAGAATCTAGTGGACCGCCTTCTAGAAGGTGGTGAGGCTGCAGGAGGTACAAAGGAAGGCTCTTCTGAACCGTTAAGATCTTTATAACACACAGGCAGTAACAAACTTGGATCAGGACTAGAGACCTTGTTTGACTCTAACACGGAATCCTGAGTAATTAAAACTAATTCTGCCACTGGAATGGGAGGGGGTTTCCTGAGCAAATGTAGTCTTTTTAATGATCTCAGAAATTGAAAGGGAGGAGTGAGAAGGTGGAGGGTTGGGGAGGATTTTCAGGAAAGGGGGTTGGGGGGGTTTCAGCAGAGGGAGCCGCTGCGTCCTGATTTTGTTTTATAAGTACTTCAGGACTAACACATGAAGCTTTATTTTTTGCTGCCCAAGGGCAATCTCTGAAATTGTGCCCGTAGTCTTCACATAAGTCACACTTTGTGTGATTAGTACACTGCATGGTGACATGGCCTATTTCTCCACAATTGTCTCAACGTGGTTTGTCACAGGTACTTGACAAATGGCTATGGGTACCATACTTATAACAAGCTCTCGGCTGTCCCCCATAAAAACAAACCTCTCTATCCCACCCCAAAAGAAATGAATTAGGGATATGTTATATTCCTAAATCAGTCTGTCTAAGCTTAACTTTATATTTCCAGCCCCCGTCCAAAAGTTTTCTAAATCTAGAATTGCTTCTGGAGCACTGAGCATGTCACATTTTTGATTCAACCATTAAGTTATATCTTCCACATGGACCCCCTCATTCCGAAACATTACTGTAACATATTTTATAAGTGGCTTAGTAAGTGGAATTACTAAAAAGGGGGTCCATATGGGAGAGAACTTAACTTGTCCATAACGTTCCCAAAATAAATCCAGTGCATGTGCTGTCCTGAAGCTGACATCAAAGTTGTCTTCTCCTGATATATTAATAAAAGCAAAAACATCAGTATGTGAAAAATGCAATGAATCCTTTAACAAAGTCCTGCCTACATAATAGCGGTTAGGTCTCTCTGCTAAACCCCCTTTATATCTAATGCGTACTGCATTCTTTCTAGGGGCTGCTTCTTTTTTTGCATGGGAAACAAGTCTGACATTAATGGTTTTTGGTTAGTGTCTTCTGGGTCTTTTTTTTCCTGATTTGGATTTTCATCACCATTACTTTGTTGGTGTTTTGAGTTGTCTAAATTAACTGAAGATTTATTTTGTTGTAAACCCCCTTGTTCTTTAATAGTTTCCATAGAAGGTGCAGGCAGTTCCTGTTGATTTACAGGACTATTTAAAGGTCGTACATTAGGTCCTGGTTTCCAGTCTGGTGTGACCTGCGAAAAATCAAATGTAGAATCCCATGCTGGATCAGGGAGCCAGTTACCCCCTGACATTTTCTTCCATCCAGCCTCAAGAAGTGCTTTCTTGGTGACCAAGAAGTGCAAGGGAGAACAGGCCCCTCCGAGGGTATAGTATTAATAGTGGAACAGGCAGGTGTAACAGTCTGAACAATCATTTGCTGCCCAGCTAAGTTCACAAGTTTTTCATGCTGCAACACATCTCTGTCTGTGAGCGGTGGTTTTTGCATAATGGTGGTGTCTTTAAAGGAAAAAAACATAGCTGTAGATTGTTGATTGTGTGTTGTTTGATATCTAACTGGGCTTTTTTAGCAATGTTTCAGAAGTCTCAGGGTGTTTGAAAACAAAACCAGCGTTCTTAGAAAGCTGGGGATTCAGCTCACAGTTCAGTTTTTTGTTTGCAATCTGTTACTAAGTTTAAATCCTATAGACTGCAGATCGGAAGTAAGAGGACTTTGTTTCAAGATTTGGGAAACCGAAGGTACAGGCTTTAAGCACACATCTACTTCAGTAGTGTTTGGACTGCCAGCCTTTAGATCAGTTAAATCAGTTACTGCAGAAAAAGACGTAACAGGAGAAGATGACTCACTCGGCCTCGTCGAAGCCTTTGATGCTACTGCATCAGACGACAGACTGACAGGCTGAAGAAGCTGAATGACAGCAGATCCTTCTTGCCGCTCGGAAATGAAAGCCGACCGACTCGCTAACTTTTTTTCAATGGATGTATCGTTTCCAGAAATATTAGTAGTCGATTTAGTCGTCGTACCCTCCAAGCAATCATTTGTCTGGTTATCACTTTCTTTTTGAAGGACCAAAATATCTTCTGCCGAGGCATAAATATCCATATTGTCGTCTTTTTTACAAACAATCTCTAACTCATTTTTTCCATTCTCAGCCTCTGGTGCAACAATGGTAGAGGAGGAGGCTAACTCTTCTACCTGAAATGCATCCTCACACCGTGATGCCTCACTCCGAGTGGCCATCTCGAAGAAACAGACGGATAAAACTCCCCCTACTGACAGCAATTCAGTAGGGGAATTTCCCCGGTGTCCTGGCCAAAATTTCCCTCATTCAGTAAAAATACCACCAACAGCTTAATCTGGTTCAAGGTCATTTGGCATTCATCTGTATCTCCCTCCCCGGGTCATGCCTGAAAATAGTCAGGACTTGTCTAGTGCACTTACCCGGTCAACAAAAGCTAAATAAATAAATAAAATAAAATTGGCATTGACAAAAGGCCCTGGCTTCAAAATCTGCATGAAGGTGCCATGGAGTGTAGAGCCCTATTGTTTTAGGAATTCTGAACTTGGACTAGAGTAATTACAACTTAATGGGCAGCCACTTAGGTCTAAATGATTTGCTAGGTTCAGAGGGTTAACAAAGGACCTTGGACTAGCAAACCAGCAGGGGGTGAGCCATGCTGACTCTGTCACAGGTCTGGGGGGCACCTGTCTTTCAACCCCTCCCCCACACACACACACAGATAAGAAACTGTACAGTTAAACTTTTAAATTTCAACATGGAGAGCTGGTTGGTTTTTTCTCAACATGTGATGAGGCCAGCCTATCACAACAAGAACACCAGGGGCAAGACTTTTTAACATTCTTAAAAAAGCCTGCAGAGCTTGCCAAAAAACCTTACTTTCTCAGAAACTCTCCTGGCAACAACAAGATCTTGGACCCCTATTTGTATTTCCACCAAGCAAATGGGAGAATCAGCAACCTGCTAAGAACACTTTTCATTTCCAGCACTAAGGATATTTTCATGGTAGAAATATATTCGCTAGATTTTAGACAGTATATCTTTTTTTGTATATTTCCAACTTTCTTCTCATATTCTGTAACCAATATTAAGGAAAGTATATAATTTTTGTGCATGTTATTTACAGTACTTATTGACAAATTAGTAATCCAAGAAGGAACTCCTGAACAAAAGGAGGGGAGAACACACAAGATCTCTCAAAAGAGGTCTGTGGGGTTTGAACTGGTCTCTGCATTTGTCTGGGAAAAGACATATATAGGGCATCCCCTAAGGCCTATGGCTATTCTGGTTCACTTCACAGTGGCCAAGAGGGTTCTTTCCCAGGAACACAGACTCAAGACTGTATTTGCACCCCTCACAGAGAGAGAGGAAGCCCAGGGTAGATGTTCAGTTGTGAAACAGCGAGCATTCTGGAAGGACAGAAGGGGGAGTATTCCTGACCCAGATCATAAGAGGATTTACTGTAGCCCCAGGAATCCTGCCCCACTGGAGTGGGCTTGTGATAGATTGGTGCCAGCATATGGGATTGTAATTATTTGAACTTTTAAATTTTAACATGGGGAGCTGGTTGGTCTTTTCTCAGCATTTGATGAGGCCAGCCTATCATAACAAGGACACCAGGGCAGGACTTTTGAACTTTCTTCAAAGAGCCTGCAGAGCTTGCCAGAAAAACCTTACTCTGTCAGAAACTCTCCTGCCAACAACAAGCTCTTGGACCTCTGTCTGTATTTCCACCAAACAGATGGAAGAATCAGCAACCTGCTAAGAACACTTTCCATTTCCAGCACTAAGGACTTTTTCAAGGAAGAACTATATTCACTAGATTTTAGACAATATATCTTTTTTTTGTATATTTCCAACTTTCTTTTCATATCCTGTAACCAGTATATTAAGAAAAGTATATAATATTTTTGTATGTTATTTACAGTACTTATTGAAAAATTAGTAAAGCTTTTGGCATACCTTAAATGAATTCTGCCAGCATCTGTTGTGTGTGTTGATTTGGGAAAATTTGTTCAAACTAATCTATGCCTGTCTAACGCTTAAGGGCCAGACGCTATCAAGACAGACTCCAAGAAGGGACTCCTGAACAAAAGAAGGGGAGAATACACAAGGTCTCTCAAAAGAGGTCTGTGGGGTTTGAACTGGTCTCTGCATTTGTCTGGGAAAAGACACATATAGGGTATGTAGGGCATCCCCAAAGGCCTATACATGCCTGTGGCTTTTCTGGTTCACTGCACAGTGGCCAAGAGGGTTCTCTACTAAGAACACAGACTCGAGACTGTATTTGCACCCGTCACAGAGAGAGAGGAAGCCTGGGACCTCCTTGGCAGCTGTTTAGTTGTGAAACAGTGAATGTCCTGGAAGGACAGGAGGGAGAATATTCCTGACCTAGATCACAAGGGGATTTGCTGTAGCCCAGGGAATCCTGCCCCACCAGAATGGGCTTGTGACAGGTGGAACCATACCAAATAAAAGAATGGACTAATATGTAAGTTTGCTAAGTGTTATGCCTACATACTTATTTTTCAAATGAAATGCAGCATGAAACAAAAGGAATTCAAGCAACCCTCGACAGAGCAGCAAAAGAGCAAAGTAAGGCCACCGCACTGTAAAGTCTGATTTGATTTAGAAAACAATATTTTGTAAACACAGTATTTCAAGTTTATGGAATGCATTAAAGAAGAAACTTTAGAGGTATGAAAAGCTTGTCTACTGGTTTGTGTAATGGTTTGGTGTGTGGTGTGTGTGTATGGGGGAAGGGAGTTGTAGTACAATAGGCTAATTCGAAAATCTTATTAAAATGTGCCAAAAGACCATCACTTTCACCTGGACACCCACTGGAAATGGACCAAGTGGACCTCAATTTAAAGTTCCAGTCTGGCAGCTATACAAGAACATCACCTCTTAGTGTCAGCGTTGTGTATGATGAATCCATGACATACTGTACCCCATGTGGAAGCTCAACCCATGATCGTCTGGCCCAGAGGCATGAGATCTACACTCAGCCTGAGTCCCACTGGCCTAATTTTTGGTAATATCCATTATAGAGTGAAATGCAGTGTTGCTCAGGTCTTGTTGAAGGTTTCAGCCAGATCTTGACTGGTCAGGGTAATTGGAAGCTCAAGGTGAAGTGCCTACTACCCCACCTTGTCAACAATCTGCCAAGAAATGCCTGCAACCAAATGTCATTTTGCCACTGTAAACCACATTTTTTTTCCAAAAAGATTTTTGAACGTAATTAGAATTGTGTTTCTTCTTAGCTTCATACTGCTATGCCATCTGCCTGTTGGAATTGTTTACCCTAGACATTATGTAAGGAATAATCCATGGTCAGGTGTGCTGCAATAGTGCAATAGCCGAATACACTGGGTGAGTTCTGGGGCCCAAGGCATAGCTCAGGGGCTTCAGCCACCCAGAAACAGTGATCACTGCAGTTTAGTCGCAAACCCCAAGTGGATTATTCCACTTATTTTGCAGTTACCATAATTGCATTTTCCCCCGGCCCTGGGCAGCCCTCTAGATGCTAGCCATCCCAGCCCTGTCCCCCCAGTTTTTCTACAGATCTTACAATTGCATGAAGACAGCATGGCCTGAGTGCTCCTTGGGTGTGGGGCTTGCGGGAGGATGGATGTCAGTGGCTATCCAGAAGCCTATTTTTTTCTCCCTGTTTTTACTCCCTGCCTGAGAAGGAGTGGGCATGCAATGCTGCCCAGAGGGCCCCACGCACACTACTGCACATGGGATGTTGGCAACTGCCACTTTTCCCCCTTCCCTATCCTGACAGTCACAGCTGCCATACCCCTAACCAATGCTAGAGATCAGGCAGATGCCAGGTGCTGTAACCCAGCCTCCCTGGGAAAGGAGAGCAGTCTTCTGGACACTATATCCCCTACTGCCCCAGACAACCCCCAGTGATCCAGGTCTGTTCCTGAACTTTGGTCGCCAGCACGGTGGCAGGTGACACACAAGTGCCTCAACCCTCCGCGTCACTGGGCTGGCACATTATTCCATTTATGACATTTGGAAAAAGGTCTAATGTGTCATAATTCCTGGTGAGGACCATTGAAATAAGTAATCAGACTGTGCTCTTCTCAACTCAACATTTCATCAGATTTACGATTAAAGACGCATCTTAGAATTAATATTATCTGCAGTGCCCAAGCCTTCTATATGCATAGACAGGAAGAAGAAGAAGAAGAAGCAAAGATTTGGGTTGGTACAGTGAGGGATGGGATTGAGCATGTACAATATTTTAACCTGTACTTTACCTCCTTTCTCACTCAGCTGTGCCCCTATCTGTCCCTGGCAACCACCCAGCCCCTTTGCATCTGTCTGTGGCCTTGCTTCCAACTCCTCAGGTTACCCATCTGTGGTAGTGGCCTGGAGGAGGAGGAGTCAGCTGTGGGAGTTCTGACAAGCAGGGAGCAATACAAGGCTGCATGGGGCCTGGGTGTGCCAGATGTCATCCTGCTGGCCGAGGGATGTTTTCCTTGGGTTTTTCTCATTCCTGACAATTAGGCCATCTGCAGCGAGGGCTCCATGTGGGAGCATGCAAGCCACTGTATGCTGAGGCACAGAGGCAGCCATCGTCCCTCCCTTCCTCCCGAGTCACTTCTCCCATGCACTTTTTTTTCTGCATAGGCTTTTCTCCCCAGTCACTCACATCATTCCAGGGATAGACCCTGATCCCTGGGATATACCCTTTTCTGGTATATGTCTTTCAATTCCCCAGACCCCACTAACCCCCTGGTTACCCCCACAGCTTTTCCTCAGAGGCAGGGGCTCCAGGGGAGGGCCATTCTCCCACCGAGGCAGTCCTCTATGTGGATTAGAAGCCAGTGCCAGCAGGCACTAGGAATCGGGAGTCCTGAACCCCAGGTCATCATTTAGATGGATGTGAGTTTTAGTCCCTCCCACCTCCCCCCATGCAGGCATAGCTGTCCTGTGGCCTCACATCAACACAGCATACCCTACAGCAGAAGCAAGCTCCCTGGCCCAGTTGCAGGGGATGTTCTGATACCAAGGCTTGCCAGTGAGTCTCCATGACCAAGGCACATTGCTGAGTGGCAGCTTCCCCAGCCTGGCCTCTTTCCCCAACATGGCAAGCTGCACTCAGTCCTAGACTCAGGTCGCCTGCAGAGCAGCACAATGCTTTGCTTCTGGGCCATGAAGGTGGCCTCCTCCCCTGCATGTCTACCTTTGGTACCCAAGGTGGCATTGCTACAGTGGAGCTTAGTGTCTACCCTCTGCAGAAAAGAGTGTCTTCTGGGTTGCTTGATCCCCCCAGCCCCAGCATTCTGACAGCTCAGTCTTGTTCTCAGCCTGGGACACTGCATCGTGAGCAGCAGTGTGACTCCTGTGCTTATGGACCAGCCCTAACCATGTGTCATTTTAATTTTTTTATATAACTGTTTGGAACCAATCACCACCTACTCCTGCCTTTGGGTGTCCTGGTGGCTCAACCCAACCACCACTCTCCCCTGTTGTCTTGCCAGTGGGAATCCACATAAGGAGAGGTCTAAGGGCTCTGATTCACTGTCATGTAAGGTGACCGGGGCACATACCTTGCTTTCCACATTTTCTATCCCCATTTCTCAGGTTGGCACACATGCAATGGCGTGGGCATGTGACATGAACTGGTCACATGTACTCAGCACCTGTGCCTGGCCAGTCAGAAGGCTGTTACTGCCACATCACCCAGCCTCTGCTAAGTGGTAACAGAGAACAACTCTTGCATCCCCCTTCCCCTAAGGAGGAATGCTGTCAATGGATGCTTAATCCTGCTTCCCCTGCCCCCCCGGTGACCCTGGGCTATTCCTGAACCCAGGTCACTGGTGCGGAGGCTGATGAGGCACCCAGTGTATCAGCCATCTGCACCACTGGGCTGGCATAACCATGTACAATTTTATTAACAGAGAAATAAAAAATCATTAAAAACATCTCTGTTGAAATAAAATTAATATTTTTAATGAAAACACAAAACCATCAAATATAAACAGTATTGATAACATACATATCAGTTCAAATTCAATTTATATACAATACACCTGTTTTAATTAGCAATATTCCTACACTGTAATTGCCATTATAATTAAAAGTTTCTAACTTTACGCTTTATGGGCAGGATTCACAAAGAAACCTGAAATTCCCGCAGCTATGGGAAAAAGGCTTGCAGCACTGTGGAAACACAGTTGCATGATATTCTTAAAGAAAATCCTGCAGCTGAGGGAAATCAACAAAAAGTCCCGCAGCTGCAGAATTCCAGCAGCTGAGGGAATCCCGCAAGTGCTGCGAATCCGCAGCTGTGGAAATGGCTGAAGAGGCACAGCAATAGTAAATCTATGTAGCTGAAGCAGCAGACTTTAACATTGCTGCCATAATATGAAGCTAACAGCATACACAAAGAGATCTGCAACCAGTCCCTCAACTGGGACCACTGCAGCACCACAGGTACCAGCGATACCATGATACCACAGTGGCCGACTGTCCCTGCTGGTCATCCCTCCCTGGGGTGTTCCTGTGGCCTGCAGGGGTAGCACTCACTGCTGACTGGTCAGGCTCTACTGCCTGTGGGGCTGTGTCATGGGCTGCACTGGGTCTAGTGGTTGTTGTCTGCTGCCATATCACGACAATGTGTGCTTTCAGTACTGTAACATCAGCCACTGCTATACTGTCTGAGAAGCTATTACCTGTGGTACACCTCCACCTTAATTGATTCCAATTGCTGGGGCACTACTGCAGTGTGCTGAGGGAGAGTTACACCTCATTCCACTGTGTGTAACATTCTTTCCTCAGCTGCGGAAAAAAAATGGCTGTGAATAGCCTTTCAGGTGATGTGCCTTACTTATCTCACACCTTTTTGTCCTGAGGGACTTCTGCAGCTGAAATTTTTTCCACAGTCCATAGTGGTTTTTCCCGCAGCTGTGGAGGGTTTTGTGAATAGCATTTGGAGCAAACTCCCCTTTTCTTCCATAGTTGAGGATGTTTTGGGGACTTAGGGAAGGTTTTGCACCTTCTGAAAGCTTTGAGAATCCTGCCCCATGACTTTGCCAAAACTAGAAAATAAGCTTTAAAACTTAGTTTTAAATATAAATAATATTAGGCAAGACAATGTAATGTATTTGTTAGGCACCCATTCAAAGCTCAGGGCACCATACAGAACAACAATTTAATGCAAAAAATGCTAGGCATATGACATGGGGGTGGAGACTGAATTTGGGGAGTCTTACAAGAGGGAAGAAGGTGGGGTTTGAAATGCAGTTGTTGGGGAGAAAAGCTCTGTGAAGTGCAAAGGCATTTTAGTCTCTTGTGTTCTTAATTCAATTTCCCACATGGGTGGCACTGGCACAGCAATTTATAATGTTAGTGTGGAGATGCTCCTGTTACGCCAAGGGCCTAGGGTTTGAATCCCAGCACAGTGACCCAGCACCCTAGCGCACTGGTTTGGTGCCCCTCTGCAACTACAAGGACCCTGAGTTTCTATCCCAGCACATTGACTCACCATGCTAGTGCGCTGTTGTGGAGACCCTGTGCTCCTTCAAGGACCCTAAGTTTGAATCCCACCACATAGTGACTCAACACACTAGTGTACTGGTGTGAAATCACCTCTCTGTTATCAACAGGGGCCTGGGTCTGACTACCAGCACTGTTACTGAGCTCAGAGTTAGATCTTGGTGCATTATGTCAAGTGGGGGGGCATATCAAGCAGTCCCACAGGGAGGAATGAAAGACAAGAGACTGGGTAGTTCTGAATAACCTGTGCATTGTTCATTTGGCACTTACACTAAAAGAGGTCACAACTAGTTTAAAAAAAAACTTTGTAGAACCTAGACAGTTCTTTTTTTTTCTTATTATGTTTTCTCCCCATGCCACCTTGCTTGCCCCATACGGACACCACCCAAGCCCATTCAGCCACCATCTCTGGGACTTGCCCCACTTCTCCCATGGCTTATCTCTCATGGTGGGGTCAGAGTGGCTTGTCCCTTCAAGGCAGAATCCAGTAGGGTTTCCAGTTGGTGGCACTAGGTCTGCAGAAAGCAGTACCTCATCCTGCCCATCATGAGATTTTTTTCCATTTTTCTTCCCTTAGGGTGTCCAACGTGCAAAAAGACAAAGCATCTGTTGGCATCCTACACCCTTCTGGGCCTCCCAACTGCCATGACACACAGCTTCTGCTTGGTGCCAGGTGCATTATGGGAGATACAATGCACTCACCCCTTAAGAGGAGAGCAGTTCCGCTGGTGCTCAGTCCTCTTACTCAGCAATACCTTCCTTTACAGAAATACAAATGTGCGTCATTCATGCTGCATGCATACTGTGCACTTGTGTTTCTATAAGGGTCAGCAACTCGAGTTTGCTTCCGAACCCGGGTTGCCAGCATGGCGAACGGAAGTCCTACTGTTGTACTACTGGGCCAGCAAGAACCCAGACAGTTCTAAACTTGAGAACCCAAAAGAACCTTCCCAGAAAAGCAATTCTAGTGGCGCAAAATGCAAATGATCAACTAGCATCTCAGTAGCAAATACTTAATATGCAAATGATCTGTTTCAAAAAGAGCGCTGAAAACAAGAACTTTCCCTAACCTGCACCACAAGACCTTAGTGGGTAGTGGCAAGGCATTGCTTGGGGGACAGCAGTGGGAAATTTTGATGCTGTCCACTAGTAGCAGAGGTCCTTGTGGAGAGGAATAATTGGTCAACAGTCCCCAATTCTTAATGTTTCTATGGCTTCTGCATAGGTTTAGTGTATCTATACAACAGCAATACATGGGAACATTGGCTTAATTCTACAAAACAATGATAAATAGCTCTTTGTCTGTTATGCAATGGTTGCACTACTGACATCCCACACCTGAAATTGCTGTAGTAATAACCATGGGCTTTATTTTCCAAAGTTATATGCAGAAGATGGGAGAAACTTGGGTGGGAATAGGGCTGTCTGCCTGCTGCCATGATAAATATGCCACTAATCAGTTCCTGGTCTGTAGTTCAATCATTTGAAAAGAAAGCATCCATCTTTGACATTTTACTTGGAGAAGCTAACATTTCTGTAGAATGATTCCAATTATACAAATTAACACTTTCACTACTGATTACACATCAGAGCTTCATTTGGTTATCCCGTAGTCCAGTCCTGTGAATGCTGTAGTCAAATGCTAAACAGTTAAGGTTGAAGATGAGGTTTTTTATAAAACAGTTTCAAGTTTTGCAACTTCAGTTAACATTTGAGTTGTCAAATGACCAACCGACTTGTAATTTGATCAAAACACGATAAACTGAGATGTAAAAGGCATGCATTTAGAGACATTTGTCTTTCATCAATAGTGAGGTGAGAGGGCAGATAGCCAAGATTATTTTAAAGAATTCATGTTTTGACTTTCAGTCAATACTATTTTCTTCTGACTTAAAAGGTGACTGTGATATCTCAAAAGCAGGAAATCCAATGTTAACCACTGTTCATATTTGTGCAATATTCTCTTTAACCCACTTCACAAAACTATAAATATGAAATATATGGTTTGTATTGTCCAGATCAGTAACTGCTGGCATGTAATCGCTCCATAGGTGGTGGACTCCTTAGAGGTGGCAGGTATGAATGCGACTTTACATTGTTTCTGGATCAGGGCAGAGGCACTTTGGCCTGATTCATGTTGTGGGTGTTGTACCTTGCTATTCTGAAAGACCCCATAGGACTGGGAATAGCATATTTGTCTTTCTGGTTGAAAGAATTTGTACATGCATAGATGGAAAAAAATAGACAAAAATACATAGGGTTATAGAAGCAAATTATTTTAAATCAAATTACATACAGCATGACTTGATTCTCAGGTTAAAGAGGACATGAAATAAAAAACAAGAAGAAACTACGAAATGTGTCTTGGCTTTTTTGTTATTACGGTATATGTGACAATACTGTTGAATAAAAATCAGACACGTTGGCATGTATTTTATTTAAAGCAACAGTGCAATGAAAAGCGTTTTTCCAAAAAAGCTAGTTTCAGCTACAGTTAAGAAAAATATTAGCTTACCTGTCAAATGTACTTATCTAGGTATGTCCTATGCTGTGCACCATGAAACATTTTTTATTTTTTCTGTCCGAAACCCTTGCCAGGTCCACCATGCTATTTCTATGCAAAATGTGGTGGCCATCTTTTTTTCTTGGGAAAAAAGTCAAAACATTTATAAAATATTCAGATTTTTATGGAATTAGAAAATTGTACCACCAAATTAAACTGGAAGATGCCTAGAATCTTTTATAGTGAAAAAAAAGGTTGGGTCACATTTTTTACCCAATTTTGTTGCACTGCTGCTTTAATGTACTTCATGTATTTTTTTGATATGGCTGGCAGTGGAGCCATCTCATTGAACTTTTTGGTTTTCTACTTGGGAAAGTGAGCGGGCCAGTTTATGGGTGATGCACCTGTTTGTGCTGTTGGTGCCATCTGCTGACTTCATGCCAAGCAGACAACTCTCACCTGTAGATATCTAAAGAATCAGCGTCTAAAGGGAAGATTAAACTGGTGTCCTTTTTGAGTTTGCACATGTGCTGTGAACTCCTTGGGATAGTGACTTTTGAGGGGTGTGACACTATCTGTCCAATGCAGAATGCTCTGCAAGGGGCTCGATAGTATCACACCAATCATCAGCCAGGCTGGTCTGGATGCTGTTTTGCCTGAAGTGGTCTGCACTTGAAAGGAAAAAGCCACACCAATTATGTGGTGGCTTTTTCCTTTCATCTGCAGATTACCACAGAACAAACAGCTGTTTGCATAATGATGTCTCCACACACCCCCTTTGCCACCCCACCAGTCCGTTCCTGAAAGGTGGAAAGAGGCACTTTCCTCACCTGCCTCCTCCATGTCCCACGGTCTTCCTGTTTCCTTATTTTCTCCCTCCCATGCAGAGCAGGCCACAGCCTATGCTCTGTACAGGCTGGGAGTATTCAGTGCCCGAAGGCACTTCTACTTTAAGTGTGATTGATTGCGCTAGCAAACTTCCCCCCACCTGCTGACATCGGGGTGCTCAATCCCCATGTTAGCATGTATCCCCCTCCCCCTTTAATGTGGCATACACTGGGAGCCCACCCCAGTGTGCCAAAAACTACCTCTGGTGGTGTTTCCAACACTGGGATGTCCACTCCCAGTGTCAGATGCACCACCGTCACGCCCCTATATAATCAGCCAACCTCAGCGTGCCCAATCCCTGGGTCAGCATTGTCCCCCCCCAGTACTCTAGCACACTGGGAACCCACTCCAGTGTGCCAAAATCCATGCTATGATTAGTTTACCTGAAAAAAAAGACAGTCCTACTACGTCTTTTTTTTAACCTGAAAAAAAAGAAAACGGTCCATCGTCGTTCCTACCGGCCCCCCTCCCCCAACCCACACCTTCCCTCTGCGCACCCCACCTCCCTGCACACCCTCACCCATACTTACCTCCAGAGGTCAGGAGCAGCGATCTTCAGTGGATTGGGAACACATCTGCGCTCTTCAAAAGCTGACTGCAAACTGAAGAAAATCACGGTAAGCACTATAAAGGCAATTAATGGGGGGGTTTCAACTTACATTGATATCTCAGCCATTTTGGGGAGTTTTGGTCCCAAATTTTTAACATGTGATACTTGGGACCCCACTTCATGAACACAGTCACGGTCCTATAATTTCTCAGTCCCAAAGGTAATTTCGCAGTCGCTGCACGGAACCACCTTTCGGGACCAATTAATGAAATGACAGTGCCACTGTTCATGAGGTAGGGTCCCAAAAAGCCCTTGTTGCAAATTTGGTGAAAAATCTCCCAAACATTACTGCGTTATGAGCATCTGTTGCTCAGTTTCTATGCACGCTCATAATGTCATCAATGTTTAAGATTTTCACTCCAAATTTCCAACATTGACATTTTTTTATACCCCCTTATGAACAGTACAGCTGTCATTTTTTGCATCCTTCCCAGAGTGTGTATTTATACCTGTGGCACAGAATGGCGCAGTTGCTGTGCAAAATCAACTTTTTGGACAGATTAATGAAATTTCAGTGCCACTGTTCATGAGGGGAGGTCCTAAAAAGGCCATGTTGAAAATTTGGTGAAAACATTCCAAAAACTGACTGTGTTACGAGCATGCATTGCTCAGTTTCTACGCACACTCGTAAGTTCACCACTTTTTCATATTTTCCCTCTAGATTTTCAACATTGCCCTTTCTTCACACCTGCTCATGAACAGTATAGCTGTCATTTTTCATATCCTGCCCAGAATGTGTTTTTGCACCTGTGGCGCCGAATGGCATACTCACTGTGTGAAATCACCTCTTGTAATGAGTAACAAAATAATACTGCCACTGTTCATGAGGAGGGGTCCCAAAAAGCCCATGTTGAAAATCTGAAGCAAAAATAGCAATAAACACCCTGGGTTGCCAACCATAACGCCCACCCTTAAAATGCAAGGGAGAGGAATATACACAGAAAAATATGGGAGGCATGTACAACAGTAATACCAACAGTGAACCTTTGGTATTGACAAATGCTTGTTTAAGTGTTAAATGGACGCAAGACTCTTAAGCATTATCTGTATGCTAAAGAAAGTAAGACATTATATTTGTTACGTATGAGGCACGGTAGCTGAAAATTCCTCCAATCCGTGCTTATACTTATAACTGAACAGCAGACTACTATGCCATGGAAGAGATCTTTTATGTAAAAGAAGCGTCTTTGATGCTTTCATTGTACAATTGTAAAACAAAAGTTTGTATGAAAATTGTGTGGTTCTGATATTTTTTTAGAGTAGGGAGGAGTGGGGGGTGGGGTTTAGGGAAGTGCAACCCAAGACAACCAATATCAATTGTAAGAATCATTTTGAAAGCTGACGTCCCAGTGCAGTGTCTGATGCTGCCCTAATTGCAGGGACATTATTCAGCTGCATTTCTGACAGAGTGCAAAGAGTATTGTGTTGCTTGATGTTTCCAGATGTGGGTGACATGCTCACAGAGACATCACTGACAAGAATCCATATCACATAAGGTGCTCTTATAAAAGTGAATTCCCCCACCAGCCACCCAGATGTGACTATTTTGAAGTTTGATTAGTGGAGTACGTTTAGAGTTTTTCTGATTGGTGTATCTATGTAACATTCCCAGTCCATCATCCTGTCTGTCATTGTGATCAGTGCTGAAAAACAATGTGGATTTTGTGCTGAACTGGCATCGCACACATGATGCCACAGTCAGTGCTTAACAGATCACACACCCCCAACCTCGCATCCACAATTTGATGCCACATACACTGCTTAACAGATTACACCCCCAAAAACCTCACATCACACACATGATGCCACAGATACTGCTTAACAGATTACGTCCCCCAACACTACACACACACACACACTCACACACAGCTGCAAGGAAAGGAAATCCACACTAAGCACGAATGTAGCATCATGACATCATTATGTAATGATCCTTCTTTCAGCTGATGTTGGTGTCATTTTTATTTTTTAATTGGGATATTTTATTCTTTCTTCAGTTAAAAGATGTTAGATGTTCTGCTGGAACGCAAGACCCCCTCTCAGACTCTAGCGAGTAACAATAGATTGGCCATCTGACTACTGTCACCACCAGATTCTGACCATTGGTTCGGGAATTGAACCCACATTCCTTCAAACAGAAAGCAAGTTAATTAACCGTAAGTGCATTGTGGTTATGATTACTATATCATTGTTTGCCATTCAATCAGGAAGGGAGCCCAAAACAAGATCTGTAATGTCTAGTTTATCACATTAAACCCCATCATATACACCCTGCATCTCACCCTAATCATACTACACCCCAGCCCATATACATTGCACCCCATTCTATGCACACCACACCCATCATATGCATGCTACACCCCCCATTATACACACTACATCCCTCTTCCTATACACATTGCTCCCTCTCATATACAAACACCATCCACACTATACACACTACACCTCTGTCATATATATGATACACCCCCATCCTATACACATCACACCTCTGTCATATATATGATACACCCCCATCCTATACACATCACGCCTCTGTCCTGAACATACTACACCCCATCTGGAATTTACAGTACTACACTCGGTTCTATGCACACAACATTCCTGTCCTAATCACACTACCCCACCATCCTATATACGTTATACCCCATCCTGAACATACTGTACTAAACCCCTTCCTATACACACTGCATAACTGTCCTAATCACATTACACCACACCCTATAACACTACCATTTTATAACTGTAACTTTAGAACAGTTCCAATACCCAAAATGATGGGCCTACTTGGTGGATTTTCAAGGGTTTCACCTTCAACATAATAATGATGTATGTGTTCCCCAGTAATCTATTAGTTGTGTTAAGTTCATATATGTAAATGGTAAGTGTTTCTCCCTCCCTTCCCTTACACCCTCCAATACCTACTAGGTTGGTGTAAGTACTTAAAGTTTTTGGAATCGTAATTAATACCAGAAAAGCAATGAAGTGACTGTTCTAAAATTACAGTTATAAAATTGTAAAAAATGTTTTTCTTTAAATAGCTTTGTGGTTCACAATCTTTATAATGATATTTCTGGTTTTGAAGACATTTTTAGGTTGCTAAGTCCATAGGTTGGATGGTTGTTGTTTCCTTTCCCTAACACTCCCCCCTGATGCCTGCTTCCCAACTATCCCCCCTTGAGTCACATTCCCCTTTCACTCTTTGATTATGTTTTCCTGCCCCTGAGCTCCTTTTAAGGGGTAAGTGGTCTTTTCTTGGGCTCCTCAAATAGCAGAGACTCTATAACAATCCTCTTGCAAATATGGGTCCCATTACCTTTAAAATGCAAGCAAGCAATCTTTATTTTTATAGCACCTTTCAAAATCAAGGTGCTGTACAAAGCATAAAATTACAGTATAAAAACAGACAATATAATAATTATTTAAAATCAATCCATTAATTAATCAGGGAAGGCCAAAGAAAATAAATACATTTTCAGCATAGATTTAAAACTGCTGATGGTCAGGCATTCTCTTAACCGATGAGGTAGAGAATTCCACAGGGTCGGTGCTGCAAATGAAAAAGCACGAGCTCCAGATGTTTTAAGATGAACCCTGGGAATTTCTAGCAATCCCTCATCAGCGGATCGGAGAGGGCGATTGGGGGAGCAGGGAGTCAAGATATCTTTGAGGTAGTCAGGTTCCTGTAAGGCTTTAAAAGTAAGCAAACCTACCTTATAGGTGATCCGCCACTGAACTGGCAGCCAGTGCAGTTCGCGCAGCACAGGCGTAATGTGACTGGTCTTAGAGGTACCAGTCAACAGCCTGGCCGCAGCATTCTGCACTAGCTGCAGGTGGAGGATATCATCCCCAGACAGCCCTAGGTAGAGGGCATTGCAGTAGTCAAGATGGGTGGTAATGAAGGTGTGGACCAATGTTGCAAGGTCGCCCGGGGGAATCAGGTGTTTCACCCGGGCAATATTCCTCAGATGGTAAAATGAGGATTTGACCACAGCTGACACCTGAGACTTCAGGTTAAAGCCGTCATCAAATATAATGCCCAGGTTACGTACCCGATCTGAGGTAATGAGCTGAACACCATCAAGCCATAGGCCCGACCCATGCCCAGCACCAAAACCCGCCCCCGTGTGGCCCGAATCCACAACCAACACCTCAGTCTTATCCAGATTCAGTCTCAACCAACTCGAGCTCATCCAGTCTTTGATCTCAGAGAGGCAGTTATTTAGCATAGAGATCGCATCAACCTGTCCGGGTACAAAGGACATATACAGCTGAGTATCATCTGCGTAGCAGTGAGAACTCAAGTCGTATTACCTGATGATATCTCCCAATGGCAGCATATATACTGTGAACAACATGGGTGCCAATATGGAGCCCTGCAGCACCCCGAAGGGCAGGGGAAGGGCATCAGAGGAATAAATTCCAATGACCACCCTCTGAGACCTGCCTACAAGGAACGATCAAAACCATTTGAGGACTATACCCGACAGTCCACAAAGGAACCGCAGGGTTTCCAAAAGCACCTCATGGTCCACAGTGTCAAAGGCTGCTGAGAGATTGAGAAGGACCAAGATGGTATGAGCCTTTCGATCTCTCGCCATTAGGAGGTCATTTAATACCCAAACAAGAGCAGTCTCCATGCTATGCCTCTTCCTGAAACCAGGCTAGAGGGCTTCATAGACATTGTGAGTTACCAGATGATTGTCAACTTGCAATGCAACCACCTTCTCAATAACCTTCCCCATAAAGGGAAGGTTAGAGACAGGTCGGTAGTTAGCTGGATTGATGAGATCCAAGGAGGGTTTTTTAAGGAGTGATCGAATGACTGCCTCCTTTAAGGGGTCCGGAAAGATTCCCTTCTCCAAGGATCTCCATAAAATTTCAGCTAGGATTGGGCAGATAACATCTACACATCCCACCAAAATGGAGGTAGGGCCCGGATCCAAACTACAGCAGGTTGGGCACAAAGTCTGGACAATTTTCACAATGTCCATGAATTCCAGTTGGCTGAAATGCATCCAGACAAACTGGGTGCTCACTACTTCCCGTCGACCTCCACAACCCCTCATGAAGAGAGCCGGGCCAATTCTGGACCTGATGCTGGCAACCTTATCTGCGAAAAACTGAGCTAACTCATCACACTGAATTTGTGAAAAAGCTCTTCCTGACTGGAGACTGACTGGATTGCACAATCTATCAACAGTTCTAAAGAGTTGTGCCAGTCAGTTCTGTGCAGCAGAAATCTCCCTGGACAGAAACTTTGCCTTCTTACGGGTGATTTCTGATTGATAGCCCTTATAATGTTCCATCAGTCTAAGCCTATCAGCATCCAGGCCTGACTCTCTGTCTATGCACCTATTCTATTTTTGGTTCAGGCATTCAGAGTTATTGATGTAAAAGAATATAAGGAGTTTGAGACCCTATATGAAAAGCCTGGTTTATGAACCAATAGAATTATGAGCGATTTTAAATACTGTTTTTTTTTTCTACCAGTTGTTATTTATTAACACTATTTAAGCACTAATGCACTTTATGTTACTGATTGCACTGTTTTTATGTTGCACTATCAATCAAGTCTATTTATCCAGGCGAACACCACTAATTTGCATTGTCTTATATGATGTAACACAAATTTAAGTCATGTGATATATAATAGGTGCTATATAAGGAAATGAACACTGGGAGGCAGTATCTTTGAGAAAGCCTCACACGCAGATGAAACATAGGAGTATTTTTGGAGTCCTCCAGGCCCAGTGGGGTCTTTGAGAACTCGATGCTATTTATTCAATAAACGAAGGAAATTGTCCTTTTGGAAAGTATTTCTGGACTTCTTCATTTTTTTCATTCATTTTATTTTATTTATTGAAATATTTATTAAAATTTTGGAATTACAATCCTTTGAGTCGAAGACTCCTTTGCAAAGGCTCCATGTCAGAAATTCATTGCCTGTGCTGGTGAGTGCCATGACTGGTTTTACTTGAATCTGTTGTCTGCCAGAGAGCACCACGCTGTACCCTGGTGCAGCTCTTTTTTGCTGATTTTAACCCATCCTATATAATACACTCCATTTTATAAACACTACGTCACATCCTATATACACCACATCCATGCTATACTTGCTACACCTCCTTGTCTTATACATACTATACCCCTTCCTATACACTTTACACCCCTTTCATATACACACTTCTTCCCCATCCTGTACATACTACACCCATCCTGAACATACTGCACCTCCCTACTATACACCCTACGCACAGTACCTGTCCTAATCTCACTACATCCTATCCTATACACACTACATACCTGTCCTAATTGCATTGCACCTCATCCTATACATGTTACAGCTCATCCTGTACACACAACATCAGTCCTCTGCATGCTACACCCCCGTGCTAGACACACTACACCCTCTTCCTATACACACTGCACCTTCAAACATATTACTGCATTTATCAAATACACTTAATGGGAATTTTACAAGACTCAGTTGACCTTTCTAGCAGCAGATCAGAAAATGAAGCCTGAGTTAATTCCAGGTAATACCTAAGTGATTCCCTAGACAAGTAGTTCTCTCACTTTCTCATTATGATATTCTTTCTCATCACACAAAACATGAGAAATGTAAAAATGTAGGTAACTGGAACAGTACATTAGCATCAGGCTTGCTGGACATATCCTGGAACAAACTGGGAACTTCCCTGGGGTGGTCTCATCTTTTGAGAAAACACTGCACTTGACTATTGCGGTTCAAAGGGTGCAAACAAAGTCTTACAGAGGTACAGTAGAGAAATGTGCCATGTTCTGTGCAGGTTTACAATTTCTTTTCCTAGGATAGCCCAGTTGAGCTGCAATATTTTGTTTACAGTAGCTTCCTACTTCTTCCCAGCTTTGCAGCTTGGAGACATTGGAGAATGGAGATCAAGTGAACTGCTCAAAGCCTCTGTGCCTAAGTGGCTCTGGTGGGAGCTGAACCTGGGACTCCTGGTTCACAAACTTGTGCTCTAATCATAATGCCACCCTGCCTTCTTCCATGTCCCTATTACCCATGATGTTTTTTGACAAGCCCCAGCAAAATTATTATCAATTCTGTTTCAGTGGAGTTACTGTTTCCTGTCACTGTGCCCAGTGGGAGCCATGCCAATGTAGGAGCCCTGTGTGAACAATCTCACTGGAGCACCATAATAGAAGGGCACCAAAACACATCTGCAGTCCTGCGCACAGGCTCCCTTGTGTCCATCTGCCACTGGAGCACCATAATAGAAGGGCACCAAAACACATCTGCAGTCCTTCGCACAGGCTCCCTTGTGTCCATCTGCCACTGGAGCACCATAATAGAAGGGCACCAAAACACATCTGCAGTCCTGCGCACAGGCTCCCTTGTGTCCATCTGCCACTGAGCACCATAATGAAGGCACCAAACATCCGCAGTCCTATGCGCACAGGCTCCCTTGTGTCCATCTGCCACTGGAGCACCATAATAGAAGGACACTAAAACACATCTGCAGTCCTGCGCACAGGCTCCCTTGTGTCCATCTGCCACTGGAGCACCATAATAGAAGGACACTAAAACATATCTGCAGTCCTGCGCACAGGCTCCCTTGTGTCCATCTGCTTGGTGTAATAAAAGAGCTTCTTGCCCTCTTCTAGAATACCAGAATAACCTCATAATTTCCAGAGTGAAATCTTGAGTTCATGGGTCTGGTGCAGCGATGTTGTGGCAGCGTGATGAGTTGGCACCTGGGAGACTGTGGTGACATTCAAACACCGGAATCCCAGATAGTGCCATGGCTGTCCTCTGCCTTCGGTAAAACTACTACTTTGAGAACCTTTGGCATACTATGATTTCTTTTTTTTTGTTTTTAACTTTATGAATCCAATTACATTATTTACTGTTGCATGTACTGCTGTCTCAACTCCTGAGTGCAACTACAGTGCACACTGTTTGAATTAGTATTAAACCAGGTTTTTCTGTTAGTGGGTGAGTGAATGGAGAAATTTAAGTTGCTTCTGTGTGTTCCCTTTTAAAGGGAAACTCTGGCAAGCCTACAAAGTACAGCAGATGCTGTTCAAAGGATTGGTTGTTTCTAGCATTAAAGTTCTGTTTACCTCCTGGGCTGTGAGGTTTACTATTTAAAATCTGCACCGCCCATAATCTCTCCAGAGCTGCCCACAGCCATCTCATGCATCTAGGTGGCCTCTACCATGCAGGTTATGTTAATAAGTGCTACCAACCAACGGTAGAGTCAGTAGCCCCCATTTAGCATAACCTGTGTAGTGGAAGCCACCTGACTGCGCCAGATGGCTGTAGGCAGCCCTGGAGTTATAAACGTGCGGATTTTATGAAATAAAACTCATAGCCCAGCAGGTAAATAAAACATTGCATTAATGCTAAGAGCCCTAATCAGGCATTTGTGCAGCAGATGCTGCACTTTGGAGGCTTGCTGGAGTCTCTCTTTAAAAATCAGAATTTATATGGCTATAAAGCGGATATGGAAGTTTAGCAAACATATAACACAATCCCATGGGACAGACTTTGTGTACATAGACCAGTGGCTGTCAAGCCTCAAATTCTATTGGCCTCAAAGGGCTTTAAAGTGTGGCCACCAGAATTTACTGGTGGCCTAACTCCTTATTTTTATCACCACAGACCCCCTGTTGTAACCCACACCCCTGATATAATACATTTGCTGTCACACAGTATACATTAAATTAAGTTCCTGATGTATTTTCACTTGAAATGTACCTTCGATGTCTATTTAAAAGTAAGATATTGTCCATTCCATTACTGTTATAATTTGTGCTCTCAAGACCTCTGTGGCCACTCAGAGTTGTGCTGTTCCCAGCATGCAACTATGGTGACCTTATTTGTGAAACGCTGACCTAGACCCCGCATGTCATGTATCAGTGATGGCTGGATCCGGACTTTTGAATGGAAGTACATTGTTGTCCATGCACCCTTCACGACCCCCCACCACCACCACCTCCACCACTGAACTAGGCTTTCTGTGGCTGTGATGTTTGTGCAGTCTGTGGAAACATTTAAACAAAACAATGGAGGCGGGCAGCCTCGGAATGGGATTCTCACATTTGTGAGGTCTGCTGTGCAAATGTGAGAATAAACAGATTCCTTTACAGATCCGTTTAACACCCCGTGCATCCCACTGAAATAATACTGACTTAAAAAACAGTGACAAGTGGATTAGTGGATATAACAAGAACTGATGATAACAGGATTAAAGTAAACAATTGATTAGACATAAGAAGGGTTCCATGGAGGACCTACCATGCATAGATTAAGAGGGCAAGGAGGAGAATCAGCAGAATAGCCAGGAGAAAACTGAGGATGACTGTGATGACAATCATTCCAGCCGACCGTCTTGGAGGAAAAGTGTCAATGGTATTCCAGGGCTGTGCTGTGGAACCAACAGGTTAGGTTAAAAAAATGCAAAGAAAGATTCACAGTAGCTAGTGGTACCTTTTTTTCTGCATCACTGGAGTTTTATTTGGAGATTTAAACCTCTAGAGAAAGTGATAAAACTGTCTCTGCTACTAGTGGATCCTACTATGTAGCAAAGTATCACTCACTACGCCCTTAGGCCAGCAAATAGTAGCTGTTTCAGTAGAAGATGGAAGGTTTGATACCTTTTATTGGACAAACAAGTTTCTTATACAAAGATGGAATTATACACAAGCTTTCAGGGCCACACAGGTCCCTTCTTCAGGTGAATAGCAAAACTGAGCAACAAGCAGTATTTATATCCACTGTGATGCAATTAAGAATCAGGAAGTGAAGTAGGAAGGTGATAAAAAGGACTAGAGATGAAAGTTTAAGATGCATAATTCCAGCTTCCACCCTAATCATACAAAAAAATATGTAATCTACAGTCAGGCGATTCGATACCACCAAATCTGCTCTGATGAGAGAACAAGAGACACACAACTCTCCACACTTTGTAATTCCCTAATTTAACAGGGCCACTCTCCAAGAAAAATTGACAGAGAATTTGAATGGGCTATACAGATACCACAAGACAATCTGCTGGAATACAGGCAGATCAAAATAACCAGAAAACAAGAGGGACAACACCAAGCAACATGGCAAGATGTAAGGCCTGCACCCATATATGTGTACAGGCCACCATTAAGACAATCCAGAACAACATAATACAAATTAATGGATCCTTCACGTCAATCCAGCAATGAGGTTTACCTAATTCAATGCAAGAAGTGCACAGATGGTTGCTGTATTGGGGAAACTAGCCAACCACTGAAAACCAGGATGGATCACCAATGTCACACTATAGTAAACCAGATTATCAGCACTCTAGTAGGAAACTATTTTTCACAAACAGATCACTCTCTCTTGGATTTATCTGTCTTGATATTAAGAGGCAACTTCAGAAACACACAGGACAGAAGGACATGGGAATTGAAATATATAAAACAATTTAAATCTAACATTTCTGGACTGAATCAGGACATCGGTTTCATGACCCACTATGGTAAACTGTAATTCATTTTTATTGTGTACTAAATCATGTTTCTATTTATCACACTTCAGTTCTGTATCTCTCTTACTATTATATTTTTTTTCTCTGAGTTCTGCCTATTCTGTTTTTTTATCTATACCTCACATCCTCCCTGCCTCTCATTTTAACTCCTGAGCTCAGTCCCACCCACTCCCTCTTGTTTTCACACCTCTGTTTATCTAGACCTTTGTTCTTTTGTGTCTCCTAATGTCTTGATTTCCTTGCATCTTTAGGCATCTCCTGTCCATTCTACCCTTTCAGCCAGCTTCTGATCTTCAGATCCTATCTGCATGCTTTTGTCTTCCCTTTAGCTTCCTTTCATCTCCTACTGACCTGTTCCTACTATGCCCCCTCCCCATTTCTTATGTTTTTATTTTTAGCATCTTAGACTTTCATCTTTAGTCCCCTTTATCACCTTCCTACTTCACTTCTTGATTTTTAATTGCACCACAGTGGATATAAATACTGCTTGTTGCTCAGTTTTGCTAGTCACCTGATAAAGGGACCTGTGTGGCCCAAAAGCTTGTGTATAATTCCATCTTTGTACAAGACACTTGTTTGTCCAATAAACGGTATCAAACCTTCCATCTACTGTTTTGCAAGGACCAATACAGCTGAAACCTCTTTTTACAAAATAGCTGTTTCAGTTAAATTTAAGTTTTAATGGGTAAAATTTTTAATTTTTCGAGGAAAGTTCTATTCCATTGACAAAGCTGTTAACCTTGAAAGAATTCTAGAACTGCCCATGGACTCAACCCACTGACTTTAACAGTGAAGGCCTTCCCATTTTATTACTGTAGCTTCAATAGTATTGCAGCTGTGTTATTCACTCAAGACTTTTAAAGCCCAATAATGTTACTGAGGTAAATGTCAGATGGGAAATTAATGACTGTGTCCTACGGCTGTAGAATACTGTCATTGTAATGAGGCTATCATTTTTTTTTAAATCTGTTTTGGCATCGAACTCTGCTTGGCCTTGAGGTACCCTTTCTTATTCAGGACTATCTAACTTATTCCTCAGCCTTCTCTCTGTCTTCTCTCAGGATTTACCATCTACTCACCATTGGGCCACCTTGCCCCCTCCTCCACTATGGGATCATCAGTGGGATTCCACAAGCCCCTTTGGCTACTTCAGCAGCATGCTGTATCGGTGGAGAGACTTGTACCTGAGTCTGCAGGTGCCGGGCCTGCTCTCAGGTCAGTGTCCATCATGCTGTGTCAAGTGGTATTTTGCCTCCTTCTGTTTCTCCCCTCCCTTTGGGCACCACAGCTGGGCCATTGCTGGGTGCGTTTGTGTGCAATGTGCATGCAAGTCGGCAGCATCCTACTTCCCCCATCTCTTGCCCCAACAGTACCTCCCCCTGTGGTCACCCAGGGGTGGTGTGGCAGCGGGAGTGGACTCCCTTCCTAGATTAAAAGAGTGTCCTCTGGGATGCTCAACCTTGCTCCCCTGGCTGGCACTCTGATGATCCATGCTTGTTCCTGAATTCAGGTTGCAGGGATTGTGAGCGGTAACATTACCACTGCGCCAACAGGCCAGTGCCAGGCTGCGCATCTCCTAATATGACAGTAAAACATATAGCAATTGCATGCGTTATCCTTCCACAGTGCATTCTATACTTATTAAATGTATGCCAGCACATTTTAATCTGGTCACCAATCAAATCAAATCAAATCAAACTTTATTTATAAAAAGCGCCTTTCCAAAAGCAAGGCGCTTGTACATAGTTCATTAAAATAACCCCGTAAATAAAGCAACGAATTAAAACCATGACTGAATAAGATGAGTGCGACTGACTGACCTTGAGTTCAGTGTAGTGGCTGAGGTAAATTATTTAACTCTAACTACAGTGTTATTATATTGTCATTTCAATAACCTGAATGATTGTCATTACCCAAACTTCTGTGATGTCATCTTACCAAGTACTTGACTAGTCTGATGCTCTCACTGCCAAGATATAGACTTTTATTGTGATAGAAAAATATATCATGAGTCATGGCTGTTGAGACATTAGGAGGAACAGGCACAGATTGACCTTATAATCTTCCCCAGTCCTAGATGTTTTGCTTTAGTGATCGGGTAAGTCCCACTGGGTGTATGTTCGTTTACAGGAGCAACCTGGAACATAGGCACTGTGTATATAATACATGTGACAAGGAAGAAGGTAAAATATTTGACATGGTTCTGAAACAATAGTTTCAGAGCAGAGTTAAAGTATTTTTTTTGTGACAGTCGTAAGTTTCTTGATTATGTAGGTGAACTTTCGGCTTTTTTCCAATGTCCATGAACCATCTTTCTGTCTGTCTGTCTAGCTATCTATGCCTTTCTGTCTGTCTGGCTGTCTATACAGATGGAGTGAGAGACAGAGAGAGTAGTACCAAGTGCCCAGCTGAAAAATGAAGCATTTTCATACAGAAAACACCTTGCTCTTGATGTCTCTCACTCCCTCGATGGGAACACAACCTTGTCGTGCATGGGTGACCAGACACAAGTCTATCACTAGCATGTGCTCACCCACGCACAATAAGGCTGTGTTCCCATCGATGAGATGAGATGATATCCTAGACCTCAAGAGCGAGGTGTTTTCTTGGAAAACACCAGAAGTCCCAGAAGATGCCACAAATCATGGTATTCCTGCCTGTTATGGCACAGATGCAGCCCTAATCATGCTATGCCACTGTGCTCCGAGGCAGATTTAGACATAGCTGTTTATTTTAGGGGTAAGTTCCTCTAATTTGTTTTAAATTCAACAGTAGCTAGAACAAATGGGTCTGATTAAAATTGGGGGATCTTAGACACTGAACTCCCCTCCAGATCTGCCAGTGGTGCTTATGGGAAAGCCCCTGGTGGTCTTTTGCTACTGCTCATAAACTTGAAATCACTAAATCTCTGCGGCCCTCTTCCTCCATTGGTTTGTTATACACAGTTTGAAAACACAAAATGTGACTGAGTGTTAGATATTATTTAACAAGAAGTATGTGCTTTTCATTGTTTGGGAAAACATTATCCTAAAATCAAGGAGACAGTTAAGCAACAATACATTATAAGGTGTGGTATATCATGGGATAGCATTGCACCTTGGGTGCATTTTGAGGCAAGAGGCAAAGCAAAGCACCAACAACCACTTGAGAAATGATATCACATGGTATACCACAGTCTTGAGTGTATTACTATGGTTATTAAATGGATTTTGGAAGAATGTTTAAGAAACAAAATGTAATATGGGTCTTTTACTAAGATACCACTATACCACAAGGAACTTATAACATAAGCAGCTTATTTTATATATCATAAGTAGGGAATACATAATTAGTTACAGTGAAATAACACATTTATCTACATTAGTGATATGTAAGACCCATAACTCATGAGTGGGAATCATTTACTGCATATATATATATGTTCTATTTAATTAAAAACTAATAGGTCTGAAGAAGAAATAAATACTATTGCTGTAATAAGCAACAACACTGACAAATGACCCACTTTTTACATAGGTTAGCACTTCGCAGAACATGTTACCGATGTGCTACTTGGGGGTTGCACAATCAAACGAGGCAGTGGCCATGTTCAGCAGCATTTGGTGCAGGGCGGTAACCAACAGTATGTACTGGTAGAATATATTACTGTGCTCCTGCACAAGAGGGATCCCTCTTACATACAGAGCACTGTGGTATACCATATTTCACTGAATATAAACCACCCTCCAATAGAAGCCACCCTCAAATAGAAGCATGTGATGCCAGGGACTTGGGTTCAGGAACGGACTCGGGCTGCTGGAGGGCCGGCCAGGAGGAGGACTGAACACCCATTGGCTGCTCTCCTCCTTCAGGAAGGGTGGGATGCCTGTCCCACTGCTCTACTGCCACCTGGGTAACCATGGATGGAGGTGCAGCAAGACGGCATGAAGTGGGTGGGAGGACATTGGCCAGGAGCTGGAGCAGTAGCACGTTGCAATGTGCTCCGCCCCTTGGCTCCCCTAGTGTGTCGGCATCCAATGGGGTGGCACCAGAAAAAGTAGAAAAAACCTGTACCGGACACCTGAAGACAGGACCCGGTTGTCCCGAGAAACTCCATAACCAGGCTCCTCAGAGGGCTGGGGTGGACCACCTGATGCACACTCATGGACTGGGGGGACTTGGGGAGGGGTCTCCTTCATCTGCGCCCGGGGGTAAACCATGGCAGGATGGGGGCAGGTCCACTGGTGCCCCAATGCAGTTACCTGGGGTGGAACTATGGGGGCGTGCACAGCCTGGAGCTCCCCAATGAAAGGGGTCTAGTGTGGTGAGTAAGGGGGCATAAAGAGCAAATATAAAAAAAAAATACAAGCTGCAAGTCATAATGAGTAGTTTCATAAAAGTCACCCTCAAACAGAGGCTGCAGCTTCTAATCAGGGTTGAAGTCATGTCAGATAATGCTTTGTAGGTGGGACTCCGTTATTTTTATCTCCTTAAATATGATTGTTATGACATTTCTTTTTAAAAATGTTATCTTAGTTTATGTTTTTGTGCTTTTTTTATTACGATGTAAACCAGTAACAATATATTTGATCATATTCAGATGTGTAATATTTTCTTTGTCACACTTAAAATAGGATTTTGCCATACAAGCTGTCCTCAAATACAAACTGCAGGTCAAAATAAAAAAAGTCTAATAGATGCTGTGGCTTCTATTTGATGAAATACGGTATTCATAGTTTTCTTGTTTTCTGTTTTTTAAATTACTCAACAGCCTCTGTTGAAGTGCTGTTTAAGGAATTCAAAAGCCTACTATTATCAAAAACCACAGGAGCAATGATCGCCCTCATTGACTGAGTGCTGGGTAACGGACTAACAGTAATAGCTGTTAGTCTCTGTGAGTATCTCCTGCCCTCTCGATTGCCATGCTAATCTGCCACATTAAAGTAAACCCATTCCCTGGCAGTCTAACACACTCCCCATCACTGATATCTGGTCCAAGCTGTCAGAGTGAATACAAGCTGTACCCTGGCAGCCCCATGGACACTTTAACCTCCTGATCACCAGACTGAGCTATCAACTACAAAACACATCCCACAGCCTGGTAGTCTAGTGGGCCCTCCACCCACCGTCATATCAAATTGTCAGAAATGGCATATATCCCAGTCCAGGGTAGTGGACCCCCCCCATGATTGCTGTCAAAATCCCTCTCCCTGGCCCACCCACTCACCCACTCAGCATCCATGACCCTCAACCCCATTGGCAGCTGACTCACGCCTTCCAAAGATTGCATATAGCTGCTGTCATGTACTCAGATGGCGACTCTAGAATCAGCAGTTGGGGGTGTACAAATACTTGGTAGTCTACACTTTCCCAACCAAGAAACAAAATGCCTTAACTTCTATGATCTGCTTGGTTCCCTGCCAGCCCCTGTGTGAGATTCAGGGGCCTAGACAAGCACCCTGGCCCCATGCTACCACCATGTAATCAATGACACTGGCTTATTGTGATTGACAAGCCAAGATTCCAAACCTAATTTTAAATCCCGGGACCCCTTCCACGGACCAAATGGTTTTTCATGATTTTAACCATTAGAGCTAATTTTTTTTTTATTGGTATATATGCTCCTCCTCCATTGGCCCTCACATTCTGGGGAAGCCCCAGCCCAGTCACCCTGGCATCGACCATCTGGCATATATACCCCCAGAGCTTACCCCTTCAGGTGGGGTTGGTGGAGGGGGCCCCTCTCCCACCAATACAGGATCCAGTGTTGCACCATGGTTGGATGGGTGTGGGGCCTGTAGGCTCCCCCATTATCTGCTGGGAGCTTTTTCCATTTTTCTGCATTCTCTTGTGGACGTGCACTGTGCAATGACACCTGTGATGGGATCGCGCATGCTCCCATGCGTGCCCATGTCAAGCATCTGCCACCCTCCCACCCCACATTGGTGTGGCTCTGTGTCACTGATCCCCAGCCTCTGCTAGGGGTCAGGCATGCACTGGCCGCTGATCTCCCCCCTCCCCAGAGATGGAGAGCAGTCCATCGGATTCATAATACATTTCCTCCCCTGCCAACCCATGGCGCCTGTGCTGGTTCCCAAACATGTGTCTCTGGTGTAGCACAAGGTGTGGCGTCCAGCGCCTCAACTCTCAGCACCACCAGGCCGACTTCTAATTGGGTTTTTACAATTCTGTGCTGCTAGCAAAAGTCAGAAGCAAGTGCCTTGCTGCTAGTGGGAACATCCCTGAAAATAGGCATTTTTTGCCTAGTGCATTTAACTTGTCGACAAAAACTAAATGAATGAATACATTCTTGCTGGACATCAAACAGATCCTTTATCCATATATAGTTAAATATTACAATATTGGGGGGGGCTTCAGTTTATGTCTGTGCTGAGGTTGCCCTTTAAAGAGCTACTGGCGCCTCAAAGAAAACTTCAAAAAACATAATAATTAGGTACAATTCTATTTTTATTACATTAATATGTTATATATTTCTCCTCCCAATAGTTTACTAAAGAAATGTGTATGAAAATATGATTGTTGTCCCTTAGAGTTCGTTCTGAATTCATCTGCCTCTATATCTTATTCCCTACTTCAGGTCATAATCCTGTGTTGTGATATCACAATCTGTTGCCATGGGAGTAACTGTGAGATCACAAGTAGTGTTCTACGACTTTAGATAGGGAGAAAGCTGCAGGAATAGATGAACTCTTCAGGAGCAAAGATCCTGGTTTCATGCAGATGACCTCATTACCAAATAATGGGGAGGAAGAATGCAGAACTAATGGGAAATACAAGCTGGACAGTGCCTAAATATTATGTTTTGTTAAAGTTCTCCTGAACTTGTCACCAGCTCTTTAACAACAAGCATTTGTCAATGCCGAATGTTGTCATGCTGGCATTGGCAGTGGCGGAGGTGGAGAGGTGTAGCGCTGTGAGTTTGTTAATGTGTCCCAAAAGGTGATTTTGCAGAGCGAGCACGCCACTGTGAAGCAGAGCTGCAGAAACACGTTTTGGGAAGGCTGTTGAAAATGGTAGTTGGACTGTTGATAATGAGGTATGCACAAATGCCAGTGGTGAAAATGTGGCATGAAAATATTGTAGATTGACAAGGTTACAAGGGTGCATGGAAACTGTGCAATGCACGCTTGCAACACAGTCAATGTCTGTACTTTCGCCACCAAATTTTCAACATAGGCATTTTAGGACCTCTGCTGTTGAATAGTGTCACCGTCATTTCCTGAAAGTGTCCCAAAAAGTGATTTTGCACAGTGACCATGCAATTCTGCACCGGACGTGCGAAAATACATTTCAGCCAGCTGTACTGTTCATAAGGAGATATGGAAAAATGGCAATGATGAACAGCTGGAGTGAAAGTATTACAAATTCACAAAGTCACGAGCGTGTGTGCAAACTGCGTAACACGCATTCATAATACAATCATTTTATTGACATTCGTCCCTAAATTTTCAACATAGGCATTTTAGGACATCTGCTAATGAACAGCGTCACTGCCATTTTCATCATGTGTCTCAAACATGGGCTTTCCACAGCGACTGCGCTATTGTACGCCAGAACTGTGAAAACAGATTTTGGTCAGGATGTGAAAAATGACAGCTGTACTGTTCATTAGGAGGTGTAGAACAATGGCACTGTTGAAAATGTGGAGTGAAAATACAAGGTTGTGAACTTACGAGCATGCGTGCAAACTGCGCAACGCACACTCGTAACACAGTCATTTCATGGAGAATTGTCACCAAATTTTCAAAAAAAGCATTTTAGGACCTCTGCTTATGAACAGTATCACTGTCATTTTTGTACTGTGCGATGAACAGTGATTTCACTCAGCGACTGCACAATTCTGCACTGGAAGTGCGAAAACACATTTTAGCAAGGATGTGAAAAATGACAGCTGCACAGTTCACAAGAAGGTATGGTAAAATGCAAATGTTGAGAATGTGGTGTGAAAATATTGCAAATGCACAAACTTACAGGCATATGTTGCGCAGTTGCTACGCACACTCGTAAAACAGTCATTTCATGGAGAATTGTCACCAAATTTCAAAACAGGCATTTTAGGACCTCTGCTCATGAACAATGTCACTGTCATTTTCATAATGTGTCCCAAGCAGTGATTTCGCACAGCAACCACGCTATTCTGCGCTGGAAGTGCGAAAACACATTTCAGGCAGGATGTGAAAAACGACAGCTGTACGGTTCACAAGAAGGTGTGCTACAATGACAATGTTGAGAATCTGGCATGAAAATAGTGCAAATGTGCTAACTTATGAGAGTGCATTGCGCAGTTGCTACGCACGCTCGTAAAACAGTCATTTTTTGGATTTTTCCCACCAAAACTTGCAACATAGGCTTTTTGAGAGCCCCTCTCAAGAACAGTGGCACTGTCATTTCATTACTTGGCCCCAAAAGGTGATTTCGCGCAGTGACTGCGAAATCACCTTTTGGGGCCGAATAACGGCAGTGCAAGAATTCATGATAAGGGGTCCCAAAAACCCCATGTTAAAAATTTGGGGCCAAAATTCGCAAAAATGCCTGAGATATGCATTAAAGTTGAAAAACCCTATTCATTCCATTATACAGCTTACCGGAATTTCTTAAGTTTGCGGTCCAGCTTTGAAAGAGTGGAGCGTGTTTCCGGTGCACAGAAGATCATTGCCGGACTCCACAGATAAGTATGGGGTAAGGGGTGAGGGAGGCAGGGAGCGCACTGGGTGGGTGCGGGTGGGGGTAGGGGCAACGAGACTATGAGGGACCATTTTAATTTTACAGGGGAAAAAAACATTGTGGGACAGTTTTTGTTTTGCAGGATTTGGCATGCTGGGGTGGGCTCCCAGCGTGCCAACTAACTGTTGGGGGTGTCTGTAGCGATGGGGATTGGGCACCCTCCTTGACACCTAGGAGAAGTAATGCCGGCGGGGTGGGCACCCCCGTCAGCACATAAAGAAAGCGGGGAGGTGCAAGCCGAGCGGGATTGTGCACCCCCCCTTGGCATTCAACAATTGTGGGTGGGGGGTTATGCCGATGGGGAGTGGGCTTTCCCATCAGCACACAAAGAAAGCGGAGGAAGTGGTTAACTGACAGGGGGATTGGGCACCCCCGAAGTCGGCAGTAGGTAGGCGGCCACCCGTTCGCCGACCATGCACATAATGGCGGCAAGCACGGCAAGAAAAGGACCGCTGCGTATGATGAGCTTTTCTTGGATTGCAGCGGACCTTTTCTTAGATGTGCTCACCACATTATGTATGCATGGTTTGGTGCTGGCATGCAGGCTGATTGGGGGAATGCGGGATGCACCTACTGGTGCGTGCCCTGCATTCGCCCAACAGCGACCACCACCTGCACTGTCCCACAATGTTGGCTGCGCAAGTACGCCAACATAAAAATGGATCCCATTGGCAGCATGTACAGTAAATAATAGGAAAACTGAGAAGACATATAATTGAATGACCCATCCCATATCCATGGTAAACACTTAGATACCTGTTATAAGAGTGATACCGTCCAACCAACGTGTTTCTGCTAAAATCTGGTTATTGTTTGCAGGATCTGTCAGGACATACTTTGCACTAAAAAGAGAAAATAGAACAATTGTAGTTTCAGACAGGATTCTTTGCCATTTTAAAACAATGTGGATAGTACGATCTGGCAGTGTCAGTGGCTCAGTAGGTAGCACACTCAACTCTGAGGCCAGGAGATCAGAAGGCAGTGGGTTCTATCCCCACACCAGGCACTTGGGTTAATATCCCAATACTGACATTGTAGTGTAGCATGAGGGGGGTGCTGCACTCCTGAGGTGCTGTCTTTCGTATGAGACATTAAACTGAGGTCCCATCTGCCTGTTCTGGTGGTGGGTCAGGTGGATGTTAAAGATCCCATGGCACTTCGCGAAAAAAGTAGGGAATTTTTTCCCAGTGCCCTGGCCAAATTTCCCCTCTTTCACTAAAAATACCACCAAAAGCTTAATCTGGTTCAAAGTAAGTTCAAAGTCAGTTTGCATTCATCTGTATCCCCCTCTTCCAGGTCATGCCTGAAAATAGGCAGAATTTGTCTAGTGCACTTACCCGGTCAACAAAAACTAAAATAAATATCGTAAGAGAACATTAGGGTTGCAGTATCAACCTATTGTGGTTGGGAAGAGATCAGTAACCGAGACAGTGTGCTGTGGCATTCTTCAGATTTGAAACCTTACATTAAAAACAGGAAAGACCCCTCAGACAAACACAAGTGTGCAGCATGCATGCTACATGCTTAATAAGCATGCGGCATGCATGCTACATGCATACTGTGCACTTTTATTTCTGTAAGGGACGCAGCATTCACTTGCTCAGAGTTAAAAGTTTATTCAGTGAGAACAGCCATCACATTCATGCAAAGTCCCTCTGCATCCCTATAAGGGCTCTTCTCACTGAATAAACATTTAAGTCTGTGCTGGTGAGTGCTGTGTCTGTTTTGTTTTTTGCCAATGAAGTCTCAGGGATGGCTTGTATGGTACAGGCACCTTTAGAGGCAGGAATGCACTACACACTGCTTTTTTACTTTGAAACCTTGCATTACCTGTGGGAGTATACCTTGAACTTTGGCATGCTGTCTTGAGGGAAGGAAGGAAAGAGGGTTTCATGACACCTTGTTGCACTTTAAATATATATTTATCATAATCCACTTTTCCAAAAATGATACACCACACACAGAGTGATACATTCATTAATTATCATTCATTTAAATACATAGGCCCAGATATTCAAAAGAGTTGAGCCATGTGCAATAGGGTTGTGCCTGCGCAAGTCCGAAATGCGCCATTCTGCGATATTCAGCAGGAGGCAGTTGCGTCCCCCAAATCATGCTGAGCAACAGCGCAATGATAATGAAGGCATGCGCAACCGAAGGACGAGGAACCTTGCATAAACTGCATGGCCCGATATTCAGTCGGGCTGTGCAGAGTTATGCAGGCGCAACCCCTACCTGCGCCTGCACAACTTTAATGCCAAAAAAAAAGGATCAAGTCAAGGGCCACCCACAGTTGAGCTGCCGCATTGCAGGGCACAACACAGCAGCTGCCACCTGTAGGTGGCCCTCCACTCATTCCGGCAGCGCCCCCCCATGACCGATCATGGGCTGGAAGTACCCCACAGCATGATCGTGGGCATAACATTGTCTCCCCCCATTAGCCCAATCAGCAGTGGCGGGTTATTCCTCCCGGTGGCCAGTCCACAGGCATAAAGTTATAGCCCCCAAAGTCCAAGATCTGGTGGTCCAGTAGACCGCGAAGCCAGATCCTCAACCCCCCTCCGCAATCCCTGTTGATCTAGTGGCCTTCACTCCACCCACCCATGGAACCCCACCACCCGCTCCCCCATCAGCGGTGGGCGGCAGCACCCCACCAGCCTGCAGCCCGCCCGCTGGCTGACTGACAGCTCAGTAGGACTGCATGCCCATTGGTTCAGGCAAAAGAGCCAATGGCGTGCAGCCCTCCCTTAAAGTCGGTCAGAATATGTGAATGAATGGATTCGTTCCACATATCTGGACTGATTGTACACTATGGGCTGCACACCCATTGGCTCTTGCTCTGAGGCTAATGGCAGACTGTCTGCTGAGCTAATGAGTCGTGCAGAGCAGCGGGCGGCAGGCGGGTGGGTGCTGCCCGGCTGCTGGCTGAAGGGGGCGGCGGGTGGGGCTCCATGGGTGGGTGGGGTAGGGGCCTCTAGATCACCAGGGACTGTGGATGGGGGAGTTGAGGATGCCGCCAGCGATCGGGCTTCTCGCAGTCTACTGGACCACCAGGATATTGGACTTTGGGAAGAGGCTGATGCCCGCAATCGGGCTGCTTGGGGGACATAACGCGCTCGTAATCGGGCTAATGGGGCGGACAGATCGTATGCCCCGATCGGGCTAATGGGGGTTTGGTTATGCCCGATCAGGCTGTGGGGAAATACTATTATGCCCGCAATCGGGCTGTGGAGAGGTCAGGGGAGCCACTATTATGCCCGCGATCGGGCTCTAGGAGGCATCTGTCCCCGACGGCTACTGCCTGGCAGGGCGCCAGGCTCAAGTCATTGGGGATCGGTGCACCTGCATGCTAATGGTATGCAAATGGGGCCATAATCAGATGCAAATGGCCCCCCTGCGCCTTGCATAGATTATGATCCCATTTGCATGTCACCCTTTGAATATCACAAGTGCTGTGCATAGCACAATGGAACTTTCTCCACCGCATCTCAATGCTCCAATCTGACCATTTGCGGTGGCGCAGTTCCACTGCGCCATGCACAGCGGGTGTGGCCAGGGGGCGATATTCAAAGAAGTTGCATCATAGCACAACTCCAATGAATATCGCCCTGGCCACACCCCTGCACAACTTTTTTGAGCGGTGCAGTGGTTTGTGCCACACAATGGCGCAGTTTGAAAATCTGGCCCATAGTGTCTAGCCACTCAGTTTCAATAACCCCATGTTTCATGCAGAGTTGGGCTAGCCTACCAGGATACAGTAAATTTCCAGGTGCCCCCTGCTGGTTAATTAGTCCTCTTTTAAACTCTAAATATTGTTGCATTTATTATCTGTTTTCTAAATGAATTGGGATACTTGAGGCACTACAAGTAAATGTCAAATGCAAACATAGAGCTAGTATTTAAGTGGAATAGTGATACAGATGTAACAATTGTAATTGATGAATTGTTATTGATTAACTTGTTGTATGTTGTTTATATTTGTAAATTGTAATTCATATTTTTGTATTTTTTAATAAGGTCACCATTGTGTATGAGCTCATGCTCAATGGTTATTCCTTAATAAACAAACAATCAAACAAACAAGTGTGTCAACCTGAGTCCTTCCCTATTGATTTTCCAGGTGGGCCCCTGTATCCACTTTCCAGGTGGGTCCCCACAATGGCAAGAAATAATCCTGACTTCTGATTGGTCAGTTGGCCATCACTGCAAGGATGTTATCCTGGCATAACATCCCTGCTGTTCACAGCTCTGCTGTCATCATTACGGCAGCTATGGCAGATCTTCTTTTGCATCTCCTCTTAA
Organism: Neoceratodus forsteri; assembly: GCA_016271365.2. Lineage (NCBI taxonomy): Eukaryota > Metazoa > Chordata > Ceratodontiformes > Ceratodontidae > Neoceratodus > Neoceratodus forsteri. The sequence goes on from JADMNL010000030.1 coordinate 1,612,385, forward strand.
GAAACAAAAATATTTTTCCACACTAACAAAAACATTCTTTAAAATTATTTTTTTATTATAAAACAAGAAGTCATTGTATAATAGGAATAATGCCCTCCAGGGTGGGTGTTATGCTAGGATAACATCCCACCTCAGGTGTTGGGCGCCCTTGGCCATTGGCCTTGGGCCCAACCACCTGAGATGGGATGTTATCCCAGCATAACACCCTCCCTGTCAGACATTATTCCTTTATTATCCCTGCTTCATCGGGGTTAGTGAGCCTGATACTGGATGTTATATAATTTAAGTTTCTGTCTCGGAAGCAGTCAATTAACAGGCAAATGTTCCTTTTTTATGTAGGTAACTGGTTTATGTTTCTGATGATCTTCTTACCAGAGAACCCATTTCTTAAAGCAGCAGTGCAATGAAATTAGGTAAAAATCTAACCCTACCTTTCTTCACTCTAAAAGATTCCCAGCATCTTCCAGTTTTATTTGGTGGTAAAATGTTCTAGTCACACCTCTCAACTGTCCCTTATTATGACGGATGGCAAGCATTTTACCCCTCATAATTGCACTGTCCCTCATCAATCCCACATGGAAAAGGCATTGGCCACATACAGGAAGACGCTGTAAACTTGGACATTAAAGCAAAAATTCTTAACATTCTATGATGCTAAAGCACATTTAAACTTTGAGAAAATAAAATCACTGGTTTGCGTAGTGTTTTGAGCTTGCTTCTTCATATTTGATGATCTGTCCCTCATTTCAGTGTTCCACGGTGTGCTTTGTTTTTGAGTGCCTAGAAACACAGAAACATAGAATCTGACGGCAGATAAGGACCACTTGGCCCACCTAGTCTGCCCATTTCCCTACCTAATGGATAAGTTGCAGGTCCTAGTTAACCAACAGCCTACTTCCTTCTACCCCCCCTCCACTAGAATTGCCTTATGTCTGCCCCATGAATTCTTGAATTCCCCCACTGTTTTTGACTCTACGAACTCCTCAGAAAGGCTGTTCCATGTATCCACAACCCTCTCTGTGAAGAACTACTTCCTCATATTACCTCTGAGCAGTCCCCCCTCTATCTTCAAATTGTGCCCCCTTGTTTTTGCATATCTCTTTTTCCGAAAGATGCTACCCTCTTGGACTTTGTTGATTCTCTTGAGGTATTTGAAAGTTTCTATCATGTCCCCCCTCTCCCCCTTTTCCTCAAGGCTATACATCTTTAGTTCCTTTAGTCTTTCTTCATATGTCTTCTGATGCAGACCCTACATCATTTTGGTTGCCTTGCTCTGGACAGCCTCCACCCTGTCTATGTCTTTGCAGAGATGGGGTCTCCAGAACTGTACACAGTACTCCAGATGTGGTCTTACCAACTGTCTGTACAGAAGGCCAACAACTTCCTGTTTTCTAATGGTGATGCCTCTCCCTATGCATCCCAGTATCCCCTCAGCACTCCTTACTGCCTTCTCACACTGCTGGCACACCTTTAGGTCGTCTGATATAACTACCCCCAGGTCCCTTTGCATTTTTGTTGTTGTTAGTATCTCACCCCACATTGTATACTCTTCCCCTGGGTTTTTGTTTCCCAGGTGCATTACTTTGCACTTCTTTGCATTGAATATAAGCTGCCATACATTTGACCATTCCTCCAACCTTGCCAAGTCCCTTTTCTTCCTTTCCACCCCACCCTGTGTATCAACCCTGTTGCAGATCTTTGTGTCATCTGCAAAGAGACATACTTTCCCTTCCAGTCCCTCTGCAATGTCACTTATAAAGATATTAAAAAGGACCAGCCCCAGTACTGAACCCTGCGGTACCCCACTAGTAACCCTCCTTTATTCACTGTGGACACCATTTACTATTACCAGATGTGTCCTGTTGTCCAACCAGTGTTTTACCCAGGCTACCACCCTGGGACCCACTCCCAGGCTGGATAATTTGTTTATTAAACTTTTGTGCTGGACTGTGCCAAATGCCTTGCTAAAGTCTAGGTAGGCCATGTCCACAGCCCCTCCCTGGTCTACTACTTTGGTCACCCAGTCAAAGAAATCAATTAGATTTGCCTGACATGACCTTCCTGCTGTGAATCCATGCTGCCTTGGGTTCTGTACCCCACTGGCCTCTAGGTACTTAACAATTGTTTCCTTCAGAAGTGATTCCATCATTTTCCCTACCACTGAGGTCAAACTGACAGGTCTGTAGTTTCCTGCCTCTGTCTTGCTCCCACTTTTGTGAAGGGGAATCACATTCGCCCTCCTCCAGTCCTCAGGTACCACACCATCCTCCCATGATTTATTAAAAAGGGTAGTCAGTGGTGTTACTGGTTCTTCCCTTAGTTCTTTTAGAATTCTGGGGTGAATCCCATCAGGCCCCATTGCTTTATCCACCTTCAGTTTTAAGAGTTCTTTCAGAACCCTTTCTTCTGTGAAAGGACTAATATCAACCCCCCTATCCAGAGTGCTTCTATTGACCAGATTAGGTATTTCCCCCTGCTTTTCCATTGTGAATACTGAGCAGAAGTATTCATTCAGTATCGCTGTTTTTTTCACTGTCACTCTCTGCCCAACTACCTTCCTCTTTGTTCAGCCTCAGTATCCCTGCCTCAGTCTTTCTTTGCTCCCTAAAGTACCTATAAAAGGTTTTATCCCCCTTCTTAACCGAGTTGGCTATCTTTTCCTCAGTTTGGGCCTTTGCTATTCTGACTGCCTTACTTGCTTCCTTCTGTTTTAACTGGTACAGTTCTCTGTCCTGCTCCTTCTGTGTTTCCTTATACTTCCGGAATGTTATCTTTTTCTCCCTTACCTTCTCCGCCACTTCTTTTGAGAACCATAGTAGTTTTTTCTTTCATTTTGATTTGTTTATTTGCTTCACACAAAGGCTTGTTGCCTTTGTGTTGGCGATTTTGATGTTTCCCCATTGTTGCTCCATCCCACCTTCTTGCCTGTTTGCTAGTGCTTTTCTGAGGCACTCTCCCATTTTGACAAAATCAGCCTTCCTGAAGTCCAATACCTTCATTTTTGTGTAGCTTGACTCTACAGCTAAGTTTATCATGAACCACACTGTTTGGTGGTTGTTTATTCCCAGATGGCTACCCACTTCAAGATCAGAGACCCTCTCTCTGTCCCCATTTGAGAGTACCAGGTCTAAGAGTGCTCTCTCCCGAGTGGGTTCCAAAACTAGCTGTCTGAGGCATGCCCCCTGTAGGGCATCAAGAATGGCCCTGCTCTTGAATGTGGCTGCAGCAAAGGTGCTCCAGTCAACATCTGGCACATTCAGGTCCCCCATCAGCAATATCTCCCCCTTCTCTGCCATCCCAAGGATGCCTTCTATCATTTTCTATGTGTCCCACATTTTAGTTACAAATGTTTGAGAGGTATGTTTCTAGATACACTAAAATGTGAGTATTTTATAAATGTTTTAATTTAGTTTTTATCAAGAAAAAAAAAGATGGCTGCCACATTTGGCTTGGAAATGGCTTTACAGACCTGGCAAGGGTTAGGATCTAGAAAATAAAAAACACCCATGGTGCGCAGCATAGGAGGTGACTAAAAACACTTGCAGTGCACAGCATAGGAGGGAACTAAAAACACCCACAATGTGCAGCATAGGAGGTACCTAAACACACCTGTGGTACGCAGCATAGGCAGTAACTAAACGCACCCACAGTGTGCAGTATAGGAGGTAACTAAACACACCCATGGTGCACAGCATAGGTGGGAACTAAAAATACCCAAGGTGCACCGCATAGGAAATACCCATGGTGCGCAACATAGGTGGGAACTAAACACACCTGTGGTGTGCAGCATAGGAGGGAACTAAAAACACCTGCAGTGCGCAGCATAGGAGGTAACTAAAAACACCCATGATGCACAACATAGGAGGTAACTAAAAACACCCATGATGTGCAGCATAGAGGTAACTAAAATACCTGCAGTAAGCATAGAGAGGTAACTAAGATCACCTATGGTACAAACATAGGTGGTAACTAAAAACACCCATGGTGCACAGCATAGGAGGTAACTAGACATGTAGATTTGACAGGTAAGCTAGTATTTTTATTAACTGTAACAGAAACAAACTTTTTAGAAAACATGTTTCATTGCACAGATGCTTCAAGTCAGATTCAAACTTGTTTTCATGCAGGGAGGAGAAATAAGAAAATAAAATACCTGTCCTGTATAAAAGTTGTTTGAATCTGCAGTGAAAGATGGGTTCTCCAGTAAGGAGACCATCAGAATGTAAAATAGTTACCTGCATAAAAACAGAACATGTACTTACTAATTCATTCATTTTTGTGAAAGTTGGGTGACTGTAATTGAGTGGTCAGGGACTGTGTAATAACATTGTTTTATTACCATATCTGTGAGTGGGTGGTGTCCCTTCCATGTTTTTAATACTGGTAGCTTTTGTTGCACTGAGACAGAGAACTTCCATCAGAAGTTCATTTTATATGCTCTTTTTAAGAGGAAAGGTCTTCCTGGAGCCTTTGACTGCATTTCTAATCCACCTTTTCTACACCTCAAGCTAATGTGCTGACAGAGTTACAGCCCCCAGTCAGTATTGCAAATGTATTTTAATTGCCATATTCCTAATTTTTCTCATCCCCCTTCACTACTGTTGTCCAAGTAGCTGTTTGATCAGCTGGTAAGGGGTGCGTGGATGCCATTCAGCTGGTGTGCTCCCTTCACAGGAGTTGAGCACAGCACCTCTGTGGTATGCTTGAATGTTAGTGCCCATGTAAAAAAGGGAAAGTAGTGGACAAAGTATATCAGAAAAGTGGATATTACTGAATGGACAAAAATAGGAAGGTGACGATAGACAGATAGATAGATAGATAGATAGATAGATAGATAGATAGATAGATAGATAGACAGATAGACAGACAGACAGACAGACAGACAGAGAGATAGATAGTAAGTGCTGTAGATAGACAGACAGATGGATACTCTAGAAAAGAGAAACATAAAATCATAGATGTGATGACAGAGAAAGACCCAATGCCCACTGAGTTTGCTTCAAAATCCCTATCTATTCCCTATTGTCCTCCAGTAGTCAGATGGGGTAGTTACCTTGCATTCCAATCCCCCTTCCGTTTTCTGCCTCCTCACAACTTCCCACTCCCCAGCACCCTGTCCCTCCTTTTAAGACTATGAGCACCCTGAATCTGTCCCTGCATTCCTTGAAACCTATCATGGACCTTACCTCCACCACCTCCTTGGGCAGTTTATTCAATTGTTCTGCCACCTTCTCAGTAAGGAATTTCTCAGCATCCATAGAAACATAGAAACATAGAATTTGATGGCAGATAAGGACCGCTTGGCCCACCTGGTCTGCCCATTTCCCTACCTAATGGATAAGCTGCAGATCCTAGTTAACCAGCAGCCTACTTCTTCCTACTCCCACCCCCTAGAATGGCCTTATGACTGTCCCATGCATGCTTGAATTCCACCACTGATTTTGACTCCACAACCTCCTCCGGAAGGCTGTTCCATGCATCCACAACCCTCTCTGTGAAAAAATACTTCCTTACATTACCTCTGAGCTGCCCCTTCAAACTGTGCCCCCTTGTTCTTGCACACCTCTTTTTTTGAAAGATGCTACCCTCTTGGACTTTGTTGATTCCCTTGAGGTACTTGAAAGTTTCTATCATGTCCCCCTCTCCCTCCTTTCCTTGAGCCTATACATATTAAGCTCCTTTAGTCTCTCTTCAAATGTCTTCTGGTGCAGATGCTGCACCATTTTAGTTGCCCTCCTCTGGACAGCTTCCATCTTGTCTATGTCCTTGTGGAGATGGGGTCTCCAGAACTGCACACAGTACTCCAGACGGGGTGTCACCAACTGTCTGTACAGAGGGATAACAACTTCTTGTTTTCTACTGATGATGCCTCTCCCTATGCATCCCAGTATCCCCCCAGCCCTCCTTACTGTCCTCTCACATTGCTTGCCCACCTTTAAGTCATCTGATATGACTACCCCCAGGTCCCTTTCCATTTTTGTTGTTGTTAGTATCTCACTCCCCCTTGTATACTCTTCCCCTGGGTTTTTGTTTCTCAGGTGCATTACCTTGCACTTCTTAGCATTGAATCCCTTGTAAATCTCCCACAGACACAATAGATTGATAGATAGATAGACAGACAGACAGACATTGCGATGGTGTAATGGGCAGGAGGGGAGTGGGTTAAAGAGAAAAAAATGTGCCGGAACAGCTATGGTACATTGAAGCATTCTAGGTGAACAGCAAGAATAATTCAAGCATTTCCCACCTTTGAACAGTTACATGTTTAATACTTCTTAGCTACAGTCTTCAATCTTATGCTAAACTTATATATTATAAACTCAGCATGGCTCAGTTGGTAGCACATCCGCCTCTGGACCAGAAGGTCATGGGTTTTCGTCCCACACCGGGATTGGACTTGCACCTAAAAATCGCTGGTATCTGAGTGCAGTATTTGGGGGTGCTGTACTGCTGGGGTGTGCCGTCCTTCGGATGAGACGTTAAACCTAGGTCCCTTCTGCCCATCCTGGTGTTGTCCTGGTGGGTGTCCAGGTGGAAGTAAAAGAACCCAGGGTGCTCTTCACAAAGAGTAGGGAACATTCCCAGTGTCTTGGCCAACATTCCCCTTCCCATAAACCGGTTCATGCAATTATCCAGGTTGTGTGTGGGTGATGATGTGTGATATGGCCACCACCACACATTCAGTCACTTCACTACCAGTCTAGCATTGCTTGTAAAGTGCTTTGGATGTATGAAATGCGCTATATAAATGCTGATTCTTCTTCTTCTTCTCTATATATATATATATATATATATATAAAATGTATATATGTTAATTTGCTTTGTTGTTTAATGTATTTGACATGGAACCTCTCAACCAGCACCCGCTCACAGGTGTATCCAAGACTTCAATAAATAAATACATATATATATATGTACATATATATAAATAAATAATAGATACATAAATAAATATATATATATAAATAAATACATATATATATATGAATACATATACAAATAAATACATATATAAATAAATACATATATAAATAAATATTCCAATCAGTGGTATCAAGTGACCCTTTTGTCCCAAGAAAATCTACAAGCTCCTGAGGTACAACCAATCAGCTGGTGCATGTCCTTCAGCCAATATAGTCTAGAGGTTAGAGTAAAGCTGTGAATGAGCTTGTTACATCCAGCAGACCTGGGTTTGATTCTCACAACCTCCACTTGCATACTGTGTGACTCTAAACAAGTCACTTAACCTCCCCAGTGCTCCTGGTTCACCCCTGAAAACAGGCACTTGTGCCTAGTGGTCCTTACCTGATTACCAGAGAATAAATACAAAATACATATGCTATAAGAACCTGCCCATTACTTCACTCATTTGCAGTTACAAAAGTTAGTTGTTGCATTTATTTTATTATCTATGACAACTGTGGACATTGACCCATGTGTTCTAAACTGACGTATGCCGACACCACAGCAAAAACTTTACAACGATGTCGTCGATGGCGACAACAATGGCAGATCATTGTAAAGTCCGCTCAGGATCCCAGAACAGCTTCCCTGGGTCTTGCATCCCCTCCTCACATCAGCTCTGACTGGGAGTTGATTATAATAAAATACAGGGGATATAGCCCACCACAATAAACACATGACTTTTCTGATGGCACAATGCCAACTGCAACTGCGGTCAACATAGTGCCATTCCTGTGATGGCAGGCAACAGATTTTCTGTCGAACTGGTGTCGTAGATGCCTAAACTCTTATGAAGTATATCCATGATTTCTTAATGTATCCTGGATTTTAGGAGGGCAGACTTTGGGATAATGGAGAGATGCTTGAAAAATGCACTAATGGCAATGGGGAGGGAATCATGGGTGGAGGAACAGTAGGCAATATTTAAAACGGATTACAAGAGCAACAGAAATATGCATTAAGCAGGTTAGAAAGGGGGAAGGAAGAGGAGGCCATTATTGTTTTCTAAGGAGGTAGCAGAAAAAGTGAAAGCCAAAAAGATCACATTCAGACAATACAAAAAGACCCTGGCAGAAGGAGATAGGGAGAAGTACCAGGAGAAGCAAAGGGAGGCAGGTAGGTTAGTAAGGGAACCCAAAGCTCAGACAGAAGAATGCATTGCAAAATCAGTGGGCAGAGGAGACAAAACCTTTTTACAGGTACATAAGTGAAAATAGAAGGACAAAGGGAGGGATAGTGAGGCTGAAGAGGGAGGACGGGGGCCTCATGGAAGATGACAACAGTAAAGCTGACGTACTTAACAAATATTTCTACTCAGTCTTTACTGAGGAAGAGGAGGGTAATGGGCCTGAAGGGAGTACAAGGGGTGAGAAGAGCACAGGAATGGACACAAGTCACTTTACACGGGAAAGGGTCCTAAAGGAACTGAAAGGAATAAGAGCTGATAAAGCAATGGGGCCAGATGGGGTGCACCCAGGGTCCTAAAGGAATTGCGAGGTAGTGGCTAAAGCTCTGGCAAGCCTGTTTAGCCGATCATTGGAAACAGAGCAGGTACCCAAAGACTGGAAGACAGCAGATGTAGTCCCATTATACAAAAGTGGGAACAAAGAGGAAGCAGGAAAATACAGACCAGTCACCCTGACCTTGGTAGTGGGGAAGATCATGGAAGCACTACTGAAGGAAAGATTGGTGGAACATCTGGTTGCCAACAGACTACAGGACCGAAGACCACATGGTTTCACCACGGGGAGGTCATGCCAGACCAACCTTATTGAAATTTTCAACTGGGTGACTAGGGAGGTGGATCAGGGGAGGGCAGTGGACATGGCCTATCTGGACTTCAGCAAGGCCTCTGACACTGTGCTACATAGAAGACTATTACACAAACTGGGGAACATGGGAGTGGGCAGGACAGGAGTGTGGTGGGTGGGTAACTGGCTGGGTGGCAGGACACAGAGGGTGGTGATAAATGACTGTCACTCCACGAGGGAAGAGTGACCAGTGGGGTACCACAGGGATCAGTGCTGGGACCGGTACTATTCAATGTCTTCATCAGTGACGTTGCGCTGGACCTAGAAGGCAGAATTTCCCTGTTTGCTGATGACACGAAGCTCTGTAACAGAGTGGACATGCCAGAGGGTGTAGACAGAATGAGAAGGGACCTGCAGAAACTTGAAGAATGGTCAGGGGTTTGGCAGTGGAAATTCAATGCAAAGAAGTGCAAGATAATGCATATGGGACACAAAAACCCTGGCACAACATATCATTTAGGGGGTGAGGATATAGCATGCACCTAGCAGGAAAGGGACTGTGGGGTTATTATCTCTGATGAACTCAAGGTAGGGAAACAGTGTAACAAGGCAGTAAGTAAAGCAAATAGGATGCTGGGATGCATAGGCAGGGGTATCACCAGCAGGAAAAAAGAGGTCATAATTCCACTACACAAGACACTAGTGAGGCCCCACCTGGAGTACAGTGTACAGTTCTGGAGACCTTACCTATGTAAGGACATAGAAAGGGTAGAGAAGGTTCAGAGGAGGGCAACAAAGATGGCATAGGGATTGCACCACAAGTCCAATGGGGACAGGCTGAAGGACTTGAATATGTATTCCCTGGAGGAGAGAGGGAGAGAAGGGATATGAGAGAGACGTACAAGTACCTTACAGGGAGGAAGAGGGTGCAGGAATACACTATTTTCCAGGGAAAAAGATGTTCCAGGACTAGAGGGCATGGGTGAAGTTGGGGGGAGGGTGATTCTGAGAAAATGTGAGGTAGAATTTCTTCATAGAAAGGGTGGTGGACAAGTGGAACACCCTGCCAGAGGAAGTGGTGGAGGCTGAAAACATCACAGGATTTAAGAATGCATGGGATAGACATAAGAGAATTCTGGAGGTCAGGGGTAAGGGGCAACAGTCTACTAGAAAAACATAAAGCGAACTTACAAGCTTAAATGGGCAGATTGGGTGGGCCATAGGCACTTATCTGCTGACAGTGTCTATGTATCTATGTATGTATTCCTTTTTTGTATTTTTTTTTTATGATTCATACATTATGTGGGTAAGATGTTGACAAGTACCTCTAATCTCCGTTCTAACAGTTATGGGACTGGGAGGGGAGAGGATGGGGAGCATCATTGTTTTCCCTAGAGCTCCCCGAAGTCTAGTTACACACTAGACCTGGTGCAACATCTATAAAGGTTCTGGTACCATTCCCCGACAAACAATGACTGAAAGAATTTCTCATGATATTAAACGCTGCCCCTTGGTCTTTTTACATTTGCTTGCGCATGCACAGCAAATATCTTGTTACTAGAATGGAGTTTCAGAGGTGTGTAACTGTCGGGTCCAATGCAGCTGAGGCTGCAGGAGACTCAACAGCGATAGCCCGGTGATCACCAAGGCTGATCATGACACTGTTCTGTGCTTGTGGGGTGGAAGCTTCTTGTAGTTAAAAAGAGCAAGCAGGTCCTATAAGAGGATGGCTTGATCCTTTCATCTTGCATGAAGTCACCCAGCAAGCAGCTGAGTGGTATCATACTCAGCCTGCTCCTGTTCCTCCTTCCCCCTGAATGTGCTGCACTGAATCCAAGCCCCATCCATGTACACGTAGCCAGCAGCACAAACTCCTCTCCCTGTCTTTCATGTGACACCCCCCCCCATGTAGTGCATCCCCAACCATCTTAAAATGTTTGGGCACTGGACTGGCCCAGTGATGTGGAGGGCTAAGGCATTGCATTGGACACCTTGTCTCCTGCCATGCCGGCAACCTGTGTTCAAGAATGAGCATGGCTTGCTGGGAGTCGGTGGAATGGGAGAGGATCAAGCATGCCAGTGACAGCTCTCCTCCCTCAGGAATGGTGGCCAAGCTGTCTCAGCCCTTGTCTGCCAGCGGGTAGTGGCCAGGTGGTAGTACAGGCACAAGTGACTCAAAGGGAGGGAACTGCAGTGATGCAGGACAAGTGTGCCTCTGTGCACATATACTGGTGGTGCAGCGCAGTGGTGGGACAAGGAAAAAGAGGAAAAACGGGTACCTGGTCTCTTAAAGCCCTGCCTGTGCTCCAGTGGTCTGTCCTTGTGCTCCAGGTCTGGAGGCAAAAACTGGTTATGTCTGTCAGGGTAATGACTACCCTAATCCTCCTGTTGCAGTGGCTAATCCACAGAGGTATGTGCTTCCTGGCATGAAGGAGGTAAGGGATGACCACTGGAGACAGGGACAGGGCTGATAGCTGCCCAAGTGTGCCACAGAGGATAAAAACCTTTGTGGTTAAAAAAATATGTGGACACTAGGATGCCTACCCCCAGTGCCACCAAACATCTGTGACACTGGGGGTGCCCAAGCCTCAGTGTCACCCATACTGTAAGAAAAAGCAGTCCCTCATAGCTTTTTTTTTCATTTCACCAAAAAGCAGAAAACCGAGGCCAGTCTGGTGGTGATGAGGGCTGAGGCACTAGATGCCACACCTCAAGCCATGCTGGTGACCCACATTTGGGAGTGAGCTCGGGCCTCCAGGAGTTGGCAGGGGGTGGACTTGGAAGATTATCGTAATGACTGCTGGACTGTTCTCATCTCCCGGACTGGGAAGGGGTATAGTTCCTCGCTCTTGGCTGACACCCGGTGGAGGCCAGTTGTCAAAATAGAGCTGGGGGCTGATGCAACATTGGGGAGTGTGGAAGGAGCTCTCAGCTTCTGGGAGCATGCACGTGCCTCCATGCATGCACGCTTGCCATGTTCACTGTTGCTCGGGGGGGAGAAAACTAGAAAAGACCATCTCTCTCCATGGCCGTATGTGATGCCACCCTCCCCACCTCCTGGACCCTGCTTCTTGTAGATCACTACTGGCCAAAGTTAGTGGGAGGAGAGGTTGATGGGGTTTGGGGTGGAAGGGGGCTTGAAGACAGAAGTAGGTGGCTACGGAGGAGCACAAAACTATAAAAAAGAGCAGAAAACTGTCTATTGATGTCTTTTGCAGCCAACCCTGACCTCTGATCCGCCACCTACCCCACACCGAACTCCCTTTCAGCACCCACCACTTTCACTCACTACAGAATTGTCCACTGCTGCTTTGCTGCAACTACGTCCTTCTCCTTCAGCACTGACCAGGAACTGAAGAAACAAGGTAAGTGTGGTAATGTATTTTCAAAGCATTTTGAACTTTTACTTATAACTTTGTAATTTTTTAATAATTTTTCACCAAATTTTCAGCATATCCTTTTTATTGCCCCACCTTAAGAAAAAGGTGATATTGTTGGTGTTCTTCCCACACAAGGGGTTACTGTGCATGTCATGGCCTACTTCTGTAATTAATTACTGTCATTAAACTTGTCTACCGCTTGAAATTTCTAAAACATCTCTTCACTTGACCCTACTGGTTCAATGTACATGCTAGATTCATACTCTGGATGTAGTGGGATGATGTTACCACATATTAGTAATGGTAAAAACAGCACTGTACCAATATATTTCATTTTGACATAGCACCCATGGCACAAGATTGGGAACTTTATAAAAACCTTCAAAATCCTGTATATTGCTAAAGAAATGAAAATACATAAGACGCACAATACTACTCAGTGTCTCCACTGCAAGCTCTCTCTTATTACAATACTACTCTGCCTTGATCATTCTCTACAACACAGTTAAAACCTACATGGCACAACACGCAATCAAATATTCGGCACTGGCAAATGTTTATTTCATCTGGCATTTGCATTTCCTGTGTTACCTTTTGTATTACACTTTTTATTGACAAGGAACCTCTCTACCTCGACCCATGCCGGCGACCCGGGTATGGGAACGGACTCGGGATGCTGGGGGCTGGCAGGGGAAGAAGAGGACTGAGCATCCATAGGACTGCTCTCCTCTCCTGGGGTGGGTAGTGGGTTGACATCATGCTGTGGTGGCCCCTGGTGGAGACCGGGAGAACAACAGACACACATCAGGGACGCACCAGAAAAGCGGAAATACTGCCCCATTTTGAGCCGGATGACAGCTGCTCAGCTCTCTGATGCCATTAACATCCCTGTCATATCCTCCACCCCAGCAGCACCACGAGGTCAAGTGTAGCACTGGCTTGCCCACTGGGCTGGCGTGTTCCCACTCAGAGGAGGGGGATCTATCTGGAGAAGGGTTACTCTGGGTTACCCTAGGGGTGGGCTGCTATGAGACCACAGGATTGGAGGGCAGATGGACCACAAGCAAACACTGTCGAACCTGAAGGAGAGGCTGAGGTGGAGCACATCAGAAGGAGGTAAAAAAAAAAAGATCATACAAAAAAAAGGAGCCTCTCAGCCAGTAACATGATCTTTTAAAAAAAAAAATAAAACTTTCTTTTATTCATTTTTCTATGAGCACTGAGAAAGCCTCACAGTCAGCGGAGCAAGGTTACATCGGCTCCCATATAAGGTGCAATACATACATTTTAGCAAGTTTATTTTAAGGAGTTCAGATCTCGAACTAACGTTATGACCACAAAGTAACATGATCTTTTAATACATTGCTTGACTTGTTGCCCTACCTGTAGGTCCCACTAACTTTTATGGGTCCATTGCAGTTTGGTTTATTGGCAGAATCAGTACAGCTGGAATCACTGCCGACACGCATCACTGCTAATGTGCTAGACACATCACAGATAATCATGGATTTAGCGGTTTGGAGCGTCATGTAGAAGTGGATATACTGTGGAAATGTCTCATAATGAGTGAAGATGGGCAGATTGTTGATGTTTTTATTGATGTCATAGTCACTTTTGCCTGGGGGAACAAAGTTGAAAATGTTAGACTCCATACCATTATACAGCAGTTAAAGGTATCCCCCACCCCCGCCTCCAGACCTGGGGGCAAATGTAAAGGAATACCTGGAGATTTTGATATCCTTGCTGCCTTTGGGTGGGTATTTCACTCTCACCCTACATACATACCACTGGATTATTTAATTATACTGTGGGGCATTTTAAATGTAGTTTGCATGGGGGAGTAAAAAAAAAATCTGTTCCTCATAGGTGTAACATTTGAGCAGTTTGAGACCAATCATGTTTAGCAAAAACACCTGCTCTCAGTATAGCAGAGCCTCAGTAAAGACACAGTACTACAAACAGAGAACTAGGCTATTACACTCACCACTCGAACCACACATAAAGTATGCAAAAAATTACACATTTTTAATTAATATAGAATACAAAAATACAGTTTACAAACATACAGACAGTGGCAAACAGTAGAGAAAAGGTAATATATGAACCACTACTGTTCCCCAGTATGGGGGTGAGTTGGGGCTTTGACTGCTGCATTACTCAAATAAATCGATTGAGTACCTTCGTTTCATGCTACTTGAAGCCTGATGCACATCTACACTAGAATAACTGCTCTCTTTTTTGATAGGAGAATTGTTTCACTTGGAGAAAAGTGACATTGATGGCAGACAACCATAATACTATCTACTGTGGTCTGGTCGCCGCGTGGTCTAATGCTGACATCTACAGGACTCCCTCTACCCTGCCAAGGAAAACTATACCTTCATATCTTCTAAATTTTGTTTTCACGTCAACAGACAACTCTTTTCATGTAGCTGGAGATGCATGCAACTGCCTTAGTCTGTTTTCACACTTCTTACTAGGCCCTGTAACTGTCCTGGGAGGCTCCATTTGGTAGTTGTTGAACTCTCCTTGTGCCTGAGAGCTACATTAGCATATGAAAACATGATGCATAATCAACCTTTAAACTCCCCAGCATGTCTGTCTGCTTAATTAGTCTTCAAAGAAACAAGCTGCAAGAAGGTATGAAATACCACTTTTAACTTCAATAAGTTTTGCAAACTATCTGAGTTGTAATGCGGGGTTTTTCCCTTTAAACTCTATTCAGTTTATATGTTTCCAGAGAGTTTTTGCAGGGTATTTGTTCTTTTAGCATACAGATATAAATAGTTGATCTGACACCATGTTCTCATATGCTAATGCAGTTCTCATGGACAATAAGATTTCAACAACCATGAAATGTAGACCCCGGGGGCAATCACTGGGAGCTACCATGAGCAGTGAAAACAAACTAAAGGTAACACATGTAGCCCTAATAGCTACAGGAAAGGAGCCACCTGTTGACATGGAAACAAGTAAAATTGTAATGATATGAGGGTGTAGTCTTCCTTTAAGGGCTCTCTTAAAGGAGAGCTGCGATGAACTTAAGTCATTTTTTTCCAACAGAAGATTTTTTTTTCCAAATACTGGTTCCAGTTCTGGTACTCTTACATCTATACAGGCCTATTATTAACCTCAGTGGCTGTTTCTAATTTTTACTACTGTGCTAAGTACAATTTTAGACCCATATGGTGTGGTTTATAGTGGAGCAGCTGCAATGCAATGCAGTGATCTTCAGTAAGTGACATGTCACAAAATACTGCATGACAAAAGGGCTTAATTGCCATTGAGTCACACTGTTCCCTGGATCATTTTGTGATATACTGCAGCATTACTATGTCATATCCTGCCTGGCACTGCTGTATGTCCCTTTCAGGTACACAGACTTCTGTAGAGCACCATGGCTGCATTGTGCCAACAATGGAAGGGCTGAGCAATGACATACACTACATCCTGCAGTTCTAAAATGGTACCACCTGTGTGTAAATCAGAAACACCCAGCAGGATAACTCAAAAGCCTGTAGAGAGGGAACGGTAACAGAACTGGAACCAGTATTTAAAAATTAGCTGCTACAGGGGAATATGACTTACAAGTTCAGCACAGTTCTTCTTTAAGGTGATGGGCCTGAGTTATCATTATGGGTTCAGTGGCCCCAGTTGGTGATACGTTGTCCACCCATAGAAATTATATTGGTCCTGTGTTACATCTAATACCACCCCTTGTGATATAGTACCTACTCACGCTCGTCACAGGTATCACCCAATCCACAGCCCACAGAGTGCAATTGCACATAAACAGTTCTTTTATTTCTACAAACAACATGCTTACAAGACAGCAATTACAAACAAATAAGGTATTTTATTAGGGGAAATAGGATCAGACTCTGGAAGGAAAGGAAAAGATTAATTCATAATTCATAGTAACAATGGCCATCTGTATTCTCACACTAGTTGCCCTGCTCCATTCACAGTGCAGTTTCCTGATGGTACTGTGCAGACCCTGCTACCCTCTGATACCAGTAAGCTTAACTCCAAGTTCCATTAGAAGACTCCCTGTATTACAGGCATAGATCAGCAAGCACAGGCATACCAGGAGAAGATATAACATTTGCAAGAAGCGCTTTATTATTATCAGTAATAGGCACATGACAGACAAGTGGTGGGAATAAGAGAGGAAAAAATAGGTCCTTGCTTTTAACTCTCTCTGCATACACAAACCTGTCACACTCCCAAATGATAGTTCCCTGGGTACCCAGGTGTAATGTTGCTGGCTCGATGTCTAATCACATTGTACGTGATAGCTGTGATGGTACCCTTGATTACCAATTGCAAACAACAAACTGTGTCCTGGGTCATATGGTCTAGTCCATAAAATGCCCAACTGGGGTCCCATTAAAACAAACTGTAAGCTGGGGGTAGTTGCAGAACCGGTAGGCAAAATGTTGGTCTCGTACAAAGTGTCGGAGGTGGGGCTGAGCAGGGTAACCGGCCCATTAAGCAATAATTTGTCAGAGAAGCCCAGCACTCTGTAACAAAACCACCACAAATGTAGGCAAGAAGATTCTGCATAAAGGTACTTTAATGTGGAAATGTAGCAAGAACACCCAACTAGAGTCCCAAGCCCCACTGACTGAGTCCTGTTGTAATCTCTACATTGCAACATTAAAGTACCTTTATGCACAACCTTTTTGCCTTCATTTGTGAGGTCTTGGTACAGAGTGCTGAGCTTCTCTGACAACGTGATAGGGGAGGATATCGGGGTAGGAGAAAAAGGGAAGGTATATTGGGGTGGGGGAGGCAAAGGAGCAGGGTGGAGGGTAGTGTCACTAAACGCAAGGAGCCTGGGGAACAAAGCAGCTAAGTTACAGGCCCTCCTGGCAGTGAAGCAGGTGGACATTGCAGCCATAACAGAAACGTGGGCACCCGGTACCATGACTGGGATACGATGATCCCTGGATGCTGGCTGTTCAGGAAGGACAGGGCTAACAGGAAAGGTGAGGGGGCAGCAATCTATGTACGGGAAGGAATAAGGTGCATAAGGGAGGAGGGGGGGGAGGAAGGCAGGATGGAGGCCCTGTGGATGCAGTTTCAGGATCAAAAGGGCAGGGTTTTGAGGATTGAGGTAGTGTATAGGGCACCAACTCAGGGTGAGGAGCAGGACAAGGAGTTGGAAGAACAGATTAGGAAGGTTTGCAGGAAGGGGAACACAGGGGCTGTGGGGGACTTCAACTTACCTGGGGTGGACTGGAGCACACCAACCACCACAAGTGCTAGGGAGCAAATTATAATGGTGGCATTCCAGAATAGCTTCCTGGTACAGCTAGTGCATGAGTCAACTAGATTGGGAAGGACTCTGGACCTGGTACTATCAAACGGGGAAGCCGTAAGGGACCTGGAGGTTGAGTACCCACTAGCTGGGAGTGATCACCAATCAGTGTGGTTCATACTCAGTATGGGGAAGCAAACGGGAGGCACGGACACCAGGGTGATTGATTTTAGGGGGGCAGACTTCAGCAAGATGGGGGATATTCTGATAAAACACCTGGGGGAATCCATCCAACCATAGATGCCAATCAAAAATGGGATATCATTAAAGCAGGGCTGGCAGAGGCTACTGGGATGTGCACTAGGACACAGAATAAGAAGGGAAGGGCTGAGAAGCCCAGTTGGCTGACCAAGGAGGTAATGGAGGGAGTGAGAGCAAACGGACAGCATTTCAGGAATTCAAGAGATCAGGGAGGGGGGAGACGGGGAGGAGTACACAAAGAAGTCCAGCAGGTTATAAGAGAGAGTAGTCTGTGGGACACTTACTCACTCAGACTGGCTCTGTAGTCTCTGGATATGAAATCACAATTCTCATATTTTGAAGTCTCCTTCCTTTATTCTTTGGTCACCAGGTAAGACCCACTAGGTAGGCACAGGCGCCTGTTTTCAGGGGCAACCTTGGGGGCACTAGGGAGGTTAAGTGACTTGCTTAGAGTCACACAGTAAGCAACTGGAGGTTGGGGGAGTCAAACCCAGGTCTGTCTGCAGGGTGTACCAAACTCATTCACGACTCATTATTCTAACATTTAGGCTATACTGCCAGCTCC
The DNA here is from genome assembly GCA_016271365.2 of Neoceratodus forsteri. Lineage (NCBI taxonomy): Eukaryota > Metazoa > Chordata > Ceratodontiformes > Ceratodontidae > Neoceratodus > Neoceratodus forsteri. The sequence goes on from JADMNL010000030.1 coordinate 1,630,568, forward strand.
TTATCAGTTCTTACCACATTTCTGCCTCCAACAGCATAGCTACACTGGAGATCTGCAACTGTAGACAGAATATCTTCTTTCACTCTCTGATGCAGCTAGGCGCCCCTCCAGTCCTTCTTTTTATACAATCGGGTCTCAACTTTTCATCTTCTGTGGACACCAAGCTGTAGTGCCCCCGCTCCCACAACTCAGACTACAAGAACCCAGGTGGGCCTTTGCAACAGGAACAGCCTGTGTATAACCAGATACAGACTTTCTCCTTGGCCAGAACCAGATGTTGATTAAAAAGGTCCTCAACAGCCTTGGCCGTTCTTTTGGGAATCTTGCCTTCCCATTGGTTGAGCCCAATGTCAGTCACTGGGGAGGGTCTGGCTGGCTGATCCTAGAGGCCTCACTGGAGGAAAACTTGTAGGTTGAATCAATGATCTCTTCACTGTCCTGAGAGCCTTGGTGACTCTGCTCAAGCCTCTGAAGCCTCATTGGATGAGTTAGTTTGCCCTGACCCTGTTGCCAAGTCACCTCAAGTCAGTGGGCATGAAAATGGCTGCCCTTGTTGTTTTGGGGCACTGGCCCTGAAGGTCATTTATTAGAAATGTCTCTTTTGCCCTTAAAAAATTATGTCTGCACCCCCTATGTAGTTTTCACAATGTCTCGCTGCAATCTGGTGCAGTTGAGGAGTCTGGTGTTGTCATCTTGGCCATTGCCAGGGGACTCCACAGTTTTTGTGTGCAAGTTTACTTCTTGGTGGCAGGGAAGTGCATGCAGCCAGAGCAGTAGGTCCTGACTGACAAGGAAGAAGTAGAGGTTTGCAGCACTCTTTTCCTCAACTCTCCTCCAGTGGCAACAGAACAGGTTCAGAAGAGACAAAGGTAAGCCCCACCTTTTGAGAGGGGTCAGGATTTACCCTACCTCCTCTTAGACTTGGATATTCAAAAAATAAGTCATTGAAGGGAAAAACTGTATTTCCTTTGTCTTCTGGTAGTAAAAATAACAACCCCCATGGCCCTCCATAGCCCAAGTAGGCCACTAGTAATTGGTGTAGGAAGGCTTTCTACTGCTTATTTATTGATTGTAATGTTTCACCAGGAAAGCACACTGAGCAACAAGTTGCTCATCTCCTAGTGCGACCTAGGGGGAGTGGTACGATAGGAATGAGACAGTAAACATTCAAGTTACAACAGCAACATTAACATACAGTTGTAAGGCAGGTGTTACAAACAATGTACAACAGTGTTACACATAATATGTAGAAGGAGTGGGCAATAATAAGTGCCAGGTTAATAAGTAAACAAGTGTTTACGTGAAAGAAAAGTGGGCAAGGGGGAGGAAGGGGTGAGGTGGGGGAGGGGGAAGAATCATCTCCCTGGAGACTCCCTCAGGATGCAAGGAACCCTGCAAGGGGAGGGGGACCAGAGAGAAGGGAATAAGGCAGTGTCCCAGAGAGACCCCTTTAGGATGGTGGGGGGAGGAAGTAGATGAGAGATACAAGCCCCTTGGGAGGCGTAGGAGAGGAACCCATGGAAAGCATTCAAGGTCCTTTACATTTTGTGAGAGATCAAGGGAGGCCAGCAAGGGGGAGCAATTTGGGGGAAGGGGAGGAGGGCTAGAAATTTGGGGGAGGGGGCAGGTGTGCACAGGGTAAAATGAAGGTGACAGTAGAGGGTTAGGGTTTGTCCAGGGCTTAGAGGAGGGAATTAGGGAGGGACGTATGTCCCAAGTGTTTGTCATTCTGGCAGTATAGCTTAGTGGTTAGAGTAATGAGCTGTGAATGAGCTTTGTACATCCAGCAGATCTGGGTTTGATTCCCACAACTTCCAGTTGCATACTGTGCTACTCTGAGCAAGTCACTTAACCACCCCAGTGCTCCCAGGTCGCCCCTGAAAACAGGCACTTGTGCCTAGTGGGCCTTACCTGGTTACCAAAACGATTATTCATTAATTGTATAAGTATGCATTTTGGAGAGAAGTATTGTACACGCTAAGCTCTGGGGAGAGGAATGGAACATGCTGTTGCAGTTTCTGTCAGTGCAAAAGGCTGCCTATGCGGTGGGAAGAGAGCATATGTGGGCTCTCTGCAACAAAAAACAAAACTGTGATACCTGATGGAAGGTGGAGGAATTACCTTACTGCCAAGTCCAAGGGATGCGCTGTGGAGCTGCCACTGTCTCACATGCCACGTTGTTCAGAATGGTGCATTGGGAGCGGTGGTGGTGCTATGACCTGATGCATATGAATCTGGTCATTCCCATACTTTTAGGTTCCTGTGGTAATGTCAGTAGGAGTGTTTCTGACCCCTTTGGGGTAAGTGTGCATCCCACATTAAAGACAAGCGTGGCATGAATATTAGGCAGAAGGTCAAGCAAACACCATTGTCAGAAGCTGCAAGCCTCCTTCTTGCATCCTTGATAGGTTCACTGCTACCCCTGTGTGGTCCCAGAGCCTTTCCTTGGAAAATACTACAGCAAACTGTGATGACCACTACCACTGTCTCAGATCAGTGGTAATAGCCAGCAGTGGATGCCCTGTCGTTGGAAATGGAAGGGAAAGGGAAGTGATCTGCAGCAGATCACAGGCTGCACTTCATGTTGGGGACACCACTGCCTTGGCAGTGCCTTTACCTGGTGGGTTAGCATTGGCTAGAAGCCGATATTCTGTATCGAGTACAGCAGGCCACCGCAGGTAACAGTGCCTACAGCCACAATAAAAGGCATTGTAGTCTTACTACAAAAGCCTACATTCAGGAATTCTGACTGCAGAGTTAACATCACTTTAAATGTGAAGCAGTGCTATTAAAATATAGTAGTAGTAGTGTGATCAATATACAAGGTGACAGTAGCAAAGAAAAGTGTTGAACTGAGGTGTTACTTTTCGAGGTTTAAGGATATGCAATTGTAAGAACACTTGAACATGTCATATCTTTAATGTGGTTCTTACCTGCAGGCGTTGAAATGACCACCCAGACATCACAGACTGTACTAGCACAAACACCAGACCCATCAAGTGTAGCACAGGTTGGCTGCTTCAGTGTAAAGGTTGTAGCCGTAATATTTCCAGTAATGGAAGCGAGTTCAGGCGTATAGTCAATTGGAACTGAAAGAAGTGAGATATCAGAGGATTGTTTTTTTAGAAGTTGAGTCTACAATTACAGCTGTAAAGAACAGGAACATATAAGCTAGCAAATGTGATCCAACAGCTGAATTTGGAGCTAAACTGGGTAAAACCTGTATTGTCATGTATCCCTTCCAAGTATCCCTAAAGAGAATTCCACTGATTATTCTCATTTTTGACATTTCCCCCCAGCTTCGCTTGTTATGGCACAATTAAAATTCCTTAAAAATCATCAGAATCAAAGAATAGACTGACGTAATCATTCTAGCACTGCATTCCAACCATTGAGTACTCTATTAGGCATATAAATTAGAGCACTGTGAAAATAGCTTTGATTTTAATGGTCACACTTAGGAAATCTGACACATTTGATGGACATTGACTTGGAAGTTCTATCAGATTTAGCCAAATATTAAATCAAGGGTTTAGGGGTCCAAAGTTTCGTAAACACTACAAAAATGCCCTGAAACCTTTTTGGAGTGTATTGGGGATGCTAAGCAGTATCCCTCAGGGATCAGTAGTGGGGCATTTTCATCATCAATGATCTGAAGCTGGGATCCCCAGCAGGCTGCTAAAGTTAGCTCATGACACTAAGTTGGCCACAGTAGTGGGCTTCCTTGAGTACGGGGACAATCCAGACTCCTAGAGTCTCAGGTACAAGTGATGAAGTCAAAAACTTGATGTTACACTTGTAGAGGAAAAGCAGCCCTTACAGATATACAAGTACACAGGACGTGTGCAGCATGCATGCCGCCTGCTTATTAATCATGCAGCATACATGCTGCAGGCGCACTTGTGTTTCTGTAAGGGAGTAGTGAGACCTACACATTTTGTGGGGCAACCCTTGTTGCAGCAGAGGAGGAAAAGGAACTGGGAGTTGTAATTGACAAGGGGCTATAGCATGATGTGAAAGAGTTGTGAACAGAAGTCTGAAATTGAACCCAGGGAAGTGAGGAACATGAGCAAGACTATCAAAAAAACACTGGTATAATCATTTGGCGGGGGAGGGGTTGTTGTTTCATGTATGAAACTGATGCCATGAGTTGGTTGAACTGTAGTGGATCTGTAGTTTGCAAGAAAGAACAAGTTTCAAAAATAAAAAGGTGGGTGGCCAACAGGGTAGGAGGAGGAGTAATCCTGCCACTTTACAAGGCCCTAGTCATTCCCCATCTGGAGCACTGTGTGCAGTTCTGTGCTCCTAGATACATAGATACATAGACAGTGTCAGCAGATAAGGGCCTATGGCCGACCCAGTCTGCCCATTTAAGCTTGTAAGTTCTGTTTATGTTTTCCTAGAAGTCTGGCTGCCCCTTACCTGACCTCCAGAATTCCTATATCTATCCCATGCATTCTTAAATCCCGTGATTGTTTCAGCTCCCACCACTTCCTCTGGCAGGGTGTTCCACTTATCCACCACCCGTTCTGTGTAGAAATTCTTCTTCACGTTTCCTCTGAATCATCCTCCCTCCAACTTCATCCCATGCCCTCTAGTCCTGGTACATCTTTTTCGCTTAAAAATAGTGTATTCCTGCACCCTGTTCCTCCCTGTGAGATACTTGTATGTCTCTATCATATCCCTCTCTCCCTCCTCTCCTCCAGGAGTACATGTTCAGTTCCTTCAACCAGTCTTCATAGGACTTGTATGCAACCCATGCACCATCTTTGTTGCCCTCCTCTGAACCTTCTCTACCCTGTCTTCATGTCCTTACGTGGTATGGTCTCCAGAACTGTACACTGTACTCCAGGTGGGGCCTCACTAGTGTCTTGTATAGCGGAATTATGACCTCCCTTTTCCTGCTGGTGATGCCCCTGCCTATACATCCCAGCATCCTATTTGTTTTACCTGCTGCCTTGTCACACTGTTTCCCTACCTTGAGGTCATCAGAGATGATAACCCCAAGATCCCTTTCCCGTTTGGTGCATGCTATATCCTCTCCCCCCAGCTGATATATTTTGCCAGGGTTTTTGTGCCCCATATGCATTATCTTGCACGTCTTTGCATTGAATTTCAACTGCCAAACCCCTGACCATTCTTCAAGTTTCTGCAGGTCCCTTCTCATTCTGTCTACACCCTCTGGTGTGTCTACTCTGTTACAGAGCTTTGTGTCATCAGCGAACAGTGAAATTCTGCCTTCTAGGTCCTGCGCAATGTCACTGATGAAGATGTTGAATAGGACCAGTCCCAGCACTGATCCCTGTGGTACCCCACTGGTCACTCTTCCCTCTGTGGAGTGACAGCCATTTACCACCACCCTCTGTGTCCTGCCACCCAGCCAGTTACCTACCCACCACACTACTGTCCTGCCCACACCCATATTCCCCAATTTGTGTAGTAGTCTTCTATGTGGCACAGTGTCAAAGGCCTTGCTGAAGTCCAGATAGGCCATGTCCACTGCCCTCCCCTGATCCACCTCCCTAGTCACCCAGTCAAAAAATTCAACGAGGTTGGTCTGACATGACCTCCCCCTGGTGAAACCATGCTGCCTTGGGTCCGGTAGTCCATTGACAACCAGATGTTCCACCAATCTCTCCTTCAGTAGTGCTTCCATGATCTTCCCCAGTACCGAGGTGAGGATGACTGGTCTGTAGTTCCCTGCTTCCTCTTTGTTCCCACTTTTGTATAAGGAGACAACATGGCTCCTCTATGCAAAAAAGGACACTGAGGCAGTGGAGAGGTTGTGGAGTCACCAAATGAACAGGGGATTGGAGAAGAAGACAGAGCAATGAGAGCTAGTGGCCCTTAACATAGTCTCCCAGGAGTGAAGGAGGCTGAGAAGGGATGTGATGTCAGTATTTAGCATATTTAAGGGTAGCAACAAGATTGAACAGGCAGAAATGTTTGAGTTGGTGTCTCCTAAGCATAAGCAGAGATGAATAAATATGTTTATCAAACACGTACTAATTTATAGGTATTTGCCTAGACAAACTACCACCCAGGGTACACTGTGAGTCCCTTTGCAAGAAGAAACATGTCTAGGCATACCCTGAAGGCCTTCCCCATCTGCGTGTTCACTATTCTGTTGGTAGACTGTTCTATAAGTTCACCACCCACTGAGAGAAATGCCTCCTAACAGTGCCCCTTATTTTTACCTCCTCTGAGTTTCAGGGTATGTCTCCCCATCCTACTGGGAGACTGATTCAAAACATGTTATCTTCATGTGTGAGAGGGCAGGACTAGAATTCATAAGCAGCAGAGCCACAAGTTAGTTATGAGTTTATTAGTTTTTTTTATTTTATTCTTTTGGTAACTAGGTAAGGCCCACCAGGCATAGGTGCCTGTTTTCAGGGGTGAGTTGGGAGCACTGGGGAGGTTAAGTGATTTGCTTAGAGTCACACAGTGTGCAAGTGGAGATTGTGGGAATCAAACCCAGGTCTGACTGCTGGATGTATCAAACTCATTCAAAGCTCATTACTGTAATCTCTAAGCTATACTGCCAGATGTATCCTACAGGGCAAGATATTATCTGTGACATACGTAACTCACAAGATAACATGCTATCTTGTGGGTTGGGTATAATATATCACTTTCTATCTTGTCCTTTATATTGCCACTGGTGGTGAAATAAACTCTTTAATTGTAAGGTAATGTGGGTGTTGTCTATGTGTGCTGATGGCAAACCTCGTACTTCAAGAGGAGATACACACTTTTACATGGGTTGCCAATGACTTTGGTAAAATTATTCTAGCATTTATACAATCACAGGATCTTAGGTTGTGCATAAATCCGAATCACAAATGCCAAATAGGGTTGTCAGAACCCTCTGAAGTTCTGGGTTCTAGTTCTAGTCTAGAACTTTTGAAAAAGTTCTAGGGTTCTAATCTTTTTTAGAACTTTTTAGAACTCGAACCCTATTTTTTTATTGTGCTGCCAGTAACGAAGATAGTAATAAAATACATGTAAAGGAAAAACTGTTCAATATAAGGGGGAGAGAAATTATCTTGTGTGACATTGATAGGAATACAACTAGGTTTATCTATGGTTTCTTCTGTTTGTTAAAGCCAGCAACTAATACGTAACAGGCCCACCCACCCACCCATATGTTAAAAGTTTTCCTGCTGCAGCTGCATCATAGTTCCTTAGTGAAAGAAAGAGGCACATTAGCCATTTATGTACTCAGTTATATATACTCATCGTCATGAATTATGAGAAAAAATAACTGATATTACCTAATTTCAGCTATTTGCTGCTTTCTGTTTTAAATGAGTAAATCAAAAGTTGCTATGTTTAAAAGATAGCTTTTATAACAAAGTTAAGCCAAGTACTACAGCAGCAGCATGTGGAACTGTTGCAAAACATATTGGGCCAGATACTCAAAACTTTGCGCTGGGCAAAAACCATTTGCGCAGGTTTAGCGCGGGATTAGCGTGGGTCTGCCATATTCAAAAGGCCAAATAGCGCAGGCAAACTGCATTAACGCCGGGCAAAATTATAATGTATGCAAGGGGCAAACTGACATGAATACAGGCGCAATGCTATATTCAGTGACTAAGCGCCAGGCGCTAAGTGGTTTCTTTCGCGACTTAAGCGCGACACTAGACTTGGTGCACCATACCGCCAGAAAAGCTGGTCTTAATCCTGGGCAATCAGCTTTATGCGACATTAGGGTTTTGTAGCGCTTATGCGGGTTTAGCTGGTTTTGCGACCCTAACAAATAAATATGACACATAGATAAAGCCAAACATAGAGGAAGCATGCTGCTAACTGATGGCATCACAATGATGCCATCATCTGCCACCAGTCCCAGCCATGCCAGGCAGTAAGTGGTGACCCTGCCACCAGTGGACAGCATGGCAGTGTGGCCATACAGCACACACCTGTGGACCACACTTCCGTGGACACCAACAGATGCCAGCACACACATGCAGCACTGTGGGCATGGAGGATGTTGAGGGGAGCATATATGGTGGCGAGGCTGTGCTACAGATCAGGTGTGGCCACAAGGCTGGGACACATCATGCAGTGTACATGGGTCAGTATTGGGAATACCCCAACACCAGTGTGCCTTTCGGATAATATATGCCCCCGGCCACATACCTCACAGCTGTACAACTGCCATAGCACACAAAGCCAGAAATGTACATGTCACTGTGAGCAACCATGCCACAGGTGCAGCATCTGTGGGTCACACAACAGCGTAACAGTAATGTCCAGTGTCAGAAAACATCCGCAGGTTGGGCCGCTCACTGTGTATAGTGCAGTCATCATCACTGCCCTACACACCATAGGCATTGCTGTGTCCATGCACTACTGGCCCCTTGCTACTGTAGTTTCTGCTGTGCACTGTAGCATGCCCTACAATGTGACAGTGGCATGCAGCACCATCACCACCTGTGCCTATGGTGTCCTGTCCCTGGGGTATAATATGCTATGCTGTGCTGTACTGTTTACATGTAGCCTGCAGCTATCATCATGCACTGCCAGACTGACCTACAGGTGGAGCTGCGGTTGGACCTGGTCAGCCCCTGTACTTCAGACTGACCTACAGGTGGCTCTGTGGGACTCTGCAGTAGCGCTGGGCAAACTGCATGCAAAATCTGGGTATAATGAGATACTAATCCGGTTGTTTGCCCAGAGACTAAGTAAGTAGGCTCATTTGCATAGCACTTTTGAATATGGCACATTTAGCCCGGGCAACGTGTTTGCTCCGGGCTAACTCGCTAATGTGTTAGCGCGGCGCTAAAGGTATGGGGAATATTATACAGTTTTGATCACTGTTCTTTCACATCTGCTGCTTCCTGCAGCTGTACTGAGTCCATGCATTTGCTGGCACACACATTGGTCACGTAGTTCGTCTGTACCTGCCCTCATGTTGCTGTGTACTGTGTTGTTGTTGTGGGTTGCACTTCCTGGTTGCTTTATTCAGTGCTGTCTTATTCCAGGGCTATTTTTGCCCTGCACTCCCAGCCCAGTTTGCATGGCCTCATTACCATGCCATATTCGGAAGCTGTTTGCCCTGGGCTATTCCTTTTGAATATAGCGTGCTCTGTGCTCCGGGCTAAGTTTGCCCGCTGGGCAGTGCTAATTTTGCCCCGGGGCAAAGTTTTGAATATCTGGCCCTAAATGCTCTAATTACAATGAATATATATATATATAATATGTACTCGGGTGAGTAGAAATTCAAATATCCACTCAATGTACAAAGGGATGAAGGAAACAGATGGACACTTAATTCTAGAATATCCTAGCAGTTGTTATGCACTGAACAATACATAATTCTTACAGTTATAGCTGAAACTAACCATTGTCTATTTTAATTCACACTCCAAGGGCCAGATATTCAAACAATTGCACCCAGTGCAAAACCATAGCACTGGAATAGTGCTAGAATAGCGCGAGGCTGCAATATTCAGAAGCCTTAATAGCGCCGGCGCTGTGTGATAGCTGCAACGCTAAAAGTAAATGTATGCTGAGGCGGGAGTGAGGGGTGGCCATGAATGCTAGCTGCGTGGCATATTCAAATGTATAGCGCAGCGCTACAGGCATTAGCGCGACCTGTAGCGCAGCGCTAAACACCGCCGACAAAAAGCTGGCGGTAATGTGGCAGTGCCCCCCAGCATGATCCCCAAGCCCCTCAACCAGGGCATGTAATGAAATTCCCTGGTGTTCTAGTGGCCCACCACCCCCCAAGCACAATCCCCGACCCAGTAGTCACGGTATCTATAGATATTCCCTGGTGTTCTAGTGGTCCCCCCACCCCCCAAGCATGATCCCCGACCCAGTAGCTGCCGTATCAGTCAATATCCCTGATGTTCTAGTGGTCCCCCACCCCAAACACGATCCCCAATGCCAGCTAGTCCCATAAAGAGCAATACCTGGTGGTCTAGTGGTCCCCCTGCCCCGCCCCCAAAGTGCACCGCCCATCCTCCCGGACTCAGTCTAGATACGGCGCGGCGACCAGCTCAGCCCTCCTCTCACCACCATGGCGGCCGCTGACTGCGGCACTGGAGTACCAGGGTGGAGCCAACACAAGTGGGGAACAAGGACCATGATGGCTGAGGCGGGCTGCCTGGCCCAGCCTGTCTGCCCAGGTCCCTATATATTGGATGGCTGCGCTGCACAGCCCAGTGACCCTACAGCTGACATCTTCCCACCTTCAGCAGGTTTGCCATATGCCTGCCCCATGCATACTTGTGTCCCCCCAGTGTGTTCCACCCACACCTGCTGTGGTCCGGCTCTGTTGGTGTGGGGTGGTGGCATCATCCAGGGCATGTGTTGCCACAGGTTTTGTGTGTGTGTGTGTGTGTGTGTGTGTGTGTGTGTGTGTGTATATACAGCTATCTATCTATCTATATATATATATATATGTATGTGTGTGTATATATATATATATATATATATATATATATATGAGATATATATATATATATATATATATATATATCGTGTCTCTGTATCTATCTATATTTATAGATGGTTGCAGATCTACACACACACACATATATATATATATATATATATATATAAATTAGAGCAAAAATTCCGTTTAATGCATTAGTTAGGGTTGTTCCACAGCGACAAAGTGAGGAAATTCGCTGTTAGGGTTGAAAACCCCTTGGACCCCCAGCCCACCCCCAACCGGCATTGGGGTGCGCATTGGGATAAATCAGCCTAACTCTCACCCCATGACATGTGTAAACGGCAGAAGTATAGGAGAATGGGGTGAGAGTTGGGACCCCACGATCCAATGCACCAATGCCGGTCTGAAAAGTGGTCAGCTCAACGAGTCACTAGTAACACTCAGTGCTGCTGCGTAAACAAGTTCCCGCCTCTATTCCTCTTTGAGAATGATACGAGAAATAGTGAATGTAATGCAGTGGCGGGGCGTGGGGCCCTCCGCTGCATAATGCGTTAGCGGGGCCGGGCCCGGCCACATGATGTGTTGTGGCATACTAACAGGGACAGCAATGCAAACAGAAATGCTAACAGTGGCGCACATGGTAACACAAGCACGAATGAGAACAGAAAGAGTAACGCACATGGTGGCGTAGACGGGAATGGTCTGCCACGTGATGTGTTGTCACATAGTAACATGGTGCCTGCAAACAGTAATGTCAATGGGCATGGTGATGTAAAGTGAAACAGAAAGATAAACAGTACTGTAGACAGAAAATGGCAAAAATAACAGAAGCATAGCGCAAATGAAAGCATGAGATAACACATGGTGGCGCGAGCGTCAGCAGTAGAAGTGAAACAGAGTACGGAACACAGAAGCGGAAAGGGCAACAGTAACAGTAATGTAGCGCTAGGCTGGTTTTCCCCAAAACCTGCATTGAGAAAGACAGTGAGTACAAATAATGTATGCAAAATAATGAGTATCGGAGCGAAAATGAGATCTTGGAATACTAAATACATTATATCTCAGGAACCGTATGACGTGAAAAAAAAATTTAAAGATCATATTATTTACAACTGTCCTGGCTAATTTGAATCTTAGCCCCATTTGAGGCTAAAAATTTTCAATAAAAGTCCGTATCTCGCACTGCTTCGAATACGGCCCTGAAAGGTGCGGCTAACACCGTAATGTTATCCTATGGGAAAAAGAAAAGTTCAGAGTGCCATAACTTTGCCTCCTGTGATGTTTTTCACCAAACCACTGAAAGCACATCTGTGGGCTGTTGGCTGTCTTCCTTCCAAATTTCAGGAAAAAAGACCAAACCGTTATTTTGCAGCAGGGATCCAAAGGATTTCTGTTATGCGTTGGGCGCCGTAATGTTATCCTATGGGAAAAAATGTCAACTTTGGAGTGCCGTAACTTTGCCGCCGTGTGATATTTTTTCACCAAACTACTGAAAGGCACATCTGTGGGCTGTTGGCTGTCGTCCCTCCAAATTTCAGGAAAAAAGACCAAACGTTATTTTGCAGCAGGGTGCCAAAGGATTTCTGTAATGCGTCGGGCGCCGTAATGTTATCCTATGGGAAAAACTGTCAACTTTGGAGTGCTGTAACTTTGCCGCCATGTAATATTTTTTCAATACAACACTGAAAGGCACATCTGTGAGATGTCGGCTCCGTTCCCTTCAAATTTCAGCTCAAAACTCCCAACGGTTCTTTTGCAGCGCAGTGCCAAATAATTGCTGTCATTTTCCACAGACTAGAAAGCTACTGTCGCAATTTGCAGAAAGCTTCGCAAAAATTACAACACTTTCTGAACCGTAAGTAATTTGCTGAAATACTTTTCCAGAAATTTGAAAACATATTTCTGGGTGTTTACCACAAAATAAAGACATGGCAAGCATCCTCAGGGCCCGACTAGGTGAATACAAAAAAATTAGGTTGCTAGAGGATCCCAAATTTAAATGCCAACCATTTTCTAATCACCAACTGAAAACAAAATGGCCGATTCTGCGAAAGTAACAGGCCCATTTGAAAGTAAAAATGCATTTGCGAAAGTGTTGAACTTTTGTTAACTTTTCCCATTGACTTATAATGGGAAACTGTTTTTAAATAACTTTTGAACCGTTTAATATTTTTCATGAAATCTTTGAAAGGCACATCGGGACCCCAGCTGCGTTCCCTGAAGATTTCGGGCCGGTCACGCAAACCGTACGACCTGTAGGCGCGACCACAGAATTCCAGAAAAGCGTAAACGTGTGCGCAGATCACACCTAATAACTCCGCAACTGTATATCTGATCAGTACAAAACTTGGCAGATCACAAGGCCTGTGGGTCTTGATCATACATTCCAAATTTCAGGCAAATCCATCAAACGGTTGCAAAGTTATTAAGGTGCAAAATTTGGGGTTTAACATGGAAATGGCTCCTCAACCCTAACTATGGTATAATATATATAAATATATATATACATATATATATCTTTAAGTACTGCTTGCAGTGCTGCATAGGTATGTTGTATGCACCACTAGTACCTGCCAGCAAACAGTTCCTGCTGCTTAATGCTTGGGATTCCATTCTGACCAACAGGGGACACTGTGGGCATGCCTTGGCCTGCAGCGTCCAGCCTGTACTGCCATGCCGACCAACAGGTGGAGCTGTGTGCACCATGCAGCAGCACCAGGCAAACTGCATGGTAATGTATGCTAAGCAGCATATAATGAGATGCAAATGTGCCTGTTTGCCCATGGATTACCTAAGTGAAGCTCATTTGCAGAGAAGCTTGAATATAACTACCGTTTGCTCAGGCTAACCAGTTTGCACAGGCTAATGTGTTAGCACTGTGCAATCAGGTTAGCCCCAGGCAAGCCTCACTTCAGCATAGCACAGTTTTGCAGTGTGTGGCTTATATTATTGTTTGCAGTCATACCTCTCAACTGTCCCTGATTTTACCTCAAAATCTTACTCTGTCCCTACTAAACATTGTGTTTCTGTGGCCAAACAGTGGGGGCATACCTCTCAAGTGTCCCTCATTACGAGGGACAGCCCTCATTTTGGCCCTTAAAATTGCTCTGTCCCTCATCCGTCCTTCATGGAAAAGGTGCTGCCCACAGAGAGAATGTGCTGTATATTCGGATTTAAAGCAGAAACCTAAATATTCTGAAATACTAGATCCAAAATAAACCTTGTACAAGTAAACACTATGGTTTTCACAGTGTTCTGAACTTGTATCTCCATGTTTGAGGATGTGTCCCTCATTGTCCCTCATTTTAAGTGTCCAAAAATGTCCATGTCCCTCATTTCAGTGACAAAAGGTTGAGAGGTATGAGTGAGGGTTGTAAGCATAAAATACTGTCAAACATTAATGTTACTGACATGTTCTTCCTTAATAAATGCATTCTACACTACACCACTTATCCTACCAGCTTCCTGAGTGCATATCACCAATATTTAGGATGTGTCCCTGATTTTAAACCTTTATCCCTGATGTTTTTAAGCCTTATCCCTGCTTGATGAGGCAGGGGTTGAGGTGTATTAGCAGCAGCTGTGAAATGTCTCTGTGCAATCACAGACAATGTTCTCCACCTGCAACACTGGCTTGCTACAGAGTCTAATGAGCTGCAGTTGCAGTTTGCACTTCCTGTTGCTAAATTCAGTGCTGTCTTATTTCTGGGCTATTTTGCCTGCACTCCCAGACCAGTTGCCCGGCTTCCTTATACTGCTATATTCAGCAGGATTAGCACTGGGCTGTTTCCTTTCGAATATAGCTTGCTTTGTGCTCCGGGCTAAGTTTGCCCGCCGGGCAGTGCTAATTTAGCCCCAGGGCAAAGTTTTGAATATCTGGCCCATTATGTCATAACGTAGTCAGTCAAGACATTTGAATAAAAAAAATATGCCAGTCATTGTTGCTGGCAATAATGCATGCAATTTTCTAAGGTAATGCATACATATACCAACATTTTTGTTGGCAAATTGAAGTAATACTTACAACTTTCTAAGATGATGCATTTTTGCAGCTGATACTTCAATAAAATCTGTATTTCAGTCACATCAATAAAAAAAGTGGTTTCCTCACCACATACTAAGGAACATTTAATGTAGCTGCAGCAGTTGGCATGTGATGTTTAAGGGACAGCATCTGTCAACCCCATTATGTATCAAATTATCACTACTTGTAAAGCAAAAACACTTTATGATACGTCACATTCTGTGAAAACTGCTGATGCAGATTTTCTTTTATTTCTGATTCCTTTATTCTTTTTTTAAAGGGGACAGGACAATTGTGCTAGGTGGCAGCAGTTTGCAATGTATTTAATAAGAATATATATTAGGGCCCAGATATTCAAAAGGGTTGCGCCCTGCGCAACAGGGTTGCGCGTGCGCAACTCCAAAAATGTGCCATTCTGCGATATTGAGAAGGGGCCAGTTGTGCCACAAAAATACGCTGAGCCACAGCGCAATGAAATGAAAGGCACTCGCAACGAAGGGAATGGGTCCATATAAAAAAGTCTTTAATGCGATATTTGAACACTTGCGCCAATGCAGGTAAGGCTCAGCCGGAGGATTGCTGCTGTACGCGGATGTGAGCCAAAATAAAAAGGCTCAAGGAAGCGGTGCAAGAACTCTAGCAGGCCGCAAACTGGGGAGAGAGACAGAGAGACAGAGAGAGACAGAGAGACAGAGACAGGAGCAGGAAGGGCGAGAGGGACAGTGGGTCCTGGAGGACAGAGAGGCCAGTGGGGGTGCCGGTGCAGTGGAAGCAGCAGTGGGGGCAGTGGGGGTAACACAGGAACAGCAGCTGGGGGGCAGGAGCCAGGGAGATGGACAGTGTCAGCTTCCACATGGAAGCTGTAATGAGGGGGGTGAGACAGCATGCTGCAGGGGGACGTGGCCGTGGAGGGGCCCGTCGGCGGTACGGCCCGACAGGCGGTATCGGGCCCGCATCAGCTACGAGCTGTACAGCGATGTCGAGATTGTGGCCTGGTACCGCCTGAACAGGGCAATACTGAGACAGCTCAGTGAGCTGTGCAGTGATGTGATGCAGGCACCCTCACGACGGAGTCATGCTCTGTCCGTGGAGACCAAGGTGACAGCCTGCATGTGCCTGCTCGCCACGGGCACCTTCCAGAGGCCGACAGGGGACACCACAGGCATTACAGCATCAGCCACGTCACGCATCCTCACCCAATTCCTCAGCGCACTGCTGCCTCATGCTGCGGAGTACATCCATTTCCCCAGCACCGTGGCAGAGCGTACAGCAAACATGCAGGAGTTCCACAGGGTAGCACAAATGCCTGGCATGCTAGGTGCCATAGACTGCACCCATGTGGCCATTCGCACACCACCTGGCCCCGACGGGCAAGCATATCAGAACCGAAAGGGCTTTTCGAGTGTCAACTGCCAGGTAGTGTGTGATGCCACTGGGCGCATCATCAATGTCTGTGCCACACCCTGGCGGCATGATGCCTTCATATGGCACCAATCTGCGCTGTGCCATCGATTGAGAGTGGGAACATCCCCACGGGTCATCTAGTGGGTGAGTACACATGTATGGAATGCAAACTCTGTGCAAGGGTGGAGCACACAGGTGCCATGGTAGTGGCACACAAGGATATGGGCAATATGGACCTGACCTAACACTGATCTCCACTATCCCCACACAGGTGACTGTGGATACCCTCCGTCCCTGGCTGCTCACCATACGCGCCCCATGACCCCAGCGCTGCGGTTTCAATGAGGCACATGCCGCAACACGGAACATCATAGGCGGGTGTTCGGGATACTCAAAGGCACGCTTCCGATGCCTGGACACCTCCCGGAGCCCCTACAGTACAGCCCCAAAAAGGCCTGTGGGATATTCCTGGCCTGTTGCATCCGCACAACATGGCCAAAGACCATGGGATAACCGTACAGGTCCAAGAGGGACAGCGATGGGGCGCCAGTGGCGCTGCGTGATATGGATGATGACCGCCCCCTAGGACGGAAGGACCCCGACTGACACAGCAGGCCCAGCTGCACCGGGACACCATTGCAGAAGAGCACTCGCCCAACACAGGTAAGTCAAGGGGACATGTGCAGGCAACACTGTCTATCGCCAAACCAAAACACACAGGGAACACACCGTGCATGAAGGTCAGGGAGTTGAAGGGTCTAGGCATACCAACACATCATCAGAGAGGGGTGAGCACTCAAATGAACACACACACACACAGGCAGCATACAGGGCAGCAGCACAGCACTGCGGAAATTACCGCTATCACACAGCACCACCAACCACCCTCACCACCTGGACTGTCCACGTCGTGTGTCAGGACCTGGAAACCTTGCACCTTGGTGTACAGTGCAATGCAGGCATCATCATCCACACGCACCTGTGGACAGCAGTTGGGAGAGTGTGCAGGTGGTCCGTGTGTCAGTTTGGTGAGCAGAGCACCCAGCAGTGCACTGCCACCGACACACATTGCACACAGGGCAGCACCAGACAGGGCCTGCATTGGGAGACAGCTCAGTCAGGGAGCACTGTCCCACGGCCACCACGGATGCGTGGGCGGCCCCGCCGTGGCCTAGCAGCACTGGCAGGCTGCGCAGGGGCCACATCGGGTGGCACTACTGCACCACCAGGGGTCCCAGTGCGTGACCGCGACCTTGCCCACACAGGGGTCTGCATCCCGCGAAAGAAACTTGCACCAGGGGTGCTCGGGATGCCCACAGCAGAACCCGGCGTCGACAGGCCTGGTGTCGCACAATGCTGGGAACGGGGAGTGGAGTGCGCACTGTGTGGGGTGCGTGGTACAGGGTCACCAGACAGTGTGGTCAATGCGGTCACACAGAGACCACTGCCTGGGTCCAGCCTGTCGATGGCAGCGGTCACATCCGCCGCATATGGACCATCTTGGCCCAGTCCGGCACACTCCTGCTATGCGCTCCCACACACAGTCAGTGCCTCCACAGACCTTGCAACCCGCCCCTGCAGCTGTACCGACTCCTGCAGCAGGCAGGTGTGCGGCGTCCAAAGGTACTGTGCCAATGGCATCGTGACCCCCAGGGTGTGGATGGTCTGGTGCACAGCACCCTTCTTGAGGTTGGCCGCTGTTTGCCAGGACCAGGTATGGGCTGATCTAAGGGCGGTGGACAAGTGCCACTGCCTGATGCTGTCCCCCAGGCCTGGTGTGCAACTGCTGCTGCCGCCCTCCAACTGGTGAGCCCCAGGTCCACCTGTTCCACCCTGTGCTGTCAACAGTGCCAGACACCTGCTCAGCCACCGATGCTGCCCCACCGGTGCTGACAGGCCCAGCCTGTGACTGTGCCAGCATGCTGGTACACAGGTGTGGAGCTGGACGGCCCAGGGCATGTGCTGGCCTGCCATGTGTCCCTCGTGGGACACACACCTCTCACTGGCCATTGCAGGCCTGCCATCATCAATAGTGCCGGTGCGTGCCACTGCCATAGGCACAGCATGCTGGCACACCTGCATGCCAAACTGCTGTGACACAGGCTGTGCATCCCCTGCACCCGTATCACTGCCGGCGGAGTTGTCAGCCCAGCCGGCCTGCTGCTGCAGTGCGTGCAGGCTGCTGGCGGAGGTGGAAGGTCCCTCCTCCTGGTCCAGCAGGTCTGCCTCACTGTCAGCACCCACCACCACCGTCTCCTGCAGACTGAACAGGATCTGAAACAGAAGAGAGTACATGTGAGTGCATGTGAACAACACAGCCCCCACCACATCACCACGACATACCGTGCAGTGATGGGCTTCCACCTGTCTGGAATCCTCCGCCAGGAACACCGCAATGGCACTCTGCTGCATGGCCACAACCAGTGTCTCCTCGGTCGGGGTCAGCTGCAACACCACTGGTGGTCCCCACCAGTGGCAGCACGTCTCACATGAAGGCTGCCACCTTCTCCTTCAGCCTCCTGCGGTCAGTCCCCATCTTCTTGCGGCATTCCTGCCGAGGCGCTGGTGGCTTCCGTGCAGGTTGACGGCCAGAGCTACCCCTCCCATGCAGCTGCACGCTGCTGAGGGTGCCCTCCGCCCACTCAAAGCGGCTCATCCTCCAGGTAGGCCTGGAAGAGGGCCTCGGTCTCTGCTGTGGTGAAGTTCGGCCTCCTCCTCGCCCCGTCCACAGCCTCGGCCTGGTTCTCAATCCACTCATGCTGATCTGTATGGGTGGAAGTGGACACCTGTCACTGTGCAGTCCACAGCATTTCCCCATGAGCATAGCTGCAGGCGGAGGCGAGCCCCCTTTCCTCGCCGCATGGCAGATACTGATGGAAAGGTGCCTCTGCCCTTTCTAAGTGCCCTCATCATGCTCAGCCCCTCAACCTGTGACATCCTCCAGCACCCCTGCCCATGAGCATTGTCCTGAGCATCACACAGCTATAACTCACCTCTCAGCTGCAACAACCAAATCTGGCCGCCACAACCCAGTGTCGCACTCTTTTATAGCGCAACACATGCAAATGAGGTGTGCGCAACTAATGACATGCTAATCGCGCCACTGCGCCTTTGCATAGCTGATAAACTGATTTGCATATATCGGCTGAATATCAGCGTATTGCGCTTAAGCGCAATAAGGGAAGGTCGGCTGAGCCGATGGCGCATGTTTCTGGCTTGTGCTACACTGCATTGCGCATGCCCAGACAGGTTACGATAATCGATCGCGCTGCAGACCTGCTGAGCACGATAAGCGATTCTGGCCATGGCCACCATTGTGCCAGTGGCGCTACAGCACTGGGCACTATATGGCGGCTGCTAACGCTCTGCGCGATAGTCCACTGTGGCACTGGTGCTCTGCTTAGCAGTCGTGCAGGATGCCTATACATCCTATGGTGCTGTGCGTAGCCTTGCGTCATTGCCGTGACCTTGTATGCCCTCTGACCCCTGGCGCTGTGGGCATGCCATGTGTCGTCCTAACTGCGCTGTCTGGTTACAGCGCCATAGAAAATAATGACGCTGTGCGAACAGCGCGATTGAGCCTGTGCTGGTCTAGTGCGCAACAACTCCACGTGGGGTCACAGCGCGAGGGCGCCATATTGCCTGCTGTAAAGTTGGGGCCATGGCTCGGAGGAGGCCGTCCTGGAGCCCAGTTGAAGTGGCCAACCTGGTGCCCTAGTGGAGCCCCACTATGAGGGACTATGGTGAGGTCCCCCTCACTGGACCTAGGGACCCATGTGTGGCAGCAAGTGGCCACTGACCTGGTGGGGTCACTGGCGGGGCGGTCTGCGAGCAGTGCCGGCACCGGTACAGTGATCTCCGCCCGGAGGACCGGAACTGTTAATGCGGCTGCGTTCCCGTGCCAAGCGGGGCCTGGTGCTGAAGCCACGTGAGTGTACCATCTATTCACCTATATTCTCTGTGGGGTGTGTGTGTGCCTGGGTGGCTGTGCATCGGTGTGTCAGTGTGTGCAGCTGTGCGATGGATGGTTATGGCTGTGTGGGCGAGGCAGTCTTACTGGGGCAGGGGCACTCTGCTTTTGAGTCACACTGATGTTTGTCTCACCATATGTCTCCCACAGGCGGATGGTGAGGGGCGCCGGACGAGGCTGATGGAGGCCATGCCAGGGCCCCAGTGCCACAGCCGTCAAGGCAACAGCAGCAGCAGCATCAGCAGCAGCAACAGCAGCAGCAGCAGCGGCGAACCGAGCTGCTGGAGGAGGGTGAGTATCATTACGTCATGGATGCTATTGCATGCTGGGGGGCAGGACCACCAACCATGATGGACACAACAAATGGGAGGTCATAGTTCCACTAGACGGAAACACTAGTGAGTCCCACACTGGAGTACAGTGTACAGTTCCGGAAAACATACCTGCGTATGGACAGGGACTGGGTGGAAGCGTTCACAGGAGGCGCGACATGGATGGTGCATGGATTGCATCACAAGTCCCTATACGAACCGGTTGGCGGAACTGAACATGTACTCCCTGGAGGAGGAGGGTGTGGGATATGAGTGGGGACATACAAGTATTGTACAGGAGAACAGAGTGCAGAAACAATATTTGTCAGTGTAAAGGATGTTCCAGGACTAGAGGGCATGGGATGCAGTTGGAGGGGGCTCGTTTAAGAGGAACATGCGAAAGTGTTTCTTCACATAATGGGTGGTGGACGAGTGGAACACCCTGCAAGAGGATGTGGTGGGGGCTGACTTGGTCACGGGATATCTGTATGTGTGGGTTCACCATGAGGGACTTCTGGAGGTCAGGGGTGAGGGGGAACGGACTTATAGGACAAGAGAGTGATCGTACAAGGCCAAATGGCCAGACTGGGTGTCCCATAGGCCCTTATCTGCCGACACTGTCTATGTATCCATGTAGTAGGCGTGACACAGGTGACCTGCATCACAGTGCAGCATCCCGACACGTCTGTGTATGCATCACAGGTGGTCAGGCATGCACTGGGCACATAGCTGTGTAACTAGCATCGCACACGTTGCAACATCACACGACAGCCCTAGTTTGTACTGTGATTGACATGGGCAGTGTGTGTGGGCGGTGGTGCGCATGGCTGGTGCCGCCTGTTTGTGATGGCCATATGCATGTTCACTGTGGGTGCGTGCATGCCATCCATGTGCAGCACATTGGGTTAGATGGGTTGCAGGTTGGGTGGTGTTCAGGGTTGTGGTCAGTCTCAGCCATTGACTGTGTTCCCATTTTCCTGAGCCTCGGTGTGCTTCAGCGCATGGCGCGCTGATGTCGCGGCGCCTGACCCAGGTTGTGGTGAAAACCGGGGGCTCCTGCAAACCCTACAGCGCCAGAAGACGGCGGCGCAGACATGGGAGGGACAACGGCAAGGGAGGAGCAGGAGCCTGCTGGGCGTAGCCCACCTTTCATTTGACCTTCACCCATCCCTTTCACCTGCCTTCCCTCTCAAGTTTTTCCTCCCCCTTGAACACCCTGCCTTTACCCGTCCCCCAACTTGTACATAGTTATAACTTTATTGTTCACTGTTTTATTTCAATGTACATTTCTATTTTGGTACAACTGCTGTGTTGGTGTCTGCTTTGCAACTGGCTCTGGGTGCTCCGTTGCAGGGGTGTACATGCCATCTGGGCTACTATGGTCCTGGGTATATGTGTGTGTGTGTGTGTGTGTGTCCATGGGAGGTATCACCAGCATAGCATTGCCTTTCTGTTGCTCTTGCCATCTGCTGCCACCCACTGCTGGGTGCACAGGGTGGGTCTGGCTGGTCTGCTTCTCTGCAGCATGGGGTTGCCGTGTGGCACGGGGGGGCATGGTGTTTCCTGCAGTGCCTGTCACTGCACATGAGCGGTGTCTTGGGGGCACGGTGCACACTGTGCTGTGCGTACGGGGGGGACTGATGTGCACTGTGGTTGTCAACCTCCGGGGTGTGGCACTCTCTGCCTGCCAGTGGTTGTGCTGGGGTGTCATGGCTCTGCTATGCTTTAGTTGGCTTGTCCCCATGGGCACGTGGATCATCCGTCCCACCCCCAGTGATGCTGTGCTTGGGGTGTGCCAGTGTGGTGTGGGTTCTGCAGTGAGTTCCTGTGCCCATGTGTGGCATGGCTGGCGGTGGGCCCCAGCCTGCCTCCCTGGATGTGCAGTTCCATTGCTCTGGGGGCTGTGCTTGCGCTATGGCAGCTCTGCACTGCTCAGCTGAGCTTCCATGGTTGCGCCATAGCGGCATTTTATCAGCCTCCCTACCTGGTTACGCCATGGCGCGGTATGCGATATTGAGGACGTTGGTTGCTTGCGCAATTTGCTCTGCTCCATGTTTGAATATCGCACCTGTTGCCATTCGCGCAACTGGTTTGTGCTTGCTCCTGCTGTTGCGCTACTTTTGAGCGCAGTTTGAATATCTGGGCCATTATGTACAGTAGGTTGGTCTGTCATCATTTTTTCCTCACCATTCCCAGCTGATCACGAATCTGTAAATGAAAGAACTAAAACAACACCCACCTTCACCCCATCACCCATTCCACTTTTCTTCCACCACCCTCATCTGTTCAGTAGCACCCATGCCACCCTTACACCCATGTTAAAACCAACCCACAACCCTCACCCATGTACTAGCATCCATTTTTGTTTATAGCTAACATTTCTGTAATTGAAAAATAATAAACAGCTACCAATTAGAACTCATTGTTTTGTCCTCTTTAAAATTGAAAAATAGACCGTCTCCTGTCCCAGCCCATACTGATGCACCACAAAGTCACAGAAGGTAAATCCAAAAATATATGTTTTCACTTTAACTATAAATAATATGCTACAGAAAGGATTGATGTGACAGTGTCCCTTATGCCAAATTTGGGCCTGTTCCACTGATGTTAAATTGCCCTGTATATAAAACTTGCTGACTTTAGTTTAGACCCTAGCTACAAAGCAGTTTGCCATGAAATGGTGAAAGTTTTGGGGTATATAGTCCAAGGTAGTAGATCGAAAGGAGAGAGCGACAACCAGTCATCACAGTCTGTAAAGTTTCCTTTTAGTGCAGAGAGACTCCGTCCCACACAGTATTTACCAGCCACCACCATCTGAGTTGTCATCACCATCAACATCCACAACATCAATCACTTCAGGATCAGTTTGTATACTCTTGTAGGGATACGAAAATCTTGACTTATTAACTTTAATAAAGTTAGCGATGTGTACATTTCTGGCAGCAACCTATTTCTAGTGTCTGTCACAATATTGCCAGCTGTACTAAACATGCGTTCTGAAGAGACACTTTTGCAGGACAACCAAGATATTTACAGGCTTCATCATACAGCTCTGTCAAATTGACTTTTTGATCTCCAGTATTCAAAAGGGCATGCATCAATAGGAATAGGCAGTTCTTGCAGGTGACTGTCTACCATGTTGGACAGAGACCGCTCAGAAGAGGAATCAGCAGAAGCAGCTGGTATGGCAGCAATTTGGGAAAGGTTTGCCACAGATTTAGCTTGCTACTAAGGGCTGAAGAAGTGGCAGTTGTGGAACAACTACTGTTAATGTTTGGTGACTTTTCCAGTTCTGTATCCCTTTGTGAAGATGAACCTGCATGTTGTGGTGATGACAACCTAGGGTACTGTGCGTGTCTGTGTTTGATTCCTGTGAGTGCTGCAGCTCATCTAGCAACATACATTTGTACTGCTCTATATCATCTGTTTTTGGAAGATGTATAGCCTTGAACCTGGGATCTAAGAGTTGCAAGGATGTAGTGTCTTGATTTCGTCATTGCAACTAATTTGTCATTGGTTTTAGGCGCTCGCTCATTCTCTTTACGAGATTCCCATGATACAGAGCGACATGTTGTCTACGCTTCAGATCTGTCTTTTTCTATTTGTAGATTTAGAACACTAAGATGATGTGAAATGAGCATTATGGTGGGATAACCTGACTCACAGATGCACCTTCAGAAGACATGTCCCTTGTAGCTGTCTCAAAAGGAGCTAGGATACAGCAGACTGTCTCCATTAATTTCCACTGCAGCACAGACAGCATAATGCCATCTCCAATAATGTAACTGGAGCAGTACTCATGTACAGCTTGCTTTTGCTCAAGAGCGGCAGCATATAAAGCGTTGAGTTCCAACGAGTGGAAACATTTTGAATCAGCTTTGCTGGGGCAGCTTGTGTTTTGCAGTTCGGACAATGTCCGTATAGCCTTAGTTGAATGTAAAAGTGAGTCACAATTTTTGCAAACAGCAATCATACCATCCACTTGTGTTTCGTTGCTGAGAAATCCCATGACAATTAAGTGTAAGCAATATGCAAAGCAAGAAGTACGAAATCCTCCATCCTGTACTGCTTTTAAGATGTTGGCTCCATTGTCACTTACTATGAAGCCACATTTTAGACCGTGAGAATAAACCCATTCATCAAGGAGGTCATTTAGTTCCTGCAAGATGTTTGCAGCAGTATGACTTTCCCAAACTTCCTTATATGCAGCAGGCATCTTTTAGGTGTCTTTGTTTTGAAGAAGCACAAGAAACGTGACCCAATGAGCGTAAGGGACATGTAATCTATGTTTTGAGTGCTGGTCCATATATCTGTTGTGACATGAATAACCCCACCCTCTGCAGTTTTAAGTGCAAGCATCACTGTCACTTTAAAGCCTGATAAATGTTTGGTATTTCAACATAGGAAAAGTACCTTCGATGAGGAACATTATGAGGCTCTGCTAATGTCATGAGCTCCTAAAATCCTCATGATCTACCAAGAGTATGGGAGAAGGGCTCCGGCTAACAGTTCACCAATTCGGTGATTAAGATGAAGGGTCTTTGGATGATTTCTAGTAAAGGTATTCTTCCTTTCAAATGCCTGAGACAGTGTTAGCTGTTTGCAACATGTCCCTGCTGGTTTATTATACACGTGCTTGATGGGCAGATGGGCGCAGAGATGGTGGACTAGGACTTATACATTCAGTGCCATCACTGGATGTGCAACTGGTACTAATGGTGCTGGCATTGGTGGTAACAGTGATCCTAGGGCTGGCAGTGGTTCTGCCGCATCAAGTTCAGACAATTCAGTATCCATTTCAGATTTCTGACCCTTCTCACGTGTGGTCTGGAAGATGGAGGACATGGGTTTTGGATGATCAAGCAAACCGAATGCTTTTCAGATGGCGTTTAAGAGCTGTAGTGCCAAGGCATGACACAACTTTACCGCCTTACACTCTGTTTACACAGGAACAAATTGCTCTGCATGGATCAGTTTACTGACAGAGAAATAATTCCACACCTCAGATGTGACAGATTTTGTTAGAGTGCTAGGAAGATAGCTAAAGACTGTTTGTGTTTTTTCACCTGTCCTAACAGAACCTGGGACATGCTCCTTGGTGCTAGAAGAGTGGGCAGAAGACTCTGATGGATTTTCATTGCTGGCCAACACAGAAGTGGTGGATTCAATGGATATGTCCTTTTCATTGCCAACAGTGCTGGATGTATTTGTAAGTGCACTACCTGATTCATTGTCAGCAGACTTGCTCATTTCACTTTGTTGAGGAAGTAATGATTTGTCGTGAGACACAACAGTGTCGGACTGAGACAAAGAGCTACTGTCTGAGTCAGAGAGGGACTCACTGTCACTTGCATTATTGCTGCTAGTCACAGGGATCTTAACAGCATGAATGGCATACCTTATGGTGCCTCTCCGTGTGACCCCAGCAGCTGTACAGGTTTTCTTAAAAGGTCCCCCCTTTACCACACTTCACTGTTGCTCTTTTGCTGTTTGTTGAATTTTTATCATGTGAAACATTTTGGTTATTTCTGTTAGCACCAGGATTACCACTACCACCAACACCTGCTCCAACACCAGCACTAGATGCTTCATCTATGTTGCTGTCAGCCATAACAGACAGTAAGTACCAGTACTACCAGTATACTGCGGTGAACACACCCACACCCAAACAATTCCTGTGTAACAAAGCAATGTGATCTGTGATCACCGGCTACAACTCCCAAAATTTTATTTTGGTTGTGTGACACTGTGATACCGTGGACTGAAAGTAATTGAAGAATATGACAGTTTGCAACTAAAGGATCCCAGGTTCAAGGCTTACAGAATGATTGGGCTGCTGGGCATAGGCATACACATAGCAATCAAGGGGTGCACAGCAGCAGGGTGATGGGCTGACCACAGGAGATGGAGTCACATACACAACCCAGGGAATGAGAATTATATTTCTACATTTCTGTCATGTAAGGTTAATGCCACCACACAACTGGCCACTGGGCTTCTCTCTGTAACACACACTGGGTAGGGTACAGTGCAGTCAAGGGGGCACACACTGGGCTTCTCTCTGTGACACACACACTACACTGGGAAGGGTTCAGATTTATTTGCCTTTTTTTGGCCCCCTTGTATGCTTGTTGCTGGCAGCTGCTGGTGTGCAGTGTGCACCACTGACTGAGCAGTGCTGCAGTTCAAATAATCACATTTCACAAAGGTTCTTCACTTCTTCTTCTTTTTTATTCTCTCGAGTCCTCCTGAGTCCTCCTCCAGTCCTGATATTGATTGATCTCGGTCTCGATCCTCCCTATTCCCCAGTCCCTTCCCAATTCTTGATTAATCCCTCCACCTGTCCTGAACCTCCCCCTAGTCCCACTCCCACCCGATTTTGAGCTTTTTTCAGCCTTTCTCTTGTTCTCGGTCTCACAGGAAAATGGATGATGGAAGTGGCCACTGGACTAGAGTAGCGGTACGCTAACCGCTAACTCTACAGTTTAGCTAGGCTGCTGCTGCCTCCGCTCCGATCCTCTGCAAATGGCGCTCCTCCTCGCGGCACATCTCCCTAAATACCCCCACAGATCCCAGCGGCTCGCGCCTAGCTTGCAAACCCCCACCTGGCTAAATGCGTAGTGCATGAGTGCAAACAGACAAGCGTCTGCGGTGATTTGAACTCTTTTGCAAACCATTTAGTGTTCGAGTTCTAGTTAGAACTCGAACACCAGGGTTCGAGGAGGGTTCGAATCTTTACCGAACTAGTTCTGACAACCCTAATGCCAAATGACCTAGATGTTGGGGAATTCAGCATTCAGAACCAGAACCAAATGCCCAATTCAACTTAGCAAGAGTTTTATTTATTTATTTTGATTTTATTCTTGGTAACCTGAGTCCCACTGAGAATAAGGCCCATTAATAGGGATGACCCATAGAGCAGGGTAGGGTAATTGACTTGCTCAGGCTCCCACAGTATGCAAGGGAGGTTTTGGGAGTAGAACCCTGGTTTGCTAAATATCCTAAGCTCATTTAAAGCTCATAGCTCTAACTTCCAGGCTGTACTGTCTGCCCATGAGTTAGGTACCCACCTCTTGAAGTTTGCTTTGACATGGTTGCTGGACTTGCAACACAGATTTTGTTTGAATCCCAAGGAAGTAAAACTCCTTAAAACTGTTTCTCCCCTGTTAGGAGGTATTTTTATTATTTATTCAATCTTGGATTACAAAATACATTTGAGTATTGAACACTTTTTACAAAGGTTCCACATCATAACAAGAGAACAACAGACTGAAACAGTAAAATACATGAAAAACAGTACAATTATCATAGGGCAAAGTCATATAAGGGTGCAGTACAATTAAACAGAGAACAGAATTTTTACAGTAAATTAAAGAAAAGCATGAATTAGACGCTGAGCAACATACCAGAGGTCTGAGGTTCAATTCCCAGTGGGCCACACTTTTCCTTTCTCATTTCCATCCTTGATTTAAATTATGCCTTGCAGGAGCTAAACTGCACTGAGAAGTGGCCTGTTTGTATTTCTGATATGATCCTAGTTGCAGGATTATGCAACACACTTGAGAAAGGAATGTGTGGATTTAAGGAAATTCATCAGGCACTCTGGCCATGTGAGCCTGTAACTTAATAGTTAGAGCACTGGAACAAAACACCAGAGGTCTGAGGGTCATTTTCCAGTGGGCCACACTTTTGCTTTCTCATTTTCATCCTTGATTTAAATTATGCCTTGCAGGAGCTAAACTACACTGAGGTAAGTGGTCTGTTTGTATTTCTGGTAATACAACAAAGAGGGTACATTTTAACATAGAACCAAGTTTGCAACATAATGGTCATGAAACATAGAAATAAGAAAATTTAAGGAGCAGGGACAGCCAGATCCAACCTTGTCAACTTGCAGGAAAAGGGAGGTTAGTGGTGACAGGAGGGAAGAGGAGGGTGGGAGGGAGATTGATAAGAGATAGGAGGGTGGGGTGAAGGAATATTAGAGGGTGGGTGGGGAGAAGGGAATGGGAGTGGCAGGTAAGTGCAGGCAATAGATTATAGGACCAGAGCTGGTGGGATTACATAGAAGGGATGGTAGCATGTTCAGGGAAGGAGTCACAGCTGCTTTCTGCAAAGAGTGCTACTGCAGTTTGTATTTGAAGGGGCCTAGCTTGTTTTCAGAGGTAATATCACAATGTAGGGCATTAATCCATAGAGGCGCTCTATTAATGATTAAGATGTGCATTGGAACTAACCTTGTTGATACTTAAATTCCAGCTGCACTCTTGTTTATACTTAAGATTGTAGCAATGTGATTTTTTTGGGGGAGTGAGCATTTTATGTTTGATTATGAGCAACAATTGCCCAGTGGTGAAACAGCAGTGCTTTACTCTACTTCCAGGAGAGCAACATTTCTATGTGCGTCCCAGAATCCCCCACTGGAGCCAGTTGCCGAGGGAAGGCACTTGGCTTTTATTTATTAGTTTGTTTGTTTGTTTGTTTGTTTGTTTGTTTTGGTAACCAGGTGAGGTATAGTAGACAGAGACATACCTATTTTCAGACACGTTGTGGAAACAGAGGTGTTGGCTGTGTAAGCAATGAGACATGACAGGCGTTGGCAGTACTGTCACAATTGCACACCTGCAGTGATAGCGGCACAAGGCCAGGTAAATAGTTTAATTGCATTTTAAATTAGTAGTGTTTGTCTGTGAAGTACACCCTTCTGTTGTTTATACTGTCCCAGCTCCAGGTGTTTCAAGTTTAAGGCTACCACCTACAGATTAGAAGCTCCCGTTTAAAATGTCCTTTGAGCAGTGCCAAGTGACTTCAACCCCTGGAAGTGCAGTTGTTTCAGTATTACAATTCTTAATTCTGTCTCCACTCTCCAAAGCACTGAAGAGAATCATAGCTGACCAATTTACTGACCGCCTGCATAAATATAAACTCCTCTGCCCCCCAACATCATGGCTTCTACAAGATGCATAGCACTAATACTGCCCTAATTGCCTTCGCAGACTACGTGCATGAGGCACTTAACCAGGGCCAACTGGTCGGGGCAATCTTCATAGACCTAACCAAGGCTTTCAACCTTGTGAATCATCAGCTACTGCTGCACAGACTAAGCTGCCTTGGACTATCCCCCTACATGGTCAGTTGGTTCTCCAGCTACCTGTCTGGGCACTCTCAGCAGGTGAAAATTAATGGAGCCATCTCCGAGACTAGTGAAGTCACAGTGGGGGGTCCTGCAGGGGTCCCTCCTGGGCCCACTCCTGTTTA
Organism: Neoceratodus forsteri; assembly: GCA_016271365.2. Classification (NCBI taxonomy): domain Eukaryota; kingdom Metazoa; phylum Chordata; order Ceratodontiformes; family Ceratodontidae; genus Neoceratodus; species Neoceratodus forsteri. Next base: position 1,659,940 of record JADMNL010000030.1, read on the forward strand.
ACCTCTTTGTGAACAACCTTCCAGAAGCTTGCTCCTCCTCCAAGGTACTGCTCTATGCAGATGAGATGGTGGTGTTCTCTCAAAGCTCTTGCCAAGATGCACTCATTAAGGACATGCCGTACAACTTTGACCTCCTACAGGATTGGCTCCAAGGTAGCCTGCTAGTGCTCAACAGCAAAAAAAAGAAGTCAATGCTCTTTGCCGGAAGTCAAAAGAGGAGGTTTACCACTCCCTTCTTAATTTTGTGCAATTCCCACTCCACTCTTGAGCAGGTGCCCTCGTTCCGGTACCTAGGGATTACAATCAACAAGTCCCTCACCTTCAATGAACATATACCAAATATTACCACAGCTGCCAATAGGAAGTTAGGGGCCCTATATAGGCTTCGGTTCTGCCTTACACCTGAGGTTACAGTCCAGGCAGTAAGAGAGACAGTTCTACCCATCCTGGACTATGGTAATGTGGTATATGGTGCAGCCTCTGAAACCAGCCTGCACAGGGTCCATACTACCCTCAACAAAACATGCTGCTTTGTTTTAGGTGCAGATCACCTTATGCACATGTGCAATGTTTACATTGGGACATGATGGCTTCCTCTCATGGACCGAATCAAGCTCCACTCCTGCCTTCTAGGGAGGAAGGCCCTTCTAGGTCTTGCACCCCTCCCTACAAGTCTTATTCCATCCTGTCCCGGCTGAGCACTCCACGAGAAATGTTACAAGACAAGCCCTAACAGTGCCTTTCAGAAGAACTGCCTTGGGGAGGCGAGCCTTTGCTGTAAGGGCCCCCACCCCTGGCTAAATGAGCTCCCCCAGGCCACCACTAGCCTCATTTGCCTTGGTCAGTTCAAATCTGGAATTCAGAAGACCATCTCCCCTCCAGTACAATGTTGCTGTTAAGAACACCCTAGCCATTTCTAGCTCTCCCAATGCCCACTGACACAATGTGGCCTGGCTGCGCGACCTGTGGCTCCTAAGAATCTCCCACTAATCCCCACCTACCCACCCCTTGGTCCCCCATTTCTCCCACCCCCTCACCCACTTAGCCCTCCTGACCCTTAAGGTATCACCCATCATTGTGCTCTCCCCCTTCCCCGTCTAGCCTGTAGCCTACTCTCCCTTAATGGCTGTACTTGTTGGTGGTCACATTAATTGTTCCCTCCGGGAACCTGTCTAGGCTCCATAGCTGCATTCTGGGAATTCTCGTACTTTGTACATAGTTGGAATCTGCACTTTATTCTCCTAATCTGTTATGGGACTATTTTCCTCTGCATTATGCAATTAAGTGATGGCTTTTGTAATGTATTCTGTCTCTCCCTATCCTTCTACCTGTAATGCTGTTTAGCCTTTTTAATGATGTGTAACTGACAATGCCTACTAGCTGCTTCTGTTTTTCTCCACTGTCCATGTACTTGATGTTCCCCCACCCTCTGTTCGATGAGGATCCTTTGTAAATGAGCTTTTAGCTCAAAGGTTGTAATTCCGATTTTACAATAAATAAAAATAAATAAAATATTACCAACACCCTGGAGTGTCTTATTTTGCTTGTAAAATGTGTTTGTGAGGAACATTGTAAAAATAAAAAAAACTTTAAAAATAAAAAAAATACCCATTGCTAGTATTGTTACTGTGCATGGGTCCTGGCCAGTCAAGATGCAGGGATTTCTCTTCCCATTTCATAATGAGTATATGCAGCTGCTGCCCTCTGATCCTTGACTGTAATGGTACCATCAGCGAAGGCAGAGACTTTGTTCCTTCCCTCCTGGCTCCGTGTGTGTGTCCATTGTGACCCTGAGTATTGGGTGGGGAATGGGTGAACAAGGGCAACAACTGATGGGGGGAAGGGACATCATTATACATTTGGATAACAGTGAAAATGCAGCTCTGGGCTTAGTATCTGCAGCGCATCTGTCAAGTGTCCTTGGTTTTCGGCATCTCCTTGGTTTTGACTCAGAATTTTCCTCTGCCCCTCCTAAAATTGGGGTTTCTGTGGCAGAACAGTGGGGATTATAATCACAAAATAATGACGTAGGTTGAAGTTGCAGACTTGCTCTTCAGAAATTGCTTTTTACATTAAGCCACTTATTCTACCAACTTCCTGAAAGGGTGTCAATATTTTTTATGATTTGTCCCAGATTTTGGTCCTTTGTCCCTGATTATTTAAAGCTTTGTCCCTAGTTAACAAGGCAGGGGGTTAACTGGCCCACAGGTGCAAGTGGTAGCATCACTGTGTGGCACCAATGACCCGGGTTTGGGAATGAGCATGCAGCATTGTAGGGTTGGTTGGGGGAGAAGAAGGAGTGTCCAATTGACTACTCTCCTCCTCCAGGGTGGGTTGAGGCAGTCAGCAACAGTCTGACTCCTCGGGGGTAGCCAGGAGTAGGTGCGCTTGATGCCTCATGCGCATGTGGGACTAGGACTCGGGTGGCATTGGCACAGTCACATACAGAGCACGCATGACATGACTCAGATGCTATTGTACATCTGAATCTCTGGGGAAAGCACTGAGAAAGAAAACCCCCCTGTCCAGTGCAGAATGACATCCCAGGCCATGACTCCAGCATTTGGCTGAAAAGATGCCGGCTAAGACTCAGACTGGACTCAAGGTTGATCTTGGCCTTCCTCCTCCAGGGGATCCTTGCCATAAGGGAAAGTCACGGTCTTCCTGCCCAGGCAGCCAGGAATATTGCCAGGTGGGTGGGGTGGGGGGTCTGGGGATCTGATATGGAGTACATCCCACCTAGACAGAGTTCCATAAACAGAATAAAAAAAAGGCAGGGGGTTGAGCGGTATTCAGGTTTTCTTGCCTAACCACATATCTGACCTGTCTTTTACTGTAAGGTACTGCTTTTAGTGTTACGTCATTCTATGTAGTACTCCCTTCTGCATAGTTCTACAGCTTAGTTCCTCTCTTAACTCTGGATTCTTTCATACAATGCCCATGCTTTTCTTAGGCCTGCTAGCTATACACACACACACACACACACACACACACACACACACACACACACACACACACACACACTCTCTCTCTCTCTCTCTCTCTCACTTGCCCTTTGACTAGGCATACCTTACATAATCTCTGTAATGCTTTGTTTTGTCTCTGCAGTTCTGTACTTGGAACCATGCTCGATAACTGTATAAAATGAAAGTGTCAAAAGCCTCCAGATTTACTCAGCAGCGGTTTATTAAAACTGAAAAACAAAATGAAATCCAGGACCAAACTGTCCACTACTTGAGCAATGTACAGATCAGTAGGAGCTGTTTTGGAATCATCTGTGCTCAATATTTAAAAACTGTTTTGTATGAGTACAGCCCCTCACCCCACCCCCACCACATGTAAGCAGCAACAGCTGTTCATATGCATCTAAAGCTACCATAATAGGGACAGGGATTTCAAAAGCCTGTGGTGCAGGGTATGTTAATAAGTGACCTCTGGCAGTCAGATTATGTATGTGCCCCCACCCTGGGAAGGGAGCTGACCAGGATTGCTGTTGCCAAAGATACTGTAAAGGCAGGCACATAGAGTGTGGCCCCGAGGAGTAGCAGGTGATACCAGAAAATAGCAGTCTAGAATAACAATGTCCATACCAACAGGTAGCGTTCTCTAGAACGACATTTTTCCAGAAATCACAGCAACTTCTTCAGTGATATCACAGCAGCTGTGCAAAGCCGCTGCAATCAATGAATTTCATAGTTCTTCAATACTCCATCCCACCTCTCTGAGGCAGCCTGACACATGGAGTCTCAGCAGGCGGCTGGTAAATTCAGGCCCAAATCTCTGTCGTGACCATGTGAGCACGTTGCTTAGTTTGATTTTTAATTGACAGTTGATCATAGACACTGAGTCCGGATCCCCTTTCCCATTCAGGGATTGCTAAAGTAGAAAATTAATGTGTACAGTAATATCTCAATTGCGAAAGAAAATGGGTAGGTACATTTTCCCAGATACCATGGGACCCATGTCATAGGGCAACATTCAGACAAGCGTGCCTTGCTCCTGTCCATCCAAGGTTCAAGTTCATTTTTCCACTCACATATTACCACCCCAGTGGGGTAACAGAGTGTTAATGGCCTCTACCGCTTAAGTTGGTTGTTCAGTACTCTACACTCAGAAGGTTCTAGACTTGAGATAGGCACTGCAGGGCATCCACCGAGGTCTGTCTCCAAAGAGTTTCCTTTGCTCTCCTCTCTTTTTTTTCTTGTTACCTCATCAAAATGTGACTCACCTTTAAACCCCTCCACTTGTCAATTACTCCCCAACAGGGTGTGAATGGCACTGGAAGTACCAGAGAACTTTTCTACAGAGTATAAAAGGAGTCTATCTAGGAACACTACTTTATAGATTATGTTTTTTACTTTTGAGATTATATATTTCTTACTTTTGTGCCCAAATACACCTTCACACTGCAACTCAGCAGTAATTCTAGGCTCTCAGAATACCAGTTGACTGTCCACTTACTTCTGTATAAAGGCCCAAGGCTTGACTACCGTGACAGGGCCCCTTGGCTGAACAGACTTTAAGAGCAGAAATCATCTACATTGGATGAAATGGATCTTCTCTGGTGGCGAGGCTCTTGGCATAGACTCAGGTGTGGGACATTGGTGGTGGGGCTATCTGATACAAAGCTACCCAGACAGAGGTGATCCATTTGTAACCCCCCTGCAAATGGGGGTTCCCAAAAGACTTCCAGGAGCTTGCTTGAATGCTCCAAGCCTGAATGGTGTTTGGCATTTAAGCCATTTATCAGTGAGTGTTTTTAGAACCTCTGGTACTGTCTCTTTAAGAGCTGTCTGCTTGCAGACATAATTAGTTTGTATGGGGGACTGTGTGTTTCTTTGATTGAGTACCACTCAAGCTGCTGCCAATTCACTTCATTTTTGCAGTCGCTAGGAGTGCAAAGGGAACCTATCTGAAAGATGTAACTGTTTGCCAGAAATTATTTAGAGTAATAATGAAAGTACAGTTTGTCTAACCTGCTTTCTTTGCAGTCAGAACTGTGTCTGCTAGTTCCCATTCTAGTTTTGAACTGCTGAACTGGACCAATCAGTGTGGGGTAAGCTAGCTCTAAAATGGTGCCTTGGGACGAATCAGAACTTGGACTCATAATCTGAGCCAGCCACCAGAGGATTGTATGGGCAGTGACTCTGGGAGATGTAGTTTAGACTTCAGTGCCTTTTTGGACCAACAGCAGCAGTCTATTGTGGTGACAGCCAATCCAGTCAAGAACTGGGAGGAACTCAAAGGAAGTGCCGGTTTTGTCGGTTGGAGTTCAGTTGAGCTTTGGCAGTGAAGAAGGAAGGAGCCCTGTGCTTTTCAGTGTGCAGTTTTAGTCAAAAAGCGTGTGTAAGGCCCAGAGTTCGGTTTGCAGCTTGTGTAACAGCTTGTTAGGACTGAATCCGTCCTGTGAAAAGAATCAAAGGATCTCTGAAGAGTAGAAAACAGGCTCACCCTGTAGAAGACTGGAAGAATTGCTGAAAATTGCACTCGGTCTGTCAGGAACTGAATCTGCTGTGTGTTCTCCGGTATTGTGCAGTAATTGCGATCGGGATACAGATGCAGCCTGCCTGGTATAGTGCTTTCTTTATATGGATGTGTGAAGAGGTTTGTGTACCTCAAGTGAGCCCTGCTGACATTGAAGGACCCTATCTTATTTGGAGTCGTGAGTACTAATTCAGAATTAGCTCCCTGTTGAATTGCCACATTAAATCAAATGGAATTACTGTACTGCTGACTGTTTAATTCTCCTTTTCTCTGTGTGAAAGGGCCCTACCAGCTGCCACGGTTTGGACTAGCCACTAGGGCTTGGGTACCCAGGGACAGTAACTGATAGGGATAGGCCTGTGCACAGAGCCATAAATAGATTATTAGAGTGATAAGCTAATTAACCTGATTTCCCCTGTCCTTGTTATATCCCCTAAATAAATCAGAGCTGCTTGTTTCAGCAAAGTTATACTGCCTGAGGTATTTGTCTATGTTAAAGTACTGTACTGTGATTGTTGCACTGTATCTCATTTCACAGGGGTCCCAGTGCGGAACCAGACCTGGGAGTAGTGTATACTGTGAAGGTAATTCTGATATATTGTGTGGGCCACTAGTGGGAAGAAAGGGGTTGCAGTGTCCCAGAGGGCTGTGACCAAGTTAGTTTAACTATTGCAAACCCTGACCTCTGGGTGGAGGCACCGCCATTGGATCCAGGCCCCTCAACCTGTTGGTGGCAAATCAGGCAGGGGTAGTAGCCCTGGGATAGCGCCATCTAGGGGTTACATCTTGGAGGCACCGCTGGGATTGTGTGTCCTTTGGTGGCCATATTACGAACCACTGTTAAGAAAAAATGGGTACCCGACAGAAGTGGCTGTGCACGGCTGGTGGAGTGGTGTACTGGGAGGAGATCGACCCCAAAATGCTATGCTTATCCTGGACATCCCCTGGGTATCAATACGGACACTGTACAGGAGTACTTTCCAGGTGGAAGGTTTACAAAACCCTGTGGTGGTGGGTCGGCATGCTAATCTGCTCACCCACACTTTCCTGGCCCTAGTAGAGTTTAAGGATCCCATAGATAGCTCCAAAGTGCCACAGACCATTACCCCAGAGGAGCCCTCACTGCTTGGAGAGTGATAACTAAGGACAGTAAAGACCGGGGAATCAGCCCCACCACTATCTGAAACTTTGAGGAGAAATTTGCTGAATGGTTGCTGGGAGAGGGAAAATTGTGGAGGACTTGAAGAAACTATTCTTGCCACCTGGGGTGTTCCTCCCCAACACCTCTCCTGCTCCAGTGCCTGTAATGGTGGCTGAACCAATGCAGACTCCTATTTCTGCACCTGCCATTAGTCACGACTCTACCGAAGGTTGAGGATCTCTCTGGCACCCTCCCACCCCCCAAAGAGGAGGATGACTGGGAGACCTGGATAGACTATGTTGCCCCCAAGTGCTAGAATGGCAATGCTGGAAAGCAGCGAAAGAGGGTTAGTGAGAGCCTCCGAGGTCCTGCCCTGGCTACCATCCGTGCTAAGCAGGCCAGTAACCCTGAAGCGACTGCACAGGCCTATCTTGAGGCCTTGGAGAATGTGTATGGGAGCCCAGATTCTGATGAGGACCTATGGTGGAGAGTAAGAAATGCACACAGTACCAAGGGAGTTGTTGTCTGTGTATGTCTCTCGGCTGGAAAAATTGTTGCAAGAATGCCTCAGAAAGGGTAGTTTGCCAGCGATTGAACTGGACCGAACCAGACTGGACAGAATCCTTAAGTCTGCCCCCTTCTCAGAACTGCTGTTGCTTCAAATCGACTGGAATCCCCACCCTCCTATGATGAGTTAATGAGAGAAATTCGAGGAGTTGAGAAAAGGCGACCTCGGGAGGTACCTGCACCAACAGCTGTGGCTATGACCCAGTGACTGAGGGTGACCCATCAAGTGAAGTTCAGGGACAGAGGTTGACAGTCAATGAGTGCTCTGACAAGGAAAAGATATGCCACAATGGGGGCGAACTGTTGAGAGAGATCCGGGAATTCAAAACAGTCCCTTTATGAAGGCCACGCCTGCAAGTACGGGCCCTGACCTATATCCGACTGCATCTACTATGGGGTGGGGGTACCCACCATGTATCTCCTGCTGATAACAGCTCCAAACTCAATTCCTTGACCATGGAAGTGGAGAAACTGACGAGATGTCTCCAAATGCTTATCACGCCGAGACAGAGATGGACCAGGTTTCCAGTTAGTAATACCCCGCCCTGGCTCCCAGTGTGGCGTCTCGGCCAGCTCAAACTCCAGAAAGTATGTTTTGCTATAATTGTGGGAAAGATGGGCACATGAAAGGAATGCCAGTCCCCAAAGACACTGACAAAAGTTGCATATAGGCTACAAGGAGAGCTCGGAGAAAGAAATCAGTGGTTAAGAGGTGCACGACATGATCCCAGTGAGGGCACCAAAATGCTAATTCCGTCCTTTTGTGGCAAGGTCAGTTGCCAGACCCCCACTACCGCCTCTCCAGACTGGTCCAGAATAGTGGGTCCCTCCATGGAGACCACTGTAAAGGTGAATGGAGTGTCTACAAGAGCTGTGTTAGACAGTGGCTCCCAAGTGACAATTATGTTCCAGGATTGGTATCAGAAGCATTTGTCAGACGTACCCTTACAACCATTAGAAGGACTGCATGTATGGGGTTAAGTAGAAGGCCTACCCCTATTCAGGTATATCCAAATTTGGCTGTCTTTCCCCACCTCATGGCTGGGTGGCCGAACAAGTAGAGACCCTAGCCTTAGTGTGTCCCCCACTGGACTGTATGATGGTGTCCCTTTGTTGATTGGAACAAATGCTCATATGTTCGGAAGGCTGGCACAGTTGTGTTATGAAAACAGGGGTCAAAGACTAGTAGAGCTTTAAGAGTTCCGGCTTTAATTAAGAAGGCCTATGAGGCACAGAGAGATGCTGAAAAAAAGAACCAGAGGAACCGGTCGGAATGTATGGAAGAAGGATCCTGAGTCTCTGATCCTGGCAAATGCCCAGTGTACCTTACAGGAGAGGTCCGTATCAGAAAGGATGTTAAGAATAAAATATTAATGTTGGATGCACCAGGCGATGGAAAATTGCCAGAGGGACTGCTGGTCAAGCTTAGTATTTTGCCCGCTAGAGCCCATGCTTATGCCAGAAGGGTAATGGTCCAAGTTCATAATGTGTCTGAAAGGACATTCGAGTAAACAGAGGTTGCATCCTGGCTAATGTGCATTGTTGCAGACACTGCAGTGCTACCCAGCAGTAAGAGTTCAAGGAAGAATGACAGGTAACGCCTGACTTGTTTGATTCGGCGACTCCCGCTGCCAGCTGAATGGAAAGTAAGGATCAGTGAGGAAGCTTGCCCAGAGACCAGGTGTTTTTCTTTAAAGGAATGGGATGTAGGATGCGTGCAGGAGCTGAGCACAATATCCGCTGCATGACGAAAGACCATTTCAGTGAGAGGTCTCGGCGCCTGGCACCTGCTGACATAGATGATGTGAGACGGCATCTGCAAGAGATGTTAGCTGCTGGTGTAATACAAGAATCCAGAAGCCCTTATGCTTCCCCCATTGTGGTAGTGAGGAAAAAGAATGGAACAGTAAGGATGTGTGTGGATTATCGCACCTTAAACCGGCGGACTATCCCTGATCAGTACACAATGCCCCGCATTCAGGATGCTTTGGACTGCCTAAACGGGACAAGTGGTTCTCTGTGCTGGATCTCCGCAGTGGGTACTACCAGATCCCGATGGCCCCAGAGGACCGTGAGAAGACGGCCTTTATCTGTCCGCGGCTTCTATGAATTCATGAGGATGCCTCAAGGGATTTCAGGTGCCCCAGCCACTTTTCAACGATTGATGGAGCGTGCAGTGGGGACATGAACTTACTAGAGTGCCTGGTATACCTAGATGATGTTATTGTGTTTGGCAGCTCACTGGAGGAACATGAGAGCAGATTATTTAAGGTATTGGACCGACTGGAGGACTTTGGCCTTAAACTGTCCATTGATAAGTGTCAATTCTTTCAAACATCAGTAAAGTATGTGGGACACATAGTATCCACCGAGGAATAGAGACCGACCCAAGTAAAGTTGAGGCCTGACCACCTGGCCACAGCCCAAAAATCTAAAAGAACTGCAAAGATTCCTGGGATTCTGTGGTTATTATCGGGCGCTCATCAAGGACTATTCAAGAGTGATCCGCCTTTACTTAACCTTACTCAAGGGTATCCCCAACCCACAAAAATACCAAAAGTCAGCGTCCCTCAAGACTGAAAGAGTGTATTTTCATCTGAGTGAAGTATTTGGGGCCGCTGGACTCTGATTGTGAGACTGCTTTTCATGAGATCATATATCAACTTACCCATGCTCCAGTGCTGGCCTATGCCGATCCAAGAAAACCTTACGTCCTGCACACTGATGCTAGCTTGCAAGGGTTGGGGGCTGTGTTGTACCAAGAGCACGAGAATGGCCTGAGACCAGTGGCCTTTGCCAGTAGAAGCCTTACCCCATCCGAAAAAGAACTATCCTGTACATAAGTTAGAGTTCCTAGCTTTGAAGTGGGCTATTGTTGACCAATTCCATGAGTACTTGTATGGGGCTAAAATACTAGTAAAACTGACAATAATCCTTTGACCTATGTGCAGACCTCAGCTAAGTTGGATGCCACTGGCCATAGGTGGCTTTCTGCATTATCTACATATGACTATGCTCTAATACCGAGCAGGTCTGAACCACATAGATGCTGATGCTCTCTCCCGGAGGCCTGTTCCCCAGAATGATTGGGTCCGATTGCAGAACCTGACATTCGGGCACTCTGCCGGAAGTTTGACAGGGAGGAACAAATGTCCACGGACGCAGTGGACTGCATGGTGGATTGCTTGGGAGCCTCTGAGAATTGCATACCTGCTGCTTATTGCCACTTTTTCTGCACAGACATTGGTGCACTGCCTCAGCTGGACAATGACAGTATTCTGGCGGGCTCAATCCCGCGATCCCATGATCAAAGTGCTTTTAGAAGCCCTCTATGCAGGAAAGATGTGTCCAAATTACGCCCACTGATTTGAGAACTGCACTGTTATACAAAGAAGGTCCTAAGTTGAAACTGATCAATAAACTGTTATACAGAGAAACAGTAGACAGAGGGGACAAGTAGACAAACAACAACTAGTGCTGCCCACTGCCTTTCGAGACTCAGTACTGAGGTCCTTGCACAACCACATGGGGCACCTTGGTATAGACAGAACACTTGACTTGGTGAGATCCAGATTCTATTGGCCTAAGATGGGGGCTGATGTGGAGCAACACATTCGAACTTGTGATCGCTGCTTACAGAGGAAAGCTTTGCCCAGAGGGCTGCCCCTTGTTAACATCACCACCAGTGCACCCATGGAGCTGGTCTGTATTGATTTTCTGAGTTTGGAGTCAGATCAAAGAAATATCAGTAATGTGCTGGTGGTCACTGACCATTTCACGAGATATACCCAAGCTTTCCCACCAAAGACCAGAAAGCATCCACTGTGGCCAAAGTACTTGTAGAAAACTTTTTGTTCACTATGGGGCTCCACAAAGAATCCATTCTGATCAAGGGAGAGACTTTGAGAGTCGTCCTGATCAAAGAGATGCTTTCTCTGTGGGAGTGCGAAGTCCAGAACCACTCCTTACCACCCCAGGGGACCCACAGCCTGAACGTTTCAACCGCACTTTGCTAGATATGCTAGGCACCCTGCACCCAAAGGACAAGCCTAGATGAAGCTAACAAATTAGCACCCTGGTACATGCTTATAACTGCACCAAATGTGATGCCACTGGATTCTCCCTACCGCCTGATGTTTGGAAGAGAAGCTCACTACCAGTAGATGTGTGTTTGGGGTCTCTCCTGATGGGGTTCAAGCTGACAACTATTTACAGTATGTGCAAAAGTTAAAGGCCCAGCTAACTCATGCGTACCAACTGGCTCAAACCATGGCTGCCAAAGAAATCTGGCCAACAAAGAAAGGTATGATAAAAGGTGAAAGCACAGGAACTCCAGGAGGAGATCGGTATTGCTAAGAAATCTGGGACTGCATGGCAAGCACAAGATTGCTGACAGATGGCACCATCTCCTCACATTGTAGTGGGCAAACTAGATGATCTGCCAGTGTACAAAGTAAGGCCTGAGAATAATTCAAAAGATGTAAAACAATGCATAGAAATCATTTACTGCCCATTGGACAAATCTTAATTGAGTCTGAGCCCTAGAAGATGCCCCTCTGGACCAGTGACTAGAGCTGCTGCTGAAAAGATCAAGAAAGTCTGCACTACAGAAGCAAAGTTAAAGTGTTCCCTCCACAAGTCCCAGTTGAGCATGACTGTCAGTCCATATCGGAAGAAAGTGAGAGTGACTTTGAATACTATCCTTCTTCTAACTGAGTCAATTGTTTGGGGCAATCCCTAGTCAATAGTGGAGACAAAGCTGGGCCTTCCGGACTGTCTAAGCCCCAGCTTCATCCCTGGAGCCAATGCTCCCAGAAAGTGAAGTGCAAAGCATCAGATCAGATGAAATGGAATCATTGTGCATGGTTGAACTGTTTGAGCTTTCAGGGGAGGAAAATGATAGATTGGGGCAGACTGGTGATACACCCGAACAAGAAGAGTATTTTGGGTGCCCTGACAGTCCACTGCCAGTGTCCAAAAGCTCTCCATGCGAGCCAAATGTTGTGGACTCAGAAACTGTAACTCCTGGAGCTGAAAGTGCCCCAAGTTCTAGCCTCTCTACCCCATGGAGACTCCCTGACAAGTGAGGACAATGCTGAAAATGAGGCTCAGAGTGCAGAGACTATAACAGTTCCCCCTAGAAAGACTGGTCGAGCTGTAAAGCCTGTGGTGCACCTAAGTTATGATTCACTTGGGAGGCCTGTGGACTTGCCTCTCAATGTTGTCCATAAAGGAGTGTATGTGTCCCCGAGCTCATTGCCCAAACTGAGCATCAGTGTTAACTCCAAGTTACTTGTGTTGCCCTCTAAGTATGGTGCCCTTGCCCCATCCAGCCCAAGGTAACTGATAGGAAGGGCCCCTCTCTCAGGTTTCATGTACAAGAGGTAATAACTGAGTTATGGTACAATGTGTATGTAATACTGTGTAAAGTGACGTACTGCAATGTTTCAGAATGTGTTCTTGGTAAAATGATATATTGACTGATGATTACATGTGCAGCCTAATGCAAATGTATATGGTTGCAGTTGAAACTTATGGGGTACTTGCTGAGCGGACGTCAAGCTTTCCCAGGCCAGGAAGGGTGTAACCCCTGCAAATGGGGGTTCCCAAAAGACTTCCAGGAGCTTGCTTGAATGCTCCAAGCCTGAATGGTGTTTGGCATTTAAGCCATTTATCAGTGAGTGTTTTAGAACCTCTGGTACTGTCTCTTTAAGAGCTGTCTGCTTGCAGACATAATTGAGTTGTATGGGGGACTGTGTGTTTCTTTGATTGAGTACCACTCAAGCTGCTGCCAATTCACTTCATTTTGCAGTCACTAGGAGTGCAAAGGAACCTATCTGAAAGATGTAACTGTTTGCCAGAAATTATTTAGAGTAATAATGAAATTACAGTTTGTCTAACCTGCTTTCTTTGCAGTCAGAACTGTGTCTGCTAGTTCCTCATTCTAGTTTTGAACTGCTGAACTGGACCAATCAGTGTGGGTAAGCTAGCTCTAAATGGTGCCTTGGACGAATCAGAACTTGGACTCATAATCTGAGCCAGCCACAAGAGGATTGTATGGGCAGTGACTCTGGGAGATGTAGTTTAGACTTCAGTGCCTTTTGGACCAACAGCAGCAGTCTATTGTGAGTGACAGCCAATCCAGTCAAGAACTGGGAGGAACTAAAGGAAGTGCCGGTTTTGTCGGTTGGAGTTCAGTTGAGCTTTGGCAGTGAAGAAGGAAGGAGCCCTGTGCTTTTCAGTGTGCAGTTTTAGTCAAAAAAACGTGTGTAAGGCCCAGAGTTCCGTCTGCAGCTTGTGTAACAGCTTGTTAGGACTGAATCCGTCCTGTGAAAAGAATCAAAGGATCTCTGAAGAGTAGAAAACAGGCTCACCCTGTAGAAGACTGGAAGAATTGCTGAAAATTGCATTCGGTCTGTCAGGAACTGAATCTGCTGTGTGTTCTCCCGGTATTGTGCAGTAATTTGATCGGATACAGATGCAGCCTGCCTGGTATAGTGCTTTCTTTTATATGGATGTGTGAAGAGGTTTGTGTACCTCAAGTGAGCCCTGCTGACATTGAAGGACCCTATCTTATTTGGAGGTCGTGAGTACTAATTCAGGGTCGCTCCTGTTGAATTGCCACATTAAATCCAAATGGAATTACTGTACTGCTGACTGTTTAATTCTCCTTTTCTCTGTGTGAAAGGGCCCCTACCAGCTGCCCGCGGTTTGGACTAGCCACACTAGGGCTTGGGTACCGGGGACAGTAACTGATAGGGATAGGCCTGTGCACAGAGCCATAGGTAGATTATTAGAGTGATAAGCTAATTAACCTGATTTCCCCCTGTCCTTGTTATATCCCCCTAAATAAATCAGAGCTGCTTGTTTCAGCAAAGTTATACTGCCTGAGGTATTTGTTATGTTAAAGTACTGTACTGTGATTGTTGCACTGTATCTCATTTCGAGGGGTCCCAGTGCGGAACCAGACCTGGGGGTAAGTGTATACTGTGAGGTAATTTGATATATGTGTGGGCCACTAGTGGGAAGAAAGGGGGTTGCAGTGTCCCAGAGGGCTGTGACCAAGTTAGTTTAACTATTGCAAACCCTGACCTCTGGGTGGAGGCACCGCCATTGGATCCAGGCCCCTCAACCTGTTAGTGGCAAATCAGGCAGGGGTAGTAGCCCCTGGGATAGCGCCATCTAGGGTTACACATTTATTGCACTGCTGAGTGAAACCTTAATAGGGAGGGTTGGAACTGGGGGACAGAAAAAGATGTCCTCTTTCTTGAATTTTCTTGTTGGTTTCAAGCGTTGTATATTTCTTACTGTTTATCAGAAATAATCCCTGGCCTGATTGTGCAATGGCTGCAGGATCCTCTGCCATGCAGCCTACCCAGGTGTGTGCCCCAAGTTTGGTTAACGTTGTAAGCTGGCAGGAAGCTGCGAAGCATCTGCCTGGAAGTTCCCATACTCCAGGAAGGAGGCATGTGTGCCAACTCTCCATCTCCCCATGGCACTCCCAGAGGATAAACAAATATAGGATTGTATTTTAAAATAGAAGTAGCACCACTCAGCTTGATGTCAGCATGCCAGTACATGAACAGACTTGGAGCCTTTGCTGCTGGCATCTTCAGGGTGGGAAAAGTGATTAAAAATGGAAGAACAGTGATGGCTGCTAGTCATAGGATTAAAGCTCCCTGGGCCTGCAACTACCCTGATTGCACTGGCTCCTGTTCTTGAGGGGGGGGATTCATACCGGAAGATCAATTCACAGTAGACAACCCATGGTAAACAATGACTGACTCAGTGTCTGGTTGCTGAGGTTGGAAGGTCACCACACAATGGCCAATGGAGGACAGCTGGCACACAGCGGAGAATAAACATCTACATGGAATAAAAATTGCTCAGCTTCTTCTGTACTTCCTTGAATAGACTGGGGCCCCAAGAATGTTCTGTTTTTTTCACAGAGCTTTGTCTCCTGCCACGACGTCTTGATCAGAGGTATATTTGTCCCAGGGATATACCATGTTCAGGCCTGCATCGCTGGTCCCCCTCTGGTAGCCGGCACTTACTGGCTTACCCCACGGCTTTGTCCCTCATGGCAGGAGCTCTGAGGGGAGGACCATCCTCCCCTCCCAGGCCAGGCAGTCCACTGTGTGGACAGGGGCCCAGGGGAGCACACAAGGCTGAGGACATCATATAAAGTCAGTGGTGCTGCCCCTAAGTCCTCCCAGGCTAGACTGGACACCTGCTTCAATTTCTTGTACCGCTTTGCCTGGATGCCCCATTGCACCCACAACTGCAATCTTATCATGCCCTATCCTTCCCTCTCTTACAAACAGGCAACTCTCCCACTGTGCTGAATTCACCTCCAGCACTGGTTGGTGAGCTCCTTCCTACCTCACCTCTTCCTTTATAATACCCCCATCCTCCCATTCCCTTAGATCAACCAGCTCTGCTCTGTGGTAGCCCCATGAATCCACCTAATCGCCAATCCAGTTACTCTCACTGCCTCACAAAATGTGAATTCCCTCCCCTTCAAATCCGGCACAGATCCTTTGCCTCCTCCATCAGCTCTGTCCTCATAATTACTTGCACCTAGCTGCTCCTGCCATGTCCTTCCCTAATTCCTCCTCTGAGCCCTGGATAACCCCTTACCCTATACCGTCCTTCATTTTACTTTGCATCTCCCCTCCAAGTTTCTAGCTCTCCTCCCCTTCCCCAACTTGCTCCCCTTACTGGCCTCCCTTGATCTCTCACAGAATGTGGGGGACCCAGATGCTCCCTATGGGTCCATGCATCTTGATGGACTATTGATTAGCCTTATCCCTCAAGGTAGAATTCCCCTCCCCTCGGGGTGCAATTCCTCTCTCCCTCTCCTATCACTCTTTTGATCCCTATCTACTGGTCTTCCCCAACCCCTGACATGGTCACTCCCATCCTAAAGGGTCCCTCTTGGGCTAGGTCCTATTTCCCTCCTTCCATGTAAGTCACACCTCCCCTTCTCTTTCTCCTCCTTTAATCCCTACAGCCTTATCCCCTTTCTGTCTAGCCCCATAGCCCCTTGCAGGGTTCCCCACATCCTGAAGGGGTCCTTCAGGGACTGCCTATCCCTTCTTTCTGGTCCCCCAGTCCCTTGCAGGGTTCCTTGCATCCTGAAGGGATCTCCAAGGGCTCGATTCTTCCCTCTCCCCCACCTCACCCTTTCTTCTCCTTCCTCCCCTTCTCTTTCACGTAAACACTTATTTACTTATTGACTCAGCACTGATTATTGTCCACTCTTTCTACATATTATGTGCAGCACTATTGTAACACTGTTTGTAACACCTGCCTTACAACTGTATGTTAATGTTGATCTTGTAACTTGAACTCAACTCTTCCCTTCCCCCACCTCACCCCTCCCTCTCCTTCCCCCTTTTCTTTCACATTAGCACTTGTTTACTTATTAACCCAGCACTTATTATTGTCCACTCTTCTACCTATTAAGCACAACACTGTTGTAATGTTATCTGTAACTCCTGCCTTACAACTGTATGTAAATACTGATCTTGTAACTTGATTGTTTAATGTCTCACTCCTTTTGTACCCCTTCCCCCCAGGTCGCGCCGGGAGATGAGTGACTCAGTGTGCCTTCCTGGTGAAACATTTCAATAAATAAATAAAATAAACCAGCATGGGTTTTTCTTCCCCATTTTCTAGTCCCTCCCATCGCCCCCAGTGAGCACAGTCAACCACATAGGCCTCGCATGTGCACATGACGTCGCCAGTGGTAGAAGCAGGCTTCCTTGCCCAGCTGTAAGGGTTCTTGTTGTGCTGGAGCTCAAACCCTCCTCAGCTCAGACACGCTGCTGCCCAGAAGCTACTTCAGCCTGACCTGCCTCCTGATGTGTTAACCGGGACTGCTCCTGTAAGCAGATTGCTTGCATGGCAGCACGATGCCTACCGAGGGCCATTGGAGTGGCCCTCCAAGAATGTCTTGGATAAATAACATAGCAGAAACAAATCTGCAATAGTCTGTTGAAACTAATGGCTAACCATGAACTCTGATGTTATCTAGACTTTCATGGCAACTCTCGATAGTTCTGCAAGAGCAGTAAACGTACAGGGCTCTAAGTACTCAGAAGTGGGGGATACTATCAGTGGGCTAAGGCCTATTTCTGTCTCGTTTCTTATGTTCTAAAATGAATGTGAGAAATCCTGTACTGTGATTGGTGGATTCCAGTCAAGTGAAAAGAAAAGACTTATTTTTATAATTTTGTCATACCCTGAAACTGGTGCTGCCCACATCAGCCCATGGCACCTCCCAGCCCTATCCCAACCCTTATCTTTTTTTCCATTCTGTGTTTATGTCCCCTGTACATTTACAGTCTCCATCTTACTCCGGATCCCCATGGTATGCTCCGGGGACACTCCTCCTAACTCACCAGAGTGTCACTTCCTCTATGCTGCCTTCGGATAACCCCTAGGTGGGGTTGGGGTGGGGGATTTACCCAAAACTCACTGTGCTCATCAGGAGTTGAACAACTCACAGGTGAGGCACAGCCCCAGATGTACCGGGGTCTTTCATCCATGGAGCCAGGGGCCATTTTCTCTTGTTGGGTCCTCTCTCCAGGGACTCTGGCATGCAGTGACATGAAGAGATGTTCACTCATGCTGAGCACAATGACACTGATGCCTGCAGAGTCCTGCCCACCCTTGGTCTTCCAGGTGCACTGCCACCTGTGGTCACCCTGGTGGTAGTATTGCAGTGGAGAATGGAAACCAGCCTCCTGAAGAAGGAGAGCACCCTGTGGGATGCTCAGTCCCTCTCCTCTGGCCAGCCCCCAACACTCCAGGCCTGTTCTCAAATGCAGGTCACTGGCATCATGAGCGGTAGTGCTACTGATGTGCCGATAGGCTGGCCACCCGACCCTTCTCTGGTGCTTACCTCTACCTCCAGATGCCATGGGATTTATCCTGTTCAGCTGCCCCTTCTTGGCCCATGAAGTACCCACTGACCCACGCCGAGGTGCCTTTGATCCTTGCCCTATCAGTAGCTGTCCCCTTGCTCTGAAACAGACTTCCAGCAACACTCTGATCCTCAATTACGCACCTCTCCTGTCTGGCTTGGTAGCACAACCTCCCCTCCTCTTGCAATGACCTGACCCTTCTCCTTTATACCTGCTCCTCTACATTACCTGACTGCTTAGGTATGATATCAACTATGAGTGGTGGGGTTGATTGGGGTTCTTTGGTGTTGCTCCTTGTTCACTGGGTTGTGAAATTCCTTTCTATTTGTTGCTTGCAAATGTATTTGTTTATATCACTGTCTGCTTATTGTAGGAACCTTGTACTATTGGTAATTTTGTTAATACCATTGCCTGGTAATTGTATGTACCACTTACTCATTGTAATTTTCCTCACTCGTGCCTGAAAATGGTCCCTCGCATCAGTGTACTTACCTGGTAAAAGAAGTCATAAATAAATAAGAGTGGGAGAGCTGGGTGACCAGGGCCTGAGAGTGCAGGACTTAATCCTGCTCACTCCAAGGGTTTTTCCTGCTTGGTTTCACCCCTTGGTATGCTGCCAGCTGTGGGCTCCAATATGTACATGCGCACACTTGTGCATGACCTCCGCGCACGGAGCCTGGCAGTATCACCCTCCCTACATCATCCGCCCACTGCACTTTTACCTGTTGTCACCCAGGTGGCAGTGTTTTAGCAGGAGAGAACCTTCCCTTCCTGGAGCAGGGAGGTGTGTGCTGGGACACTTGATCCTCTTACCTTTCTCCAGCTCGATGACCCTGACTCATTCCCGAACACAAGTCACTGACATCGTCACAGTGGTGCTACCACTGGGCAGATGGGCCAGCTAGATAACACATTTTAACTGACCCTTGCAGTTCTGTCATAACTGCATGGCAGGTCACTTCAAATGTCCTTTCTTTTGATTTTTTTATGACATCTTTTGACTGTCTTCTATGTTCAGTTAACACATTCCAGATTTTGAGATTATTCTGTAATAACTGCATTTCCTGCCCGGTTGCCTGGTTGAAGGCACTAGGCTATGCTTCCTGCCTCACAGCCAACCTAGGATGTGTGGCTATTACAGCAGAACTGCACAACACACCCTGAAGTGTGTAATTTCTTACATTACAATCAGCAGCTCCCTGTGGTTACACTGTTGGTCATAACGATGTTGAGTTCTATATGAATCCCACTGACTTCTGTAGGATTCTGGGACAACTCCATGGCATCATGTCCAGGAAGACAGCTGTCTATGAGCTGCCAGTTGTAAACTTAAAGGGGCACTGTCAAATCCGATAGGCCTCAAGGTGTCCCTAGTTTAAAAAACATGTGTTATGATTGTTCACATCTGTACTGACTGGTGATGTAGCTGGTAGTTTGAATCTGTTTATTTTTTTAATTTTTTCATTAAAAAAACAGACTGCTAACCATACCGACGTTACCACACAAAAACATATTTGTTTACATTCTTTGGTCAGCTCCCATTGCATATTTCTTGGACTTGAACACCTCCAGTATAGTCTGGCCACCCAAGATGCAGTCGGAGGGAGGAGACTATTGCATCATGAGTGGCTGCACTGTTTGGGAGTGTCCCTAATGTTCAGGAAGTATACAGAAAGAGTAGATCAAGAATTTGAAACAAAGCAAGGCTGAGTAGAATTATACAATGACAAGGGAATTTCTTGCCTCTGATTGGTCAGTGGATGCCTGGGACAGTGATGATATTTATAATAACATCACGTATGAAGTGCAGGCAACACATGACTGCATATCAGATTCAAAATCATACCTCCTCTTCACAAGTTACCGCGCTATGGACCGGTCCGCTAAACAACTTCAACCCACCCCCAAACAAAGTTACCACCCTACAAATGCCAGACCAAAACAAATACTGCCTGCAACAATACTAAACAGAAAATGCTTTTAAATAAAGCGCACCAAGTATTTTCTTTTAATATGTTGACACACTAAGCGACTTCTCAGTCGCTGCGTCAACAGATTCTTCACTCCCCGCTTGTTAATTCGCTGCTGCACATTTGCCATTGTCTGCAGTGTTCTCCCGGTACAAATGAGAAAAGCCACATAATGTACCAGGAAAACCTAAATTACAGCTTCTGCAATAAAAACACACAATCTGCTGGCTTCTCCTTTTTCTGCTATACTCACCGACGAAAAGTAAATGAAGCCGTGACACCTCAGTTCCATTAGTACGATTATGAAATTTGGACATCAACCGTGTGTCTCACAACTGCCAACAGGCTCTAAACCCAGAAAAACGAGCTAATTAAACCATAAAAATAAAAACTCAAACAAACGTCAGCTGCATCCCATTTTCACCGGGGGAAGAATGGGGAGTGGGTGTCAAAATACCACAAGCAAATGAAAGTGTGAGCAGTGTCATACAGGGCAAAGCACACTGCTTCAGCTAAGAGCTCCATCTAGTGGCAGAAACAAATATTGGACTTTTTTCTTAAAACATGCTCCTCCACCCAGAAAAAGTTAAATAAAATGCATAAAATGTTTCTTTTTCTTTATAATTAACTAACGACATATTAGAGTATAATAGCAATAAGGCACTCAGGGGTGTGTTATTGTGTAATACACTCCTGGGGTGGTGGAAGCACCCAGCTCGCCTCATGCTTCGGCCACACCCCAGGAGTGACGTTATTACACAATAGCACACACCCTGTCATGCCTTATTGCTTAAATAAAATGGTGCAAAACAAAAAGATTGGTAGTATCCATTTAAAAATGGTACATTTGTATGAGAGTCGGGGGGTTAATGGCTCAAGGTTCAATTGCTTCAAGATAGCAACTTGTAAAATCTAAAAGGCAAAGAACCTCTGTGCGTAAACACTGAGGAAAGGGTTACCCCAAAGGGCATTTGGCTGGGAAGCCAAGTTTCAAGAAAATACAAAATCACACATGCCCCCACAATGCAAAGCATCATGGGCTGCATATACAAATCACCACAGAATGTTATGCTGGTCCAACTTTAAGCAGAATTGCATGGTGCCGAAAAGCCTCTCACACAGTTTGCAAAGGGTGCTAACAGAAGACATAGACACGTGTTTCGTCCTACCAGGACTCATCAATATGCCTCGTCTGTTTGACAGCCCAGTGGAATGGACCAGCTACCCCTAAGGCAGTGTGCCTGGGATATATTCGCGAACCCATTAAAATAAAAACTATTTAAAAGGCAAAGAACCCTCTGTGTGTAAACACTGAGGCAAGGGTTACCCCAAAGGGCATTTGAAGCCAAGTTTCAAAAATAAAATCACATGCCTCACAATGCAAAGCATCATGGGCTGCATATGCAAATCACCACAATTCTGTGGTGTACACAATGGGGAGGTATTAACAGGGGTAGCTGGTCCATTCCACTGGGGTGTCAAACAGACGAGGCATACTGATGAGTCCTGGTAGGACGTAAACACGTGTCTATGTCTTCTGTTAGCACCCTTGCAAACTGTGTGAGAGGCCTTCGCACCATACACTTGCTTAAAGTTGGACCAGCATAACATTCTGTGGTGATTTGTATATGCAGCCCATGATGCTTTGCATTGTGGGGCATGTGTGATTTGTATTTTCTTGTAAAATCTAATCTCATTTCAGAAGTGGGACCTTTCTTTTGAAGCAATTTGGCATTTCCAGTTTAGGCTAGCTGATGGTAGTCTCAAGAGTCAGTATGAATATGAACTGCTAAGAAATTCTGATCTTTAAGACTGTACTTTGTTTTTCAGAACACCAAATGTTTTTATTTCTCTTGCTTTCCTTTCCAGTGTGGCAAGGCTGTACAGTATGAATGTAGATATGCAAGTGTAACACATCCATAATCATTTAATGACATGTCTTTTATGTGGTAATTACATTAATAAGGAAGAACTGGTCTGAGGTAAAAGAGATTATCTTTTGAAAAGTAAAGGATGAGGTTACAAAAGTCAAAAATAGTTTGAAATGTTTGGATGGTTGCTTGCCCTTTGATGCTGGGTATATTCGTTAAAGAGAAGAAAGAGGTGAGCCTGATGTGGGAATCTCAGAGATCACTGCTGACTGCTAAGGTAGTATTTTTATGCTCATAAAGGCAGAGTTTGACTCTTTGAAGGGAGTCACTTCTGTCCCAATAAAGGAGCTGGTGGCTTTCCTTACCTCGAATAAGTCAAAGCTTGTCTTATTGTACCAAAATGAATATTTATAACTGTGGGAAGACCAAGTAAGCCACACAGCATAAAAAGGAACTTTGAATATGCCTCAGAACTTCTGATGCTGAAGCATTTAATAAGCCTAAACAGATACCACCATAGCTTTGACAAAGTGATGTGAGGCTATAAGAACATCTGCTCACTTCTGTGTGGGTGGAAAAACAATCTTAACAGTAAATATGAAATACCAAAAGGGGTTGAACTTTAAATAAACTACATTTAGACATAAATTACAGTTTATGCAGAAAATGTTAATAGTAAGGAAATTCAACGAGTGAAAAAAAGTCCCCTAAGCTTTGGCAAATCTGAGGCATTCTGTATCTTGGGTATTAGCGTCAGGTCAACACAGCGTTGATGTTATCTAACCAGCACACTCTCAAGCATTGGTGTGCAAGTAAATTTATGCGCCTGAAAGACGGTCATGAAGTTAGCGATAATGCCAGTGACATATTGCTCAGTTATTGAGCCCAAAGGACTAGCATGCCTCATATTCAAGAAGGCTCAGGGGACCCTTTTAGAATTTTAAAATGAACTATAAAAATACTGTGTAACAAAACCATACTGTGTGCAACATTGTAAAAATCCTGGGGGGGGGGGGTATTCTCCAACAAGAGTGGTGTGTTTCTAGTGTAATAGGAACACTATGCATTTTATAGGCCAGGGCAGGGACACTGGAAGCAGGTCTGTCTCCACCACTGCCACGCATCTTATGACTCGTTCAAGGTTCTAACCAAGTGGAATCATTAACAATGCCTCAAGACATGGGGCTTGTCCATTTAACCATACTTTTAATATTTTAGCCACAAATAATACTACATAGAAACATAAACTTGAGGGCAGATGAGGACTGCTTGGGCCACCCAGTCTGCCCATTTCACTACCTATTGGAGAGGCTGCAGATCCTAGTTAACCAACAGCCTACTTCCTCTTACCCCCCCCACTAGAATTGCCTTATGTCTGTCTCATTCATTCTTAAATTCCCCCACTGTTTTTGACCCCACAACCTCCTCAGGAAGGCCGTTCCATGCATCCACCACACTCTCTGTGAAAACATACTTCCTCGTGTTGCCCCTGAACCATCCCCCCCTCTATCTTCAATTTGTGCCCTCTTGTTTTTGCACATCCTTTTTTCCAAAAGATGCTACCCTCTTGGACTTTGTCGATTTCCTTGACGTACTTGAAAGTATCTATCATGTCCCCTCATCTCCCTCCTTTCCTCAAGGGTATACATATTAAGCTCTTTTAGTCTCTTCATATGGCTTCTGGTGCAGACCCTGCACCATTTTAGTTGCCCTCCTCTGGACTGCCTCCATCTTGTCTATGTCCTTGCAGAGATGGGGTCTCCAGAACTGCACACAGTATTCCAGATGAAGTCTCACCAACTGTCTGTACAGAGGGATAACAATTTTCTGTTTTCTACCAGTGATGCCTCTTCCTATGCATCCCAGTATCCCCCCCCAACTCTCCTTACTGCCTTCTCACATTGGTTGCCTACCTTTAGGTTGTCTGATATGACTACCCCCAGGTCCCTTTCCATTTTTGTTGTTGTTAATACCTCCCCCATTGTGTACTCTTCCCCTGAGTTTTTGTTTCCCAGGTGCACTTCTTTGCATTGACTCTAAGCTGCCATACTTTTGACCGTTTCCCCAACCTTGCCAAGTCCCTTCTCATCCTTTCCACCCCCCCCCACCTTGTGTATCAGCCTTGTTGCAGATCTTTGTGTTGTCTGAAAAGAGACATACTTTTCCTTCCAGCCCTCACCTATAAAGACATTAGAGGACCTGTCCCGGTACTGAACCCTGCGGTAGCCCGCTAGTAACCCCCCTTTCTTCAGAGTGGACTCCATTTACTGTTACCCTCTGCAGCCTGTTGTCCAGCCAGTTTTTAACCAGGTTACCACCCTGGGACCCACTCCCAGGCTGGCTAACTTGTTTATTAATCTTTTGTGTGGGACTGTGTCAAATGCCTTGCTAAAGTCTACGTAGGCCATGTCCACAGCCACTTCCTGGTCTACTACTTTGGTACCCAGTCAAAGAAATCTATTAGATTCATCTGACATGACCTTTCCACTGTGAATCCATGCTGCCTTGGGTCCTGTGTCCCGCTGGTCTCTAGGTACTCAACAGTTCTTTCAGAAGTGATTCTATCATTTTCCCTACCACTGAGGTCAGACTAACAGGCCTGTAGTTTCCTGCCTCTGCCTTGCTCCCACTTTTGTGAAGGGGAAATCACATCCACCCTCCTCCAGTTCTCAGGTACCACACTCTCCTCCCATGATTTGTTAACAAGGGTAGTCAGTGGTGTCACTAGTTCTCTCCTTAGTTCTTTTAGAATTCTGGGGTGAATCCTGTCAGGCCCCATTGCTTTGTCCACCTTCAGTTTCAGGAGTTCTTTTAGGACCCTTTCTTCTGTGAATGGACTGGTATCAACACCCCTATCCAGAGTGCATCTATTGACTGGATTAGGTACCTCCCCCTCCTCCTCTTCTTTTGTGAATACTGAGCAGAAGTATTCATTCAGTATCCCAGCTTTTTCACTGTCACCCTCTTCCCACCCTCCTCCCTTTATTAAGCTTCACTATCCCTCCCTTGGTCTTTCTTCCTCCCTTATGTACCTGTAAAGGTTTTATCCCCTTCTTAACTGAGCTGGATATCTTTCCTCAGTTTGGGCCTTAGCTATTCTGACTGCCTTCCTCACTTCCTTCTGCTTTAACTGGTACGGTTCTCTATCCTGCTCCTTCTGTGTTTCCTTATACTTCCTGAATGCTATCTTTTTCTCCTAACTTTCCCCGCCACCTCTTTTGAGAACCATAGTGTTTTTTTCCTTCATTTTGTTTTATTGATTCACTTCACACAAAGGCTTGTTGCCTCTGTGATGGCTGTTTTCATTATTCCACATTGTTCCTCCACCTGTCCTTCTTACCCATTTGCTAATGCTTTTCTGAGGCACTCTCCCATTTTCCCAAAGTCATCCATCCTAAAGTTCAACACCTTCCTTTTTGTATGACTTGTGTCTATGGCTGTGTTTATTGTGAACCGCACAGTTTGGTGGTTGCTTGTTCCCAGATGGCTACCCACTTCTAAATCAGAGATTCTCTCTTCATCCCCGGGTCTAAGATTGCTCCCTCCTGAGTGGGTTCAAGCATTAGCTGTCTGAGGCATGCCCCCTGTAGGGCATTGAGAATGACTCTGCTCTTGGATGTGGCTGCAGCAAAGGTTGCTCCAGTTAACATCTGGCATATTCAGGTCCCCTATCAAAAATATTTCCCCTTTTTCTGCCATTCTAATGATGCCTTCTATCATTTCTTTGTCCAGTTTCCTCCGCTGAGATGGGGGTCTGTATACAACCCCCATGCGGATTGTGTTGCCATTTTCTGTCTCCAGGGTGATCCACAGTGCCTCCTCTTCTCCCTGTTTAATCTTTAGTTCCATTGCTTTGATCCCTTCCCTTATGTAGAGAGCTACTCCTCCTCTTTTACCCTCCCTGTCCCTCATGTAGATTGTGTACCTTGGTATGTTGACATCCCAGTCATGGCTCTCTGTGTACCAAGTTTCTGTTTCTGCCATGATATCCAGGCATTCCTCTTCCATCAAGGCTACTAGTTCAGGGAACTTGTTACCCAGACTATGAGCATTGGTACTCATTGCCCTCCATTTTTTGATGGCCTTACCCCTTTTAGCCCCATCCCTGTCCTTACTGCCTTTGCCTTTTTCTCCATTTACCCCCTATCCTGCTTCCTATCAACTTCTCTACCTTGGTGTTTACCTCGCTAACTTCCGTGTTTTGTGGAGGGGGGCTGGGATTTCCGTGCTCCTTTTCAGTGCCTCCCCCCTTAGCTACTTTAACTGGACTGGCAGTGTAGCCTAGAGGTTAGAGGAACAAGGTGTGAATGAGCTTGGTGCATTCAGCAGACCAGACCTGAGTTTGATTCTCACAACCTCCACTTGCATACTGTGTGGCTCTGAGCAAGTCACTTAACCGCCCAGTGCTCCCAAGTCGCCCCTGAAACCAGGCACTTGTGCCTAGTGGGCCTTACCTGGTTACCAAAGACTAAAATAAAATAAAAATAAATAAATGTTTGCCGGTGAAGCATTTAAACCTATCACCTAGGATCCTGGTTCCCCTCCCGGACAGATGCAGACCATTGCACCAGTATAGGCCTGCATCCCTCCAGATGGACATCCCCAGTCCCCAGTGAAGCCAAAACCCTGAGCTCTGTGCCAGTTTTTCAACCATTCATTGAATCCCATGGTGCGGAGTACCCTAGCCTCACCCATGCCATAGACAGGCAGCACCTCCAAGAAGGTTACCGTGAATGTAAATACATGGCATGCCCCCTTCCAGACAGTATTTTAGCCTGTACAAAGTTTCCCAGCACAGAAATGTCCAGAGTAAACAAGTACTTGGGTCCAAGGAGAGGATTCAGAGAATATCAAATTAATGCCCAGAACTGAGCAACAAGAGGACGGTGCCAAAACAAGTTCATTAATGAGCCATCTGGATCATCACATTTGTAACACTCTGTAGTCTATGGTGTCATCATCTTATTCAGTTTAACTGGCTTATTATAAAAGTTATTTATAATCTTGAATTGGTGTGTTTTATAGACTATTACTGAAGTAGCAGTTTTTAGAAATGTCCAGATTTGTTCCCAGGACCACTGGTTGGTCTCAGAGCCCAGTGCCATTGATCGCCACTTCACCACCTCATCCTCATTATCATGTATTTTCTTAGTGTGGGAATTATACCAGCTCAATACGCCACAGGAAGTGACTATATGTTGCAGTTCCCTGATTGTTCTTTGTTGCTTTCCACATAGGTTGTTTGTTAAAGGTTTGCCATTGTCAGCAGTTTTGGTCTTCCAAGTGTGTTTTTGGTTGTGGGCTCTTGTACTGTGTTTTGAGATTGCCATATGGTGTCCCAGCAGGGTATTTCTCCTGCTTTTTGCTGTATCCTGTCTTACTGGGCATGCAGTGGCTTGGATATGGTTGTTTTTCCAGCAGGTATGCAGTGGAGGTACTTGGTTTTAGGTACTGTGTCAGAATTCAGCGCAGCTTGTTGATTTATTTCTGTCAATAGTATTGTGGATATCATTTTTTGTTTGGTTTTTGACAGTGTGGAATAATTATTTATTGATTGGACATTTCTGTGGCCTGGTATCTGGGCTATTTTAGTTGGAGGAATGTTGTAATGCACCAGCAATCGAATGACAGTTTTACTTGCACTGTGGTTGGTGATCCTTTTTTGAGGGTAGCTCTGCTGTCTCTTTTATTGGTTTTATAATGTTATGCATATTTCCCCCCAATTGTCACACTACAGAACCATGGTGAGTCAGGTTTCTGCTTCATATTGGATGTAAGGTAAAATGGGGGCCATCTGTCATCATTTTGTTGGTCTCTGGGATGCTTATTTTTCATACGTGGTGACTGTCTCTCTTTCAGGAAGAGCAGTGTTCTGGTGTAATTTTGGTTTAATTAATCTGACATCCTTTGGGTTTATAATTTTGGTTTTATTAACCAGATGTCCTTTGGATTTGCTCCTGTTCTTACATACATATGAACATACGAATGTGACAGCAGATAAAGGCCTTATGGTTTCTCTTGGTGAGTCTCCCTAAAATTTCACAGTTTAAGACCTCCCTAACAAAAGAGCTCAAAATGAAATCTACCTGTTGTTGTTTTAAATGACCAGATACCCCAGGTTTTATATGATTACCTGCTCTTTTGCCAGTAGCCTGATTTCTCCGCTGCAACATCCTTGTCTCTCACCCCAAATGAAAGCTTCCTGTAGATACAGTGTACCTTAAATGTCCAGCTATCTTTCAGCACTGTTTTATAATGACTTATGTTTCATTGTATCTTATTGTCGGGTTTACCTGATACCTTAACCACTGTCTGTTTGCTTCATTGTCTGTACCTGGCCAGGCTGGCTCTACTTGAGCTGCTATTGTGCATGTCTTCTTAAAACGTATCATAATACTATGTTGACATGGAACCTTTGAAAAAGAGCACATGCGCTCAAAGGTGTTATCTGAATTTTCTAATAAATAAATAAATAAACTGCCCTCCATCTTCATATCCCCCTTGACCCCTATCAAACACCCCCTCCATTCCTCTCTCTCACCCACCCTCTACCTGCAACTTTTCCCCTCACCCTGCCCCAACCTGTCTTGAAGCTATCCACCATTTTTAGGGATACTACCTCTTCTGGCAACTAATTCCACTTACTACCTCCCTCTCAGTGAAAACGTGCCTCCTCATCTCCCTCCTGAATCTTCCCCCTCTTACTTTAGGCTGTTACCCCTAGTGGTCTTGTTTCCCCTAGGGCTGAAGAGGCCTTATTGCTTACCCTGTTAATATCTTTAAGGTACTTGAAGGTCTCAGTCATGTCTTTCCTCTTCCTTGTGTCTTCAAGAGAATAAACACTGAGCCATCTTAGTTGCCCTTCTCTTGACCATTCCCAGCACGTTGAGGTCCTTTGTAAGATAGGGCACCAATATTACACACTGTACTCTAGGTGCAGTCTCACCTCCACCTTCCTGCTGGTAGTTCCCCTGGATGTGCAACCCAAGATCTGAGTTTCTTTGGCTACAGCTTTCTTGCAGTGTGCCAAGTGTTTCAGATCACTCATGATAATTACACCCAGGTTCTTTTCTTCCTCTGACCTGGTTACTTGCACACCACCCAAGCAGTATCTGGTCCCTGGGTTTTTTGGCCCCAAGTGCATAACTTTACACTTTTTGGCATTGAACCCCAGTTGCCCAATGCCAGACTATTTCTCTAGCCTAGCCAGACCTCTCCAAGTTCCTGTCTCCCCTCCTCCATGTCCACTCTCCCAGAGAGCTTTGTGTCACCCTCGGACAGGTAGATCTCACCCTTGCTAAATCACTGCTGCACTCCAGAAATGAATGGGTCCAGACAGAGCTCCATTTCCCAAAATCTTTATTACGCACATTTTAAACAAGTGTCTCAGCATAAAAAATCCCCAACAGACCAACTGTGCCACTTAAACATGGTGAGATTAACCCAGCGCTTCGCTACTTCATCAGGGAGCAGAGATTTGGGGAAAAATGGAGCCTCGTCTGGACCCATTCATTTCTGGAGTGTGGCAGTGATCTGGCAAGTGGAGTCTGTAGCCACTGTCTTCTGTTTGCACCCCTTCATCGGCTTGAGCATGACAAGGTTGTTCTGAGAAGTTAGATCTTACCTTTGATCCCATCCATGATGTCACTTATGAATATGTTAAACAAACACCGAACTGAGCACAGAGCCCTGTGGGACCCCACTGGTCACAGGCTTAGCTTCTGAGAACTGCCCCCCCAAAACTACCACCTTTTGACTTTTGTCATGCAGCCAACTTCTGACCCACCCAACAAGCTTAGCCCCCACCCCTAGGTCTTCTAACTTCCTGACAAGTCTCCTGTGAGGTACAGAATCAAATGCCTTGCTGAAGTCCAGATATAGGATATCAACTGTTTGGCCCTTGTCCACTGTCCTGGTTACTCTGTCAAAGAAATCAATTAAGTTAGTCTGGCAGGCACTCCCTGACACAAACCCATGCTACCTCATGTCCTGGAGCCCATTACCCTCCAGAAGCTCACCAATCTCTCCTTCAGGATGATCGCCATCAGCTTGCCAGGGACAGCCCACAGGAACCAATTACACAGGCACTGCCCCAGGGGCAACCCATGGGAACCAATTACACAGGTGCTGCCCCAGGGGCAGCTAGAGCACTGTCCCAGCAGTAGACAACAGAAACCAACCATCATTGCACTGACCCAGGGCGGTGCCAGTAACCAGTCATCATGGCACTGCCCCATTTATTACAATTTATAAATAAAATATATTGTCTTGTTTACGTTTGTCTTAATTTAGCAATTTAAAAAAAAGGTAATGATATGTGACTCTTACATGATTAAATGCCCACAACTGAGTTTGGCACAAAGCACAAAAATTGTCCCTGGTTAAGGTTTGAACCCTCAAAGTCTGGCTCTTTTGGATGCAAACATACACCTTGAGCCACCAAAATTCAAAGACAAGTAGTGCACATTGCTGGGGGGAACATTTCCATAACGTTTTCATCTACACTTAAAACCCTCAATTCCTCAGACTTGCAACAATCAGATTCATGGGAAGTAACAACTACAGATTGCTGCCCATGGGACAGGGGATGAAATCCACCAATAGGAATAGGTGGGAGGCAGCGCACGAGGGTGCTATCCTGGGGGGCAGCACTGCTAGGGAGTGAAATTCACCAATAAAAGTAAGGCAGAGGAGGAACTAAAGGGTGCTGTCCTGGGGGCAGCGCTGCCCCAAGAATCATGCTATGGGAACAAATCACACTTGAGCTTAAAGGCACTAGTCACCACGTGGCACCCACATTGTCGTAATGGATATGATACTGCTTATCTGTGAGTCGCAATGCTGTATAACCCAAAATACATTTTCCCATGCTAAAGAGCGTTAAATGTGAGAATAAAGCAGGAAATAAACATTACTGAACATTTCAATCTGGATAGAGTCTCTGGTTACAACATTCTCTGCTAACAAAAGAAATAAAAAGTCACACTATTCAGTTTTCATCATCTCCCTCACAATCAGCCTCTCCTGGGGATCAGGCTGTGGAAAATTCCTTCTCCAAGGCCTCCACTTTCTTCCCTGCTTCCTGAGGGTCCATATACTGATATGTGTGCCACCATGATGTATACGTAGACTAGCTGTCATTATTAAGGAGTGGGCAACTCCTTGCAGGGAGAGGAAATGATTACTGTAATGTTCATAGAGGAAAATAATAAAATATTAAGCTATTGTAAACACAAGTCCATGGTCCACAGAACCAAAGTGAAGCATATCTTCTCAGTAAGAATGCTCAATAGTGCCCCGTCATCTTTCCCTTCTTCATTAAGGTAATTTTGTTTGGAACCATTGTTTTAATTGTTTCTTTGAAGATGGTGTCCTTGCTACTGTAGATGGCACGTGGGTAGCTGACTGTTTGAAAGTATCTGTTCAGGCTTCCTAAAATGTTAGTTAGTGTTGCAGGCCCATACTCTGTGTGGTCATGTTTTTTGAATGTGAAAATAAAATGTGCTAAACGACTGTCCAATTTACTTGCAGGAATTTCCAGGAGGTCTCATTCTTCTCCTATGTTTAATAGTTAAATTCCTATGAGTTTCACATTAAAGTTTGTTTTCCTAAGCATGTTCTTGTTTTCCCTGTTGTTAAATGAATTGCTCTTTTTCCAGACTGGTCTGTTCTTCATCCATGTTGGAGGTTGCAGTAACAAATCTGTGTACTGTTTCATGGTCAGGTCTTTTATAGGGCTTAATCTGTAATTTTTCAGTTCATTGGGCATCTAATTTGTGTTAATTACTTGTTAGAATACTTTGTAATTAGGATGTAATAAGACCTTTATTACATGTTGCAATAAGGTTTTTACTGCATCTTGTAATCAGGTGCTTATTACCTGTTATAGTATGGTTATAGGCATTGGTTGTGCTTATTTCACATGTTAACAGAGTGTTGATTGCAGGTTAAAAGTTAATTGTCTAATATATATATATATATATACTATATATACCATGTAATTTAAGCAAAGTATGGGTCCTAAATATCCTTCCTCAGGGCAAATTAACTTTACAAGACATGAATCATAGTTTAATGCACATATAGTGTGCCTAGAACAGGATGGCTAGAAATACCATTGTATTTTACATAGTTGAGTAATCTGGATCTGTGGATGGCAACTGTGACTGTTTGTTAACTGGTACAGTAGTTGGAGCCTTTCTTTAAAACTCTGATGATTTATAGTTGTGTTCTAAGTTGATCTTTGTTGGCAGCACTGAAAAAAAAAGCTTCTTGAACTAAGGCTTATGAGACTAATGTTGCTATAATAAGGCAAAGTATGACAAAATTATAGACTGGCTACTCTGAGCCCCAAGTAAAGACCAAAACACATATGCCTTCCAAGAAACAGTTTTTACTTTTATTCCATATCCCAGCATGTCGCCTAAAAAATTTCCTCAGGGGACACTAAAAATAACAAAAATAACATACATTTTTAAGTATATAGTTATAAATATACAATACAACAAGACAATGTCTTGGCTGCTTTCATAGCAATACTGTAATAAATAGTAATTGGGGGCTGAAACAATCACGGGATTTAAGAATGCATGGGATAGACATAAAGGAATTCTGGAGGTCAGGGGTAAGGGGCAACAGACTTCCTGGAAAACATAAACTGAACTTACAAACTTAAATGGGCAGACTGGGTGGGCCATAGGCCCTTATCTGCCGACACTGTCTATGTATCTATGTATCTATGTATGTGAGCTTCACTTGTTCATTAATCATTTTAAGTTCTGCTCGTGGCAGATAACTATTCATCATCCTTAAACAGCTTCCTCTGTAATACTGACAGAATAATCAGTATATCATACTGATAACCTTTCAAAAAGATAAACTCAAAACACTGCAGTGCCACCGTAAAATTTCAAATCACCAAATTATGATGCTACTGTACTTTATGTGTGCAGGATACCATACTTTTCGTGTAACCCACCTTGTCCTGAACTCAGCACTGCCTTGCTGAATTTTGTATTTATTTATTGAACATCTCGGATTAAACCTTTGAGAACAAGTTCATTACATAGGTTGCATGTCATGGTCAAACAACAACAGACTTAACAACAATTTATAGTTAAGCCATGAGTTAAGGATGACAACAATGAATATACATTTAAGTAACATAGTACAGTGTAATAAGACTAAAATAAATAAATAACACTATATATACTAAGAATGTAAAGACACAGGGGAAAAGTGGGGGGTTGGGAGTGTGATGGAGGAGGGTTAACACAGGCAGAGGAAAGCAGCAGTGAGAGGACAAACTACAAGGAGGAGTACTACAAGAATCAGCCCAGGTTGTGGGCCTTGTCAAGAGAGATTCAATGATTACCTGGGGTGCCAGATGTTAGGGAGAAGCACTAACCAATACTAGGTAGCAGGTTCGGATTACCTGGGAGAGCCTGGCCTTTTGGTTAGGCAGGACCAGTATTAGGTAGCAGGTACCAGAAATCAGGGGAGATGGGATAGGAGCTACAGTGTGTTGGGCAAGGAAAAATGGGGGGAAGGGAGGTAAGAGGGGGGATGCAAAGGATGGATCAGGAGGGAAGGGTAGGATGGAGAGGAAGGAAAGTAGTTGGGCGGTGGTATGGTTGGATTACAGTGAGGTAGGCTGGGGGTCCTATTGGAAATAGCCACAGCTAACATTAGCAATCAGATGAGTTCTTAGCTCATGTTTAATGGGGCCTAACATTGATTTAGAAGTGATGCTTGCAGGCAGGTTGTCTAACCATTTAGGTGCCCAATGGGCAAAAGCACATTATCCAAGAGAGGTGCAGCATCTGGGGACCTTGAAGACCGTACTCCCGGAGCTTCTTGTGGGGCAGGTACTTTTGTTGGGGGTGAGGAGCTTCTGGACACCGGCGGGCAACATACCTTGATTTTTTTTTGCCAGCAAACAGGTCTGGAACTTAATCCTGCCCTCGAATTGAAGCCAGTTTGCATGGTCGTAGAGTTTACAAAAGTGTGTGTACCATTCCGCACTGGTGGAGAGATGACATGCCTTATTTAAGGCAACTTTGATGTGATTGAGGGCTGAATCCATTGCAGCCCCATAGATTATAATATCATACTCAACAAGGGAGACCACAGAGCTGTGGATGGCCAGGTTGAGAGCTTAGGTTGATAATTTACCATGAAACAGCTTCAATTAAGTTCTGAAACACCTAGATGGCTTGGCTGGAATTATTAAAAGAGTAACTGACATTTCAGAACTTGGGTTTAATACCTTATCAGCACACACAAGATACAAGAACTTAATCTGTTACTTAATTCTTAAAGTTTTAAATAGTTGTGATTTTTTTAATTTAAAAGTTGCTAAATATTAGCTATTTATCTAGAGAGTAACTTAGAGTCATAAAAGAGTTATATTTGGTTCTTTTACCATTACACTTTTTCCTTCAAGATGGGTAAAGGTTCTAAGCACATTTTCCCACCTTTTTAGCACTTACCATGGGTGTGCATTTTGGCGTGGAAAAGAAGAGAGAATAAGAGCTTGTGTGTTTCAGATAAAACCTACTTCAGCAATTCTTCTTTCTACTCTAGATATTGCATTAACTTAAACATCATCAGTTATTTGCTATTTCTTCAGTTTTGCTTAACTTGTTTGGAATTTTGCAGCCATAACTTTACATCTAGATTTAAAGTTATTTTCAGAGTTGATCCATAAGGAGCACATTTTAGCTTGCATCTTACTATTTATGTAAAGTGTTGCATCTTTTTATCTAAAAGAAACAAAGAAGGCACTTTTAATCATGTCTTGTTTAGTAGTTAGTATTTCAAATGTTATAGATCTAGGCACACCTGTAAAAAGGTCAAGGGTGTTATAGAAGCGGAATAATCATAAGATGGGCACCGCCCTGTTACAGGAAACATACCTTAACAGAACCAGAAGCACCCAAATTAGGTAAGATTGTGGGTGGGGCAAGAATTCCACAATATCTTTAAGAGCAATAAGAGAGGGGTATCTATACTGTTTAAGAAAAACATACATTTCACTTTGACTGAAGAAATAAGGATTCAGAGGGGAAATGGCACATTTTGCCAGGAACAGTAAAAGGCAGAGATTTACTTATTTGTAACATACATGGCCCGTCCAAATCATGTTCAGATTTCTTTCACAATCTATCAAATAAACCTAAAAAAAGAATCCCAAATGCTGAATTAATAGTGAGTGAGGAATTTAATCTTGCATGTGACTCATTTCTGGACAGAAGTACTCATAAAAGAAATTACTAAAAAAATAAGGACCAAGAGGCACTAAAACTAATGATGAGTGACACTGTCCTATGTTATTCTTGGCGAGTCTGCAACCCTTTTGGAAAGGGGATATTCTTTCTACTCTGCTCCACATAATTCATATAGTCATATTGACTACTTGCTTTTTGCAAAGGGAGTTTGTAAAGGGATCAACAATGCACCCATGGTCGACAGCATCATTCAGACCACTTATTCATAATTTGTACTGTTGAGAGTTCTTCCAGTCAAGAAGGGGCTCCTAGATGGACCCTTAACTCCTCCTTTCTCCTAAACACAGATTTCATTACTTGGGTAGAGAAAAAATTTAAGATTGAAATTAATAGTATTCCAAGAATAGAGAGTTCCTCGTATAGGAAATTTGAAAATGTTTTATCAGAGGCTGTGCAATAAGTTATGCATCCAAAAAGAAAAGATAGACTTATTCTGAACTTATTTCTCTAGAAACCAGGCCAAAACCTCTTTAGAGCAACATAAAAAATATAATTCCTAGAATAACAAAATTAAAATATGAAATCAATGGACTACAATACAGATGAGCAGAAAATGCAACCAAAAGACTCAAACAAAAGTATTGGGAAGCTGGGGAGAAACCAATGAGATTATTAGCAAGTAGATTTAAGAAAAGACAGAATAAATCAGTAATTGTATCTTATAGAAGGGGATATTGTTCTTTAGGGACTTTTAGTAGAGACATTAACACTCAATTCTATGAATTATTTAGGGAACTCTATATGAAAAAGAAATTGTAAACTCAGAGATTATGGATAATGTTCTAAAGAAACAAAGGTACAGTATTTAACTAGTGAAATAAGTATAAATCTAGAGAAAGAGATTTTCACTGAAGAAATCATCAGAGTAGGTAATGGGCTCCTGAAAGGTAAAACACCAGGACCTGATGGATTACTGTGAAATTTTAGCAGACCTTTTTGCCAAACATAAGCCAATAGCTACTGAAAGTAATTAATGATGCAAAATCAAAAGAGTTATTACCTACATCTATGGATGAGGCACTAAATGTTTTTAATCCACAAGAAGGGAAATATTCCAGTTGCTGTACAAAGTACAGGCCATTTTCCTCCTAAACACAGATTATAACATTATAGCTAACGTAATGGTAGCAGACTTCATATCATAGTGCCTGAAATAATAGGAACAGAATAAATTGGCTTTATTCCTGAGCACCAGAGGGAAGATAACATAGGGAGGGTATTGTCTGTCCTGTGGACAACTCCTAAAAGAAATAAACCTTCAGCCTTTGTCTAGTTAGATGCAGCCAAGACTTTTCAATCACTGGAGTGGAATCACTTATCCAAGGTATTAAAACAATTTGGTCTACCTGATCCTTTAATAATCTGGGTAAAGATTTGTTGTAAGAATCCAAAAGCATCGGTTCTAACTAACCTGATCAAATGAAAGTATTTTAAACTGGGAAGAGGCTTGAGACATGGATGCCCTCTTTCGTTGGCACTATTTGCCTTAGCAATGTAACCCATAATAATGATTATCAACACTACTGAGACTGTTGAAGGAATCAATAGTAAAGGCTATGGCTGTAAAATTCTAGCCTTTGCTGATGACCTCTTACTAACAATACAGAACCATTTAATTTCACTTCCAGCTTTAAAAGAAGTGCCGAATAATAAAAAAAATTCACGTCTCAAAATTAACTGGTCCAAATCATGCCTCTCAATAAAAAAATGCTCTGAGGATTTCCTAAGCAGATTGATCCCTTTGATTCCCCTAATGAAATCCAGTAATAAACTACTATATTTGGAGATCCGAATTACACCTACATACAGAAATTTAGTGAAAGCAAACCTTTCCTCATTAATAGAAAAATACAACTTGAATTTGCAAGTTGGAAATCTCCTAGTCTCTCCATACAGGGGAAATCAATTCAGTAAAATAATCCCAGAACATAAAGTATGCTGTATTTTGAATGCTCTTCCCATGTTTGTTGGAAAGGTCTGGTTCAACAAAACTAAATAACCTAATGCAAGACTTCATAGGGGAGGAGAAACCTCACCTATTACTTAAAAAAGCTTTGGCAAGATAAAGACAAGAGTGACTTTGCACTACAGAACTTTGAGATGTACCAATGGGTTTTCACACCTAAGTAACTACAGCATCTTCTTTCAAGGAATACTGAAAAAAAATGTTCCAGTTTGGACAAAATTTGAAAAAGATCCCTTGTTTACCCCAACGTCCTTTCTGACATCTTGTTCCTGCCAATCACCAAAAATCTAACTTCACACCTGACAACCCATCATGCAATTACATTGCTAAAAAAATAAAATATCAATCCCTAAATTGGGAGTATTTCCCTAAAGAATTTGTCTCCTATTTGGATTAATCAAAGATTCAGATATGAAAGGAAATACCAAAAAGAATTGTCCTGCCAGAGAAGATTGTTAATAACAGTAATGAAAACCTCAATGATAAGGCAATACAAAGGTGTAGAAAAATACCCCCATCTGCCCTGTAAAATGGAATAAATTATGGCATGATGCATATAAAAGTTCTAAAGAGGTCCAAGGGCATATCTTACAGTATAATATTTTACTTTTTATCTGCCATACACCCGAATTACTCTTCATGAGTTGTTGGATCTGGTAACAGTACTTGGAGATGTGGTGCAGCCACTGTAATATCAATTTATTCCATATTATATTAACCTACTCTCATTTGAAAGGAATTTGGGACAAAGTATTTACCCATTGCTCACAGCTAATACACTTTCATGTTAGCTCTGTCCCTTTCCTATGTATACTCGGAGAATGTACTACACTCTCAGCATTGCCTAAACATTACCAATATTGGGTCCTCTCTGCATGTCTTAGGCTAAAAAGACTAATCTTACCATGATGGTGAACCACCTTTGTATGAACATTTCAAGACTGGATGCAATATATGGACTCTCTACCATTAAAAGAAAGGGTTAGCTACCTTACAGCTGATAATATTGATTTATTTGACCTAATATGGAGTCCTTTTATTAAGAATGCAAGCAATAATACCCAACAAGGTGGATGGTATTGGGCTATACTGGACCACCCACGGGCAAGAGGCCTGATGCTTCAGGCAGAGCCCCTGGAATGTATGGTATAGCCCATACCACCCACCCTGTTGGGTATTCTTGTGCTTAGAAAATGGGTTTTGGCAGAATTTACATAAAAAGTTTAAGGAAAAAAATTAAAATAGCTGTGAAAAGCCAATACAAATCAATTAAAAATGTGTGTAAAGTTGTCCCTCTACTGCTGGCATTGGCAATAGAGGGCAGTATATTGTTGCACAGTGTTTTTCCTTGTGGCTTCAGTGGTGAATGCGGTGCCCCTCCCCCCAGCAGACCTACTGAAGTTTTGTGGAGATTTCTATTTCATTGCCTGTCCTCCTCCCCAAGTAGCAATCCGTTTGAATATTTTTTGAACCGTGTTCTGAAGATGGGATGATTACTTGGTGCATGGTTTTGCAGAGCAGCTGCAGTGCCAGACATGAAAGAAACAGAGTTTTTTTTATCTCATTTGATACAAAATAACAGTTAAGTTCAGGCAGGGAAAGCAAGTGGTTTATGAGTGCAGAAAAGAGCCGCGTGCTGAACAGGTTAACACTGTGTGAGTGTAGTGATGAAAGAATGGCCACTGCAGTACAGTTGAACAGAACCCAAGTTAAAAGTGGATCTGTTTGTTTGTGGCACTCAGATTACACATGACAGTGCAGCTAAGGTGTGTTGGGAGGGTTCATTTGGTCACTGTTTCTGGGGAAAGTCAGCTCAATTAGTGAGATAAAAAAATGGTGGCATTTTAAAATTGAAAATTCTTAGTGCACAGTGATATTAGCATGTAATCAGGCGGCCAGAGACTGGAACTCATAGTTTCCTGTTCTTTGTTGCCTGATACTTGCCCGACTAATTAATAGCATTAGCCAATCAGAAACAAGGATTCTCCAAAGCCATTTTCTAAATTAAAACAACTTAATTGCATGTCTCTGCATGTGGC
Organism: Neoceratodus forsteri; assembly: GCA_016271365.2. NCBI lineage: Eukaryota > Metazoa > Chordata > Ceratodontiformes > Ceratodontidae > Neoceratodus > Neoceratodus forsteri. The sequence goes on from JADMNL010000030.1 coordinate 1,699,198, forward strand.
TCTGTTTCTTGATTTCTTACACCCAGTAGTCACAGTCAAGTTTGAATAGTAGATGCATGTTATGTATATAGTTGGTTGTACTATAAAAAATTCTCTGGGCACAATTTTTTTTTAAGCTCTGAGAATGCTGCAAGCCATGGAGCGATGATCATTTAGTGCACTGGGCTTGCATCATTCTCCTGGCCAGCGATCAGGATTTTCAGTTCCGAGTGCCAAACAGTGCATGTTAGACCAGCTTTTCCCTGCTCTAACTTGTGCAATTTGTGGCTGGGCCAGTTAAGACACAGGCCAACAAAGCCCTGGCCTAGGGCACCTGCCTGCCAGGGCCCCCCAGCCCTAAGTGCATCATCATGGCTACGGAAAGCAGGCTCAGCCAGTCTGTCTTGTAATCATTAATGTCTGGCACTTCAGCCCGTTCTCTGTAATAAAGCACTGTTGAACTGCCTTTTAACACCTCATTAACTAATTAACACATCTGAGTTACATATCTGATCATCTTCCCCACCTGGAAATGAAATTTGATTTGTCTGCAGTTTGTGAATTTTGCACTAAGGGACATGGCCCTGTGTGTGTGGGGCCCCAGATTTTTCTTGGGCCTAGGGCCCCTGGTACCTTTAATTTGGCCCTGCTTCGAGAGGGTATCCAGTCATGATAGTGACTGAAGATGAGTGACTGTAAAACAGCGACTCATTTTCAGTGCAATCATGTTGGGCTACCCTGCAAAGATAGCGACAGAACAGTGAGGGACAGGGACCAGAAGGGAAGGGATAGGGAGGAGAAAGGGAGGGATATGGAAGAGGGTTTTGGCAGGACAATGTGCCTGCTGCAGCCAAGACAGTCATGTGGTGTGGTGGTGAGGGTGACTGTCTCTAATGCAGTAGGCACTGGGTTGAGGGCTGGACCAGGGAGATATTTTTGCTGCTGCTTGCAGCTGTTGTTTTTTTTTTATTTTTTATGCCACATTCACAAGTGTTGGCCTCTCCCGGACATGCACCCCCTGTAGTTGGTAATCCAAAATCAGGGGGTATGGGAGGCACAGTCCCCCCTGCATAAAGATTGGATTATTTTGCCAGATGTTCATTCACCGGCATGTATATATCGCTGATTTGCTTTTCAGCGATATACACTCGCCATAATAGTAATCATTGTTTTGCGATTGCTATTATGACATGGAACCCTTTGAGAAGCCATTTTTATGGGGCTTGCACCAAATCTTTGGCACAAAAATGCCATAAACTGAGGAACCTGTCGCAGCTGCGCCTGATGTACTAAAATTGGGTTCAGTCGTGTCAAAGGAGTTTGGTGCGGCTGCACCAAAATACAGTGTTGATGAAGTACGTCACCTTTAAAAATCGAGCCCTCTGCAGTGCGGAGCTAGAGAGGGGGCTGGGGGGCAGTCGCCCCTCCTGACTGCTCTAGTGTGAGTAGTGGTGCCCCACCACTATCTTTATTCAATGTTTAGTGCCCATTGTGGGGCCCATGATTGATTGAATGGCCCCGGCTCCCAAATGCTCCCAAACCTGGCTCCGCCACTGGCCCTCTGTGTATAGCTCTGACTATGTATTGTTTATTTTTAAAATCCATAAAATATTATGTGAAAAAGAAATAAAGATTAGGAATAACTGTTTGCCATGAACAGAACTTAAAAAGATTCATGAATAGATATAGGCTCATATACAGTATTGCTGTGAAACCAACCAGGAAATCGTTTTGATTGACTGTATATTTAAGTGATATTGCTTGGCAGGGTATATGTTATTGTGGGATAACATCACACCTAGGCTGGTTGGGCATGAGGCCACAGGCCAAGTTCTTCCAGCACCCAAAAAGTGGAGTTATCCCACTATAACATACATCCTAGCATGTATTATTGCTATTAAACAATTGCTCAGCTTACTAAAAAAAGACAGACAAAATATTATTATTTTTTTTTTTGTTAATCCTTTTTTTCTCCCTGGCCCCCGGTCTGCCTTACCTTGTTCTCGTCCTGGCATCCCCTCAGGTCTTCCAGCCACCGTTCCGAGGACCCCTCTGCCCCTATTTGGGCCCCACAGCTTCTACCCCCATGGCTTGCCCCCTGCGGCAGGGTGGTGGAGAGCCCCCCATGCCCTCCACCCAAACAGGATCCAGTATGTGCTGCGTGCCCCTGGAGCTGGGTGCCCCCTACCAGAGATGGCCATCATGCCACCACGACCAGTGCCTTTTTCCCTGTTCTAGTTCCCCTTGATGAGTGTGGTGTGCAGTGACACCAAGGGACAGGAGTGTGCATGCTACCACATGCACTCCTTCCCAGCGTCTCCCCCAGCACGTCCCCTCAGACTGCTAGTGCCACTGCATCACCCCCAGCCAATGCTAGAGGCTGCCAGTGCACTGATGGTAGCACCCCCCCCCGGAGAAGGAGAGCAGTCCAAAGGATGCTGAATCTTTCTTCTTCTTCCCTGCTGACCCCTGATGACCTGGGCTCGTTCCTGGACCTGGGTGGCCGGCGTGACACAAGGTGTGGTATCCGGCGCCTCAACCCTCAGCGCCACCGGGCCGGCTAAAATATTGTCTTCAAAACAGATTTTATTGTTTACATTTATTAGAAACAGAAACAAGTTCCCTCTAACATGGGATTTCAGCCTTTTTTAATGTAACTTTTACAATTAGTTTAAATATTAAATTAAATATTAGGTAAAAATGTTATCAATATTTTTAACCCTTTTTAGAGTGAAACATTTACTACGTTTACATGAGTTGGTGATTAATTATCTAGTCTTCAATTCAAAGTAATCGATTACCATCTCCATTCATGTTTACAAGAAGGGCATCAATCGATGCACCCAGAAGAGAACGGATTTACGTGAAGAGTGCTATTCAATTACAAGGTAATTGATTACCATATAATCGATTTTACACCTGCATGTAAATGGGGTACAAGTTCATTGAGTATGCTCGCTGGAGGTTCTAGCTCCAATCGTACCTACATGAAGTTTGAGCACCAAAGTCCCTGGAATCAATGTTCTTGTTCAGTGCACTTGGGTCAATCCCGAGATCAATCATAACTGCATGGAAAGCACTGTTTACATGCAAGGTTAGAATAAATTGTAAAGTAACTGATTACTCTGTAGTCAGTTCTATCCCTGCATGTAAAGAGAGTAATTTAAAAGACAGTGTTTGAATAAATTTAAGGAATGATTGTCAGAATGTTCAAACTGTTGCTGAGAACTGCATTAGATAACAAACTACATGCAAAACTGTGTTGTTTTCTCACTTATTTGTAGAAGTTGGACACACACATTGAGTTTCTTTGGATAACTGTCTGGAAACGTCTGTAAAACTGCTTGCAGGGTTTTCTTTGGTGGAGGTCTGTTGCTGGTATTGTGTTTTTGTGTGAGATGTTCCTGTTTCGTTATGCTTAGCAGTTTGCAGGGAGCTGTGTGGAGTTTTGGTTTGAGTTAGTGGTGCAGAATTTGCAGGGAGCCTTGTGGAGTTTTGGTTCGAGCTAGTGGTGCAGAGTTTGCAGGGAGTCGTGTGGAGTTTTGGTTCGAGCTAGTGGTGCAGAGTTTGCAGTGAGCCGTGTGGAGTTTTGGTTCGAGCTAGTGGTGCAGAGTTTGCAGGGAGCCGTGTGGAGTTTTGGTTCGAGCTAGTGGTGCAGAGTTTGCAGGGAGCTGTGTGGAGTTTTGGTTCGAGCTAGTGGTGCAGTTTGCAGGGAGCTGTGTGGAGTTTTGGTTCGAGCTAGTGGTGCAGAGTTTGCAGTGAGCCGTGTGGAGTTTTGGTTCAAGCTAGTGGTGCAGAGTTTGCAGGGAGCCATGTGGAGTTTTGGTTCGAGCTAGTGGTGCAGAGTTTGCAGGGAGCCGTGTGGAGTTTTGGTTCGAGCTAGTGGTGCAGAGTTTGCAGGGAGCTGTGTGCAGTTTTGGTTTGAGCTAGTGGTGCAGAGTTTGCAGGGAGCTGTGTGGAGTTTTGGTTCAAGCTAGTGGTGCAGAGTTTGCAGAGTGGATTCTTTCACCCTTTGGATTATCTTGACCATATGGCAATCCGGACAAGATTGTGCTCCGGTGCATCTGATTTGTAAGTTGGGGGCCCCAGTAAATGCGGAGGGAGGTCTTGGATTTGTGGCCGGTCTCATCATTATTTCACTGGCTTGCTGGCCCACATCACAGAAGAGCAGCATGGCTGTAGCTCTTAGGCTGTGTTTCAGGTATGTGGTTGACAATCCTGCTAGTTTGCTGGTACACTGTCACGCTGATGCCAGGTAGTTTACCCCCATATGATCCAGTGTATACCAGAAGGGGTCTGAGTCCAGCTGAGATTGTAGATTTTATGGGGGTGCAAGTACAGAGAAGGTACATTTGATGGAATTTTGTTTAGATATTTTTATAGACATTTCACTCAGTAGTGTGGGTGCCCCGGCACTTCAGATATGGCCTCTGTAGCAAGTCTTTGCTTCATTCAGTGTAACTGGCATAATTTTGGTTTTCTTATTGAAAGCCAGTGTGACATATTTTAAGCCATGCTGAAAACGTTAGTATCTTGAACAATTCTGGCTTCAGTGACCATTGGCCTTCACAGCTCCACCAGGCTAGCTGGATCTGCAGTTTGAGTCAGACACAGTGTAGGAGGCCGGGTGCCATATCTGGGTTCAGTGCTTCGCTTGCTCTTAATTTTGCCAGAGAAGCTGAGGTTATGGGTGAGTGGTGACAGGTTTCATCTTTTCCTTCACATCTCAAGTTTTTTATGTACCTAGCTAAGACATTATTAGATTAGCTAAATGCTGTGTCTGCCATCAAGTTAAAAGATCGGTGCTCTCAGTTCCCCATAGCTATAAATGCTTTAAGGTTCTCTGTTCATATTCTGGACAGAGCTATAAAACTTGTCATAAAAAGTTGATCAGTTTGAGTGCTTCTGCTGATTTGAAATCCATCACAATATTTATTCCTGTCTTACAAGTTGCAGAATACTCGGCGCGCCCATTTAGTCTGGTGCTGTGTAGTGGCTTCATTTATTTCAAGCTTGATTTTGTCAAGCTGACAGGGCACTAGATTTAAATAACGGCCATTTATTTTTTGAAGACTTACTGGAATGGAGCTGCCAGGAGCAGCATTGCTGTTCAACTCTCCATCACACGTCTCTTTTTTTTTTTCTGCTCCCACAGCTCGGTCTGCAATCATCCAGCCACCATCCTACTGCATCCCTGCATACCCCTGTCAGGCTCATGACTCCTCAGGCTAGCATGCAGTACCCATGGGGGGGGTCCCCTATCTCCCCACCAGGTCTGGATCTAATGCCTGAGTGCGGTTCCTCCAGGTCCATGAGTGCTGAGGCACGGCCATCAAGCCACCGTGACCAACTGCCATTTTTCCTTTGTCTTTCTCCCCTCTGGAGTACAGATGTGCAATGATATCTAGGCACTACATACTGATGTCCGCCATGCTCCCCTACCAAATGCATCGCACCTGTACTGCCTCCGACTCCCATCGGGGGCCGCTGCAGGACAGTGTGAGCCCTGAGCCCTCCCCAGGGAGAGGAGAGCAGTCAATCAGATGCTCAATCCTCTCCCTCCCCAACCAACCCCGAACAACTCGTGCTCATTCCTGAACCTGGCTTGCCAACATGGTGTAAGGTGTGGCGTCCAGTGCCTCAACCCTCAGCGCCAATGGGCCGGTCAGTCCACCACACATCTTGTCTACTGATTCCTCAGTATACAGGCTGAAGTTAGTCAGAGGGGATTTGTCATGGTATTTCTAAGTACAGCAGATTGACAGTGTATATTTTCATGTTTTAATCTGTGATGTGGTCAGCTGAGCCAAGACTACCTACAGTGGTATTGTGCTGGGATAACATCACTGTTTCTAGGGTTGGCCGACCAATCAGATTATTTGGCTCCCTTTCTACTATTGTTTAACTATATAAAAATGAACTTAAAAATGTATGTTATTTTAATTATTTTTAGTGTACCCTGAGGAAGCCTTTTAGGCAAAATGCTGGGGTATGGAATAAAAATAAAAATAGTTTCTTGGAAGACATATGTGTTGGGGTCTTTAGCAGGGACTCAGAGCGGCTCAACCTGGGAATGTGGACACTGTGTCACAGCCATCAGAGCAGGCTCCACTGAAAAACTCATCAAGCTATTTGGGATTATTTATTTTATTTTTATTTTATTCTTTTGGTAACCAAGTGAGGCCCACTAGGCACAAGTGCCTGTTTACAGGGCCGACCTGGAAGCAATGTTACCTGTGGACTGTGACAGGATTACCTGTGGAAATGTCATTTTTCTCTGCTTAAATTTACAGATTGTAAAGTTAAGAATGGCAACAGAAATAGCCAGCCCAGTGGCTCGGTGGTAGCACTACTATCCTCCACACCAGTGACCCAGGTTCAGGAGCAGGCTTGGGTCACTTGGGGAAGGGGTCAGTTGGGGGGAAGAAGAGTGAGTGTCCCCTTACTTGACTATGGGGATATAATTTACACCTATTCTGCAACTACTATCCTAAACAAACTGGACATCCTCTATCACCGTGCTCTGTGCTTCATTACAAACTCTCCATACCGAATCCTTCACTGCAACCCTTAAGCAGCTGTTGGCTGGACATCACTTACCACTAGATGTAAGCTCCATGCTGGAGTCTGGACCCTAAAACTCCTTCTGAACAAACTCCTGAGCTACCTAACATCTCTCATTCATATTTCCTACAGTGCACATTCACTTAGGAAGTCAGATTTTATCCTCCCTGACATGCCCAGGACTCACACCTCCTTTGGTAAATGCACCATCTCAAGTGCCCTCCCAACTATCTGGAATCGATTACAATCTTCCCTGAAACTAGCCAGCATTGTCTCTGTGAACATCTTCAAAAGGCTAGCTGCTTCTAAATTAAAAGACACCTGTGGCTGTTTTTAAACTCCTTCTCCATCATTATTTCTTACCCCATCTTCCCATCCTAATGCTACCAGTTCTAATCCATACAGAACTGGTCTAGCACTAGTACACGCCTTCTACTTCTATTTGCCTATGGCAGCTAAACAAAATTATCCCTGCAGCTGATCTCATGACTTCTCTCTGCCTTTATCTCTCTTCCTCTATATTTTGTTCCCCCATTCCAACTTTTCTCCCCTACCCTAACTTCCTCTTATCTGTTGTTTTACCCCTTCTTGTTCCTCTCTTTATCTACCTTTGCTTCTCTCCCACCTTCCTCCAAGTACTTTAGCCCATTAGCCCCCTCCCTGCTCCCATCTCCCCTTACCTCTCTATTCCTTTTTCTCATTTTAACTTCTCTCTCCTGTTTGTATTAAAATAAAAAAAAATAAAAAATTCCCGTTCCTAATGCTTCTCTTACCTGCACTGTTACTTTCTAATTTGAGCATTAGGTACCATTACTTTCTAATTTGAGTACTATGTATTTTATGGGCCTAGTCTGCACTTATTACTACTGTTATGTTATTCACTCCATGTCTTGTAATTGTCTGTATACGTGACTCACGACCTCCTTGTGAATGAACGTGCTCAACGGAGTTTTCTTGCAATAAACTTGAACTTGAACTTGAGTGTCTGATAGATTGCTCTCCTTTACTGGGCAGGGGAAGCTGGTTGCACCACTCATAGGCAGCCACCAAGTAGATGCTCAGTGGTAGTTCAAACACACTGGCATCCCTTGCAGACAGCCAACTCAAGGGGAGACAACAGAGATGAAAAATGGTGCTGGCAGGATGACCCCCTCCCTCTCCATCACTATATTTCCTCACAACACCAACAGGCCCCTGAAACTTGATTCTGGCCATAATTCTCTGGGGGTGCAACCTTGCCCCTGGCCCTGGCCCTGCCACAGTGACTGCTGGGTCTGTTCTGGGTCTGAAGTGTGCTTTAGTGCTGGGCCTATCCCAGATTTGATGTGTGCTTCGGTGTTGGGCCTGTCCTGGGTTTGAAGTGTGCTGCTGTGCTGGGCCTGTCCTGGGTTTGAAGTTTTCTGCATTGCTGGTCCAGTCCTAGGGTTGAAGTGTGCTGCAGTGCTGGACCTGTCCCAGGTTTGAAGTATGTTGCAGTGCTGGGCCTATCCCAGGTTTGAAGTGTGCTGCAGAGCTAGGCCTGTCCTGGGTTTGAAGTTTTCTGCATTGCTCATCCAGTCTTGATTTGAAGTGTGCTGCAGTGCTGGGCCTGTCCATGGATTGAAGTTTGCTTGAGTGCTGGGCCTGTCTCAGGTTTGAAGAGTTTTGCAGTGCTGGGCCTGTCCCAGGTTTGAAGAGTTTTGCAGTGCTGGGCCTGTCCTAGGTTTGAAGTGTGCTGCAGTGCTGGGCCTACCCCAGGTATGAAGTGTGCTGCTGTGCTGGGCCTGTCCTGGGTTTGAAGTTTTCTGCATTGCTGGTCCAGTCCTAGGGTTGAAGTGTGCTGCAGTGCTGGACCTGTCCCAGGTTTGAAGTATGTTGCAGTGCTGGGCCTATCCCAGGTTTGAAGTGTGCTGCAGAGCTAGGCCTGTCCTGGGTTTGAAGTTTTCTGCATTGCTCATCCAGTCTTGATTTGAAGTGTGCTGCAGTGCTGGGCCTGTCCATGGATTGAAGTTTGCTTGAGTGCTGGGCCTGTCTCAGGTTTGAAGAGTTTTGCAGTGCTGGGCCTGTCCCAGGTTTGAAGAGTTTTGCAGTGCTGGGCCTGTCCTAGGTTTGAAGTGTGCTGCAGTGCTGGGCCTACCCCAGGTATGAAGTGTGCTGCTGTGCTGGCCGTGTCTTGGGTTTTAAGTGTTCTGCATTGCTGGTCCTGTCCCAGGTTTGAAGTGTGCTGCTGTGCTGGGCCTATCCCAGGTTTGAAATGTGCCACAGTGCTGGGCATAGCCTGAGTTTGAAGAGTGCTGCAGTGCTGGGCCTATCCCAGGTTTCAAGTGTTCTGCTGTGCTGGGCCTGTCCTGGATTTGAAGTGTGCTTCAGTACTGGGTCTATCCTGGGATCTGAAGTGTGCTGCAGTGCTGGGCCTGTCCTGTTTTTGAAGTGTGTTGCAGTCCTAGGCCTGTCCCAGGTTTGAAGTGTGCTGCTGTGCTCGGCCTGTCCCAGATTTAAAGTGTGCTGCATTGCTGGTCCACTTCCATGTTTGAAGTGTGCTTCACTGCAGGGCCTGTCCTTGGTCTGACGTGCGCTGCAGTGCTGGGCCTATCCCAGGTTTGAAGTGTGCTACAGTGCTGGGCCTGTCCCAGGTTGGAAGTGTGCTGCTGTGCTGGGCCTGTCCTAGGTTTGAAGTGTGCTGCAGTGCTGAGTCTATCCCAGGTCTGAAGTGTGCTGCAGTGTTGGGTCTGTCCCAGGTTTGAAGTGTGCTGCAGTGCTGAGCCTATCCCAGGTTTGAAATGTGCTGCAGTGCTGAGCCTATCCCAGGTTTGAATTGTGCTGCAGTGCTGGGCCTATCCCAGGTTTCAAGAGTTCTGCTGTGCTGGGCCTGTCCTGGGTTTGAAGTGCACTTCATTACTGGATCTGTCCTGGGATCTGAAGTGTGCTACAGTGCTGGGCCTGTCCCGGATTTGAAGTGTGCTGCATTGCTGGTCCAGTCCCAGGTTTGAAGTGTGCTTCACTGCTAGGCCTGTCCTTGGTCAGAAGTGTGCTGCAGTGCTGAGCCTATCCCAGGTTTGAAGTGTGCTGCAGTGCTGGGCCTGTCCCAGGTTTGAAGTGTGCTGCAGTGCTGGGCCTGTCCCAGGTTTGAAGTGTGCTGCAGTGCTGGGCTTGTCCCAGGTTTGAAGTGTGCTGCATTGCTGGTCCAGTCCCAGGTTTGAAGTGTGCTTCACTGCTAGACCTGTCCTTGGTCTGAAGTGTTCTGCAGTGCTGAGCCTATCCCAGGTTTGAAGTGTGCTGCAGTGCTGGGCCTGTTCCAGGTTTGAAGTGTGCTGCAGCATTGGGCCAGTCCCAGGTTTGAAGTGTGCTGTAGTGTTGGGCCTGTCCCAGGTTTGAAGTGTGCTGCAGTGTTGGTCTTGTCTCAGGTTTGAAGTGTGCTGCAGTGTTGGGCCTGTCCCAGGTTTGAAGTGTGCTGTAGTGTTGGGCCTGTCCCAGGTTTGAAGTGTGCTGTAGTGTTGGGCCTGTCCCAGGTTTGAAGTGTGCTGCAGTGCTGAGCCTATCCCAGGTTTGAAATGTGCTGCAGTGCTGAGCCTATCCTTGATTTGAAATGTGCTGCAGTGCTGGGTCTATCCCAGGTTTGAAATGTGCTGCAGTTCTGGGTTTATCCCAGGTTTGAAATGTGCTGCAGTGCTGAGTCTATCCCAGGTTTGAAGTGTGCTGCAGTGCTGAGTCTATCCCAGGTTTGAAATGTGCTGCAGTGCTGAGTCTATCCCAGGTTTGAAGTGTGCTGCAGTGCTGAGCCTATCCCAGGTTTGAAGTATGCTGCAGTGCTGAGCCTATCCCAGGTTTGAAATGTGCTGCAGTGCTGAGTCTATCCCAGGTTTGAATTGTGCTGCAGTGCTGGGCCTATCCCAGGTTTCAAGTGTTCTGCTGTGCTGGACCTGTCCTGGGTTTGAAGTGCGCTTTAGTACTGGGTCTGTCCTGGGATCTGAAGTGTGCTGCAATGCTGGGCCTGTCCTGGGTTTGAAGTGTGCTGCAGTGCTAGGCCTGTCCCAGGTTTGAAGTGTGCTGCAGTGCTGGACGTGTCCCAGGTTTGAAGTGTGCCACACCTATCCCAGGTTTGAAGTGTGCTACAGTGCTGGGCCTGTCCCAGGTTGGAAGTGTGCTGCTGTGCTGAGCCTGTCTCAGGATTCCATGGCTCATATGTAGACCCCTGTTTCCAGATAGCAGTGTGGTGTACTGCTGCTGAGCCCTGTTCTGGTTTTTAATTCTGATCTGAATGTCGCTCCCTATGTACCCCTACTATAACATAACCATATCTCAGCTATGTAGCTCATTGTTCCCACTATCCCTTCCTGTGTAGCAACAAAAGTATTACAAATCATCACCTAGTCTTTGCTGCCCCCTCTCCAGCCCACACTCCTTTTGTGTTGTTTTACCAATTATGCCATCATGACACTGTGCATACTTCTGCCATAACATTACAATGATCATGACATGTACAGACTCCTACTCCTCTCTTGTGCACTGACAGAAGTGGTATGAAGAAGAAGTCCTCACTGAGAAGCTAAACAATTGTGGTGGGGCGGTGTGGGGGTGGGGGTTGGGTTTGAGAGGTAAAATTGGCTACCGTGAAAGTGACATCATATTGCATTTTAAAACTTGTAATGACCTATGGTTTATCAAATAAATTATTGAACTGAAGTTAAAGTAGGTTGTGATGCACGAGGGGTGTATGCTATCATACTATGGGTAGTACAGTTTTTGGGGAATTCATTTTAAGGAAACCCAAAACATTATTTTTCATAGAAGTGATGGGGAGCTGTTGGGTACAGAGATGTAACAGAGGCAAGGGATAAACCGGTTTTGAATACTATCTTCCAGAAAGTGCCATTATTATGTGTTTATCCTTATTTGCTCTACATTCTCTCTGAATAGTAAAAAACAGAATAACTGACATCTGATCAGAATTCTACTATTCATTCTTTATGTATGTAGACTACTGATCTCCCACATTAGCTTATACAGTGAATAACACTGTAACTTTTGCTGGGGAGACTTTCAGCAACCAATGAAGAGTCTAGAAGGTCATAGCGTGTTGTATGTTCTGTGCTATATAGTTTATTACTAATTATAATGGCAAGTATTTTCTGTTTGCATGAGAGAAAGGGAGGGGGAGAAAGAGAGAGAATGGGGAGAATCAGATGGAGAGGGGGATCAAGAGCAGAAGAAAGACAGAACAAGGGAGCAAGAGAGGGAGGTACAGATGGACATTGAGATACGGAAAGAGGAAAGCATCATGATAGAGAGTGAGGGACAGATATGAACATACAAAATTGCCAGCAGATACAGGCCATTCGGTCTATCTAGTTTGCTCAAGTGTACAGCACTTCAGTCCATTAGACTGCAGCTGTTCCCCCCTCCCTCATATGCCCTCCCCATCTCCCACCCCCTGTCGATTTGTACTCTCCTCTTGAATCTGTCCAACCCCCTCTTGAAGCCCCCAACACTCTGCAGTGATACGACTTCCTCTGGCAGAGTGTTCCACCCTGCCATCACCCTTTCTGTGAAATAGTACCTCCTCAGTTCCCGCTTGAACCTGCCCCTTCCACTTCATAGAGTGCCCCGATTCCCTTCCACCCTTCAGATTGAACACACACCTGGTGTCTAGTTTGTTCAAACCCTTCAAGTACTTGAAGGTCTCAATCATATCCTCTCTCTCCCTTCTTTCCTCCATACATATCGAGCTCTCTCAGTCTCTCCTCATATGGTCTGTCCCCCAACCCCAGGATAATTTTTGTTGCCCTTCGCTGCACCCCTCCAGTAGTTTGATGTCCCTTTTCAAGTAGGGGCACCAGAACTGCATGCAATACTCTAGGTGCAGTCTCACCAGGGACCTGTACAGGGGCAAGATGACCACAGAGGATGACAACAGAGGAGAGAGGGGAGATACTTGAAGAAGGAAGGAGTGGCAGGAAAGGATGGGTAGAAAGAGAGTGAAGGAGACAGGAAGAAGAAAGAAGTGAGACACTGAGGGATGGCGCAAGAGAGGGAAGAACAAAGATAAATATGGAGGAGAAATAGTTCATTATGAACCCCTGTCAATCTCAATACAAGCTGAGCTCACAAGGTGGTCTGGTTTTCTCCTCCCATTCTTCTACAGGGTCGAAGTGATTCGCATGAATATCCTTCCATGCCTCTTATATCTACTACAGAACATTCCCTTCTTCCCATCCTCTTAGTACTTCAAAGCCTGGAACAAGCCAATGTCTCACTTTATCTGGGGATTCAGCACCCAAGGATATGTATATCCATTTTAAAACTGTCCTTTTCTCAGTGAGGAATAAATCTCCTTGATTTCAAATGATATGTGAGGGCTGCCCTCTTCCACATCATCATCATCCTCTGGCTGGCTGACGCTTACGACCCTCCTTGGAAGACTCTTGAATTTTATCTGAATTATATGTTTGATATTAAAAAGATGATTTTTTTTCCTCGGATGGGAGGTCCCCATTACCTAGGAACTTTATGAATATTATGGCTAGCACATTCAAGCTTTAGAGAGGGATGATGTGGAAGAGTGACCTCAGACCTATTTTTGATTATTACCCAACAGGTGGTCAAGGTGGAAGTTTAATGATTTATTGCTCTTAGAGCCAGATTTAGTTAAGCATATTCAAGAACATATTCAAAGATACTACAAACATAATTTAGACCCCTCGGAAAGACCGGATATGCTATGGCTGGCTTTCAAAGCCTATGTGAGGGGTATCTTAATCAGCATGGCCACCCATAGAAAGAAAATGGCTACCTCAAAGCTGTCCCAGTTACTAATTAGAATGAGGGTGCTGGAGAAGAATCTTTCCCCACAATCTCCGGATTCAGTTAGTCAGGAATTAATCAAAGTAAGAGTTGCGTACAACTAAATTTTGAGAGAGAAAGTAGAATATGCCATGTTAAAAACCCGGGCGTCTTACACTGACCAAGGGGAAAAGACGGGGTGCCTTTTAGCACTTAGGATTAAACAAATGGAGTCTTCTCGATATATATCCTCGATAACCTCCAAGTTAGATGGTACCTCCAAAACCCATCCTGAGGATATTTTAAAGGAATTTACCTGTTATTACAAGGACTTATATGGTCCCATGCTATCTCCCCTTCTGGAACAGACCATACATAATTACCTGACAGACGCTAATTTACCCCAATTGTCCGAGGATCAGTGGAATTGTTTAGTAGCCCCCATCTCAGTTGAGGAAATTTCCTAGGTGTTGGGGAAGTTACCAGTGAATAAAGCCCCGGCGGTGGACATTTTTTTCCGCTGATTTTTATAAGAAGTTTAAAACCCACTTAATCTCCATGCTTCTTCCCTTATTTCAACATATTTTATCAGGGCAAGTGGTACATTCCTCTCTATTCGAAGCTTTTATAGTCTTAATACCAAAACTGGACAAGGCTCCCGACATGGTTACTAACTACAGGCCCATCTCTCTTGTGAATATAGACATAAAATTGTTATCCAAGATGATGGCCTATCGCCTCAATACGGTACTTAATACCCTGCTAGGCCCTGAACAGGTGGGTTTTACGCAGGGAAGGTTATCTTCAGATCATATGCATACCCTGTCGCACGTCTTCTCGGCGTGTAGGGATGCACCTTATCCAGCAGTATTAGTCTCGCTGGACGCCGAGAAGGCGTTCGACAGGGTAAATTGGCGTTACTTGTTCTTAATTCTCAAAGCCTTCGGCTTCCCAGCAAAATTCACTGAATGGATCAGGGCCTTATATCGTTCCCCATCTGCTCGAGTCGCGTATAATGGGGCGATCTCAGAGGCATTCACGTTGCAGTCAGGAACCATGCAAGGGTGCCCTTTGTCACAGTTATTGTTCAACATCTATCTAGAACCATTAATCCGTAAACTAATAGCTTGTCAGGAGGTTCAGGGGATCCCGATTCACCCATGTGAGGTGAAGGTCTTAGCATACGCGGATGACCTGCTCCTTCAACTTGCGAACCCCAAGGTATCCATACCCCATATGTTAGACGTTATTGAGGAGTTCAGCAGAATCTTGAACTACAAATTAAATGTTAGTAAAACCATAGTTTTTTCTGTAAATCATAAGGTGCTTAAGGCAGATATTCTGGTGTTAGGGCTTAGTTGGAAATACGAGTCACTGAGATATGCAGTGTCAGTGGCTCAGTAGGTAGTACACTCACCTCTGAGGCCGGGAGATCAGAGGGCTGTGGGTTCAGTTCCCACATCTGGCACTTGGGTTAATATCCCAGTACTGACACTGTAGGGCAGCATGAGAGGGGTGCTGCACTTCTGAGGTGCCGTCTTTCGGATGAGACGTTAAACCGAGGTCCCATCTGCCTGGATTGGTGGTAGTTCTGGTGGATGTTAAAGATCCCATGGCACTTCTCGAAAAGAGTAGGGGAATTTCCCGGTGTCCTGGCCAAATTTCCCTCATTCACTAAAAATACCACCAACAGCTTAATCTGGTTCAAGATCAGTTGGCATTCATCTGTATCCCCCTCCCCCGGGTCGTGCCTGAAAATAGGCAGGAATTGTCTAGTGCACTTACCTGGTCAACAAAAACTAAATAAAAATAAATTAAATAAATAAATAAATATCTGGGTATTGAGTTAACCAGGTGTGCTGGACAAGTTATCAAGTTAAATCTTGACCCCCTAATCCACACAATTTCCCAAGATCTCAATAGACGGTCATCCCTTCCCTTGTCATTGTGGAGTAGAACACATTTAATCAAAACAAATGTTTTTCCCTGGATTTTTTATCCCCTTTCTATACTTAACATCTGGCTTCCTATGTCATGATTTAATAAAATTCAATCTCTAATCATGAAATTTATCTGGCAGAATAAACCCCTGAGGATAACTTATTACAAATTGACTGTTCCCAAGTCAAAAGGAGGACTGCATCTCCCCCATCTCCCATTATATTTCTGGGCTAGTCATATTAATAAGTATCTAAGGTAGCTTACTGAGAATAACCTACACTTCGCCCCGGCTTGGTTTAAAATTGAGCCTACTTTAATCCGCTCATGTGGCCTGAATCCAGAGGGCTTATTATTTGCTAAGCAGAGACTTCTACCTTTAAAAGTTAGGAATCCTACTATTACAATCTCATTAAGGATTCACACACAGATTTGCCGGTACCTTAGATATGAGCCAGGTAGAGATCCTAATCAACCTATACTGGGTAATCCTCAATTTCAAATAGATGGTAAACATTCCTTCAAAGTGGCTACCTGGTTTACAAGGCATGCAAATTACTAACTTTATTATGGACAGTGGTGATTGGCTCCCAATCAAGGATTTAATAATCCATCTGGGGATCCCTAATAAATACAGTTTCTGAATTGTGCAATTACGACATTCTTTAATGAAAGTCTTCAGTAGAATTCCCCAACTGGCGAATAGTATCCCTTTTTGTCAAGAACTCTCAAAGTTTTGTGGTTGTCCTGGCGCAGTCTCTGCAATTTAGAGTGCAATTCGTAACTGGAAATTCCCCGACTGTTCTGGGCCCACTGATATGTGGGTATCCCTGTTTCCAGATTATAATATAGAGGCCAAAACTGTGGTACAACTGCCATAAATTTGTGACTCAAGACAGGCTTAGATTAATGCAACTCTATATCCTGCATAATGCATATTATTCACCTTCCCAGTTATTTAAATTGGGCATAAAGCCCACCCCAACATGTTCCAGGTGTTTGCTAGAGGAAGGAACATTACTTCATGTATTTTGGTCTTGCCCCAAAGTGTCTCCCCTCTGGATCACCATTAAACAGTCAACAGATCCCCTTCTGGGGCTTAACGACTTGTTTAGACCTGCAGTGTGCATTATGGGTGATCCTTCTGAGGTTAAAGTGCGAGTTCACAAATATCACATAACTCTCATAGTCATGTCAGTTAAAAAACTTATATTAAGACATTGGATTGACCAATAGGAGATCACCTATAATGAATGGCTGTCTGAACACTTGGCGAATCTTTGCATAGAAAGAGCTATCGTCAGCCTTAATAATAGGATGGAGCAATTCAAGAAAATCTAGGATCCGTTATACACCTTATACTCCTTACAACAAAAGGTTAACCTGGCTATAAGGCATTTATGTGCCTAGTTTGCTAACCTGGTACTCAAAATAGTCTTAAAGAGGTGGTGTGATGGATTTTCCATGCTCAATGTGGGTAGAGTGGGATGGAGGGAGCTGAGGTTCTGGGGGCAGACTCATGTGAATCGGTTGTCTCATGTACCATGTTCATGTCCATGTATATCTGCCATTTGTATGTAGAGGTGGAAAAGATTAAAAATTGTTTTTCAATAAACTTTAAATTGAAAAAAAGACCTATTTTTGAATATTGCAAACTAATATCTGAAGATGAATCTTTCCTCCTTGTACAAATAGATTTCACTTTCTCCAGTTGGAGGAGCCTAGGCTTAACACATTTTTTCCAACTGTTGTCCCCGGAGGGGATCTTCCCCCTTAACAAATTAATGGACAAATATCATTTATGAAGAACAGATCTTTTTCGGTACTTCCAGGTAAGAAATCACATCTCAAGAAATCAGATAATACAGGCAAAGTTGCCTTTCCCTGTACCCACACTATTAAAAATATTTATAGACTCTATACAAGGTGAACCGTGTAGCCATCTCATAGGTTGTCTGTATAAGGGCCTGAGGGAGGAGGCAGTGGAATCCACTGAATCAATACTAGAAGAATGGAACTGGGATTTGGGCCTGGAAGTCATGAGAGAGGAGTGGCTGAAGTCAGCACTACAGGCAGGGAAAATTACTTCCTCCTGTCATTGGAGGGGGTTTTCATCGAAGTGCAGATCCAGATTTTTCCACTCCCCAGCAATATTAATCAAGTATCTTCCAGATAGATATGGACACTGCTGGAGAGAGTGTGGCTGTACAAGGGCATCCTTGGGCCATGTTTTCTGGCAGTACCCATGTCTCATGCATTTTTGGTTCACCTTACAGATGGAATTATCTCTCTGCCCAGGTGAACTTATTGAAATGACAGCTGAACCGGTTCTATTGGCTATTTATCCAGATCACTCTCCTCCATGGGACCACACCCTACTACCTATATGCCTTTTAGTGGCTAAAAATCTATTACCAGAAGGTGGATGTCTACTAATATTTCAACCATTAATGACTGGAGAACAATAATGAAAGATATTTATCAAATGGAGAGCCTTAATGCCAAATTACAGAATAAGGTACAAACACAGGTTACGAAATAGCAAAAATGGATTCTTTACTAATCAGAGATAGATCCGAGTTTTGTTCCTGATCTGCCCAATGGCTGGTGGGGTGGGTGGGAGGATCTGGCAATAATGAAATAAGGTAAAACAATGAGGGACAGACAAATTTATTTTTACTGAGGTTAGTAGTTGATAGAACTGGGAAATGTCAGATTAAATCTAAACTGATTTTGATGTTTGATGATATTATAACCTAGGAACTCTTTTTCTCTGTATTCCACTAATACAAAATGTATTAATGCAAATACTGATGTTCATACCTATGTAAAACTGAAGATGACTCAAATGTGTAAAAATCAGTAATAAAAATAAAATTAAAAAATATAAAAATGGAGGGATGGCAAGAGTGAGGGAGGGAGGGACAAAAAGGGCAGAGAGAAAGAAGAAAGGGAGAGGGGGCCAAAAGGAATGACAGAGAAAGGGAGAAAGCAAGGAGGAGATGAAAGATGCAGTTATGGTGAGATATTTATACTAAGATTCATACTAAGATCTGATAAAAGCTAGAGATCTGTGAGGCCCATAATTGCTCCTATTTACTAATAGTAACAAAGGGAGGTGCCTGAGAGGATAAAATTGTCCAACCGGGACTTAAATATTGATTTAGAATGGCTAGTAATCACCTCCAGAGGTAATATATTCCAGGGCTTAATAATGCATAACGATAGAAAAAATTTATTTAGGCATTAGATTGAATCTCCTGTGTTGTAGCTGAAGCAGATGACCTCTGAAATTATAAATGTCATCCTTAAACATAAACCCTAAACCAGTTAATAAATATGGATTGTTGATGATATCATACATTAGAAAGCGATCCCTCTTAATTGTTGAGTAGAAAGGGGCATTAAGTTCAGAGAACTAAGTCTGGTTTGGTATGGGATATTTCTCAAACCTCTCACTATTTTAGTGTATCCTCTTTGTACCTTTTCCAGTTGTATAATATCCTGTTTCTTAAAAGGGCACCACAACTGAGAAGAATAATCTAAATGAGACCTTTGAGGGCTTGTCTGCAATCAGGTGGTTTTATTTTTCTTACTCATTTTATAAAAGTGATCATCGTACTTGAAGCTATTATAAATCCCCCATATACCATGTTATTGCTGTCAATAAGAATTATTGACATTAAAGTTTACATTGACAAACATGAGAGTCAGTTTTACCTTTTCTATGGAAAGTGTCAAATCCTCATGTTGAAAGTAGTAATGGTCAAAGTTTAGTGACCAGTGGCCAAGGTTTTAGTGACCAGTGACAAAACTTTTAAATGAGGCCAACATATAAGTTAATATGACTAGCTAGTCAATGGCTGCAAGTGGCTAAGTAAATGAATGATACTACCATGTCAGTTAATATGCATGTATGTGTAAGACTTTAAAAAGTTAATGGCTGAAACGAAGAAAATGAAATAATTGTAAGTACAAAGCAAGGTCTAACTTGGAATTGCCCTATTCAGCAGAAAAACACTGTGCATCGAAACATGTTCTTTTTTTAAAGGTTACAGCTAAGATAAGGATGCAGCTGCTAGTAACCATGGCTGGCCTTAATGACTGAGTTCCCCAATTTGGCCACTATCTGGTTTTTATCTGTAAGCAGAGTATTTCTAAAACAGTCACATCCCTTGCATGTTTTCTGTATCCTGAAGCAAGTATTTTGATAAATAAAAACCCGATTACTTGTTTTTCCATTTAAGAATGACCGTATGTCTCTGGCAAAGTGTCAAAAAGTATCTTGTGACCGAGGTATCTTATGGCCAATGTATTTTTGAACCCAAGTCTTATGACTTGTTGAATGACATATTGTCTGTGTTTAAATCTGCTGAGGTAGTTTTTGGGAAATTCCAGCCTTGCATTTTTTTTTCTAAGCTTGCTACGCATAAATATGGGACCTATGGTTATGTCCAGCATCTCTTCGAGAAGACGCAGTCTCGGACAATCTGTAGTCTGAGACTATCCATAGATTGCTCGGGGGATCCAGAGATATATGGTTTCATGTGTCTCTGAAATTCTGTAGCCCTGGTGGTAATATGCCATCAGCTGTTTAGATTTGATCATGTTAGAGGTAAAATTGTTAGGGCTTATTTGGTATTAATAAATTGCAACTGATTTAAAATAACAGTTGATGTCAGGTGGCTTTACTGAATTACCAGGGACCACTAGCCAAGAACCTTGTGTTTTACACTCAGAATAGAATTTAATATTTAGTTCATTAAAAGAAAATCCTGAATTGACTAAATGGGGACTGAGCATGGTTTACTGCATGGAGACAAGAAAGGATGTCTCAATAAACATATGAAACAACAAAAAGGCCACTGTGACAATGGAAAACAGAGAAAACTTGCTTTATAACTTGACCGCAATAATTTTATTGTTTGGTAACTGGTTAAGGCACATTAGGCACAAGTGCCTGTTTTCAGGGGTGACCTAGGAGCACTGAGCGGTGTGACTTGCTCAGAGTCACACAGTATGCAAGTGGAAGTTGTGAGAATCAGACCAAGGTCTGGTCTGCTGGATGTACCAAGCTTGTTCACAGCTCATTACTCTAACCTCTAGGCTATACTGCCAGCCCAGTTTGCGTCAGGAAATCAGTCTTCAGCTTAGTTCAGGAAATCTCATATTGCATAGTCAGGGTTAGGAGTTTAAAATGTGTTTGGGAATGAAATCACAGCAAAACAGACAATAGCAGCACAGAATATTCTCACATTGCCGAGGATGGTGGGTGTGACCCTACCTTTCTATGTCATTTAAGCAATATTAGTAACAGCAGTAACCAAAAGGTGCAGGAAGCATGAGTCACTATATTATAATTATTATAATGAAACTTGAAAGGCCAGAGTTTGGCACTCATAAATTGAGCAGTCTGTATCCATAGTGAAGAATACCACTTGGATACAACTGTGACATACAAACATCATTTATGTCTTTTAGTTTGCAAGCAAAAGGTTACATAACACTTGACCATAGGAAGATAGCATAACAATACATCAGACAATATACTCTGTTAAAAAGAATTATCAGAGGGGACACCTCCTCATTCATTACAACAAACTCAGTCTAGTGGAAATCCCAAATGTTAGATATTGATTGTAATAAAAAATTAGCAGTTTAAACAAGTTGCCCTCTGCTGCTCAATAGCGCCCTTCATTCCTGTCTAGTTACCAGCAAAAAATGACAGCTGGTGCCTACAGCAGAACACAGTCACAAAACACTTTTTTTTTATTTAAATTATCTGAGATCCCAACATGAGATACCTGATTTGATAAATGTACTGCTTAAAGAAGCAAAGAAAGCAGTCACCAAGCTATAGTTAACACCCTAGATGCCAATTCCAAATCTGTGGCAAGGCATTATCACACAGATCTATAAAATGGCAAAATTACTTGTTTCCTAAATTACCACACAGAGCGTTTAACTCATGATGAAATGGGTGACTTCCTGCATATGATGGACAGAGACCCAAATTGCACACTGTAAAATTGGATATCTGCTTCCTGTCTGAGGAGACAATGGGAGAGAGAGAGAGAGAGAGAGATCAGGTGGGATTGGTGAGTTCAACCATAGTAGTTCATCCTGCACAGCAGTGGGTGCACTCTTTGGGGTCAGTGAAAAGGAGATAAGATATGATGTGGAGGCCCCACTCTTGCCATGCAGTGATCCCCCACCAAGTCTGACTTGAGGCCAAGGTAAATAAGATGATATACTTAACACTGGTCTTAGAAAATCATGCAAGGGTAGGGTGACTGGGGTATCATGGAGTGGGGGGCCTACGGAATGTGTTGTTTTAAATCTGATATGACTGGAGACTTCTGCAAAGTTGATTAAAGATCTCTCTGCCTTTGTACAACCACCAAAGCTAATGTCATTATTGTTTTGTACTGTACTGTGTGCAGATCCTCAATAAAAATTGCATTAGCATTCAGAGTAGTTCTTTACTATTAAAAGTGAATACAGTTACTGGTGAAAAAAAATCACATTTGGCTTGGCGTCAGCAGATTGCAGTTATACAACATTCAAAAATCAACACTGAGTTACATACTAATCTGTCCTCACCAACAAGAATTTGCATCACATACTGATTCTTGCCCTTTCAAGGATAAATGGAAGAAAAAAATTAATTGGCTGCATCACAAAGTTTGTTCTCATTCAAAAGGAAGAGACTCAAAAAAGGACACTAACGCCCATCGAGTCTGCCCTGATACCCCCCACTCCCCTCCCATCCAGATACACTTCTCGCCACCCTCTGGCCAATCCTTTATATCTGTGTCATGTCCTCTTGAATCCCTCTAAGGTTTCCGCTCCCATACCTTCTCCAAGAGACTGTTCCAGGGGTCCGCCACCCTTTCGGTGAAATAATGCACCCGTGTACTGCCCCTGATTCTTCCCCCCCTCCAACCTCAGACTATGACCTCTTGTTCTATTAATTCTTTTCCTTTTGAATAATGCTCCCTTCTCTCACCTTATTTATCCCTTTCACGTACTTGAACATTTCTATCATGTTGCCCCTCTCCCTCCTAGTCTCCAGCGAGTACAGGTCCAGCTCCTTCAGCCTCAGTCTCTCTTCATAGAGCATCTGATGCATGCCCTGTGCTATCTTTGCTGCCCTTCTCTGGGCCCTTTCTATCCCATCAATATCCTTCTTCAAGTGGGCAATCCAAAACTGTACCCCATACTCCAGGTGAGGTTTCACCACAGACTTATAGAGGGCATCAGTACCTCATTCTTTCTGCTTGTTATACACCTCCCAGTGCATGTCAGCATTCCATTTGCCCAGCCCAACACTTTGCTGCATTGATTCCCTACCTTGAGGTTATCTGAAATTATAACCCCCCAGATCCCTCTCCTGCCTGGTCACCTTTATTTCCTCCTCTCCCAGAAGGTAGCTGACTTGCAGGTTATTATGTCCCATGTGCATCACAGTGCATTTTGTTGCATTAAACTTCAGCTGCCATGCTTCTGACCACCCCTCCAGTCTCATTAGGTCCCTCATCATTGCCTCCACCCCAGCCGTGGTGTCTACCCTATTGTAGATCTTGATATCATCTGCAAACAGGCACACCTTGTCTTCCAGTCCTCCCTATATCACTGATATATATATATATATATAAAAATAAATTATGGGCCCTAGCACTGACCCTTGGGGCACCCCACTTGTCACCCTTTCCTCCCTGGAATGCACACTATTCACCACCACCCTCTGGTTCTTGTTCCACAGCCAGTTTTCTACCCACTGTGTTATTTCTGTCCCACCCCCAAGCTTACCAACTTATTAACCGGCCTTCTGTGAGGGACAGAGTCAAAGGCCTTCCTGAAGTCCAGGCATGCCATGTCCATGCCCCCCCCCCCAAAATCCACCACCCTTGTCACCCAATTAAAAAACTCGATTAGGTTTGTCTGGCATGACCTCCCTGCCATGAAGCCATGTTGCTTGTCATCCTGCAGTCTGTTATCAGAAAGGTATCTGACTATCCTTTCCTTCAAGAGTGCTTCCATCACTGGCCCGGTGGTGCTGAAAGTGGGAAAAACAAGAGAAACCTTTGTGCATCAAAACAAGAAAATGTGTTGGAAAGTAAGTCTGAAATGTATGTGGTCAACAGTGTAGGACAGCATGTAAGGTTGATTCTATAAGGTTTTCTTCTTCGTGAAAAAAAATAGTTTTATGCCAGCCTGGTGGTACTGAAGATTAAGGCGCTGGACACCACATCTTGCGCCACGCCGGCGACCTAAGTTCGGGAACAAGCGCAGGCCACCAGGGATTGGCAGGGAGGAGAATGATTGAGTGTCTGCAGGACAGTGCTCCTTCTCTGGGGAGGACTCAGCAGTCAGTGCTGTCTGGCCCCTAGCAGTGGCTGGGGACTGGCACACCGATGCCATAAGACAGGGATGCTTGTGTGAGGTGTGCCGCAGGGGAGGCGTGTGTGGGCCCTTCGCGGGCAGCATTACGCGCCACCTGACAAAGAAAAAAAACAGCGCCCATAGAGGATGAAGGGGGAGCTCTCTAGGCTATCCTTTTCCCACAACCCTCTTCCTCTTCCTAGTCTCATCTCCTCCTCCCTATCAGTTTAACCCCTGGATAGAAAGCGTTACATGACACTGACCTGATGGAAAGCTTGAACTTTAGGCACAGAACATCTGCTCAGAACATCAGAAGCCATAAATACCAACAAATGTGGAAATCGATCAAAACTGAGCAAAGGAAAGCATTCCTTAGTCAAAGAGAGGACGCCACATGGAATAGCTTGCTAGAGATGGTAGTTGAAGGTCCTACATCAGCTGTTCTTAAATCAAGATTACATACATTTTTTACACAATGAGGATTCAGGAGTGCAACCACTGATAGAGGCAGATGGACTTGTACAGCTCACTTTGGCCTGTTTCCGGCAACAATTCCTACATTCCTATACAAAATGTAACCTATATCCGTTTAAATCTTATTTTGCCCTAACACTTATCATGAGCTGAGGTCAAAGTTCTGTTTGTAACATCACGATTCATTCCATAGCAGCAGAGTGTGATGTCACAAGTAGAGGACCATGAGCTCAGCTCCTGATCAGGACAAACTGAACTATTAGGGACAAGGTTTACAGTTTCCTGCTCATAAAATGGATAGGCTATATCAACCAATCAGAATGCTAGCTACCCATGCATGAACTCCATTTCATGCATGGGTAATAATTAGAACTGAAAAGCAGAAACGCACTACAGAATCAGTGTGCCATTAGAACGTTGGTGTGTTGAATGCTGCCGTTGTTTTTGCTCTCAGTAACACTGCTTCCAAGAGACACTTCAGCTGAATGTAACAAAGTCTTGTGCTATCGTCCAAAAGTGTCAAAATGAGCCCTGCTGTAGTAGTTTGGTTGGGATTATGGGACACAGTTAACATTCGTGTGTCCTCACTGCTGAATCAGAGTGCTGCTTCTGCTCTCTCTAGTGGCAACCGTGCTCACACCTTACCGCAGCTGGTTAAAAGAAATGCTCTGTGAACTGCGCTCACAGTCTTTCCGCAGCTGTTTAAAAGAAACGCCTGTCAACCACACTCATACCTTACCACACTAGAAAACAGTTTCAGGCAATATTGTTTTATTTAAATAGTGGCTCAGTGTAGCATCGCTTGTGCTGCGATCCTCGCCCACCCCATTGAAAAAAGTTGCTCGCTTGTGCTGCAATCCCCGCCTCGCCCCCCCAGATCTAACTTTAGTTCTCCCCACACAATACTTCTACTGCTATTGGTTGCAGCTTAAATTAATCTGAAAAAAGTCTTGCCCACTTCCTTATTTTACTATCTTACTATAACTATGGATCTCAATGGAGGACAAATCTCCTCCAGCAATTACTGAACACAAAGGCGGAAGGACTATTTTACTATAAATACACCAAGTTATTTCAGTGTATTCATATCTAAATATGTTTTTAACATAAACATTCTTTTTTTAAATAAAGTAGCCCATTTTATAAGCTCAATAAGACACTCCAGGTGTGTGCATGGAACATATTTTATCACACGCCAGGGGCTAAAGGCACTTGGCCAAGGCCTCGTGCCTTATTACGCCCCTGGCCATGTGGTAAATTATGTTCCATGCACACCCTGTTGTGTCTTATTGCATACAAATATCATATTTCATAAAAGAAAAAGACAACTTTAAATTCAGTTGCATTTATAAATGTTGAATAACTGGGACACTCTGCATGCATGGATACAGGCAGGTGTTAGGTTGGCTCCATGGGCTGCAAGGCTTTTTCTGCCATCAACATCTAAGTTACTGAAACCAGATATGATTTTTGGACTGGTGACTTGATCCCCTCATTCAGGGCATGTATCTGACAACTTCAGCTTTATCTGTTACACTTCACTTATAGCTGGGGTCTAAGTCTGGCATTGAAGTCCCCTACTTGTGACATCACAGTCTGTTGTTGTGGAAAGGGCTGTGATGTCACTACAAGGATATGACTTCAGCACCAGAATAAGCCTCAGCTCTTTCTTTTTATTTATTTATTTTGGTTAGTACTGTCTCCTCCTATGCCGGCTGTGCTCTGTAGGGCACCCCTAGCCCCATCTCCCAGCACTGACCCAAACTCCCAGGGCTTGCCCTGGGTTCCCCAACCCCCACCAGAGTCCATATCCAGTGGGCCAGCACCATGGCAGGCCAGGAGCGGAGCCTGTGAGGTGCTCTCTACCATTGTGCTGTGGCATCGCTTTTTCCTGGTGTTCTTCTAGAGAGTAGGGCTTGTAAAGACACTGGTGAAGGGAAGTGCACAGACGTCTGCACATGTTTCCTCCAAGTGTCTGCCCCAACTCC
Source organism: Neoceratodus forsteri (assembly GCA_016271365.2). Taxonomy (NCBI): domain Eukaryota; kingdom Metazoa; phylum Chordata; order Ceratodontiformes; family Ceratodontidae; genus Neoceratodus; species Neoceratodus forsteri. The sequence goes on from JADMNL010000030.1 coordinate 1,725,285, forward strand.
TCCCCTACTGCAGTGCAGTGCCCTGTCCTCAAGCTTCCAACAGGGGGCAGGCAAGTGCTGACTACTGAAGACCCCTCCCAGAGAAGGAAAGCAGTCCATCAGACATTCAATCCTTCTCCTCCCCTGCCGACCCCCAGCGGCCTGTGCTCGTTCCCGAACATGGGTCGCCAGCACAGCATGAGGTAAGGCATCCAGTGCCTCAGCCCTCAGTGCCACCTGGCCAGCTGGTTCTTTTTATTTGTTAACAATTGACATTGTGGCTATTATCAGAGTCAGTGGAGATGGTGGTGGTGGGGGCGAGAAGATGAAGAGAGACAGAAAGAGAGCCCTAGCTTGAGCTACATTACAGAACAATAGTGGTACAGCTCCTTCTTGCATATATATATATATATATATATATATATATATATATTACTTACTAGAAGCAGGTAACAGCATAATTTTATAAATATTTAAAAACTATTTTTTTTTTTTTTATTGTTTATGCTCCTGCCCCACCCCCTCACAATCTGGGGATCCCCAGCCCCATTACTCTGGCATCCACCAACCAGCACAGTAATAGCCCCAGGGCTTACCCCCACCACTGAGGGTTGGAGAGGGGGCCCACCCCCTCTGAGACTGGAACAAGTGTTCCTGTGCTGTGACTGGCCGGACGCAGGCCTGCGAGTTCCCCTTTCATCCTGTGTGGGATGCTGCTGTTTTCTCTATTTTCTTCTTTGTTGGAGCAGAGTATGCAGTGACATCTGTGATGTTGCTGTGCACGGCCCCATGCATGCTCCTGTCGAGCATCTGCAGCGCTTCCGACCCCCCATCTTGCAGTATCGATGCACCAGTCCACAGCCACCACTAGAGGCCAGGCTAGCACTGACTGCTGAAACCTGCCCCCTCCCCCCCCCGGAGAAGGAAGCTGTCCTCCGGATGCTAAATCTTTCCCTCCCTGGCGACCCTGGTGTGCGCTTTAATCCCAAATGCGGGTCGCCAGTGTGGTGCGAGGTGTGGCGTCCAGCGCCTCAACCCTCAGTGCCAGCCGGCCAGCAAAAAAATATTTTTTTTTTAACAAAGAAGAAAGGCTTATAGAATCAACCTTGCATACTGTACTACACTGTCAAACAAAAACATTTCAGACTTACTTTCCAACACATTTTCTTGTTTTGGTGCACAAAGGTTTCACTTGTATTTCCCACTTCCATGACTGCAAATGCACACGAAAGCAGGGGGTTTTATCTCCCAAAAGTGGGTTCTGACTTACAGAAGTAACTTGCGTCAGTTTCACAAAAATCCAGTTATGAATAATTCATGAAAAACTAACATGCATGTGCATGTGCAAAAGTGGCATTTTATTTTCTTAATAATGTAAAATTGACACTTTTTTTAGTAAAGTCACCTATAACAAAACTATTCTTGGGCTAAATTTTAATGAACATGAAAGCTTCAGGTTTTAACTTACAGCCTTTTTTTGTGCTATTGGGGAGCATAAGAAGTGTCTAAAATCATATGTTTATGTATTTTCAACCTTCTAGAAGTTTCAAACCACCTTACTGACCACTACAAAATTTAGTGGAGCAGATGCTCCTGGTACTGACTATGTGCATAACCAAGTCAGGGATGGTCACGCTAGTGTGGTACAAAAAACTGGGTTAACATACAGCTGTCTACTCAGCCCTAACAATCATGGGGTGCTATCATGCCTCTATAATATCTATATGTCTGTTTCTCTGTCTATCTGTCTGTCTGTCTCTATTTCTTTCCATATATCTATCTATCTATCTATCTATTTATCTATCTATCTATCTATCTATCTATCTATCTATCTATCTATCTATCTATCTATCTAATCTACCTATCTATCTACTCTCTATCTGAGTTTTACATTGAGAATATTCCTTTGTTTGGATTTGAACCTAGATCTCCAAGAACTCGCTCTGATTACTATAAAAAGAAACACTCTGCTATAAACCTTCATCTGCTGTTGGACTACCATACTTTCAATATCATTAAAAAGCCTTTTATACCACTCCAGCAATGTACACACCACACCTGCATATAACATGGACATTTTAGGTTTCAAGGAACACCCTAAAAATGAGGGTCTACTTGAACAAAAACCACATTATGATATAACAATTATATACATCATGCACATTACAGTATAATATATACATCAATGTCACATTACAGTATAATATATACATCATGCACATTACAGTATAATATATACATCAATGTCACATTACAGTATAATATATACATCATGCACATTACAGTATAATATATACATCAATGTCACATTACAGTATAATATATACATCATGCACATTACAGTATAATATATACATCAATGTCACATTACAGTATAATATATACATCATGCACATTACAGTATAATATATACATCAATGTCACATTACAGTATAATATATACATCAATGTCACATTACACATCTTGTTGTGTCTTTTCATGCAACACCTTCTTTGTTGCCTCAAAGGGAAACATGACTTTTTGCTCACAGTAATGAATGGTCTCTCATGGTGAAATAATTCACAGAACTTTGTGATAAAATATTCAAAAACATTATTTTCTCAGATCCTGTTAATTAGATTTCCTTTTAGCAGCTCTGCTTGAACCAGCGTCTGACCAACAAGATTTTAATAAAACAAAAGTTATTTACTTGCGATTGCTAGCTAAGTCAGCTTGCGGTGCAAAGCTCTCACACAGAACATGCAGCTGCTCAAGTCCAAATAAAGACTATGCAGCCCAACTGTACACTCGGTGTCCATTCCATTCCTTGCCAAACTAGATCATTAGTATCCAGTTTAAGTGCTGATCTTAGTATTCATGCCACTGGACCAACTGATATTGGCAGATCGCCCAAACTAGCAGGACAGGGATGCTGCTGAATCCTATTCAGCTAAATGGGCACCATTTAGGTGTGTGATGACAGCAGAATGCATCGAGTGTCTCTGTATAAAATGTTTACTAATCCATTCTCCTTGACACTGCAATCATTCCTGAAGCAGCTTATTGCAAATCATCCTAAAAGTAATGTAGGTTTGAACAAAGCTCTGAGGAGGTAATTTACTTTTTGCCAGTAATGTCAGTGATGATACAATAGCAGTGTCTGACAAATGCAGTTATGTTTCAATTGAGGCTTGGAACTTGAGGTTTCACGTAGCCAAAGGCAGTGATAGTCAGCAGTAGCATTAGTAAGAACTCCATCCTTGGAAAATTGGGCCCCTCTGAGCAAGTGTGTAGCTGTCCCGTAGATGCAACAGGAGTACTGCGGCAGTTGGGATGGGTTCACAGAGATCCACCCAGTAATTTCATTTTGACAACACCATCCCAAAGTTTCACCCTGTGTCTCATTTCGGTCTGATGTATGTAATATGTAAGCACTTATAATGAGAACAAGTTGGACCTGTTTCTTTCTTTAATTGGGGCATCGCAAATTGTTTTGTAGCTGGAAGGGAGTGGTCTGAAGAGAAGAGCACAGCAAAATATAGCACAAAGCAGCGGCTGAACAAAGCCATAGAAGCTGCTTTGTACTGGCGGCATCATGTGAAATACAGTACAGTATAGGCTGCTGGTGTGTATGGTACTTTACTTTTAGTTAACACTCTGGCATTACTAACATCATCAGGTGTGTGTGTGCGTGTGTGTGTGTGCATGTATGAGTGTGTGTGTGTGTACGTGTGTGTCTTTATGTGTTGTCTGGGCACATTATATTGCAGCAAAAATATATATTTCCCCAACTGATGCAGTTTTGAGCCCTTTAACATTAAAGTCTCCATGGCCAGCTGAAACTCCTGCAACTATAGCAAAAACTGGTGCTTTTGTAATGAAATTAGGCCTCTGCCCAAATGGACCTCTTATTACAATAATAACACTTCAACACCACTTGTTTTAGGTACAAAAAAAGCTGCAGCATTACTTGAGTTCAAAAATTCACCAAACATGTTTACAAGCAATAATTTAATCAAAGACGCATCAGGCAGTAAATTCATGTCCCATTTGGCTTGCCCCCTCAGCCATCCATGTCCTGCATACTTGAGGTAACTCTGGTCCATTGGTCAGACAGACCTGCCCAGGGTCATGTCTCTCCATTGAGCAGTTTCTCCCTTTCCCACCTCCCACTGCCGTGACCAACTCCCAGGCTATCCTTTCAAACAAACCCTGCCATAACCCATGTCTTGTCACCTGGTGGGGGAGAGTCTCCTGCCACTGACCCCTGATTGAAGGGGTTTCTACTCTGTCAAGAAAAAGGTTTACTATGGTCAACAAATGCCTCCCATCCTCCTGATATTACAAAACACCTCAACATTCTCCTCATTATGCTCATTTTCCGACAGCTGCTCCATGTTAATGAAGATGTAGTCATACAGATGTAGAGGTACATGTATGCCGTTCCTGTTCTCACTATGCCTCTCAATCTGAACTTCTGCTGCCCCACTGGCACAATCGTCTGGGTCCATCTCCATATATGTTGTCTCTTCTCCATCAATGTTTATGTCTTCTGCTTAACTGGCCTGCTTTGTCCCTTTCTACTGCCTCTGAGATTCTGTAACACAGACTCAAAAGAAAGCAGAATGGTGCCAACATCTGGAGATGTATCTGATTTGCTCTGTAGCCATGTTGCCAGCTGGTTCAGTGCTGTCCTCAATGCCAGTGGAGTTGCACTCCTAGCCACCCCTGGCGATGACCAGAAGATTAGGTTCCAGCTTAAACATAGCATGCATCCATTTGGGACTCCCAAGCTCCTCCAGATGATGCATGGTGTGGATGAAGGCCTGGTTCTCTCCTCTGGTTCAAGCTGTAGGCAATACAGGGGGAGCCTGGCCACCCTGCAACTGATGAATACTTTGGAAGCCATACTTACCTTGAACTAATACTTGGGACAAAGCAGAAGTCAGACAAGAGTGAGACTACTAAGTGAATAAAGAAAAGAAAATTGAAACATTTTGTTAGTACAGAACCTGCATAATTTAAATTGCAACAGTGACAATCTACCGTGTTACTACTATGCCAATATAAAACAAAAATTGTCTTCGTTCAACAATTATTCTGTACCCTCCCCACCTCATCTCCTACTCGCCTCTCTGCACTACCTCCTAGCACTGGGGTAAATACCAGACCCCAAGCAAAAAACCCACCCACCTCCCACGCAATCAGCATTCGACATATTCAGCAAAATGATCCTAGACACCCTAAATAAATATGCCCCTATAGTTGAGGTGCGAATAGCAAAAAATGCATCTAGATGCTTCACACCATTATTAAAATCTGCATTGACTGAAAGAGTTAACCTATGGAAAAAAGTATGCAAAGCCCAGTCTACTGCGGACTGGTGCAAGTTCAAAAGAGCACGAAACTCACGTGACTGGAATGGTTAGAGATACAAAAGCTGCATACTATCATTGTGAATTTCTCTCTGCCTCCAAAATCCTACAAAATTTTGGAAAACCATCAAGGACTTGTCTGGTCACACGTCCGTGGCTCACTAACTGATGAAATCTCATTAAACAATAACACCATTAGTGACAGACTGGAAGTTCTGGATGCCTGCAATAATCACTTGCGACTGTAAGCAGCCTTTGACAATTCTCCTGCGAATTTGATATGCTCTCAGGTGGATAATCAAGGTGCAGATCCTAGCATCACCTATTCAGTCTTCACCTTGCATCATACTACTCTGAAAGAAGTTAAAGACCTGTTGCTAAAACTGGATGTAAAAAAATTGCTGTTGCGGATAACCTCGACCCTATATTTTTTGAAGGTGGCCATCCATGTGTTAGCCATGCCCATAATCCATTTATTTAACCTATCATTAACTCAAGGATCCATTCCTTCAATATGGAAAACAGCGCACATCATACCCCTGTTCAAGTCCAGATATCCCTGTGATCTAAATAATTACAGACCAATTTTGATTCTCGCGGTCTTGTCAAAATTATTGGAAAAAGTTGTAAGTAACCAGCTGAGGTAGTATCTAGAAGCTAATAACCTGCTTAATCCAGTCCAATCAGGGTTTAGAGCTAAACATAGCACCATCACAGCACTTGCCAAAGTAAATAATGACTGGCAAAGAGAGCTAGACAACAGGAATTACACCTCCGCCGTATTCTTGGACCTGAGCAAGGCCTTTGTCACTGTCGACCATTCTCTGCTACTCTCTTCCCTGACCTCACTAGGTGCTGACCCATTATCTTTACAGTGGTTCAACAACTACCTCTCTGATCGTTTCCAGCAGGTGAAAGTGGAAGGATCTCTCAACTCTCAAACCTCTCTAAGATGTGTTCCCCAGGGTTTTATCTTAGGACTGATCTTATTTGCAATATACATCAACAATACTGATGAAAGCATAATGAGCCAACATTCATCTGTTTGCAGATGACACAGTTCTTACGTAAGCCACCTGTCTTTACAATCTGCATGTAATGACCTTCAATCTGAGTTCAACCTGCTACAACACCAACTCCTAAACAAAAAACTATTACTTAACGCCAAGAAAACAAAAGCAATGCTCTTTTCTCCCTCTGCCTAAATGGTAAATTCACCCCTATCAGATCCTGTGCCACAGATTACTACAATTCTGGCGAGAAGTTGGAATTTGTCTCTAAATTCAAATACCTGAGAGTATGTCTGGACCATAGGCGCTCCTTTATAGAGCACATTGAAGAATTACTCAAAAAATTACAACAGAGACTTGACCTGTTCTTTAGGATAGCCTGCTTAACTAGAGATGCCAAACTATAGCTGGTACAATCAACCTTTCTATCCTTGATAGATGATGCTGACATCCTCTTCAGTCACTGTCCCATTTCCTACCTCACCAAACTTGACACATTATATCATAGAGCTCTGAGGTTTATCACAGGCCTGCCTTATTCCATTCACCACTGTTCCCTATATCAATCAGTGAGGTGGAGTTCTCTTCAATTCAGGCGTGATAAAAATGCAGCCTTATGGAACCTGAGAGCCATCTCCAAAAAATTGCCCCAATACATTACAGACTGTCTTCCTATAAAACCAATAGGCAATTACGCCATGAGAAGTTGCAAATCTCTCCTACTGATGGTTTCCAAAGTTAACTCTCGCTTTGGCAGGGCTGCTATAAGCTTTATACTGTCCTCCTTGTGGAATAAATTGTAAATAAAACTGAAACTGAGGTCACCCATCGGCATCTCATCTTTCAAGCTCTTATATTCACGTCTCAGAAATGATCAGTGCAATTGTTTCCCATGACCATGAATTGTCATCATGCTAACCTGTACCATTTAACCATGAACTAATTACTTCTAGTGCTTGTCTCCTCCTTGGCCCTGGTCTGTCATCATTCTTTCATGTAACACCTTGATGCCTCTGTCCTCCCTTTGATACTGGTCTATCTTTCCACTTTCTCCAGCCTTCTTTTCACAGCTCTATACTGCACTCATCCACAATCTACATGCAATCATACTATAAAATTCCTAACTCCTCTTTCCCTCTTCCCGTAGGCCCCCACCGCCGCATCGGTTTTACCGACCTATCCTTGGGACTTCACATCTCACAATGTTTATCCTTCGCTTTACATATTACATACCCCTCCTGGTACCCCATCTGCCATTAGCTGGTGGTTCTCCAAGCCATTTACATGGCTAGTACTAGTGACTGCCCCTGGTAAATGAACTAACTGGCACTTCATACAGAGAACATGGTTTATATACAGTTGCATGGTTCAATGGTGGACCTGCCCCCTTGTATTTGTAATCCTCCTCTGTTATGGCTTGCCTTGTCTTCCTTTTATCATTTGACTCCCCTATTACTGCACCATTGTGTTTGTGTTTCTATACTTATTTACATGTATTTATATGTTTTTATGATGAATGTTACCTGACCCTGTTCTAACCAGGTTCATCTTGTAAAAAGAGCTCTGCTCAATGATGTTCGCCTGGATAAATAAAGATTTTGATTGAATGATTGATTGATGCTACCCACCTGCCTCCTGAGTTATCCACCCACCCACCTCCCACACTGGCCCTCATGAACTGACAAGAGGAAAACTCCCCATGCATGGCCTAAAAGCCCCACTTGCTTAGGCCACCCTCCTGCCGTCTCCCATTTGTTTCACACTGAATGACGCAAGCAATCCCCAAAACCTCCGAGCTGGAGAACACCCTCCACTCCATGGGCCACAAAAAATATACTTTTAGCCATAACATGAACAGATGCTAATGGCTGGGTTGGCCAAAGCAGCGTGATGATAAATGGTATTGCTATCCTAAAGACATGCCAAAAATAGACTCTTTAATGTTAGTGATGTTCTCAATCTTTGTAAGCCCATGCTGTACTAACTTTCCAGATGAAAAGGGTTAAGAGGGGCTTAAAATAAACTGTGACATCCAGATAGAGCCCTAAATATTTAAAAAGTTGAACAGATTCCTGAGTGCTGCCAAAAATAGCAAAAGACAAGGTAGCAGGTCATTTTCCATGGCTGCAGCAGAGCCCAAAAAGAATAATTATTTTTTATAGTGACTGGAACAGACAGAAAGGGAAAGGAGGGGAGGAAGAGAAACACTGAGAAAGCTTGTGGATGGAGGGGAAGGGTGCTGCTGCTAGCTGGTGGGAGCCGAGCCAAGCAGACCAAACCATGCACACTTGGAGAGACAGGAGCAAAGCACAACACAGGGGACAGGGGAGGGAATCCATGAAATTCATATTATTCTAAAAAGTTTTAAATGGAGCAGCAGGGCAACAGGGCAAAACACCATCCAGGAGGCACACTCAGCAGGCAGGAAGAAGGAAAGGGATGCCAGTGGGGGGCAGCCATGAGGTGGCTGGAGGGCCAAAACGAGTAGCCCTGTTTTAAAATTTAAATCCCTCAAGCTGGGCTGACGTGCTGGTGGGGTAGTAATACTAATGAAAATATCCCTACCCCAACTTAGTGCTATACTGAGCTTGGGCTTTACAGAAAAGCCACTAAGGCTCTAGTGGAATAAAGACTGGGATAGGAGGGAGTGAGGCGAGCACTCAGAGTAAACAACAAAGCTGTAGCAGAACAGCTGCATAGGGTGAAAAGCATTGCAGGAAAAAAACGATAAACAGTCACATGGAGGGCTAAAATTGAAGCTAAGAACACGGAGGAGAGGAAGCTAAGAGGGGTGGGGAATGTTGGAAAGAATGGCAGGGCAGCTGGCAGGGAAGAACAACCATGCAGCAAGAGCCAGGCCAAGAACCAGAGCTAGCACAAGTTGGGAAGCTGGGAGGCAGTGGACTGCTTGCAGCCTGGAGCTCTGTGAGAAAGGAGGATAACTAAGCTTTGAACTGATTTAGTATTAATTATGTATGATTATTTATTTATATATTTTTTATATAAAGGAAAACAGGAAGGACAATACAGCTTGGGAAAAGCATGCACGGGAATGAAAGGGAAGGGACAGTGCTGGCCAGGAACTGCAAACAAAAGGAAAACGGGGACACCAGTAAGGGAGGATGCCAGAAAGGGGTCATGAATGAGACAGGGACAGGCAACAGACCAGAAACACAGGCAGGTGACAAACCGAGCCATGTGGGGAGGTGAAGGGGGCAGAAGTGATGAGAGGGCACAGGGAGAACAAGGAAAAGATGGCTTGAGAGAACAGGAAATAAAGCCATGGAGGGAAACATATGGGGACACAGGAGGGAGCTGGCTGGGATTGGGGGAGATGAGACCATGACAAAGCTGGTGGCGAGGACAGCCATGAAAAAGCAGGAACTGGGTGAAGAAAAATAAGCACAGATGATGAAAATGAGAAAGGAGGTTGGGATCATCAGGGTGGTAAATGGAAGAGAGGAGCAAACTGGCAACAACTGAGACACACAACAGAATCCATGGATAAACAGCAGACCAGGTAAGAGGAAAAAGGAGGAAGAAACAGGGAGGAGAGTAAAAGGGGAAGGCTGGAGGCCAGGAAGGACAGAGAGGTGAATAAAAATTGAGGTCTTACCATGCCATTAGGCTTGCTGTAGAAAAGCCAAGGTGAAATGCCTAGGAAGGAACAGGCTGCCAAGCGGGTCCAGAAAAGGCTGTGCTGAGCTAGTCCAAAGAGGGTGATTCTCTCAGACCAGCTATTTTCTAGTGGTCCAGGCCTCTCACTACTGGAGTGGCCTGTGCTAGCCCCCTCATGTACTTCTGTATCTGATTTGGCTCTTTTGGTCCTGAGACTGCTTTCTTTGCCTGAAGGCAAACGAGTCCATGCAAACAGCTAATGGGGACCGTGTGCAAAGTCACAGCCCTGGTGAGCAGCTGGGGGTCATTCTAAAGAATTCAACTAAAGCTGGAGGACTGTGAGTCCCACTATTTACAGCTGAATTTGTAATGTTATTGCTTCAAAACTTTTTGGGGGGGCTGGGTGACCCAATAGCTCAGCATTGTCGGGGGGGGGGCATTACATGCCATGCTGGTGGCCCAGTTTCGGTAGGGAGTTTTGTTGTTTTGTTACCCTGTATTTGCCCCTTTCCCACACTCCTACACTGCAGTCTTCCACTCTGAAGATTGGTACCACCAAGCTGCACAGTCCTGCTAGCCAGGAGGGAGAAGGAGCAAACATTTTCACTACCAATGCCAATACTGTTTTTTTTGGTTGACCCACAGAGGGTGCATAAATGATAGGCAACTCCCCCCTTCACCTAAAAGCCATGCACATCACCTCTGCAACATGCTCGGAATTGTTATGTTCAACTTGTGTGTATTTTAATAAGATTTACAGCATACATATAGTGTAATTTGTGCTGTTTTCAATATCTATCTGTCTATGTTTATATAGCTTCCCATGTGGGGATATATGTACATAGCTTCACAAGTGGGGAAGTCACAAGTGAGATTGCAGTAGATCAATACCTTCAAATGAAGATAAGAGTAATATTGTAAATGAGGCCATGTCATAATCAGTTTACACAAAGGGGCCCAGATATTCAAAAGGGCTGCGCATGGCGCAACCCACTGATGCGCCCCAGCACGATATTCAAAAGGGAAAAGTGCACGGCACAAACCTCGGCGTGCCAGAGCGCATCAGTAATGTATGCAGGCGCAGGTGGGGTGTGCCCATGCATACCCTGCACAGCCCGATATTCAGCCGGGATGTGCAGAGCCATGCATGCAACCCTACCTGCGCCAGCACAAAGTTGATCAAAACAAAAGGAACAATGGATGGCCACCCACAGGTGAGCTGCCACATAGCGGGGCACAACACAGCAGCTGCCACCTGTGGGTGACCACCGAGCTCGCGCTGCACCTGGCGGCGCCCCATGCCCGGTCATGGGCATTTATTAAACGAATGCAGAATTCTGTCAAATATCCCTGGTGGTCCAGTGGACCGCTGTCTGCAATCAGCGGGCATGTGTAATAAATAATAATATCCCCAAACTTCCTGGTGGTCCAGTGGACTGCAGTCTGCCCGATCGTGGGCATTTGTAATCAAAACTAAAAATATGTCCAGTATCCCTGGTGGTCTAGTGGTACCACTTCCCACCCACCTGCCCACTGAGCCCCACTGCCCCACTTACCCCTGGTCAGCTGGCGGGTGGCAGCATCCACCTGCCTGCCGCCACCCACCAGCTGACACCGTTGGTAGGGCTGTCGCCCATTGGTCCACAGTGAGCCAATGGGCGTTCAGCCCATACCGTACTACACATTCCAGATATGTGAATGGATCCCATTCACATATCTGGAATGTGTAGTACGGTACGGGCTGCATGCCCATTAGCTCACACTGTGGACCAATGGGCATACAGCCCTACTGACGGTGTCAGTCGGCGGGCAGCGGGGCGGCAGGCGGATGGGGTTCTGCCGCCTGCCAGCTGACCAAGGGGGGAGCGGGATGGTGGGGCTCAGTGGGTGGGGCGGAGGGAGGGAGGGAAGGGGTACCACTAGACCACCAGGGATATTGGACATATTTTAGTTTTGATTACAAATGCCCGCGATCGTCAGACAGCAGTCCACTGGACCACCAGGGAGTTTGGGATATTATTATTTATTACACATGCCCGCGATCGCACACAGCAGCCCACTGGACCACCAGGGAGTTTGGGGATATTATTATTTATTACAAATGCCTGCATCAGGACACAGCGTCCACTGGACCACCAAGGAGTTTAGGGATATTATTTATTTATTTATTACAAATGCCTGCAATCGGGCAGATAGCAGTCCACTGGACCACCAGGGATATTGGACATAGTTCTATGTTTTATACAAATGCCGCAATCGGGCTGTGGAGCACATTGCTGGCTGCAGGGGCATTGGTCCCTGACGGCTGCTGCCTGGCAGGGGCGCCAGGTGCAAGTCATCGGGGATCGGCACACCTGCATGCAAATGGGGCATATAATATGCAAATGACCCTATTTGCACCTTGTATACATTATGGCTCCATTTGCATGTCAAGTTTAGAATATCGCGTTGCTATGCATAGAGTAATGGAACTTGCGCTAGTGCATCTCCATGCTCCACTCTGGCCACTGCGCTGGTGCAGTGCCACTACACCATGTACACTACGGTGGCCAGGGTGCCATATTCAACGCTGCTGAGCCATGGCGCAGCTCCATTGAATATCGCCCAGTCCACACCCCTGAGCAGCCAAGTTGAGCTGTGCCCAAACTTGTGCCACAGCCTGGCGCAGTTTGAATATCTGGGCCAAGGTGTTTAGGTGGTTTTGTGATAGAAATTAGCTCAGCATAAAGGCAACTAACAAATTCCACTACTACAAGTGCAGTCAAAAAATAAACAGTATCGTACGTGTGAGAATAAATATCACAGCTTGCTTAGTGTGGCCAAAATGAGTGAAATAAATGTCTTTTTTTTTTTATTAAAAATGTTATTAAAACTCCATACAAGCAATACAGCATAAGAACTAGAAACATTTCCGGTATTAAACAATGAAACAAGCACTAACAGGCTGTCATCAACAAATACATGTATCTACATATATAGAATAGTGGATGGGTGACCATCCACAACAAAACTGTGTTTCCATCGAGGTATGATGACATCATGGAGACCCCAAGAGCGTAAGCCTGAGAGGTCTCCATGATGTCATCAACAACTGAGATGGAAACATAGCGATAGTTGTGGATGGTTAACCATCCACTATTTTATATACTGTAGTATATGGTTCCTGGCATGTGTCTTTTTTCTTTGTTTTTTTTCCCCCCAGTTGACGGTTACCTTGGTTATATCGTGATGCTCCAACTCCGGCTCACTCCTGCTTCTCCCGCTATGACTTGGTTCGGCTTCACCCTGACCCACTTGCTTGGCACCATTTAGTTTAAAAATAAAATTTAAAAAATTACAGTGATTCAGTTTTGTGACACGAAGCCTTATGAGGGTCTCTGTTTCAAGACGAGAAGGGTCCCCCGACCAGTGCTCACTTAATCACGCCGCTATGTTGTGAAATGTTTTTTCTCATCAGAGCATTGTTCCATGAGCCAATCCAGTGGCAGGACAAGGCAAAAATGTTGTTGTACTACCGATTTGACGTTAGACCGATAGTACAACTTTTTACCTTTGAACTGTCTTACAAGATTTTGAAAGCCACTGCTTTCTATTCATAATAAGCCCTAACCATGTATTATAAATAACTGTTACACATATGTTAAAATAATGTAACTTAATGTCCAAGGTTCAGTCTATGAACAGAAGTTAAGAAAGGGGGCCCAAATATAGTTATATGTTTCTAGTTTGAGTGAAATAAATGTCTCATGCTCAGTGATCTGCTTCATTTATTTTGGTCGTGCTGCCGAAAAATAACATGTTTATCTAGGCACATTTATTTTCATACCAGGAGCCTGATTTTCAATGAAGTGAAAAAAAATGCACATAGATAGCAGAAACGGTGTGCATGGGGAGGAGGCGTCCCTTGTGGAACCGCACGTTTTCCTGCATGTGCAGGATTTGCAATATTACAGCAGTTTCACGTCAGCGTCGGCGATTTATGGCAGTTTGCATACAGATTCCATGCACAAAAATGCTACGCCTGGTTTACCAAGTGTAGCATTCCTCTGATGCCGTGCCCGCTGTGTGTCTGCCACCCATGTACACAAAATGCTCAAAATAGCATTTCTGCCAGTGCACAGATTTTATCTACACACTGGAAAGTTACATATTGAGACTTAGTCTCTGGGCCATGCCAGGCCCATTGAAAATCCTACCCCTGCTGTCTGAACCTACATGGCTTCAATTCAGTTTAAATGTTCATTTAAAGGATAGAACCATTGAACAGAACTGATTTGCAGGGGTGTCCCATAAGGCATACTTGGGCACATTCCATTAAAATGCAAATCTTGCAAAATGATATAAATATTACATTAACAAAAATCTTGACATATTGACATTAAACATTACATTAGCAAGACATAATCATCATAAATAGTATCTCAGTCATGCTATATTTCACTGGTGCTGCATAAACTGCTCTGGCTGCCAGTTCAGTGGTGAATCACCTTGAAGTTGCTCTTCTGACTTATAAAGCCCTACACGGACAGGGCCTGGACTACCTGAAAGAACTTCTGGTTAACTAGGATCTGCAGCCTATCCTGTAGGTAGGGAAATGGGCAGACTAGGTGGGCCAAGCGGTCCTTATCTGTCAGCAAAGTCTATGTTTCTATGTTTCTTACAGCCCTGGGCAATCACTCCGCTCAACTGACGAGGGTTTGCTAAAGATACAAAAGGTTTGTTTAAAATTTTCTGGGGCCCGTGCATTTATGCACATTGCCCCAACCCTTTGGAATTCTCTACCCCATCAGATGCGTGAGTGCCCGACCATGGAAGGATTTAAACAGGCGCTCAAAACTGTTTTATGGTACCGTGCGTTTGGGGACTAGTTCTATTTTACTGATTGTTTATAAATATTTTATTCTGTTTTAATACTTGTAATTTTATATTGAAGTTGTTTTAAACTGTATGTAAGGCACCTTGGTATTTGAAAGGTGCCATATAAATAAACATGATTTGATTTGACAAAATTGTGCCTGTACATCGTACAAACAGCACCAGCTCTACTACTATCATGTGTTTTCTGAATACTCTGGGCAACAATAATCCAAAACCAGGCTTGAATTTGTAAACCAGCCTTAAATGTCTCTGAGCCGACTTGGAGAGACAGGCAGAGCCTGTAAACAGTTTTACTTTTTTTCATTATTCAGAGGTAGGTGTTTTTATATGCAACTGTTGGAAGACATTTGCTGTCTCGTTACTTAGACTGTTTTGATTTTTGAATGGCTTGCAAATTTTTATCCCCACATACTAGGATGACGTCAGCTGCACATAAGACATTACGGGAGGTACAGAGAATGGAGAGGATATTGATATCGTACAAAAAGGTGAATGGGTTCCAGGGAAAATCCTTGTGGCACACCTATATTGTATTATTTTTGTATCAGACAGCAATGTTAACTCAGATTCATTGTGTAGATCAAGGTTACACTGAGAGCAGCTGAAGTACAAACACCAGAGAGCCCATACTGAAAAAGAAGAGTTTTATAAGCAGCAAACTTATGTGGATGTGTGAATTAGGCTGAAAACTGACCATATAAAGCTTCCTTCGGAACACCAACCTAAATAATGTGGCATATCAAAACATTGGTGTTTGTTATGTAATAACGGCCTGAAATTTTTCAAAATAAAGATATTCAGTAGGTCATATTATTTTTTTGGGAAGAGCGCTGGTGATATATTGTTTAGCATAGCTGCCTTCTAAGCACTTGACTCAGGTTTGATTCCCGGCCAGTGCAGCAGCTAATTTTATGATGACCTTATAAATGTGTGAGAAGATCAGAAAGAAATTACTGATAATGTTTCACATTTCACTGTGTAATTTATTTGCTGCTCTGATTGGACAGGACTGCTGGGAGGAGACACCTGTAGTACTGGCCAAGGAGGATGGGGTCTCATAGGAGATCCCAAGAAGGATGGCGGAAGAAACCAGAAGAGGAGGAAGCAATTTCTGGTGGGGACTCAATTGTATGGGGGATAGATTTTGGAGTAGGAAGGGAGGTAAGGTGCTTACGTGGTGCCATGGCCCAAAGGGATGGAAAGTTGATCCTAAGGATTGCTAGGGTGGGAGGGAGAGCTGAATGCCATTATCCATTTGGGGACTAACAACCTGGATTGGGATGGGGCTGGGATAGTGCAGTGGGAGTTTAGGGAGCTGTGGAGAGGTCTTAGACAGATCGAGCTCTCAGTGACTTTTGCTGAGGTGCTGCCTGTCTGTGACAGGGGAAGAGAGGAATCTCTGTACCAGGAGCTTCAACTCATGGTTGAAGGAATGGTGCCGAGAGGAGGGGTTTGGATACATATGGGACTGGGTACCAACCTGGAGGAATAAGGGCCTATAGAGGGGCGATGGCTTGTTTCTTTGATGAAGATTTAAACTAGTGGAGGGGGATGGTGGAAGGAATCAGCCAGGCATAAACTGCACCCCCTTCACACACACACACACACACACACACACACACACGTAGAAATAAGGGAGGACTCGAGAGAGAAATCCACCTGGGTGCAAACTAATAAAAGGAGCGGAGTGGTAGAAGTGAAAGGGGATGAAAATGCAAGCAATAAAAATGAAGGGAGGGGGGGAAAAAGGAAATAAGGAGGGGTTGGAAGCAGAGTGTTAACAAAACATGGAAGGCAGCATATGCAAATTCTAGAAGTCTAAGAAAATAATTTCCAGGTACACATGGCCTTTTTAGGTTTGTTAGGAAAATTAACTTACTGTATTAGTTTGGTACTATGGAAATATAAATTTTGACAGGATAGGATTTTTGGAACCAATAAATAGTTTGGAACAAGAAGACACTGACACATTAATTGCAGCCCTACAGGAGTGCTCTCCTTATCGACAAGATGACTGGAATTACAGCCTGGACCTTACAGAGGGAAGAACAGACAGGATAAATTTGGAAGCACTCAGTGATTTGTGGAATAAGACTACAAACCAGAAGTGAGACTCTCACTGAGTTTAAAGACCTTAGAGGCAATGGGGTCGATTTTCAGAGCCCTGAGAATGCTGCAAACCCCTGGTGTGCCAATCATTTGGCGCACAGGGCTTGCGGCATTCTCCCGGCTGGCAATCGGGATTTTAAATCCTGAGCACCAAATGCCACAAGTTAGATCTCATTTACCTTGGTCTAACTTGCACCATTTGGAGGACCTTTTTTACTGGGCTTGCACCAAATCTTTGTGCAAGCTGCCATAAACTGAGGAAACTGTTGCAACTGTGCCCGATGAAGTAAGACTGTGTGCAGTTGCTTCAAAGATGTTTGGTGCAAGCTGCCATAAACTGAGGAAATTTTTGCAACTGTTCCCGATGTTGTAAGACTGTGTGCAGTTGCTTCAAAGATGTTTGGTGCAGCTGCCATAAACTGTGGAAATTGTTGCAACTGTGCCCGATGTACTAAGACTGTGTGCAGTTGCTTCAAAGATGTTTGGTGCAGCTGGCAGAAACAGGCCTGATGTAGAGCTTTGATGCAAGCCCCATGCCTCCCTTCTAAAATCAAGCCCAGTGTGCGCTGAGCAGTAGCAGAGCCATGTTTGGGATCATTTGGGAGCCAGGGAGAGCCATTCACTCAATGACAGGCTCCACAATGGGCACTAAACAGTGAATAAAGATGGTGGCAGGGTGCCACTACTCACACTGGGGCAGCCAGGAGGGGCGACCGCCCCCAGCCCCCCCGGCACTTCCACTGGCGTTGAGTTCAGTGAGAATTTTCCCTGTTGTTAACAACAATACAATTAACGTATTTGGAAAAATGAGTGCAACAGGTTAAAGAAGTACTTAACCTAGACAGAGATCCCAGCTGGTATAACCTCCCCCACAAGAAACAAGTTTTAGAGAGACCTCCTCCATGAAGGAGGTTATAGTCAAACCAGTCGACAAAGGAGGGAATATTCTTATACTAGACAGGGACCAGTATAAGTTAATTGCCACTGGTCTACATTCTGATGTACAGAATTACAAAATTGAGAGGCAACCCCATGAACACGTATGAAAAATAAATGTTGTGTTTATTGTATGAGGGTGTGGCGGGCTCCATCTTTTGCAGTTAGTTTATTTACTGATTTACATTAATTCAAAACCAAAACAGAAAACACAGGGCTTTGCAAGTATTATAGGTTACATTTGCAATCTCACCTCTATTGAAATATTAGTACAATAGCCATAAAGTTGTACACACCCTTTGAGGTTTTATTCTATCTACTGGAGGTGGGGATGCAGAGTGTCAAGGCATCTGTACTCCCATACAGGTGAACGTAATCATGCAGGGTCTGGTGAGTTGTCATGGCCATCTTAAATGAGGAAGACAAATTCCTTTGGTGTGAACACTTGGTGATAACAATTTATTACAAAACAAATAAGAACATGTTAGATCTACCAGGGAGATCAATGGTTTCTGTAGTTGGATCTTTGAAAGAGAATTTAAGTGCGTTTATATAGATACTAATTGATGTCATCCCATCGGTGACAAGCTGGTTACCATGTCGAGTGATTGCTGTGGCAGCATCAACCGCGAGAGGGAAACTCGAAAGGTTAAGTTGCCATGGCAACCACAAGACATGGTAGCCCAGCTTGTTACCAATGGGATAGCATTGATAGTTTTTTATAGTGTATTTTGGTCAGAAGGCCAGACAGTTTTCCTTAGAAAATAAATGTCGAAGCTGTCCAGCATTTCTTTAGATATCTTAGGGTCTGGCTTGACCAGCACCTTGACTTTTCGACACATATTGACTCCATCCACAAGAAACTGCACCCCAAGCTTGGTGCCCTTTACTGCAAATGTGGATGCATACCACTGGCAGCTCGCAGGGAAATTGTGCAGAAAATGATTCTACTCATCTTTGACTACGGGGGATGTAGTCTACAGTACCGCTCCCAAGTCCACCCCAGCCAGACTGGATTCCCTCTTCCATGCCTTATGTTGTTTTGCCCTGGACTGGCCCTGCTCCACCCACCATTGCACCCTCTACCAGGCCCTGAACCTCCCCTCACTAAATGGTCGCAGACAGTCCCACTCCGCTAGGCTTGTGGCCAAATTTTGGTCTCAGTCCCTGCCCCACCTCGTCTCTGCCCTAACAGCCCACAAACCCCCAGCATACTCACTCAGAAACAATGACTCCTGTGTATTGTCCATTCCTCACATTGACTGGCACTGGTCAGGTTGCCTTTAGGTACAGCTTGCCTAAATTATGGAACTAACTCCCAGCGAGCATTTGGCTAACCCCCTCACACTGAAACCCCCTTTTTCTAGCACAACTTTTCCTCCACTGCGCAAGCGAACTAATCTTCTGACCTCTCAGGACATAGCTTGACAACTCCCAATTATATTAGTATTGTTCTAGAGTTTCTCTCGCTGTAGTTTTTGTGCCTTTATGCTATTTGCTCATTTATACGTATCTACGCTTTGTTCTCACTTTCAGTACTGGGTTGCATCCCAGAATATGTACCTTGTATACACGTCCCGAATATGTACTGTCTCATTCCTTGTTTTGTAATTGCTATGCTGCAATTCTCCACTACCCTTTCCCCCAGGACGCATCTGAAATCGAGCAGTAATCTGCTTAGTGTGCCTTCCTGGTAAAACTCATAAATAAATAATTTAAAAAAATAGGTAGGACCAGTGTTACTGTGTTTACAGATCGGGATTTATTTGAATGTGATTCTGCGCACGACTATAGTTCTAAACTGTTATGCTGCACTAGCTACATATAGTGTATGGCAGAACGCAATTGTGTATGGAAAATCCATACACATGAAAAAGTTGTTCTGCTGCACTAGTGACGAGCATACTAACGCAGAGCGACTTTTTGTTCTGCATTAGTAGGCACGTCACAATACAATTGCCCCCAAACAGCGCTGTTCATTGGATAGGGGACGGTGGATGAGCTGCGTGAGCGAGCTGACTCAGCGAGTGGCAAAATGAAAAAAGATGATCTGGTGGCAAGGACTGATCTGGGGGGGGAATTAAGCATGTTTCTTTTTTGGGGCCATACATTATATAGAAAAGTGTATGGGAGCCCCCATACACAACCTGCTATTCTAATACCTTGCGGTTTCCATGATGATAGGGACCTCTCGAGCTTCGCTCTCGAGGTCCTCATCGTCAATGGAAACCACTTGGAATTAGAATAGCGTGGTTGTGTATGGGCTCCCATACACTATCTTATATATCTAGTGCAGTATAACAGCTAGAATGGATAATTGCAGTGCAGCATAACAATGTTTAGAAATGCTTAGATTATAAATAAACGTGTTCCAAAATACACTATTTTTTTTCTCTCCAGAATTGTGTGGCAGATTTGCCCTCATACCTCAAGGGCATGGGAGAATACCTTGAGGAATCTTGCTCAGTTGAAGTGGCAAGAACATTTTGTATGGCTAAGTGACACACAACACAGATGGCATAAACCCTGCAAGTACTTTACGGAAAAGAGCAAATTCAGACAAGTTACACCAGTAAACTTCTTCACAAAAGCATTGCAGTTTTTTTCTAACACATAACACATCTGAATTTGAAAAAATTATTGTATTCAAGTATGTGGCCATACCATGGGGCTTCATGCTTGACATACCAACCTATTTTAGGCTTATGGGAACAAGACACTATCTACAGTCAAGAAATGAATAAATTCTTCACACACATCAAATGTTGGTTCAGATACATAGATGATCATATCTGTATATGGGAGGACACAGATGTTTTGGCTATAGAATTTGTAAATTGGTTAAACAATAACAATCTTAGTCTAAGGTTCACTTACACTGTCACCGCTGTTAGTATAGATTTCCTGGACATAACACTGTTAGAAGACTTGGAGAGCAAAAGGGTAATAATTAGAGAAACAGTGACCAACTCACTTCTAAGGTACGAAAGTGCCCACTCAGAACCCCTCAAGAAATCTATATTGTATTGTCAAATTCTACATCCGTAGGAATTGTTCTGATGATATGGAATTTGAGAACAGGCTTCTGAACTACAAGGCAGGTTCAGAAAAGGAGTAGTAGGCTTTATTTTTAAGCACCCAATCACAGGTGTTCTGAGCACTGTATAATAATTATAAAACACACACATCATTAGTAACATTGCATACATACAATAAATAACATTATAAGTAATATGTGTATAAAACAAGTCTGTAAGGCTAAATACAGGAGTTGTAGAGTGTGACAGTCCAAAGCCTGCAAGTCAAACAGTGCCAAAGGCCTCCTGAAAGAGAAAAGACTTCAGGCCTCTCTTAAAGGCCTCCAGTTACGGGTCTGTCTCAGAGCCCTGGAAGTCTGTTCCAAAGGGAAGGGCCTGCAAATGAAAAAGTATGATCTCCAGAGCTTTTAGCCTCATGCTAGGAACAGCAGGGAGAACCACCTCAGAGCAGTGAAGGGGGTAAGAGATCCGATAGCGAGTCAGTAAGTCTCTCGGGTAGCCAGGGACGAGTCTGTATAGGACCTTGTTGGTCAGCAAGCCAACTTCACAGACAGCCAGTGCAGGTCATACAGGCCTGGGATTCTATGACAAGACCTAGGAAGGCCCATCAATAACCAGGCCACTGCATTCGGCACCATACAAACATACGAAATCGCCAGTAGAAACAGGCCACATGGTGTATCAAGTCTGCCGGAGTGCGCAGCTATCACTTCAACTTACAGCTGCCCCTCTCACCCCCCCATCACCATATCCCTTCCCCTTACACTGTCCCACCCCCTTTTGAAACTGCCCATCATCTTACAGGACATCAGATCTTCTGGTAGGTTAATCCACTTGTCCACTACCCTTTCTGTGAAAAAAGTGTCTCCTTACCTCCCTCCCTCCCTCCCTCCTTAACCTTCCCCTTCTAATCTCCGTTGGTGCCCTCTTCTGTCCCTCCTTTCCTCAGCTGAAAGATTCCTTCTGTGTTAGTCTTGTTAATCCCTTTCAGATACTTAAAGGTCTCTGTCCTATCTCCCCTGTCTCTCCTCTCTTCCAGTGAGTACATTTTCAACTATCTCAATCTGTCCTCATAAGGCCTGTCCCTCAAATCCTGTACCATCTTCGTGGCCATGTGTTGCACCCCCTCCAATAATTATGCCCCTTTTCAGGAACTGGTGCTAGAATTGTACACAATACTCCAGATGGGGCCTGACCAATGATCTGTACAGGGGCAGTATAACCACACTCCTTCTGGATTAGATACCCCTTGTCATACACCCCAGCATTTTGTTGGTCTGTGCTGCCACCTTCCTGCACTGGGCTGAGTTGTTCCCTGTCATGATTACTCCTAGGTCCTTTTCCTCTGCGGTATTTCCCAACTGTACTCCATTCAAGTGATAGTCCCTCCCCTGGTTCTTTGCTCCAAAGTGCAACACCTTACATTTCTTAGCATTGAAACCCAGCTGTCATGTTTCTGCCCACTCCTAAAGTTTAGTCAGGTCCTCCTGCAGCCCCTTCCACCCCTCACTGTCATCAACCACGGCTCCCATTTTGGTATCGTCCACAAAAAGGCTGATCTTGCTCCTGATGCTGTGTGAAATATTGGCTATATATATATCCCAAACAGCACCAGTCCCAGTACAGATCCCTGTGACACTCAGCTCATTACCGCTCTCGGTGACGAGAGTTCCCCCTCCCACTACCACCTTTTGCTGCCTCCCACTCAGCCAGTTTGTGATCCAATTCACTAATTTTGGCCCCACTCCCACACATTCCAGCTCCCTCCGCAACCTCCCATGCAGTACTGAATCAAAAGCCTTGCTGAAGCCCAAATACAGGATATCCACTGCATGGCCTTTGTCCAGTTCCTGTGTCACCCAGTCGTATTATTCTACGGGGTTGGTTTAGCATGATCATCCCACTACAAACCCATACTGCTTGTGATTCTGGAGACCATTGTCTTCCAGAAAGCTCACCAGTATTTCCTTGAGAATGGTCTCCATGAACGTCCCCACGATCGATGTGAGGCTCACTGGTCAATATTTCACTGGTTCATCCTTTGGGCCACTTTTGTGGATGGGTACCACATGTGCCATCCTCCAGTCCTGCAGTACACATCCTGTGTCCAGAGGGGTAATGAATAGGTTGGCCAGTGGCCTCACCAGGACCTCCGTTAGCTCCCTTAGCACCCTTTAATGAATGCCATCTGGTCCTGGTGCTTTGTCCACTCTTAGAGCCCTTAGCCCTTTCAGTACCCTGCCCTCTGTAATTGCTACATCTGTTAATGGCTTTTCATTTTGAATAAAGACTTTATTGCACAGCAGAGGAGAGAGGAGTTTTTGCTGCTTTCTATCATTTATCTCTGCACCCTCTCGTAGTAGTGGAGTGGCCCTTGCTGCACTTTTACCAGCTGCAGATACTGTAGGACACCTCCACTCACCCCAAGGTATGAAATGTTGCAGTAATCAAGTCTAGCAGTGATGAATGCATGTTAGTGAGGGCAGGTCTTCAGGGGAATCTAGATTTTAATCAGGGTGATGTTTCTGAGATGATAAAAGTCATTCAGACTACAGTTGACACCTGAGCCTCAAGTGTTAGCTTCTCATACAGAAGGACCTCCAGATTCTTAACCTTAGTAGGGCCATCAACTCAGAGGAATTCTAGCCATAGACCAGTCCCCTCATCAATGGCCCTTACCCTGGATTGCAAACATATGAGTTAATGTAACAGCGCTGTTCTTTGATGCCATTATTATGCACCATGATTAATTGTGTGTCTTTTCTATATTATTTTCAGACTCGAATGTTGTGGAGGTTAAGCATCTCTATCTGTCACTCAGTACTACATAGCTCCCTGAGACTGCACAACAGTGGATCCCCAAGAAATCTCCTTTTAAATAGAGAAACTGTGGGTTGTAGCAAAATGCAACACTAGTAGAAGCAGGCAATCCTGTGCTGAAACCTGAAGCTTTAAAGGGACTGTGAATTAAATGAATGTTACCAGCTTGTAAAAAGTCCAAGGAAAATCCTGTAAATGTGTGTAAAGTCAGAACAGAGCAAGTTATGCAGTTTGAGTAAAAGTTATCAGTAGCTGGTGTAAATCGGGTGCGCAGTGACTTGACCCAGATTCTAAATGTTGATGCACAGGATTGCTGCCACCACCATTACAGGGTGGGGTAGTAAAGTAAACACAGCAGCAGAGGAGCCATTTTAAAGCTACAGAGTGCGTTCAATAAAGTGGGACTTTCAGTTACAGTGAACTTTTGTTTATTTTTCTGCAGTTATGGCCTCAGGACCAGTTCGTTACCCGAATCATGCCCATCTTGCAGTAACAGCAGCAGTAAATAGACTGAGAGATATTGAAATGTGGTGCTATAGAGGGCAACTGCCTCCTGATGTGGCGATTCCTAATTATCCAGTGCGTGTATGCCAGATATACTTGAGTGCTGGAAGGGATATCTTCATGATTCCTCACTGTGCTGGATGCCTTCAAAAATATGGCTTGTATAAAGCACCTCCAATTAATTTGGCTCCCACATGGACAAAAATTCAGGAATCTGCAGTTGGCAGCACACAGCACTAGGCGGAGCCTGTGGAGGAAGGTCCCTCAGGGGAGTGTGGCACAAAGCTAGAGGGTGCAGAGTTAGAGACTGAACCTGAAGTTGAAGTTTTGGATGCTGGATCTCAGAAAGAAAGTTCAGATAAAGCATCAATAGACCCCTGGGTGGGGGGCCTAGCCCAAGTCTCTTAGGTGAAGATGAGATGCGGGAGGCCTTTGAATGGGAGGTGTCCACCTCTGCGTGTCTAGTGATGAATGGATAGTCTCAGGGGTGAGAACGACTGCTCACTCCTGGGCTCAGATCCTCAGTGAAGAGGAAGATGAGGGAGAACCTATGTGGCCTTGTGAAGAAGGAATGGGTACACAGCCTCAAGATCTTGCCTCGGAGGAATGTATTGAAGAAGGTGGTGATGCCACTGCCCTGGCTTTACCAGAGGAAGAAGTCAGGGATCCGTTTTTAATTTCGTTGAGGATGCGAAGCTGGCAGAACCAGGACTGGCCACCCCCAAGCCAGGCCAGCGGTCTTAGATTGACCAAAGCAAGTAAAGAGGAGAGACTGGTTCGTAGAAAGGCAAATGAGATCTATGGTGTGACCTTTCGTACCTTTCCTCGGAGAGTCTGGGAGGAGATTGAGAACTGCAGGAAATCCTGGATCTGGGATGAAGCAATGAAAAGTGTGCATCCTGGGGCCAACCAGCATGTAAAGAATAGACTGTTCCATGAAAATTATACGCAGTGGAAGAGAGGCAGGACACTGTTTATGGACAGAGTGAGAGTGGTGGACGGAGGACGGAAATCTCCCACTGTGTGAATTATGTGCGTCCAGACGGGTAATAATTCAAGCCCCTGACCCTCGGTGACTATTGGCCT
The DNA here is from genome assembly GCA_016271365.2 of Neoceratodus forsteri. Classification (NCBI taxonomy): domain Eukaryota; kingdom Metazoa; phylum Chordata; order Ceratodontiformes; family Ceratodontidae; genus Neoceratodus; species Neoceratodus forsteri. The sequence continues at coordinate 1,750,618 of JADMNL010000030.1, forward strand.
CAGTGCAAGGACCTCCCAGTAATTAAGCCCGTGCTACACAAAATGGAGAGCCGAGCAGTGGTAGTCAATACTGCCACACCAGACTGTGAAGTGCCCTGATGATCCGCCAATATGAATAACCAGGACTCCAGGTGCTCCACATTCATCAGTCACAGTGTACTGTCCTGTTCAGCAACCATCTACTGGCCCACCAGATGACTTCAGATCCAGAGGGACACCAGCCCAGCTGTTTTCCTGTTCATCGCCTGGTAATGAGATGATGTCAGACCAGCTGTTTTTCCTTTTGTTCCTGTTCTAAGGTTCCATCTCCATTGATGACATCAGCCCAGCTGTTTCCAGATGTGCCCTCCTGTGGTTCCCGGAAGATGTCCGCCCAGCTGTATCAGAATAAATGCTGCCAGGGAGAGTCTTCGGCTGCGGACCAGGTTCGTGCAGATTCTTGTACTACAAATGGCTGGTAAGTCCGAACTTTTTCTATCTTTTATGACATTGCAGTACACACCCTACACTACAGACTTCAAAATGTGTGAACTGTCCAGAAGACCTCCCTTGGACTTTGGTCTTTTAGAACTGTGCTTCACGGGCTTCGGCCCAGGAGAGACTCTTTATTGGACTAGCCTTCAGGCCTTGTGGTCACTAGTTGGAACTTTTAGGGCACTCCATCCCCCCAAATGTGTATTGTAAATAATGTCATTATTGTACTCTGATGTAAATACTGTTTTTCTACCTTTTTCTAAAAATCTTTTGGGATTGTTCAGTGTTTTTGTATGGTAGGGTTTTAGGTAGACTGTGTATGCAGATTAGGAGTGTGGTTTGTTTTGTCTTTTTCTTACAGGTGTTCCTGGGAAGACAGAAGAGAAGACAAGAAGAGGAGGAGGGGCTCATAGGAGTTCCTCGTCAGTGCTTTATTGTGTAGAAACCTAAAGTACTGTGTTGTTATTGTTATGGTTGTTACTGTGTTAACCCTTTCCTTCCACAGGTGTGGTTGTGGGGGTAGGGAGGAGGCTGTAATTGGTATTTTAATGGTGTGGTTGCAGTTTGCCCAAGGTCGGGAGGTCCCCGGGTTTTGTTTTTGTTTTGGAATATTATGTTAGAGGCAGATAGGTTTTCCCTAGAGGGTTGGGGGATAGACAGGCTGTGGTCCTGAACGGCCGTAGGGACTGCAGTGCTGATCTATCAGGGCTATGCTCTGGATGGTTCTACCAGAGCCACTAGGTGTCCATAGTAACTGGATAGTGTAGAGGCTGACATGTCAGCTACAGGCCTCTAGGCCCTTAGTGTTACCTGCCTGTGCTTGCACATGGTAGGAGGGGGCCTGATCACCCCCCTCCGCAGGTAGCACATAGGGTGGGATGGCCTAATGCTGGTGCATAATGACTGGGACAGTCATTTTTCCTGGTCAGGGCAGTGTAACCTTGTTGAGCCGGGTTACTAGAATCCCAGTAAGACCTAGTGGTAGGCAGGAAGGCAGCTGTGAAACTCCAGTTAAATGGGTTTCACACTGTCTCACTCTGTTCTCAGTCTCAGCTGAGACTGAGAGATGACATCACCATAGAACTGTCGCAGCTGCATAAGCCACATTGGAATCGGCAGCAGAGGTAGTGAGATAGAACGTTGGGAGTTTTCAAAGTCAGTCTCCTGCTTGCCCTCAAGCAGGAAGGAGTCTCCTGTTTGTTTTGAAGCAGGAAGGAAGTCTCCTGCTTGCCTGCCAGCAGGAAGGAAGTCAGTCTTTTGTTTACCTTCTGTGGGAGAAGGTCAGTGTCCAGTTTCAAGTGGTGGAGACCGCTGTCCAGGTCTCAGTGCCCCCTCCCTGGGGGGAGGAAGTAAAAGTATCTCTATGTAGATTCCAGGGGCAATCCCCTAATTTCTGCTAAAGGATGAAAGCTGCCTTTTACAGTTTCTTTTGGACTTAAAAGTGGAAAAAGTTGTACTTCGCCTGTGGGGCACCTGCAACGAAAGGGTGAGTTTGCTCTATTTTGAGAGGGCAAAAATGTACTTCTTCAGTTTGGGAAATGTGAAGAAGTCTGTGATTTGAACTACTATTTGGGAGGCCTATAGTACTAGGACAAGCAAATGTAGTAGGTTCAAAAGCTTAAGTGCTGTGTGGATTCAAGTAATGTTTGTAGAGGGGGTGCTACAGTCCATCCACCGTTTAATCTACATTTCAAAGTTTTCAGTTTGTCCAGAGAAATGGCCGGGTATGGGTTGTGGGAGCTGGAGATGGAACACCCCCCATCTTTAGTAACCAGGTCCACCTCTGCAGATTTCTTCTGTGATTTGCTACTTGCCTCATGCACCTGGCCAGTGATGAGGTAGGTACCCAGACGTGGGTTGCAACTTGGGAAAATCTCTCTAGGAGTCGTAGACTCTAAGTGGTGTGGGGAGCCACAACTTGGGAAAAGAATTCTCCATGTTTGATGGGAGTCAGAAGGAAGTAAGAAGAAAATCTCTCTAGGAGTCGCAGACTCTAATTGGTGTGGGGAGCCACAGCAAGTAAAATGGGTTTATTCTTTAAATGGACCGTCAGTCAAGTGGCCGGCAGGGGAGCCGGGCCAGTAGGGCTGTGTATCCAAAGCGCATGCAAGTCCGGGCTGTGTGCCTGGTGGGTCCAGAGCCTGAAATTAGTAGAAATGGGTTCATTCTTTAAGTGGACCGCTTTTAGTCTCTTATCTGCATTATCAGTAAACGTAGCCCCTTGGGGGTCCATCTATGCTTTGTTGTGTTCAGCTAGTTATGAATAAAAGCCACACTGAAAAATCCCAGTCCTGGTGCTAGACATTACAGTTATTGCTTCCTGTGTTCAGATTTACTTGGGTGCCCCTGTGCAGAGTAGCCAAACCTAGGTCCCCTTGTGTCAGGTAACCTCATCCTCCCCGAACCCAGGTCCCCACCAGGTATTGCTGCCAGCTCCAACAGCATGCCACCTGTTGTTTGGTAAAAAGGCAGGGGTGAGGGGTTACATTTGTATGATGTAGTACATGATTTTTATCTCATGACTGAACTAGATCTTCAATTTAAATCATCACCTTATGATATGAGGGGTCATCCTTTTCAACTAGTTAGAAAAGCTTTTAAAAGACAGAACCGAAAATATCTTTTTACTATTTGCTTTATCGGCCCATGGAATAATTTACCACCCTCCGTAGTTCTGAGTGAATAAAAAAATGTTTTCAAATTATGTTTAGAAAAGCTTATCTGCTCAGGGTATAATTTAGATTATTACCCTTTGGCCTAGTATGAGAGCACTGTGGGCCTTGGCCTACTAGCTCTTCATCTACAGCTTAGTATGAACCTTAGTATGATTTATATTTATTTATATTTCTCACCATGCTGAAAGAGCAGGGTAAGCGGAGAGAAAACAAGAGACTTATAGGCAGTGTTTGGGGCACTCTGAGACTAGTCTTTCAAACTATAATAGGTAGAGTGGGAGAACTAGCTCAGAAAATTAATCTTGGGGCTGAGTAGATTCAGGAAACCCTGTGAATCAGGTGTGTAACTGGGGGTGGAACTGACAGGGCTTAGTGCCCTCCAACAATTGTACTATAAAAGACTCCCTTTTCCAGCATGTCCCAGCACACTCGTGTCCCAGTGAGTGAATGGAACAGCAAAGGAGTAGAAAAGGTACTAGCATCTTAGGCATTGGCAGGCATCCGCAGGAGGAAGCAGGGAGGCAGGAGACCCTGCCAGTTGACTAAGGTAAGGTACCTGGTCACTTGTGTTGTTACATTCATTGCAGAGAGAGGGTAAAGAGTAAAAGCAGGCCACTAGATGGGACTAGGAGGGACACCATATTGAGGGTAAGATGAAATGATGTTTCTAGTGGAGCATTAAGGGGAAAGATCTAAAAGTAGTAAAGAAGCAGAGTGGAGCAGGGAAGAATTTAAAAAAGGTAGTAAACAGGAAAGCAAGGGTAAATGGGAAAGTCAGGAAACACCCTATCTTGGTAGGGCAACATAGGAACGACTCCTAGGAGGTTCAAGGGGATAGAATCAAACAGAGGGACAGAGTGTAGTAAGGAGCAGGAAGAAGAAAATACCACCAGAAATGGGAGTGGTGCAGTACAGTGGGTGCAGATCAGCAGTCTTCAGGGAGACATTCTGGAGACTGAGGTGCTGCCTATATGTATGCCTCTCTCTGGGTTGAGATAGAAGGTCACTAGATTCTGGGCCAAAATGACCAGGATCTGAATGGCCTCGTCTCTCACCTAGGGGCCACCAAGTACATCACTGCTGCTGCAGAGGATGACTAGGGTAAGAAGGGCCGGCTAAACAGTGGTGGGCTCTGGGAAGGTGGAGGTGGCAGGGCAGGGGCACATTCCTCCACCAGTGCCACTACCCAATATCTTCGCCATTCTGGCAGGACGGGACTGGTAGGAGGTGGCACCCTTAGTAGTGACAGGGATGGATGTGGGGAGGGTTCCCCAAAGGGGGGAACCCAAAGTGGGCGGTAGAAGACCCCAGCAAAAGAAGCAGAGCTTCTGGTGGAGAACTCAGTCATTAGGGGGATAGATCTGGGAACAGAGAGAGGGGTGGAGAGGGAGGTAAGGTGCCTATCTTGCAGCGCGGCTCAGAGGGATGGTCAACGGATCCTAAGGATCAGTAGGGCAGCAGACCAGGGATGGGAGCTGGATGTTATTGTCCAGCTGGGAACCAATGACCTAGCTAGAGATACAGCTGGGATTGTTCAGAAGGAGTTCAGGGATCTGGGGAGGGGTCTAAAACAGGTAGTGCGCACAGTGGCCTTCACTGTGGTGCTACTTGTATATGGCCGAGGGGAGGACAGGGAACTCTGCATCAGGAACTTCAACTCATTGTTGAAGGAATGGTGCAGAGAGGAGGGGTTCGGCTACATTGGGGAATGGGGACCAACCTGGGAGATGTGGGCCTATACAGGGGTGATGGCCTGCATCCATCAGAGAGGCAGGAACCACAGCCCTCAGTGGATGGTTTAAATGTTACTTTGATGAACATGTAAACTAGCTGAGAGGGGTGGCGGAAGGACAGAGGGAGGTATATACTGCACCTCCTCTACAAAATGAAGCCGGAGGGAAGGAGAACCTGAGGGGAGAAAACTCCCCCAGGTAACAGGTTCAAGCAAAAGATGGGGAACTGGAGACAAAGGGGCAAGGAACAAGCTTAGCAATATGAGAAGAGAAAATGAGGCAGGGACGAAGGAAGGAGGAAAATGAAGCAGGGCCGAAGGAAGAGAAGAGGAAGGAGGAGAAATGAGGCAGGGCCAAAGGAGTGGGGGGGAGAATGAGGCAGGCCAAAGAAGGGGAGAATGAGGCAGGGTCAAGGAAGGGGGAGAATGAGGCAGGGCCGAAGGAAGGGGAGAATGAGGCAGGGCCAAGGAAGGGGGAGAGTGAGGCAGGGCCAAAGGGTGGGAGAATGAGGCAGGGCCAAAGAAGGAGGGAGAATGAGGCAGGGCCAAGGAAGGGGAGAATGAGGCAGGGCCGAAGGAAGGGGGAGGAATGAGGCAGGGCCGAAGGAAGGGGGGTTGCAAGTAGGGTGGGAGACAGATGTGGAAAGCCATGGTTCAAATGCTAGATTCTAGATCTCATGGCTATCATGGCAGAGGCAGACCTGGAAATAATGGGCATCATAGTCAGGGTGTGCAGGAAATCATGACCGGGCCATAGCTATACCAGGATACATGCAGTTCAGGAAGAACAGGGAGAAGGAAAAGTGGGGAGGTTGTGTTATATGTCATGGAAGATATCAAGGCAACACAAATTCAAGGGAGTAAAGAGGTGCTGGAGGTACCGTGGTTACCTTGGAGACAACAGCCGGAGCCTCCATTCACACTGGGGTGATTTACAGACCTCTAGTACAGGGAGAGGATCCAGACAAGGAAATGGGGTAAGCCATTAGCAAGATGGCAGATAAGGGGGTGGCACTGTTGATGGGGGACTTCAGTCTACCAGATATTGCTTGGAGCCTCCCGGCTACAATCTTTGCTAGAAAGAGGGTCATCCTAGACTTCCTGCAGGGGGCATTCTGAGGCAACTAGTCAAGGAACACACTCATGACAGGGCAATACTGGACCTGGTGCTTACTAACAGGATATTGTTGCGGACATCAGTGTGGGATGTCACTTGGGGACCAGCGATCACTGAGCAGTGTAGTTTAACATTAGGATGGCAGCAGAGGTGAAGCATAAAGAATGAGGGTCCTGGACTTCAGGAGGACAGCAGATTTTTAAAAAAATGGGTAGATGCCTCACAGATGCCCCCGTGGGGGAAGAATTACCTTGATGGGGTGAAGGGACAGTGGGCAAGATTAAGGAATAGAATAGTGAAGGCAACAAATCTCCGAGCAAAATATGTAAGTAGAAGCAGGAGGAAAGAGACCAATATGGTTCTCAAGGGAGGTGGCGGCAAGAGTAAGGGCACCTGAGGTCAACAATCTGGAGATGCAAGGAGGAGCAGCGGCACAGGATAGAAAGGTGTATCAGCAAAAACAGAGGGAAGCAGGGACGGGCATGAGGGGTGCTAAGGCACAAAATGAGGAATGAATAACCGGGGGAGTAACAAGGGGGAACAATACATTTTTAGGTACTGTATATAAATGAAAAAAGAAAGACAAAGGGAGGAATTGTGAGGCTGAGGGGTGCAGATGGAGACTGCAGAGGTTGATCAGGAAAAAGCAGATATCCTGAAGAAATACTTCTGCTCTGCCTTTGTAGTGGAAGGGGATGGGCCACACATACAGTAGGTTACAGAACCACTGGGAAGGGGAGGGAAGTAGACACAAGTCAATTCAAAGAGGAAATAGTCCTGAAGCGGCTTGCAAATCTGGGTGTGGACAAGGCTAATGGGGAGGCTGGAGTACATCTAAGGGTATTGACGGAGCTCAGGGAGATACTGGCTGCACCTCTGACAGCCCTATCTAATAACTCACAAAATACAGGGGTGCTCCCAGAGGACTGGAGAAGGGTAGATGCAGTCCTACTCCATAAGAGTGGCCACAGGAAACAGGCTGGCAACTACAGGCCAATCAGTCTGACATCAGTAGTGGGGAAACTAATGCAGTTACTTCTAAAGGAAAGACTGGTAGATTACCTACATCCAGCAAATTGCAGGATGCAAGGCAGCATGGATTCACGGTAGGGAGTTCATGTCAGACAAAACTGATAGATTTCTTTGAATGAGTGATCAGAAAAATAAATCAGGGGGAATGGTGAACATGGCCTATTTATACTTCAGCAAGGCCTTCAACACCATGCTACATAGGAAGCTCATAATAAAACTGTGAAGCTTGGGAGTGGGAACTAAGGTGGTACACTGGGTACATAACTGGCAGACAGGCAACAGATGGTGGTGGTTAATGGCACTCACTCGGGGAAGGGAGAGTGACGAATGGGGTTCCTCTGGGTTCATTATTAGATTCAGTCCTCTTTAATGTCTTTACAAGTGACACTCAATCTATCAAGTCTTTATTTATCCAGGAGAACACCATTGAGGAGTACTCATTTTCAAGATGGACCTGGACAACATACAAGAACCCATCATAAACAAGGGAATATACACATCTCAAATATACGACTGAACAGATACAATAGTAATTAGAACAACATATAATAAATAGTTGGCAATATACATTTAAAAGAAAGGACAAACCTGCGCTGCAGGCAACTACTTAAATGCATAGCTCTAACTGATTATATGACATGAAGTACCTATGAGAAAGGATAATAGACCATTTGAGCTTAGAAATACAGTAAGAAATGGTACATAAAGAGGTTACTGCAGAAGAACTGGAAGGGAAGAAGAATCAGTACAGATGAGGCCGCTTAACAGGGACACCCCCATGGACGGGCTTTCATTCCCATTAACCGATTATCCCGTTTATCAGAATGTAACCTAATAAAATGCATGGTATGCCTTTAACATCAATAACATCAAAAACGATACAACCTATATGTTTTAAGTGTTAAAAGTGATTTATCTTTTTTTGGTTTGTTTTATCTGCTTGTGATTCGGCAGTACATTTTGAAAAACACATAAACACAGTGACAGCATTATTAGGAAACGTGCTTAAAGCGCTGTGACGTAATCGACAATTTTACTCTGTTTTGCCTCACTGCAAACCTTTCTTGTGATAGTTTGCTCCAAAGTTGCTAGCCTATCCCACTCAGACACGTTCCCATTCTGTGTGCACCAGGACATCAAGACCCGAAGATGATCCAGCGCCTCTTTGTTTGTTATGGGCTCAGGCGGTGGCTCATCATCTTCGGCATCCGATTCTACAGTTGTCTCATCAATTCTCAGTCTCTTTACCTGCTCACAGATGTCACTGTCAGTAGCTTCACCCTCTGTTGGCAGTTCCGCATCAATGTCGACGAAATCAGAAAACTCATCGGGGGTCATGAATGATGCCGGCTCAACATCAAAAAGAGCTTCATCGTTAGCCAATTGGCCATGGTCAGTTTCTTAATCTGATGTACCTCCCCCAACAACAAAGCCGGCTTTCTTAAAGCATCCTCCACCTCGCCATCTTTACCCTCTCACTTCCTCTTGCGTTCCGGGTTTACACTGGACTGCCATTCAGCCAGAATGGCATCACAGCTCAAGCTGATTCTTCCAGCTTGACTTTTGGAAATTCTGAACTGCTTGGCAACAGACGACAAAGAAGCCTTAGGAAGTTGAAGGGCTTCTATCACTTGCACTCTCTGAGCGAGAGTTAGTTTCTTTTGGTAGACATAATGAACAATGAGGATTGCACTGCTCAGCACTGGCTATGTAACAAACAAAACGTCCCCCAAAGTCCCAATTAAGCGGCTCACATGTCCCACTTAAGTGACAGAACGTCTCATTGGCTAACATGGACAATTAATTGGTAGCCAGGGAAATGCCCCGTTTAACTGAACGTCCCGCTTAACCACGTCCCGAATAAGTGGCTTGTACTGTATTTATATAGTGCTTTTCATACACATTGTATCCCAAAGCCCTTTACAAGCAATGCTAGACTGGTAGTGAAGTGACTGAACATAGGAAAGTGTGCCTCTTTGCAGATGACACCAAGATCGGCAATAAGGTGGACACTCTGGTGAGGGTGAAGAGAATGTATAGAGACCTGAAAAAACTCACGGAATGGTCAAGGGTATGGCAGCTGGGTTTCAATGAAAAAAAGTGCAAATCATGCACCTTGGAGATATATCAGGTCATTTTATCTGATCATTGCACAATGTTTGGGGCTCCCCCTTAAAGACCCTCCCCTGTTGAGATTGATTAGCTATTGCTCTTTGAGGGGGGTTGGCCCCAGAGGGACTGTTGGCGGTAGCTGATTTATCTAGTATCTGTAGATGATGCATGTGCGGTTGGCAAGGGTGAGACGGTGGCCACCTATAACAAGGTGGTATCCAAGGCACTCTATATCATTGCACTGGTCTGTATACGACCCAGATCTTCTCATTTGAGATCTCTTTGTTTAGATGGGGATCTCAAGCGATGAAGATCTGGGATCAGAAGTTGGAGCATTGCTGGCAGCGGACCTGATCAGGAGAGGACAGACTTGCCGTGCGAGCTCATTATTATGAGTACCAAGGGGCGATCAACTGTAATAAGGCAGAGTTCCTGTCCAGGGAGATTACTGCAGGGAGAAACAGACCATCTCAGCTTTTTTGGACTGTGGACAGACTTTTACATCCAGTCTGCCTTCAGCCAAAAAAAGCTTTTTCAATTGCTTTATGCGAGGAGTTTGCCCAGTTCTTCTCTGACAGGATGTCTTCTATCCGGTCAGGGATCTCGACAACGAGGCAAGTTTTGCCTCACAGTGGTCATCCTGGGTTGGGCAGAGGCGCTCCATCTGTCTGGGGCGAGTTTAAACCAGTGGAAGTGGTCAAGGTCATTGAGGTGATCTCGAAGCTTAAGCACACTTATTGTAAACTGGATCCAACCCGACTCAATTCTTGATGAGATGTGTCGGGACTGTTGGCCCGGTGTTTGCTAGGATTGTCCGGTGTTCGATGTCGGAGGGAGTTTTTCTGGAGGCCTGGAAAGAGACCCTGGTAAGGCCCCTCCTGAAGAAACTATCTCTGGACCCTGATGTCTTGGCAAATTACTGTCCGCTCTCCAACCTGAGATTTTTGGGTGTAACCCCCTACAAATGGGGGTTCCTAAAAACCTTCTCGGAGCTTGTCTAAATGCTCCCTGCCTAGCTGGTGTCTGGCGTAATGCCGCTTAAATGTGGGTGCTGTGAGTGTTTTTAGAGCCTCTGGTACTGTCTCTTTAAGAGCTGCCTGCTTGCAGGCTTAATTAGTTTGTATGGGGGGACTGTGTGTTTAATGCTCGAGTCCTGCTCAGGCTGCTGGTCAATTGCTCCGTCTCTGCTTTGCTATGTGCGCAGAGGGAGCACTTTCGAAAGAGGTAATTGTTTGCTGATCATTATTTAGAGTGATAATGAAAATGCAGTTTGTCTGACCTGCCTTTTGTTACAGCACAAACTCTGTCTGCTTGCTACCTCATTTTGGTCCAGAACTGCTGAATGGGACCAATCAGTATTTGGGACCTTTGAACTGGAGCCTACTTTGGGCAAATCAGAACTGGGACTCTCACTTGGAACCAGCCACAAGGGGATTATATGAAGAGAGCTATTGGGAAATGTAGTTTGGACTTTGGTGCCTTTTTACACCAATAGAGGGAGCCTGTTGTGACTGACAATGAGAATCAGCCAACTGGAGCCTTTTGGATTTGGGGAAATGCCCTGCACTGTTGCTGGAGAGGCAGATCAGTTGTGACAGTGAAGAGAGAAGGAGCTCTGTGTTTCTGCAGCATAAAGTTCGCGCGGGAAGCTCATGGGAGGCCCAGGCCATTTGTAAGTGTCAGTTCGGACTGAATCCGAGTTTTTGAAGAGAAGGAAGCAGTGTGCAAAACCAGACTTGCTCGTAGAAGACCGAAGATTTGCTGAAGTGCCATCGGCCTGTCGGGGACTGCTGATGCTGTGTGTGCTCCTGGGTAATTTGCAAGTGTTTGTGATCGGGATCGAGAAGCAGCCTGCCTGGTATAGTACTTTCCTTTTGCATATGAATGTGCATAGTGCTTGTGGGGAATCGCGATTTCATGTCCCCTGTACTGTGAGCTGTGTGCTTAAGTTGGAAGCAGATCCCGGCTTGTGTTGGACTAAATCCGTTTGCTACCAACTGCAGTTGGGTCCAGTCACAAGGACCTTGTCTCCATGCCCTGTTGTTCTGGCAGTCCAGAAAGAACATCCGCCATCCAGTTCTCAGCTTTGGGCAGTGTGAGTACAAATCAGGGTATTCCCCTGCAGCCTGTTATCAATTACAAGTCTGTCATCTAATTATTGCCAATTCATTTCTTCATGAACTGAGCCATTCGGCTCCGGATTACAATTGGGTGTTGTTTATATATTTTCTTTCTGCAGGGCCCCATCCATCTACACCTGCCAGCCAACCCCGGGCAATGGACCTGGCTAGCCCCCCTCCATCCTGGGTACCCAGAGAGTGACATTTTGGACCCTATATTTATACATATATATATATATATATATATATACAGTACTATGGTTTGAACTTTGCCAATACTAATCAACCTGATTGCCCCCTCCTGTGTTCCTGTCCCCTAAATAAATCAGATTTGTTGTTATTGTATTATATACTGTCTGTGGTATCAGTACATATAGAACCAGTATTGCATTTTGCTGTGTATGTTGTTTAACCTTGTTTTACAGGGGTCCTCAGAGACATGCTGCAGAATCAGTCTCGAGGGTAAGTAGTGTCTATATGTGTGACAAGTGTTCATATGTGGGGTATTGGGAAGGTAACTCCCGTGTACTGTGTGGGCCACTAGTGGGGGAAAAAGGGCGATCACAGTGTCCCAGAGGGCTGTACCCGAGCTAGTTTAATCACTACCAACCCTGACCTCTGGGTGGAGGGACCCGCCATTGGACCTAGGCCCCTTAACCTGTCACTAGCCATACAGTTAGGGGTAGTAGCCCTTGGGATAACGCCACCTGGGGGTTACATAGGTAAGGTTGTTGAGAAAATAGTGGCACAACAGCTCGAGGAGTACCTCATGTCCTTTGATATCTATGAGCCATTCCAGTCTGGTTTCAGGGCCAGGCACAGCACCAAAATGACGTTAGTCAGGGTGCAAAATTACCTTCTTAGGGCTACAGATAGAGGAGACAGGTAAATTCTTGTAATCCTCGACCTCTCATCAGCATTTGATACCGTGGATCACATAGTGCTTCTTAATCACCTTCGAGAGTATTGTGGACTCACCGGTACTGTTATCAACTGGTTTGAGCCCTATATTTCTGGCAGGAAGCAGCAGGTGGTGATTGGCTATTTCTCCTCCTCCTCGAAGCTCCTGCCATGTGTAGTACCTCAGGGCTCGATCTTGTCGCCGATGCTATTCACGATATACATGCTGCCGCTAGGAGAGCTCATTAGGTGTTACAGTGTGGGATTTCACTACTATGCAGATGATATCCAACTGTTTATGTCCTTTAACCCAGGAACACATGACACCATGGGGGGTGATTAACAACTGCCTGGTGGAGATCAATGACTGGATGTCCTCCAACTGGTTGCAGCTGAACCCTGACAAGACGGAGGTCCTGGTAATCGAGCAGGGTCACGGGCATGATGGGAGTGCCTCCGGAGTGGCAACTGGATTGTTTCTGGGACCCACTCCATTGATGGCCTCCCCTAGGGTGCGGGATCTTGGCATTATCCGGGAGACAGACTGACATTTGAAGCTCAAGTATCATCTGTGGTGCAAAGTGTTTTTTACCACTTGAGGAATATTGCCAGGATTAAGTCCCTAGTTCTGCCTGAAGACCTGCTGTTACTGATACATGCCTTTGTCACATTGAGGTTTGACTACTGTAGTGCCTTATACTTTGGGGTCACTAGAGGGGTATGCCCCCCATATGGTGACACCAACACAGCGAACTACACTCCTGTCGGCAAAATCGACACTTTGCTGACAGATCGCTGTGTTGGTGTGCCCAAGACAGGGGCATGCTGTCTCCTGGTCCTACACCCCTACCCCGAGTTAACTCTGACTGGAGTTAACAATCCTTTAGTTGGGGGGTGCAGGGGGTGGAGTCCCCCCTGCATGGGTGGTTCGGGGGATAGAAAAACAGGACCGGGAGTCTGCAAGAAATCATGCCGACCACGCTTTGCGGTCGATATGATTCCTGTCACTGTAACACCGGTCAACATTAGAGATGTCAAACCGGCGTGGTGCAGCCCACTGGAGGGACCCTCCACTGGCTGCAGCTGGTGCAGAATGCAGCAGCTAGGTCCAGTCATGTGACCCCAGCCCTGCAGGCTCTGCACTGGCTGCCTGTCAGGTCAAGGTTCATCTTCAAGGTGGGCTTGCTCATGACCATCTAAGAGGCCCTACATGGACTGGGCACTGGCTATCTGGTTGATCTCCTAACACCTGCCACCTCAGTCCATTCCCTCCACTCCTCGACCAGGGGCCTCCTTGCTATTCCTAGGGTCTATTTGAAAACTTCTGGTGGCCACCCCTTTAGTGGCACCAGACCGGCCCTCTGGAATACCTTTCAGGCCTGTGTGAGGCAGGCTCGACAGTCAATAGCTTTAAAAAGGGTCTCAAGGCTCATCTGTTTAGTTTGGCCTTTCCTGATGAAGGTGATTAACCAGCACTAGTCTGTACTGAATCAGTTTTAGAATGTTATCATTTTTTCAGTTATTTATGGATGCTATATATGAAGTATTTTTATGTTTTCAGACCTACCTGTGTTATGTGAGGTGCCCAGAGCCCCAGGGATTGGGCGCCACATAAATAAACTTTGCCTTTGGGCACAGAAACCCAGAGGCAGAGTACGGGGAGGGGGGAGGTATAAACGGTCAGGGGTAATCATAATGGATGACTTAAGGTAGCAAGGCAGTGCAGAAAAAGCAGTAGGGGAAGCCAGCTGGGGTGCATAGGAAGGGGTATCATCAGCAGAAGAAGGTGGTGTTGCCACTGTATCGGTCATTGATGAGACCACATCTGGAATACTATGTTCAGTTCTGGAGACCACACCTCAGAAAGAACATAGAGTAGAAGCCATTCAAAGAAAGGCAACAGAAATGGTGTAAGGGCTGCACCAAATGTCATACGGGGAGAGACTGAAGGATCTAAACATGTACACCCTGAAAGAGATGAGGGAGAAGAGGGATATGATAAGGCTCATCAACAAGGCCATAAAATGTGACTTCTTGGAAGTTAATCACATTACAGAGCTCCGCTGTTTAACATATCCTATCATTTTAACTGAAACCTGGGGGGGGCGGGGTGTCATCCCAGGGGCACAGGATGTCTCCTGTGAGACAGATCACATATCACATTCTGTATTATAAATCATAGAACAATCAAGCTGGCCAAGCGGCACAGGAGTACTGCATATGCAACATTGCTGATAGTCAGAAGGCTATTTGTATGGTTGAATTGTTTCACTCTTACATAGAAACATAAAACTTGTCAGCAGAAATGGACCGCCAGGCCCACCCAGTCTGCCCAGTATGGCTAGCAAGTCGCTAGGACTTCCTTCCACATACCATCCACCCTGGACCTACCAGTCCCTTGTGTCTGTTCCATGCTCTCTTGAAACCCCCACAGTTCCTGCCTCCACCCCGGAGTCTGTTCCAGCTGTCCACCATCTTCTTGTAAAGTAGAATTTTCTGATATTCCCCTGAATACCGCCCCCCTGCCCCAATATCTGCAGATTGTGTCCCCTTGTTTTTGATTGTTCCTTTAGCTGGAAGATGTCCCCTGCTGATACCTTGTTGAAACCCTTGCTATACCTGAAGGTCTCAATCATGTCCCCCTTTTCACACCTCTGTTCGACGGAGTACATGTTGAGGTCCTTCAGCCATTCCTCATATGACAGATACCCGAGTCCCCCTACCATTTTTGTCACCCTTCTGTGGACGCTCTCCACCCTCGCCACATCCTTCCTACGATATGGCTTCCAGAACTGGACTCCGTATTCAAGGTGTGGCCTGACAGGCTGCCTGTACAAGGGCATTATGACCTTCCTCCTCCTGCTAGCTATTCCCCTCCCGATACAACCAGCACCCTACTGGCCCTCACCACCGCCTGCTCACATTGCTGCGCCACTTTCAGGTCTTGAGAAATGCTTATGCCAATGTCTCTTTCCAGCTCGGTAACCTCTAATGCTTGTCCTCCCATGCTATATTCTGTGCCCTAATTATTCCTGCCTAAATGCATGATTTTGCATTTTTTTGGTGTTGTAGATCAATTGCCATTCCCTGCACCATTTCTCCAGTTTCTCCAGATCCCTGCACACGCTCTCAACCCCTTCAGGTGTATCTGCTCTATTGCAGACTTTTGTGTTGTCTGCAAATAGACACACTTTTCCCTCTAGCCCCTCCGCTATATCCCTTATAAATATATTGAAAAGGAGTGGCCCCAGCACTGACCCCTGAGGCACCCCACTGGTGACCATACCTTCCTTTGATGGCACCCCATTAACAATTACCCTCTGCTTCCTACCCCCAAGCCAGTTTTGCACCCACCTAACGACTACTGGCCCCAGTCCAAGGCATCTCATTTTGTGCAGTAGTCTCCTCTGCGGCACAGAATCAAATGCCTTATTGAAGTCAAGATACACAATGTCTGTAACTTCCCCATGGTTCAGTACCCTGGTGACCCAGTCAAAGAACTCTATCAAGTTCGTTTGACATGACCTTCCCTCAGTGAAACCATGTTGCCACCTGTCCAGAAGACCATTGGTCTCCAGGTAGGTTGAGATTCTCTTCTTGAACAGTTTCTCCATGAACTTGCCCACCACCGATGTTAAGCTCACCAGCCTATAGTTGCCTGGCTCCTCTTTGTCCCCCCCCTTATGAAGGGGGACCACATCTTCCCTTCTCCAGTCCTCAGGGATCTCCCTGGCTCCAAGGACCTGTTGAAGAGGCTGGTCAGAGGTTCCGCTAGCACTTTGCTGCACTCCCTCAGGACCCTGGGGTGCACCCCATCCAGTCCCATCCCCTTATCCACCTTCAATCTCTCAAACTCCCTCAGGTCCTCATCAACCCAGAACAGGCTTGAGTCAGCCCCCCCATCACCTCATGTTCCCTGATTTAATTGATTTCACCCTCCTTTTCACCTGTGAACACCGAGCAAAAGTAGTTATTGAGTATTTCTGCCTTCCCAGTCATCCTCCACCAACTTACTATCCCCATTTCGTAGCCTGATTATCGCTGCCCTTGTCCGTCTCCTTTTGCTCACATACCGGAAGAAGGTTTTATCTCCCACCTTGACTGAGTTGGCTATTTTCTCTTCCGTTCTTGCCTTTGCCCTCCTGACCTTCCTACCTGCTTTCCTCTGCTTCTCCTGGTATAGATCTCTATTCTACTCCTTTTGTGACCCCTTATATCTCCTAAACACCTTTCTGTTTAGGACAGATGATCTTAGGATGAGCAAGCAATGTAAAAGGGCAGCGCAGAAAGCAAATGGCATCCTCGGAGGCATTGAAAGGGGTATAACTAGCAGAAAAAGAGAGGTGATAATGCCACTCTACAGATCACTGGTCAGGTCACATATGGAATATTGTATCCAGTTTTGGAGGCCACACCTGAAGAAGAATATCAACAGATTGGAGGCAGTGCAGAGAAGAGCTACAAAGATGGTACAGGGTTTGCACCAGGAGCCGTATGAAACCAGACTGGCCGACTTACAGCTGTACTCACCTGAATAGAGAAGAGACCGGGGCATGATAGAAACTTTCAAGTATATGAAGGGAATTAACACAGTGCAGAAGGAAAATCTGTTTCAGATGAAATCAGAGAGTCATACAAGAGGCCACAATCTACGACTGACAGGAGGTAAATTTAGAGGAAACGTCAGGAAGTACTTTTTTTTCTGAGAGGGTGGTCGGCCTTTGGAATAGCCTACCGCAAGAGGTAGTAGACTCAAAAAATGTAAGGGAATTCAAACTTGCATGGCATAATCACTATGCGCAAAAAAGGAAATAGTCTAAGAGGAGGGGGTAGGTATTCAAGGCAGACTAGATGGATCAAGAGGTCCCCTTCTGCCGGCAAATTCTTACGTTCTTATGTTCTCATTTTAAATGTAGATGCTCTTTTCATTCACACTCTCAGTCCCCTGAGGGACTACTGCCTAGATACAGTAGAGGTAGTACATTAGAAAAACGGGTGTTGGGGGCTTCCTTGCATGAAAGGCTGTCATATAGCCTCAGTCGGACCTCGGACCCTGAAATGGCTTTCCCCAGCCATGGTCCCTTTTCACAATTACTTCACATGGAGAAGAGTTCAATGAGGGTAGGGATTACCTAGTACCCTTCTGTTCTGTTTAATTCATTACCACAGTGGCATAAACTCACTCCACTCTGTTAAACTCTTATACCTACTGGAGGGTTCTGGACAAAAAGATAGGTCGGATGGAGTGTTCACTCTCTCTCTGAAGCCACTTTGATGTCATGAGGAATTCACTGTTGGTGGTAAGCTGATTGACTGGTGTAACTAGTGTATTATACATGCCGATGTGTTTCTTGTAACTATGTGTATGTAATAATCTCTAATTTATTAGCAGACTTTTTATCTGTCTGAGAACTGTACTGTCTTCTGTGTGGAACTATGTAATATATTATACCTTTTTATAAACTCTTACAGGACAACTTTGTAAACAGGGCTTAACGAGTCCTAACAGTTTTATCCTGTCGAAAAATAACATTTTATTTTGTATCTATCTAACTGGAGAGACAAAGATATCCATAAACTCCGGTGATGTCATTTAGGGGTAGCCAGGGATTGCGGTTGAGACCCCTATGATTTCTTTGCAACCCTCATGATGTGCACTGCAGTCCCTAAAAAAAGGTTTTCCTAGCATTTTCTAATGTAAACTTTGGTGAGTGGAGGAGCTTTTGCAACCCCTATGATTCTGGTGAAATTACACTAGTGATACAACTCCAGGATGTATTCATGCCTGGTACAGACACTTTGCAATCATCTGAAGAAATATCCAAAGTGACACAAAGCCTCAAGGAGGGCAGGCGGGCCTTCTCTATCAACAAACGTGGGCAAAGATCAAACTCGGAACATCCCAAGGGGAGAACAGGATGCATTTCAGGATCATTACGGAGCTAAAGGAACTAAAGGAGCCAGTGCTCCCAGATCTACAGGGATTCCTGTATTTTAAGGGATTTTTACTACAAAAACGGGATACGGGAAGAAAATCTTTTAATTTTATAATATCAGGGGAAATGGACAAACACTACGGGAAAATGCCCACTATGAATCTCATGGCTGCCAAGATCCAGACAGAGCCCTCCAATTGGTGCTCAGTTTGCTGACTTTGCTACACTAAGCAATTCTGTTGGTCCATTTGCAGCCTGTGTTTCTCTGGGGTAGTAAGGTAATAATATGCTGGCAGTGCATCTTTTTGAGGATGAATTCAGATCTTCTGATCAGGAACCAGTGAGCTGCTACATGATCCAAACACCTGCCATGTGGCCCCACTCAAAACAGCAACACCCGTTGAGTCAGCCGAGCTGCATTTCAAATGCCACTGTTCTAGATAGCAGAGCCTAAGCCACTGAAGGTAAACAAGCCTTCTTGTGGGCAGCCTCAGGTTAGTCTATTTTAAACTCATTTTAAGTGCAAAATGAGTCAGACAAAAGACTGACCACTTGTTGGGGTTATGTTTTTGGGGGTGAAAGAGTGCTAGTGTTGCTTGAGGAAGCAGCGCCTGAACCACCAAGGCAAACAAACCTTCTGTTTTGCAAATGTGTCTATTTTAAACACATGAAGTGCAAAAGCGAGCCAGACAAAGAGACTCAATGATGGTGGGCTAGGGTGACGGGGACACAAAGAGTGCTGAAGTGCTACTTGTCTTGTTTGGTGCACAGAGCAGAGTTGTGTTTTTAAAAAGATCACTAAGGCAGCACTTCTTCTGACCAGCCTAGAGGTTGAGGTTATTTGAAAAAAAATTAGACAATGTTTCTATTTAACTGTGAGCCTAGGAAAGGTATGGGGTGTCTTCATCAACATAAGCAGGAGTTATGAATTATATGTGTGAGATCAGAAGGGACCCATGGACCCTGGTCTGGCCTAAGGTTAGTAAAATAAATGAAAAAAAAGGGAATATTTGTTTTTATCTCAGAGTTTGGTGCACAGAGCTGTGTGTGTGTGTGTGTGTGTGTGTGTATGTATGTAGGGGGATGCTTAAGCGTGCTAATGAAAAACACAACAATACACTGAAACAATGTTTATTAATGGAGCGCTACAGGTACACAGAGCTGTAGGCCCAATGCACGACTGGTGTGGAGTGACTATGCACGCGTATCTGGGGCGAGTAGCTACTCCACACCCCCTGTGCCCCCTGCATGGCATGCACGAAGGGGGCATATGCAGACCCACTGCACCCGATCCCCCCATGTCTGCAGACAGCTCCGTGGTGGGGACGTTCCGGGGGCGTGCCAGCACTACATGTATTCACTAACCCGCGTAGTGCCGGCTGCATGGGCGCAGAGGGTGGTGCAGGGTACACTAGGGAGACCCTGCCATAACCCACAGCATGCCCCCAAGAACACAGTCATTTGGTCACCGGGGGACCAGGACAGGGCACACTGTGCTACTCCCGAATGCTGGGCAGCAGGAGGTGGTAGGGGCAGCTGGATGGGCTCGCGCCCAGAAAGTTTATGTGAGGTAGAACTGGGACTAGGGGGTGCCGCACTGGTCTGGGTGCGTGCTATCTGCATGCACAGCCCCAGACCCATGCCACTCTACGTGTGGGATTCACTATGGGTCCCGGGGGACATCCCATTGGATGTCTGCCTGGGAATCCTCCCCCGGCCACCCTGCAGAGTCCTGTGCGTTGAGGGAGGAACCGTGGATAGGTGATCGGCATTGATGAATGCCAGTATGGGCGCACCTGTCCGTGGGGTGCAGGGGAGAGGGTGGGGTATGCGCATTTTGTGCATCCCTATGCCCCTTTCATGCATTGTGAGCAGAACACAAAATTTATCAGTCTGTGATTAAGGGACAAATCTGAAGTTAAGGCATTTATACTATAAATAGAATACTGTATAAGGGACTGTATTATTACAAAGTTATAATACCTTCAGGAGGTTCTGGAGACATGTGAACCTTGAGAACTGAGCTTTATAGGATCCAGCATTTCCCCAGAACCTCAAGATGGTATTATATTGTTACATATAAAGTTCTTATAGTTGTAGAGTAGTTATGGGATATGTTGTAGGTGATTTTTTTTTAAATTTAAAATAAATAAGAACACATAAAAACAGCCAGAACATTTCTCCTAGTGATTTTATTGACTGGCACAATGACACCAATTGCATATTTGCATTGATTTGTGCATACAGGAAAATCTACAGGAATTTCATCCCAGTTTTACAGTGAAAATACAGGGAAAATTAGGGTGCACTACAGGGAAATGATTTGCCTGATCTGGGAGCACTGAGGAGCAATCAACTGGTTTGCTTGCAGATCCAGAAGAAAAAGAACCATTAGGAAAGACAGAGTATAAAGTGTGACTCGGTGCAGTCAAAGGCACTTATGCACCTACAGTGTCCAAGTACTGTGTGTGAGTGGGTGGATAGGAGTTCATACAGTAAAAATGTACAAAAAGTCTGCAGATAAAATGGATAGGTACTGAAATAGACCAGGGTTTCTCAAATGGTGAGGCCAGCCTCCCTTGGGAGGCCCCAGCCTGTTCCAGGGGAAGCTCAAGCAAGTCTGAAAAAAATATTGTATTTAAATGTTGAGTTTTAGATATTTTATGTGAAGGGATACAGCAAACTGAAAAAAGATAATAGCAGATAAATTAATGTATTTATTTACAAATTGGTGGCTAGAAAGGGCACACTGAGCCTAGGCTCATTCCAGGTGTACCCAGGAAAATATAGGGAGTGAATACAATTCAAAAGGTAACTGCAAAACAGTCGAGCAGTACAAAATGAGCAATGCTGCAAACAAATAGCAACAATGAACAAATAACGAGTGGTAACAACTGATGAATTAGACTGGAAGCAGAATAGCTGAAATACAAGGTTTAAGCAGAGAAGTACCAGGAGCAAGAGCAGGAGGGAGCAAAAGGAACCCTGAGAAGTTGCTTAAGAGCAGAGACGGGGGTGAGGTAGAGGTGGGTAGGAAGATTATTTCTGATAGAGTGGAAACCAAGAAAGCAGTCTTACCCATTGAGGTATTGCAGCAAGCAATATAGCTTGAAAATCAAAATAGCAGAGCAAGCAGGTTGTCCTGGGGAAGGGGTTACACATGGTGGTGGCTGGGAGGGTTACAATAAGCTGAATATAATGAGAGCCAACTATTCAATGGCGTTTCACTTTATTCCTGATGTCCTGTGCAAAGTATGCTATCTTTCTGTGGGAAGGCCTATGATTATTTTTTATATCTGAGGGAGGCTCAAGATCTTTTCCATGGTTTTGGGGAGGCTCATTATGACAAAGTCCGAGAACTAATGAAATAGACAATACAATGTAAAATCAGTATAACTACTAAAATAAACTTAATTTTCATGTCTTGTCTTACCAGCTGGTATAGCAACAACCACCCAGACGTTACAGCCATTGGTGCACTGGCCATTAGTTTGATAGGCAGTGAAGGCACACTCAGGTTGCTTCAGTGAGAAGGTCGAAGCAGTAATCTTGCCTGGCAAAGTAAGTTGTGTGATTTCAGGAACATAGGTAGAAGGATCTATCGGAGTGACACAAAGTGAGAGAACATTAGTTGCTTGCTGTTTCATAGGTTGTATGCACACATATAAATAACATTGCAACAGTTGGAGAAACACACCTCAGCACCATATCATGGTTCTGCTACAGTAGGGATGGATGAACCTTTTCCAGGTTTAATTAAAACCCAAATAGAATTTAAAAGGTTCTTGTTTTTGAAACTCTTTCTAAATATACAGGCAAACTGAGACAAACTTCTGTAGAAAATGTTTTGAGTTTCTTTACTTTCTGAACATACTGTTGGTATATGGTTGTAGTTAAGCAGTCATTCAATTTCAAAACAGAAAATAAATAACTTCTAAAAACCAAAGGGACTTTTTCTTGCGAGCTAGTATGGGCCACAAAACACCACACAGCAAGTGTGAACAGTTGGTGATATCACAATGTTGACTGGAGGGGAGTAACTTTGTGGTCCTAAAATCTGGTGAGGAGCTTATATGAAAGAAAGGGTTGACTTATTGTTAACCTTTAACTTAAGATAGTAGTTTAACCCTTCTGTAACCCCTAGGTGGGGCTATTCCAAGGGCAACTACCTCTGTCTGCTTGGCTAGTAGCAGGTTAAGGGGCCTGGGTAATGAAACGGGTCCCTCCACCCGGAGGTCAGGGTTGTTAGTGGTCAAGTTAACCTAGGCACAGCACTCCGGGACACTGTAACCCCCTCTTTTCCTTCTAGTGGCCGGAACAATATACAATAATTACTTTCACAATGACCCTTAATCACCAGGGAATTACCCACACTGTTTGCTCTTACCAGTAGGGCTGATTCCCCTAGCTTGACCCTGGGAACCCCCCCCGTAAAATAAGGTTAAGCACAGCAAATAAAAACAGTACAATACTTTTGGCACAAACTGGAACCACAGTCAGGCTAAATGCAAACAAAATTAAATCTGACTTATTTGGGGAACTTGAACAAGGGAGGTGCATACTCAGGTTGATTTGCTTAAAAGCTATATTAATCAGACAGTTATGCATGCAGTTCAGAGTCCCTACATAGTCACACACTCTGGGTACCCGGCTAGGAAAACAGTGGGCTAGCCAGGAACGTTGCAGGTGGTTGGGACCCTGTGATGGAAGAAAGCAACATGCACAACACACACTATTTGTAATCCGGAGCCGGAGGGCTCAGTTCATAAAAGAAAAGGCAACAAGACAATCTGATAACAACACTTTTAGATTTAGCTGTTGTTGCAGGAAGCCACCCTGATGTTTACTCACAATACCCAATGCTGGACACAGGCAGGATGAAATCGAGACTGCAAGCTGTTGAGCTGGAGTGCCCAGAGAAGCAGGGCCCATACGAATCACCGAGGCGTCATTCCTGTTCAAGGCACTGAGCACGGGGCTGATCCCCAGGCCAGTCTCTCGTCGATGACTTTCTCTGCATAGCAGGTATTCTGGCTGGGCCAGTGTGGCAGGGCCAGGCAAATGGAAATGGATACAGATTCAGTCTGTGGAGCTGGATACAGCCTCCAGCAAGCAAAACACAGTTCAGACACACAGTGGGGAACCAAATCACGACCCACTATAAGCACACAGCACATTCACATGTAAGGAAATTCTATTGTACCAGGTAAAAGGCTCTCTGGTTGCAACTATAGAGTCTCTGCACAATCCGGGAGCTCAGAGGTAGCTGGAAGTCCTTACAGGCTGATCGCATTCAGCAAATCTTCGGTCTTCTTCAGGTTAAAGCCTGGTCACAATTCAGTGGCTTAATTCACTCTCCAAATTCAGATTCAGTCTGAAAAAGCACGTTTCCTCTCAGGAACAGCAGGCAGGCATGCAGGCCAAACTCAGGCCTTTCCACAGTTCTCCAGTGCAAATCCACTATGGATTGCTGCTCGAACTATCTTGAGCTGTTACTTCTTCACTTCCCAACTCAGATCTAACTGAAACTACAAGCAGTATGGGACTTTCCCCAAGATCCAAAAAGTTCAGTTGGCTGATCTGTCTGTCAGTCACAACAAGGGCTCCCCCTCCAGGTTATTTTAGGCACCAAAAGCCCAAAACTACAATTCCTACAAGTTTTGGCCCCTTCAAGCCCCTGTAGGCAGGCTCCATTTTAGAGTCCCAAATGTACTGATTGGCCCATTCTGACAGTCCTGGGCCAAGATGATGGAGAAGACAGAACAGTTCTTGCTGCAAATAAGGCAGATTAGAACAAACTGAGATATTATTATCACTGTAATATATAATCAGCAAATAAGCACATCTTATAACAGAGCTCCCTCTGCGCAAATAGCGATGGCAGAACAGAGCAATTATCTGGCAGCCCAGGTGGGATTCAAGTATAGAAACACTCAGCCCCCCCACCAAGATTAATTATAACTGCAATCCAGGCAGCTCTTAAAAAGACAGTACACAGAGGATATACAGGCACTCTCTGGCAATCACATTTAAACTGCTAAACGCAGGACACCAGCCTGGCAGAGAGCATTTAGGCAAGCTCAAGGAAGACTTTTCAGGAACCCCCATTTGTAGGGGAGTTACACCCTTCCGTGCCTGGAGAAAACTTGGCGTCCGCATCAAGTCTGTACCATCACAATATCAAAAATGCAATATAAACGAGACATATATATCATTAGCTTGTTACATCACTATACCTTTCAATATACTTCGCATTACTGCATTCATATTGACAATACTTATGCATGGTTTCATACAGGTAATGCTGATTCCACTATGATTAACACATTAGTAACATTACAATACTGCTTCAGGTAATAACTTCTTACACATTAAACAATGTAAGAGGGGGCCCTTCACTTTCAGCTAACTTGGGACCGGATGGGGCAGGGGCACCATACTGGGAAGGAAGAAGAATCAACCTGGAATTGGTCATCAAACTCACTTTGGGCAGTGAGCTTGGTGAAATGTAAACCCCTTTGTGAACCACATTGAGAGGCAAATCCACTGGCCTCCCAGGGGAATAACTAAAGCGTAGTACTGGCTTGACAGTTCTCCAGTCTTTCTAGAGGTAGCAGCCACAGTCGCTGTACCATCAGCACTAACTTTGGAGCTTTCGTCACTTGTGAGGGGTGCCTCTGCATGGATGGGAATGTCCAAACCGGGAGCACTGTCAGCTCCTTGCTCTGTAGGCTCTGTTTCTACAACACTTTGCTCTTTATTATCCTCTGACAAAGGCCCTGGTTGCTCATTTTTAGGAGGCTCTAGCACAATTGTGGCACTGAAGGGGGTCTGTCAACACTCCCACATTGTTCTTCAGGTTCTGGTGTGTCACCAGGGAGACTCAGACCATCAGCCCCTTCTTCAGGCAATTCACACAGTTCCACAAAACACAGAGAGTCCGCAACCTCAGATGTGATGCTTTGCACCTCACTTTCAGGTAGCATTGGCTCCAAGGATGAAGCTGGGGGGTTAGGTAGTCCAGAAGGCCCAGCTTCATCCCCACAGTTAGTCATAGGTTTACCTCGAAACAGCTAACTCAATTCATAGGAGGGGTAATAGGCATGGTCACACTCACTATCATCAGAGTTGGACTGACAGTCACTATCATTCTGGGCCTGCTGCAGGGGAAACCTTAACTCTGTAACTACTGGGGTAGGTTGACTCTGTCTATTTTTTGCAGCAGCATGAGTCACCGGCCCAGAGGAGGCAATGTCTGATGGCTCAGCTTCAATAATAACTTGGCCGATAGGCAGCAAGTAGTTACAGTCCATGGTCTTGACAGCTTTGGAGTTATTCTCTGGTTGTACCTTGTATACTGGTAGATCATCCAACTTTCCAACTACTATATGGGGAAGATGGTGCCACCTATCAGCAATTTTGTGCTTGCCATGTAGTCCCGAATTGCATAACAACACACAGTCTCTGGGCCGTAGCTCTTGTGCCTTTACTTTCTTGTCGTGCCTCTCTTTGTTGGCAAGATTTCTTTTAGCAGCCATTGTCTGGGCCAGTTGATATGCATGGTTCAATTGAGCTTTCAGTTTCTGTACATACTGCAGGTAGTTTTCAGCTCGGACCCCATCTGGGGAGACCCCAAAACAGACATCAACTGGCAGGTGGACCTTCCTCCCAAACATGAGGTGGTAGGGGGATAACCTAGTAGCGTCATTTTTGGTGCAATTGTACGCATGTACCAAGGTGCTAATCTGCTGGCTC
The DNA here is from genome assembly GCA_016271365.2 of Neoceratodus forsteri. Classification (NCBI taxonomy): domain Eukaryota; kingdom Metazoa; phylum Chordata; order Ceratodontiformes; family Ceratodontidae; genus Neoceratodus; species Neoceratodus forsteri. The sequence goes on from JADMNL010000030.1 coordinate 1,776,471, forward strand.
CACTTATGCTTGTCTTTTGGGTGGAGGGTGCCCAGCATGTCTAGAAGGGTGCGGTTAAAATGTTCTGGTTGAGGGTCCCCCTGCAGATGATAGGGGATGGTTCTTGACTTCCGCACCCCCCACAGAGAGAGCATTTCTTTGATTAGCCGACTTTCAAAGTCTCTGCCTTGGTCAGAGTGGATCCGCTGGGGGGCACCATAGTGGACAAAGAAATTTTCCACTAGCACCTTGGCCACGGTACAGGCCTTTTGATCTTTAGTTGGAAAAGCTTGTGCATACCATGTGAAATGATCCGTAACCACTAACACATTGCCAATATTCCGCTGATCAGGTTCTAAACACAAAAAATCTATGCAGACCAGTTCCATGGGGGTGCTGGTAGTAATATTGACAAGGGGGTGGGTAGCCCTATGAGGCAGGGCTTTCCTTTGCAGGCAATGACTGCAGGTCTTTACATGGTGCTCAGCATCGGCCCCCATCTTGAGCCAGTAGAATCGAGATTGTACCAGGTCGAGAGTTCTTTCAATACCGAGCTGCCCCATGTGATTGTGGAGGGACCTCAGCACCAAATCTTTAAAGGCCATGGGCAGGACCAATTGCTGCTTGTCTACTTGACCACTATGATCCACTGTCTCTCTGTATAACAACTGATTGTGTAACTTCAACCTGGGGTCTTGTTTAAACAATAGGGCAGTTTGCAAGTCAGGGGAACGCAACTGGGACACATCTTTCCCTGCACGCAGGGCATCAAGTGCTGGCTGAGTCATAGGATCTTGGGATTGAGCTCACTGGATGCTGTCATTGTCAAATTGAGGTAGTGCACTAATATCTAGAGCAGAGAAATGGCAATAGGCAGCTGGTATGCAGGAATCAGGAGAGCCTAAGCAATCTACTAAACAGTCCACTGTGTCCGTAGACATCTGTTCATCTCTATCAAACTTTTGGCACAATGCTCGGATGTCAGGTTCAGACAACCTGACCCAATCACTCTTGGACACTGGCCTTCATGACAGGGCGTCAGCATCAATATGGTTCAGTCCTGGCCTGTATTTGACAGCATAATCATAGGTTGATAAAGCAGAGAGCCACCGGTGCCCAGTGACGTCCAACTTAGCTGAAGTCTGTACATAGGTTAACGGGTTATTGTCAGTCTTCACTAATGTCTTTGCCCCATAGAGGTACTCATGAAACTGGTCAACAGTGGCCCATTTTAGGGCAAGGAACTCCAACCTGTGCACAGGATAGTTTCGTTCTGACAGGGTCAAGCTTCTGCTGGCAAAAGCCACTGGTCTCAAACCATCCTCACAGTCTTGATACAGCACAGCTCCTAGGGCCTGCAGACTAGCATCTGTGTGCAGCACATAGGGCTTGGTAGGGTCAGCATAGGTGAGGATGGGGGCATGGGTGAGCTGGTATATGACTTCATGGAAGGCTGCTTCACATTCGGGTGTCCAGCGGGGTCCAAAAGGTTCACCTGTTTGGAAGTATACTTTATTGGGTTCTTTGACAGCCCCTTTCTTGTATTTACGGTTGGTGGGGGGTAACCCTGGGTGAGATTCAGGAGCGGGTGAATCACCTTGGAATAGTCTTTTATGAACCTGCGGTTGTAGCCACAGAACCCCAGGAAATGTTGTAGTTCTTTCAAGTTATGGGGCTGAGGCCAAGTAGTCAGTGACTCGACCTTACTGGGATCGGTCTCTATTCCTTCTGCAGATACTATGTGCCCTACATACTTCACGGAGGTTTGAAAAAACTGGCACTTGTCAATGGATAGCTTGAGGCGAAGTCTTCCAATTGGTCTGGGACTTTAAACAGTTGGGTCTCATGCTCCTCTAACGTGCGTCTGAACACAATGACATCATCTAGGTACACTAGGCATTCCAGCAAGTTCATATCTCCCACTGCACGTTCCATCAGTCGCTAAAAGCTGGCTGGGGCACCCGAAATCCCCTGTGGCATTCTCAGGAATTCGTAGAACCCCAAAGGACAGATGAAGGCGGTTTTCTCACAGTCCTCCGTGGCCATTGGAATCTGGTAATATCCGCTGCAAAGATCCAATACTGAGAACCATTTGCTCCCATTCAAGCAATCCAGGGCATCTTGTATACGGGGCATGGTGTATTGATCTGGGATGGTCCGCTGGTTCATGGTTCAATAATCAACACACACCCTCACTGACCTATTCTTCTTACACACAACCACAATGGGAAAGGCATATGGGCTCCTTGATTCCTGTATCATGGCAGCAACGAGCATTTCCTGCAGGTAACTCCTCACATCATCTATGTCCACTGGGGTGAGGTGTCGGGATCTCTCTCGAAATGGCCGGTCATCATACAGGCGTATATGATGCTCTGCACCCTGGACACACCCCATGTCCCATTCTTTTAACGAAAACACTTGGTCTGTCTGGGCGAGTTTCTTGCTAATCCTAGCCTTCCATTCAGCTGGCAGCGGGGAATCACCAAAGTCAAATAAGTCCTGGGCCACTCTCTCCTTTTAGCCAGAGTACTTGTTATTGGGTAATGCTGCAGTGTCTGTGCAGTGTACTGTAGATAGAGTGCACCCTCTGTTCACCCGGACCTTACAATCAGACTCATTTCAGATCTGGACCATCACTCGTCATGCATAGGCATGGGCACGGGCAGGCAAGATGCTGGGTTTAACCAATAATCCTTCTGGCAACTTTCCATCACCTGGTGCATCCAACATTAATATTTTGTTCTTTATGTTTCTCTTTAGGCAGACTTCTCCATGGATTGTCCACTGGGCGTTGGGGGCCAATACCAAGAAGCCAGGTTCCTTTTCCACACTATCCCCACTGGCTCATCTGGGTCCTCTTCATTGGGTTTCTGTTGTAAGTCATATGCCCTTTTTACTAGGGCTGGAATTCTTAGGGCCCATCCAATCAGTTGCCTTTGTTTCTGATGGCAGAGTTGTGCTAGTCTCCCAAACACGTGGGCGTTTGTTCCAGTTAATGGGGAACCCCATCATACAGTCCGGTGGGGGAACACTCTATGGCCAGTGTCTCTACTTGCTCCTTTACACCAGTTACAGTTGCAGGAAAAGATAACCAGAGGTGGACATATCGTAGGTAGGGATAAGACTTGTCGCTCAGCCCCCACACATGTAGGCCTTCCAGGGATTGTAATGGTACATCAGATAAGTGTTTGTCATACCAGTCCTGAAATACAATGGTCACTTGCGACCCACTGTCAAGCACAGCCAGAGTAGGAACACCATTCACAGCCACAGTAGTCTTCATTGAAGGGCCCACTATTTTGGACCAGTCTGGAGGGACAACAGCAGGAGTCTGGACAGACGATTTAGCCACAGAGGGGTTTGAGTTGGGATGGCCGATGCCTTCACTGCGGTCATTTTGGGCATCCCTTGACCACTGACTCATTTTCCAAAGATCTCCTTGAAGCCAGTTCACCACTTTCTCTAAGTCCTTCTGAGGCCAGCATTCCCTCTTCATATGGCCATCCTTGCCGCAATTGTGACAAATGGCAGGCTCTCGGGGCATCCTTGAGGAAAACATAGCAGGGGATGCTGAAGCATCGATGGGAGATTGTGATCTGACTTCTGCTGGTGGTGTACCATGTCTCAAAAGTTCCTTTAGGGTGGCAGTCAATTCCTTGAGCTCAGCCGAGAAGCCACCCTCAGTGAGGAATGCCTGGTGCACCCACCCCATAACAGTCACCTCCTGACAGGGCCAGGGTCTCTGTCCAGGGGGATACCTCAGCGAATGCACCGGTTGTACTTTTCTGGCTTCATTCCAGCAACTCCTCCCCCACCGTTTTAGCCCATGGCAGAGACACTCATAGTGGTCTCCATTTTGGAAGGGCCTTCAGGTGCCATGATCACTTGGGCTGCACTCACCCCATAATTAAAATCTCCCTCTTCACCTTCTACCTCCCCGAGTTCTTTTATCAAGTCACAGTAGTCAGGTGGGTTACCTCTCCTATCCTGGAGCCTTAACTGGATGTTCTGCAGTTTAGAATGCTTCACATGTTGCAGTATGTGTCCCAATCTCACACGGTTCAAATCACGGGCGGCTACTCCACCTTTCTGGTAAGCTTTCTGCAGAGCTCTTTCTAGGCGAGTAACATACACAGACAAACTTTCCCCCTTCCATTATTTGGTACCTTGGAATTTCCACATCAAAGTCTCCCCTGACTCAGTGCTCCCAAAATTGCCTTCATGTACAGAGAGGTACTTCTGAGCAGATGCATCAGGGTTCGTGGACCTCAAAAATGTAATGGCTTCAAGGGCCAGGCCCCTCAAACTTTCTATGATTCTTTTCTGCTTCTCAGCCTCTGCACACTGCCACTCGGGTACCAAGGGGACAACATAGTCAATCCAGGTCTCCCAGTCATCCTCCCCCTGGGGGGTTGGGAGTGTGCCTGAGAAGATTCTCAGCCTTCGGTAGGAGTCGTGACTAATGGTGGGTACAGATATAGGGGCCAGCATTGGCATGGGCACAGAAGGCGGGGCAGTAGCAGGTGCTGGAGTGGGAGGGGGTGTTGGTGGAAGGAACATCCCCAGGTGGCAGGAATAGTTTCTTAAAGTCCTCTACAGTTTTCCCTTCCTCCAGCAACAACTTAGCAACTTTCTCCCCAAAAGGCTCAGATAATGGTGGGAGCTCATCCTCCCCAGGGTCTTTACTGTCTTTTGTTATCACTCTCCAGGCAGCTAGGACCCCTTCTGAGGCAATAGTCTGTGGCACTTTAGAGCTGTCCACGAAGTCACTACACTCTACCAAGGCTATGAAAGTTTAGGCGATCAAATCAGCCTGTCAACCCACCAACACAGGGTTTTCTAAACATTCAGCTTTGGAGAGTGCTCCCTCAGTGTCCCTACTGGTACCCAGGGGAATTTCCAGTATAAGCAGAGCATTTTGGGGGTTGATCTCCTGCCCAGTACATCACCCCACCAACTGGTGTACAGCCATTTCTACTGGGGTAGCCATTAATCTTTAAAAATATTTCATAAATTTTGGCCATTAAACATAGAAACATAGACTTTGACGACAGATAAGGACCGCTTGGCCCACCGAGTCTGCCCATTTCCCTACCTACAGAATAAGCTGTAGATCCTATTTAACCAACAGCCTATTTCTTCCTACCCCCCACAAAAATAGCCTTAAATCTGTCCCATGCATTCTTGAATTCTCCCACAGTTTTAGACTCCACAACCTCCTCAGGAAAGCTGTTCCATGTGTCCCCACCCTCTCTGTGAAAAATACTCCCTCACATTGCCCCTGAGCTGTCCCCCTCTATTTTCAAATTGTGTCCCCTTGTTCTTGCACATCTCTTTTTCTGAAAGATGCTACCCTCTTGGGCTTTGTTGATTCCACTGAGGTACTTAAAAGTTTCTATCATGTCCCCCCTCTCCCTCCTTTCCTCAAGGGTATACATACTAAGCTCCTTTAGTCTGTCCTCGTATGACTTTTCTTGCAGACCCTGCACCATTTTAGTTGCTTTCCTCTGGACTGCCTCCATCCTGTCTATGTCCTTGCGGAGATGGGGTCTCCAGAACTGGATGCAGTACTCCAGATGGGGTCTCACCAACTGTCTGTACAGGGGGATAACAACTTCCTGTTTTCTGCTGGTGATGCCTCTCCCTATACATCCCAGTATCCCCCCAGCCCTGCCTACTGCCTTTTCACATTGCTTGCCAACCTTAAGGTCATCTGACATGATTACCCCAGGTCCCTTTCCATTGTTTTGTTGTTGTGACTACCCCCACTGTGTAATCTTCCCTGGGTTTTTGTTTCCCGGTGCATTATTTTGCACTTCTTTGCATTGAATCCAAGCTGCCATACTTCTGACCATTCCGTAAACCTTGCCAAGTCCCTTCTCATCCTTTCCACACCTCCTTGTGTATCAACCCTGTTGCAGATCTTTGTATCATAGGCAAAGAGACATACTTCTCCTTCCAGTCCCTCTACAAAGTCACTTATAAAGACATTAAAAAGGACTGAACCCAGTACTGAACCCTGTGGTACCCCACTAGCAACCCCTCTTTCTTCAGAGTGGACTCCATTTACAATTACCTTCTGTGTCCTGTTGTCCAGCCAATGTTTTAACCAGGCTACCACTCTGGGACCCACTCCCAGGCTGGTTAATTTAACTATTAATCTTTTGTGTGGGACTGTGTCAAATGCCTTGCTGAAGTTTAGGTAGGCCATGTCCACAGCCCCTCCCTGGTCTACTACTTTGGTCACCCAGTCAAAGAAATCAATTAGATTCAGTCTGACATGACCGTCCGCTGTGAAACCATGCTGCCTTGGGTTCTGTGCCCCACTGGCCTCTAGGTACTCAACAAGTCTTTCCTTAAAAGTGATTTCATCCTTTCCCTACCACAGAGGTCAAACTGACAGGTCTGTAGTTTCCTGCCTCTGTCTTGCTCCCACTTTTGTGAAGGGGAATCACATCTGCCTTCCTCCAGTCCTCAGGTACCACACCGTCCTCCCATGATTTGTTAAAAAGGGTAGTCAGTGGTGTCACTAGTTCTCTGCTTAATTCTTTTAGAATTCTGGTGTGAAGTCCATCAGGCCCCATTGTTTTGTCCACCTTTAGTTTTAGGAGTTCTTTCAGAACCCTTCTGTGAAAGGACTGGGATCAACCCCCTATCCAGAGTGCTTCTGTTAATTGGATTAGGTACCTCCGCCTCCTCCTCTTTTGTGAATACTGAGCAGAAGTATTCATTCAGCATACCTGCTTTTTCACTGTCCCTCTCTGCCCACCCACTGTCCATTCTATTCAGCCTCACTATCCCTCCCTTTGTCTTTCTACGCTTCCTGATATACCTATAAAAGGTTTCATCCCCCTTTTTAACCGAGTTGGCTATCTTTTCCTCAGTTTGGGCCTTTGCTATTCTGACTACCCTCCCTGCATCTTCTGCCTTAACTGGTACAGTTCTCTGTCCTGTTCCTTCTGTTTTTCCTTATACTTCCTAAATGCTATCTTTTTCTCCCTAACCTTCACCGTCACTTCTTTTGAGAACCATAGTGGCTTTTTCTTTCATTTTGATTCGTTTATTTGCTTCACACAAAGGCTTGTTGCCTCTTTGATGGCAGTTTTTATGTTTCCCCATTGTTGCTTCACCCCTCCTTCTAGCCTGTTTGCTAGTGCTTTTCTAAGGCACTCTCCCATCTTGCCAAAGTCAGCCCTTCTGAAGTCCAGAACCCTCACTTTTGTGGCTTGACTCTGTAGCTGAGTTTTGTGAACCAAACTGTTTGGTGGTCACTTGTTCCCAGATGGCTACCCACTTCTAGATCTGAGATCCTCTCACTGTCCCATTTGAGAGTTTGAGGTCTAAGATTGTTCCCTCTGAAGTGGGTTCCAAAACTAGCTGTCTGAGGCATGCCACCTGAAGGGCATTGAGAATGGCCCTGCTTTTGGATGTGGCTGCAGCAAAGGTGCTCCAGTTAACATCTGGTATATTAAGGTCCCCATCAACAGTATCTCCCCTTTCTCTGCCATCCTAAGGATACCTTCTATCATATCCTTGTCCATTCCCTCCCCCTGACATGGGGGCCTGTATACAACCCATGTGAGGATTGTGGTGCCATTTCCAGTCTCTAAGGTGACCCACAGTGCCTCCTCTCCTCCCTGTTTACTCTTTTCTTCAGTTGCTTTTATCCCTTCCCTTACATAGAGAGCTACTCCATCCCCTCTTCTCCCCTCCGTCTCTCCTGTAAGTTGTGTACCCTGGTATGTTAACATCCCAGTCATGGTTCTCTGTGTACCATGTTTCTGTGACTGCTATGATATCCAGGCATCCCTTTTCCATCAAGGCCACCAGTTCATGGAGCATGTTGCTCAGACTACGGGCGTTGGTACTCATTACCCTCCATTTCTTGATGGCCTTACCCCTTTTTGCCCCATCCCTGTCCTTATTGCATTTGTCATTTTCTCCATTTACCCCTGCCCTTCTCCCTGTTGACATCTCTATGTTGGTGTTTACCTCACTTAGTATCCTGATTTTGGGGAGCTAAGTTTCCCTGCTCCCCTTCAGTGCCTCTCCCCTTGGCTAATTTAAGTGCTTGCCAATGAATCATTTAAACCTATCACCTAGGATCCTGGTTCCCCTCCTGGACAGATGCAGACCATCACACCAGTATAGGTCTGCATCCCTCCAGGTGGACCGCCAGTCCCCAATGAAGCCAAATCCCTGAGCTCTGCACCAGTTTTTCAACCACTGATTGAATCCCATGGTGTGGAGCACCCTAGCCTCACTGGTGCCATAGACAGGCAGCACCTCCAAGAAGGTTACCATGCGTGTTGTCTAATGCCCCTCCCCAACTCCACAAACACTTCCTGCACTGCTCTGATCCCTTTCTTAGCCAGGTCATTTGTTCCTTGGTGGACAGTGACATCCAGCTCCCTCCCCTGTGCAGCTGCTCCAGCAATCCTGAGGATTCACTCTCTGTTCCTCCGAGCCATGGCCCCAGACAGGCACCTTACCTCCCACTCCCCTTCCTCCCACAGTTCTACCTTCCTAACAATGGAGTCCCCCACCAAGAGTTGTTTCCTTCCCCTGTGGGGTCACATGCCACCCTCCTGTGGGTCTCCTTTGTGGAGGTTCCCAGCATCCTCATTGGTCTCCACTGTGGGTGCCTCCATAGAGGAACCACACTTTGCCAGAACGGCATATAAATTGTGGAGAGGTACAACTGGAGGGATGCACCTCTGTTCCACCCTCACCCTCCCTGAGCCCACTGTGGTCCAACCACTCCTCTTTCTTGGCAACCTCTGAGGCAACAGCAGTGTCCCTGGTGGTCCCTGGGTGGGAGAGGAGGTCCCACAAATCCTGGCCAACTCAGCCTGGAGATGAGCAACCTTCTCCCTCAGCCCAGAGAGGTGCCCGCAAATGGAGCAACACCGCATCCTCCAGAACGTCTCCCGGAAGACTGCTGCTCCACAGCCACTGCACTGCACCACTCTCATCATGTCTTATTTCTGTCCCCCAACTGTTGTTTGGAATACTTACTCTTTGCTCTGTTTGTTTATTTCTTTTTTTTTCTCCCTACTTACTTACTGCCTCTGTGCCCTTTAAGCTCCTGATCTTCCTGTTCTGAGAAAAGAAGTTCCTATATTTCTCAGAAGTCTCCTTACTTGCTCTGAGTCAGACCTCCAGCAGCTAGGGGAGGATGGAGAGCTACTCTTATCCTTCTAGGATGGTGAGTCTTTGGTGGCTCTGTGACCACTCACTTCCTGCTCCCAAACAGGAAGTTTCTGTTGTCAGTCAAATCCTGTGCCTATAAGAGTTGAACTGGTTTAGGGTGGGGAGGGAAGGAGGGCAACATAGTCCAAGTAGAGAAGTTTAGTTATACCAGCAGCTCCTTCCTCCTGGTGTTCTGCCTGTTCTCTGGCAGAAGCTATCTAGGGCAGTGTTTAAACCTTGCTTTAACCTGGCTCCCTTCTAGCTAAGCCACTCCTTCTACTTTGCAAATCTTTCTACACTTAGTTAATGGCACAGATAACAATTCCCTTCAGCCACCTGAAACAAGCACCTAGATAACTGCACAGATAACAATTCACTTCAACTAACTCTGACAACACACTAACTTTTTTTTTACCCTAAATTGAAGGTCCCAATAGTAGAGTTCTAGTTGTTAGTCCCAGTAGATAAATTTAATTATACCAGCAGCTCCTTCCTCCTGGTGTTCTGCCTGTTCTCAAAGGCACAAAATCCCATCGGTGAGCCTCCAATATGTAACCCCTAGGTGGTGCTATTCCAAGGGCTACTACCCCTGCCTGCTTGGCTAGTAGCAGGTTAAGGGGCCTGGATAATGAGACGGGTGCCTCCACCTGGAGATCAGGGTTGTTAGTGGTCAAGCTAACCTGGGCACAGCCCTCCGGGACATTGTAACCCCCCTCTTTCCCTTCTAGTGGCCTGAACAATATACAATAATTACTTTCACAATGACTCTTAATCACCAGGCAATTATTCACACTGTTTGCACTTACTACCAGGGCTAGTTCCTGTAGCTTGACCCTGGGGACCCCCTGTAAAACAGGGTTAAGCACAGCAAATAGCAACAGTACAATACTTTTGGCATAAACTGGAACCACAATCAGGTTAAATGCAAACAAAGTTAAATCTGATTTATTCAGGGGACTTGAACAAGGAAGGGTTGTAATCAGGTTGATTTGCTTAAAAGCTATATGAATCAGACAGTTATGCATGCAGTTCAGAGTCCCTACACAGTCACACACTCTGGGTACCTGGGTAGGAAAACGGTGGGCTAGCCAGAAACATTGCAGCTGGTTGGGGCCCTGTGATGGAAGAAGGCAATATGCACAACACACACTATTTGTAATCTGGAGCTAGAGGGCTCAGTTTGTGAAAGAAAAGGCAACAAGACAATCAGATGACAGCACTTTTAGATTTAGCTGTTGTTGCAGGGAGCTACCCTGATGTTTACTCACGATACCCAAAACTGGACACAGGCAGGATGAAGCTGAGACTGCAAGCTGTTGAGCTGGAGTTTCCGGAGAAGCAGTGCCCACACGAATCACTGAGGTGTTGTTCCTGTTCAAGGTGTTGAGCAGGGGGCTGATCCCCAGGCCGGTCTCTCGTTGCTGACTTTCTCTGCGTAGCAGGTATTCTGGCTGGGCCAGTGTAGCAGGGGCCAGACAAGCGGAAATGGATACGGATTCAGTCCATGGAGCTGGATACAACCTCCAGCAAGCAAAACACAGTACAGACACACAGTGGGGAACCAAATCACGACCCACTATAAGCACTCAGCACATTCACATGTAAGGAAATTCCACTGTATCAGGCAAATGGCTCTCCGGTCGCAATTACAGAGTCTCTGTACAATCTTGGAGTTCAGAGGTAGCTGGAAGTCCTGACAGGCTGATCGCATTCAGCAAATCTTCGGTCTTCTTCAGGTTAAAGCCTGGTCACAATTCAGTGGCTTAATTCGCTCTCCAAATTAGGATTCAGTCTGAAAAAAGCATAAGTTCCCTCTCAGGAACAGCAGGCAGGCATGCAGGCCAAACTCAGGCCTTTCCACAGTTCTCCCGTGCGAATCCACTATAGATTGCTGCTCGAACTATCTCGAGCTGTTACTTCTTCACTTCCCAACTCAGATCTAACTGAAACTGCAAGCAGTGTGGGACTTTCCCCAAGATCCAAAAGGTTTGGTTGGCTGATCTGTCTGTCAGTCACAACAGGGGCTCCCCCTCCAGGTTATTTTAGGCACCAAAAGCCCAAAACTACAATTCCTACAAGTTTTGGCCCCACCAAGCCCCTGTAGGCAGACTCCATTTTAGAGTCCCAAATGTAATGATTGGCCCATTCTGACAGTCCTGGGCCAAGATGGTGGAGAAGACAGAACAGCCCTTGCTGCAAAGAAAACAGGTTAGAACAAACTGCAATTTTATTATCCCTCTAATAGATAATCAGCAAATAAGCACATCTTATAACAGAGCTCCCTCTGCGTAAATAGCAATGGCAGAACGGAGCAATTATCTGGCAGCCTGGGAGTGGGACTCAAGCATAGAAACACTCAGCCCCCCCCAGATTATAACTGCAATCCAGGCAGCTCTTAAACAGACAGTACACAGAGGCTATACAGGCACTCTCTGGCAATCACATTTAAACTGCTAAAACGCAGGACACCAGCCTGGCAGTGAGCATTTAGGCAAGCTCAAGGAAAACTTTTCGGGAACCCCCATTTGTAGGGGGGGGTTACACTTCATTAGGTGTGAAATCTGGAGGCTTGATCCTCCAAGGGCCCACACCCCATTATGCATTTGCAGAGGGCTGTTCTGCCAGTACGTCGTGTCCAAAGGTCCCACTCCGGACATGAAGGGACATCCGCACATCCACATACATGGCTGGCCTTCACTCTGAAGAACCCAATCCCAGTCCACATGGGCGTGTATGCAGGTCTGACAGGGGTGGCCTGAGAATGCAGGCTTGTGCCTCATCTACAACAGAAGATCCTCTATGCAGACGTTCAGCTGGGGGCAGAGGCTAAGAAGCTCTGAAGGTTGTATTAACAGCTATGCACTACACACCCCTCTACCAGGCCACAACTTCATTCCCATGACATGACTGCCCCCTACCCCCAGCCCCATAGGCTTCTGCAGTGGACTGGGAGAAGTATCAGCACCGGTCGTCAACACTGACTTTTCTCTGGCACTCTGATTGGGATACAGCAGTCCATGGAGGACTACCATATGCCATCGCCTCCAGCACCATTCACTGGCAGGGATCTACTGGCAGCCTAGCACAGGCATCCGACTGGATGCCTGTGTGTCCAGAACAGTACAGCCTCCCCTTCCATCCCCTGCCGCTGGGTACAGATCTGCTCATCTGGTGTGGATGGGCATTGAGGTACACACAGCAGCAGCAGCTGGAATATGCTCAATTCGAGCATATTCTGGACCCCTTTATAGATCAGGGTCCTTAAAGCTCCATATCTTGGGTACTATATGACAGCATGGAAGTGTTCCTGTTGATGAAAGACACAGCAGTCATGCAGTCTGGCAAAAGTCCTGCTGGATGGTGCAATTTATTTGATGTCTGGTAGTCTTCAGATAATTGAATCTATACAAATTAGGAAAAACAGTTTTCAGGTCTGACTACTTCAGCTGCTGGCTTTTTGCTTCGATCAAGGAAGCCTACAGTAGCTGCTGGGTGTCAGCTCCTGCTTACCAAGATTGAGCTAGGGAAGACCTTTGTTTTAGAGGGGTCTCAACTGCCTCTGCACTTTTCAGTGACTTCAACCTAGTCAGAACCAAACTGCTTCAGTCCTTTAAAGTCTGCCCTTTGCTCCATTATGGCTAGTTGGTACTTTCCTAAGCACTCTTAGCAGGCTTAACCAAAACCCCCTTACATCCCTCTGGCTCTGTTCCAATGGACCCCCCCCCGACCTAGGCAGCACCACAACAGATCAGCACCGACCCATTCCCACTTTTAGCTGTGCCTAGGTTTTTCTCCCTCTGGTGTCACAAGTAGTCTTACAGTCCAGCAGCTGACTGACTCCTAGCTGCTAAGTGATCCTTTTTATAGCTTAGAGAATCACATGATGTGTCACTTTAAATTCAAATTTGACATCAACACTCAGCGTATGCAGGCTCCATGGCACCGAGCAATGGGGGATTGCTCTGGCACGCTGGTGACCCGGGTTCACTCCCTGAGCCTGGGATGTCAGGAGCGGTGGCCGGCAGAGAGGGCACAAGATTATCTCATGGACACTCTCCTGGAGGGAGGGAAGGAGGGAAGCTGTCACATCGCTCTTTTGTGGCTCATGGTGGTGAATGATGGTAGTGCCGATGGTGGCGTGGGTGACCATATGCCATCAGGCACTCCCTCATAGGCCAGTTGTGAGTGCACAGTCACTAGGGGGGGGTGGGAGGGACCAGAAAATGGGAAAATGACACTTTGGTGTCCCGGATGACAGCCTCTTCGCCCCTCCCAATGACAGACCCTCTGCAGTGTGCAGTCCGCGGTTGCCCCTCTCAGCAGGGGTGACAATTCCTCCACTAGGCTGTGGTGTGGCCACCTTGGCTTCAATACCAAGAAATGCAAAGTTATGCATATTGGAGCCAAGAATCCCAGGACAGAGTACTACCTGGGTGGAGTCCGAGTATCTGCATCAGAGGAGGAGGAGAAGGACCTGGGAGTGATGATCACTAGTGACCTGAAGCACTCCACGCAGTGCAAGAAAGCAGCAGCAAAGGCAAGCAAGATGCTTGGATGCATATCTAGGAGGATCAGTAGTAGGACAGAGGTGGTTATACTGCCCTTGTACAGATCACTGGTAACTCCGCATCTAGAGTATGCAGTTTAGTACTGGTGCCCACACCTCCAAAAGGACATTAACCTGCTGGAGAAGGTCCAGAGGAGGGCTACAAAGATGATAGCCAGTCAGCAGGGCAAGGCATACGAAGAGAGGTTGAGGGCACTGAACATGTACTCCCTGGAAGACAGGAGAGAGAGATAGAGGGGACATGATTGGGACCTTCAAGTATTTGAAAAGGATAAATAAGATTGGTAAGGACAGCCTCTTTAAGCTGAGTGGCAACCATAACACAAGGGGGCACAGTCTTAAGCTGGAGGGTGAGAGGTTTAGGAGGGAGGTCAGGAAGCACTTCTTCACAGAGAGGGTGGTGGACACTTGGAATGCGCTGCCAGAAGAGGTAATCTCATTGAAGACAGTGGGCAGCTTTAAGAGAGGCTGGGCTAGGCATGGGGGAAGGTAAGGATCATGGGTTGGGAGGATGGGAGGAATAGGGACGGAGGACAGGGACATTAGCTCAAGCTGTGGACCCTGCAATATGAACAGACTTGATAGACCAAATGGCCTTCTTCTGCTGGCTTCTTTGTATGTTCATATGTTCATATGTTCACCGTAAATAAGCTGACCATGTAGAGAGGGAAGTCAGCAACTCTCAGGAGACATCCCATGACAACAGCCGGCCACCAGAAGGAAACATGGTTCAGCGAGCATGGATGTAGAACTAGGGGTGAGTCTGGGAGGGTATAAAAAGGGGACTTTACTCACACCACCACCACTGGCACCCTATAACTATACATCCAGTGTGGCTATTCGGGGTGTGTTCCACATTTCACATTTTATAAACATTCCCATCTTTTTAAACTATAGCTTCTTCTATATGACAAGTATGACAATGAAACTTTCTCCTGAGTTGTAACACAGTCTACATCTTGCAGTCTCTTACGGATTCTGATTCTGGCTTCCTCTCTTCTGTTTGCTCTTGTTTTGGTGTTTTCCCCTCCCCCACAGGAAGTACTACTTTGGATGGTTGTTCAGTGCAGCTTTTTCATAATGCGTACTGTACCACATGGTTACATTTTGCTTTTGCATCAATATACTGTATGTAAGTTATCATTGAAGACTGGAGTAGTCCTGGAGGACTGGAGAAGGGAAGATGTAGTCCCACTTCACAAAAGAGGTAGCAGGAAAGAGGTAGGCAATTATAAGCCTGTCAGCCTGACATCGGTGGTGGGTAAGTTAATGGAAACACTACTAAAGGACAGGATTGTGGAATATGTCACCCGAAAAACATGGCTTTCAAAGAGGCCATGGTACTGGCACAGCCCTTGCTAAAGTAACTACCGAAATAAGGATTGCCATGGATCAGGGCCTGCTGTCTGAGGTCATCTTCATAGACCTCTCTAAGGCCTTCGATCTAGCGAACCACTCTCTCCTCTGTGCAAAGCCCTGCTCCCTCGGTGTGACTGGGCCTGCCCTAAATTGGTTTTCAAACTATCTCACTGGCCGGCTACAGCTTGTCAAATACAAAAGGGCTCTGTCAGAGCCTGTTCCCATCATGTCAGGCATCCCCTAAGGCTGTATCCTAGGCCCTATCCTTTTTTCACTCTTCATTATTGACTTCCCTGCTGTCCTGCCTGTAGTACCACAACCCTATACGCCTACGACCTGGTCCTCCTAGCTAGCTTGGGCGATGTCAGCACCATTAGTCAGAACCTCCAAGCTGATTTCAACAAGCTGCAGAACTTGTTCCAGACAAATCAGCCCCTACTTAATATAAAGAAAACTCAACTCATGCTCTTCGGCACCCCAGCCAAGCTCAAACAGTGTCCCTTACCACCTAATGTCCTAAGTTCTGGAGGTGACCCACTAGGCATTACATGCTCCTTTAAATATCTGGGAGTTACCCTCGACCCCCAGTTAGACCTATCTCTACACATGTGTCTAGGACAACCAGTGTCAAGCTTGGACTTGTATACAGGGCTCGCGGGTACCTTAGTGCTGCTGCTCAGCTTGCCCTTGCTAAAGGCTTATTTCTTCCCTTCTTCAGCTATGGGCTGACATCCTTTTCCCATGCAGCAAAAACTAGCCTTATCAAATTAGATGTGGCCTACAATAATATCTGCCGCCTCACCCTCGCTGTCCCTCAACTCACGCATCACTGTGAACTATACAATAAATTACACTGGTTGACCCATGGTAACCACAGCTCATTCGTCCTGGGCTGCTTCATAGACAAAGTTGTCCGCAATGACTTACCACCACCTGTCAAACTCCTCTGGTTGGCCCGCCTTCATACCAGCTAAGGTCTGCTGATCGTGCTCCTCCTTGTCCCAAAAACTCATCGCTGTCTGGTGATCATGCCTTCACGGTCTCGTCCCTTAGGTGTGCCCCTCCCATCTCATCTTTAATAGCTCCTCTGATTGCACCTAAAGTCTGCCTCGGCCTGTAACTGTTACTTGGCTGTCTGATATCCTCTGCCACTGGGGTCCACCTTGCCCTCAGTCTTCTACCCTTCTTGAGCTCTACTGGGGGAGTATTCGCCCTCACCTCAGCACTTACCACCCTCTAAATGAAATGACTGCCTTTGAATTGTACCTGTACTGAATGTAATTGTAATCTTACTATGAAATGTAATCTTTGTTAACCTGCTCTCTCTCTTACCACGAAACATTCATTATTGTTCACCTCTCCTCACCATTGATGACTATGCTTTACCTGTCCATCCTGTAAATGTTTTACTTGTTTTTCACCTTGGTCATCGTCTGTATTTCACCTTGTTGTATAGTTCTCTTGCACTGATTGCAAATCTTGCTCTGTAATCTCCCGGGTTGCACCTGAAAATAGGCATTTCTTGTGTAGCTGTGCATACCCGGTAAACAAAAGCTAATGAATAAATAAAATGGGTTACAGGATCTGAGGCAGCATGGATTCATAGGGAGGAGGGCATATCAAACTGATCTGATAGATTTCCTTGACTGGGTGAACTAGGAATTAGATCAGGTAGGAGTGGTGGATGTGGCCTACCTGGATTTCAGTAAGGCTTTTGACAGAGTTCCACATAGGAGGTAAGCAAGCTAGGTAGCTTGGGGGTTGATATCAAGATGCTAACCTGGGTAGGAAACTTGCTAAGGGATAGGAGACAGAGGGTGGTGATAAACTGGGTTTGCTCCAAAGAAGGGAGGGTGATCAGCAGGGTACTTCAGGGTTCAGTGCTGGGACAGGTCCTCTTTAATGTCATTATAAGTGACATAGCAGAGGACCTGAAAAGGAAAGTCTGCCTCTTTGTGGATGACACCAAGATCTGAAACAGGGTGGACATTGGGGGGGGGGGCAGACGGGCTGAGGTCTGAGAAAAATGGAGGAGTGGTCAAGGGTTTGGCAGTTTTCATCATTATTTGGTTGATTTATTATTTCTTTTTGGTTTATGTTTCTCATGTGCTGAGTTTTGGGTTAGGGTATCCTTGCTGTGTAGGGGTAGGTTATAATTTTATAGTATTTTATCTGTTATGGGGGAGGGTTTGGGATTTTATTCTTTGTTCTGTTGTGGTTCTTTGGATTAGGTACCTGAGTGTTGTGTAATCTGTCTGTGTTTAGCTTGTATGATGTGTAAGCCTCCCTTTTTGGTCGTGCACTATTCGTCCTCTGCCCTCCATTCCCTCCGTCCATTTTTCCCCCTCCATTGATGCCGTCAACCTACCAGCACTGTCGGGCGCTGGGCATTGCTCGTAGGAGGGTGGGGTGGTGGGGGGCGTGGACATCAGAGGGTGAATGAGTGGGGCTCTCACATCGGGATAGTTAGGTCTAGAAGACGTCCTAGGGCAAAATGGAGCCTGGAACTTGGTATGCCATGTCTAGTCCCCATACCCAAGGGCACCATCATTTTTGGTGGGAAAGCAGCCGGGGCAAGCCCCTGAAACACATCCAACTCGAGTGGTGTTATGCAATGCCAGATCGGTTAAGAACAAGACTGCAATTATTGCAGATCTTGTTGGGACTACTGATCTGGCTTGCACCACCAAGAATTGGCTGGATGAAAATGTTGGCCCCATATTGGAAGCTGCAACTCCAGTCGGGTATTCAGTGATTCACCGCTTGAGACTGGACTGTGGGGGAAGGGGTAGCGGTCTGTTTAAGGACCGAGTTGGGCCTTATGAGTGTATCAGTTGAGGAAGCCGAATCCTTTGAGTGTACTGTGGTGGCAGGTGTGGGTTGCAGGATAGTTCTTGTCTACCATCCACCAGGGAATGAGAAGCGATTCCTGCAGGAGGTAGTGGACTTCATCATCGACATGGCGCTGGAGTCGTCCAGATTGATGGTTCTGGGCAACTTTAATGCCTGGGTCAATGACAAACTCTCGCAGTTTGGACAGCACTTCCTCCAGTTGATGACATCACTGGGCCTTACACAGATTGTTACCTCTGCCACCCATCGGCACGGTCACTCTCTTGACTTGTTTTCCTCCTGGGGATGGAAGCCTCCGATGTGGTGGTGGAACTCATCAGATGTTCTGATCACTACACCGTGAAGTTCAACTTTTGGGACCCACTTCGTAGGCCTGCCCCTGTGGAGATGGTCAGTTACTGCCCTTTATGGAAGGTGAGCTCCGAAGGCCTGGTGGCAGTGATTGACCTCTTGGAGTTTCCTGTGGCTAGCATGAGTCCTGAGGCCTTGGTGTTGGCCTATAATAAGGCCATTTCTGTGGCCCTGGACCTGATTGCTCCTGTCCATTTTCATCCTCTCCCCCTTTGCACTCGGGCCCCATGGTTTGATGAGTCCTTGAGGGAGTTGTGGCAACTTGGACATAGGTTAGAGTGACATTGGCAGAAATCTGGCCTGGAGGTCAACCACCTTAGATTGGTAGAGCACTACCAGACCTACCAATCAGCGATCTCCCATAAGAAGGCAGAACTCCTGTCCGGGGAGATTGCTGCCACTCAGAACCAGTCAGCTCAGCTCTTCCGGACTGTGGACAGGTTGTGCTACTCAACCTGTCTACAGTTCTGAAGACCTTTTTCACAAGAGGAGTGCAATGAGCTTGCTCAATCTTTGAGAATAAGATGGCCGACATCAGGTCAGAGATCCTTGCACTCGCTTCTATGAGGGATGCTGTCGATCGGTGCTTGGTTGCCTCACCTTGTGTTTCTTGGAGTTCCTTTGACCTGCCAGAGTTCATGGATGTCATGCGGATTGTCCAGAGTATGCACCCTACATGCTGTAGCTTGGATCCGGGTCCAACCTCCCTGATTATGGGATGTTGTGACATCATTGGCCCAATCCTGGTTCAAATAGTCCAGTGTTCCCTTGATTCGGGTGAGTTTCCAAGCTCCCTGAAGGAGGCGGTTGTAACCCTGACTCTCTGGCTAACCACAGACCAATCTCTAACCTCTCTTTTATAGGGAAGGTTATTAAGAAAGTAGTGGTGTACAACTGGAGAACCACTTGACTATCCATAACATCTAGGAACCTCTCCAGTCCGGTTTCTGAAGAGGCATAGTACCGAGACTGCGCTGGTTCGGGTGCTCAGTGATCTCCTGATGGCGCAGAGCTTGGAGAAGCCGACTATTCTGGTGCTCCTTGATTGCTCCTAAGCTTTTGACACTGTGGACCATTGGGTATTGCTTGGGTGTCTGAGGTCCATCTGTGGCCTGACACATACGGTTCTCAGGTGATTTATATCTTTTCTCACTGGCAGAACCCAGAGAGTGGTGTCCGGGGTTTTTTTCTCTGGCCCGTTCTCTCTGTCTTGTGGAGTACCTCAGGGCTCAGTGCTTTCCCCCATATTGTTTGCAATGTATATGCTTCCCCTCTGAGACATTGTAAGATGGTATGGGCTGAGGTTTCACTGCTATGCTGATGATACCCAACTCTACCTGCCTTTTGCACCTGACCAGGATAGTGCTCTCTCGGTATTTAACAACTGCCTTGGGAAATCTAGGACTGGATGAATTTGAGCTGGCTAAAGTTGAACGTGGGAAAGATGGCGGTGATAGTGGTGGAGTTAGGTCACTGGATAGAGGGGTTGAGGACAGGTCAGCCCTCTGAATTTATCTAGGAGGCACCCAGATCCTTACCTCTGAACAGATGCGGACCTGGGGATGGTGCTTGACAATGGGCTGACCTTACGATCTCAGGTGTCAGCAGTCATCAAGTCTTCCTTTTACCATCTTAGAAACATCACCAGGATCAAGCACCTCGTTCTGTCCAGAGACCTGCCTACACTTGTCCATGCCTTTGTGACCTTGTGCCTTGATTAATGCAACTCCCTATTTTTAGGGCTTCCAGGGTTGATATCCACTGCTTTCAGCTAGTGCAGAATGGGCAGCGTTTGTTGATGGGGTTTCTCAACATCTCATATTACCCTGTTCTGTGCAGTCTGCACTGGCTGCCGATTCAGTGGCAGATCACCTTTAAGGTTGGTTTACTGACCTAAAGAGCCCTACATGGACTTGGCCTCCACTGCTTGAAAGAGCTTCTGATTCCCTATCGTCCCGCGTGACAGCTCCATTCGGCCAGCAAGGGGTTGCTAGAGATCTTGAGGGTGTCTCTGAAGTCATCTGAGGTGCATGCATTTTATGTAACTTGCCCCTACCCTCTGGAATTCTCCACCTGTGAGGGCTGCGGGAGTACACAACAGTGGGAGACTTTATGCGTTGGAAACTTACTTATGGTGCCGGGCCTTGATGGCACTCAGTAAATGAACCCTGTTGAACTCTTTTTATACTGTATTTATTGTTTTATCATCTCCTTTTAATTCTTTTGTAAAGCACCTTGATATTTGAAAGGTGCTTTTGTGAAATAAAATTATTATTATTATGGCAGCAGGGTTTTAATGCAAAGAAGTGCAAAATAGTGCACTTAGGGCACAGAAACCAGGAGGCAGAGTAAAGAATGGGTGTAGTCTTACTGAGAGTGACCAAACAGGAAAGAGACTTGGGAGTAATCATCAGATGACCTAAAAATTGCCAAGCAGTGTGACAAGGCAGTCGAGATGGCTAGTGGGATGCTGGGGGCATAGGGATGGGGTACCACCAGCGGAAAGTGGGAGGTGGTGTTGCCCCTATATGAATCACTGGTAAGACCCCACTTTGAGTACTGTGTCCAGTTCTGGAGACCACATCTCAGAAAGGACACAGACGGTGTGGAGGCAGTTCGGAGGAGGGCAACCAAAATGGTGCATGGTCTGTATCAACAGCCCTACCATAGCAGGCTAAAGGAGTTCAATATGTACACCCTGGAAGAGAGGAGGGATATGATAGACACATTTAAAAGTCTCACTGGGGTAAATAAGATACAGGAGGGGAGTATCTTTCAGAAAAAAAAGTACTCTAGAACAAGGGGACATGCTATGAAGCTGGAAGGGGTTATTTTCAGCGGAGATGTGAGGAAGTACTTCTTCACAGAAAAAGTGGTGGGTTCCTGAAATAGCCTTCCAGCGGAGGTAGTAGGGATGAAAACAGTGGTGAGGTTCAAAACTGCCTGGGATAGGCACAAGGTAATAATAAGGGTAAGGAAGGAGGAGGAGGAAGTGCTGTAGTTCAGGTAGGGTCTACAGCAAAAAGGAAAGTGACAAGCATTTGTCAATGCCAAGTGTTGCTTGCTGTCATTAGCAGTGGAAATGCAGGAGTTAGACAGATGCAGTATAGGAATGGCAGTGAAGTATTAAACTGATGCCAACTTCAACCCCACCCTGCAGAGATAGACAGGCTTTGGGGTGTGCCTTTGGGTCATCGCCCATAATGGTCACAACATTTCACCTCACCCTACCCTGCAGACACTTACATCATCATCATCATCATCAAATCTTTATTTATTCAGGCGAACATCATTGAGCAAGGCTCATTTACAAGATGGACCTGATAAGGTCAAGGTTCAATAGTTGATACACAACAGATACATCATACACTTATATAAGACAGTTATACATACAGGGAAAATAACGTTTATAAACACAGTGATGTACAGTAAATTCACATGATAAAAACGGTTAAAGGAAAGTTAAGCTAATATTTACGGTATGTACAGTATATACATATCCCAGTGGGGGCATGGCAGACATTCAACATAATGTAATACTAGGATGGTGAAGGTATTACTGGGTGCCATAAGATGGGGTGTCTGTCTGGAAGGAATATGCCATATATGGTTTGAAGGAGATTTGTGAGATGACAATGCTAGCTCTAGTGGTAGCAATTGCATTTCTTTGAAGAAGACTGTACAATGCTGTTTAAACGATGCAAATGGAATGATATTGGACATTTTTAGGGATTTTTGTAGGTGTTCCATGCTATAGCTAGAGAATAGCTGATTGCTGCCCTCCTTAGCCTGGTGTTGAATTTGGGCAATTTGAGCAGGATGATGTTGTTGCTTCTAGGGCATAGGAGCTAGGAGAGGTCTGGGTGAAGCAGTCCAGGATATAGTTTGGAAGTTTTTTTGACAACGCCTGTAATCCATAGTGCTGCATTTCTGTTCCTTCTGAGGTGAAGGGAAACCCACCCAACTGCAGCATAAAGAGAGCAATGATGAGTATTAGATGGCAGATCTGTAATGGACCTTATTGCTCTATGATATAAGGTATCCAACTTGTGATGGTAGGAGATGGGGCAGTGACTATAAAGGAAGTCTGCATAGTTAACAACTGATAGAAAAATGGCCTGGACTAACCTCATCTTTGAGTCTCTGTTTAGGAAGGGTTTTAATCTATAGAGAAGGCCAAGCCTTACAAGTGTCAAGGTGTGCTTTGAAGTATTCAGGTTTTACACTCACCTCATTTCATAAGGAAATACACTGAAATGGGTGCAGTATATTAATGTTGAGTATTATTCTTATTAGTGGTATGGGCGGGGGCAGGGAGGGAGATGATACAGTGATGCAAGCTGTCATCAAGGACCGCTAGTGGATGTGGGAGGGGAGGGGATTGTGGGGGTTAGTGTTAATTGGGAATTATAGTGCTTATGGGGGCTGTCGGGGGATAAATTGTGGGGTGGGTGCACAAGTCTTTAATACTGGTGACATGGAGTACCGATTAAATGGGAGCATACATGGTCTGAATTAGAAACTCAGGATAATGGCACTATGGGGACGTTTAAAGTTGTAACCTGGAACATAAAGGAGCACGTCAGAAAGTTAAGCAGTATAGTATATTAAAGCACTTAGAGGTATTAAAGGCCGACATTGCATTTTACAGGAGACACACTTGCTTCAGAGTGCAATTCCATGAGCGTGCCTGCAAATGGGGTCAGTTTTTTCTCTCAGAAGGTAGCACGCAAAGCAGAGGTGTTATGGTGCTTCTAAGGTAGGTCTGTTCCCTTTACCCCACTTCAGATTATTCAGGATGGTGAGGGCAGAAATGTGTTTGTTAGGGGTAGGCTACAAAATGTGGAAGTACTTCTTGGGCTATTTATGGCCCCAACTCGATTCCCAAGGGTTTTTGTTAAGCTTCTGGAAATCTTGACCCCGTTTGTACAGATTCCCATGATTTTAGGGGGAGATCTGAACCTTGTATTAGATCCTCTGATGGATAAAACCAGGAGAAATATTGTGGTCTTTTCTCCAGCTCAGAGGGCTCTAGGTGAGCTGCTGGACCAGATTGGTCTAGTGGACGTATGGAGAGTTGTTCACCCGAAAGCTAGGGAATATACGTTTACTTCTTCAGTTCACGGTTCAGCATCCAGTATAGATTACCTGTTATTCTCTGCACTCTTCTTCCTGGTGTGCTGGAGTCTGAAATTATGCCGGGGCTCCTTCCATCATGCAGTGGTAATGGTGTCAATCTCTTTTTCCACTCTTCCTAAGAGGGGCAGTAGGTGGAAGATTAATAATCAAATGCTGCGGAGTCCCAAAATAGTGGAGGTTATTTCCACACAAATAGAAGAATTTATAGCTAATAATTTAGGAGATAATATTAGCCCCGATATTGTTTGGGGAGCGTTTAAAGCATTCATAAGAGGTATATTAATAGGTCAGGCATCCAAAAGGAAGAAGGAGAGGGTACAAATTTATCTGAGTTGTTGAACCGAATAAGAAGTAGAGAAGCTACTTGACCCTCGCAGTCTGCTGGAGGATCGAAGCTGGAGCTGGTTAGGCTGAGGGATCTCTACTTAAAGTTGCTCAGGAACAAGCGGAATTAGCATTAATCAAGACCAAGGCTAGTTACCTTGATCAGGGTGAAAAGGGTACACTTCTTGCTAGGAGAATCAAACAACTGGAATCATCTCGGATAATTCCAGGATTCAATCTAAGGCGGATGGCCAAGTTAAAACCTTGCCTGGGGAGATAGTGCAGGAATTCAGATGCTACTTTAAATCTCTGTATAGTAAAATGAATAATTCCCCCACTGAGAAGGAGATTCTCACCTTTTTAGAAGGGTTGGATCTCCCCTTGTTGTCTGAGCTCCAACGGACACAGTTAATGTCTGATATTACTCAGGGTGAGATTGAATCGATTATTCAGAGTCTCCCATTGGATAAAACCCCAGGGCCGATGGGTTCTCGTCTAATTTTACAAAAGTTTTCTAAATTATTATCCCTTTACTTCTCAGATTGTTCAGACACATTTTATGTCATCAGGTACAGGATCAGTCTTTATTTGAAGCACTTATTGTGTTAATTCCCAAGCAAGATAAACCTCCTGAACAACCATCTAGTTATGAGCCCATATCCTGCTTAATTATGATATTAAGATTTTGGCTAAGTTGTTGGCAGAACTGTAAGTCGGGTTTACCCGGACTTATTGGCCCAGAACAAGTCGGTTTTATGAGGACAGGTCTTCCACTGATCACCTGAGAACCTTAGCTCATGCCTTCTCGGTATCTGAGGATAGTGGTACCCTATGGCCCTGCTGTCTTTAGACGTGCGAAGGCTTTCTATAGGGTTCACTGGGGGTTTCTTCTAACTACAATGGGAAATTTGGGTTTCCTGATCCTTTTTAAAATGGATAAGCTCCTTTATTCAAACCCTACAGCGAGGGTTAGTTGTAATGGAGCCACTCGGACCCCTTTAATCTTTACGTAGGTACCAGACAAGGATGTCCTTTGTCCCTCCTCTTTAATCTATACCTAGAACCCCTATCAGGACAATAGTACGTAAGCAAGAAATTGCTGGTATTAGAATTCTGACTATACTCAGAAAATAACTGCATACGCAGATGACCTTTTGATTTACGTTTAATCCGAGGTGTCCATTCCTGTTCTTCTGGATGCTATTCGGTATTTAGTAAATTGGCTAACTATAGGTTAAATTTAGATAAATCAGTCATATTTCCCTCAATAAAAATGTTTTTAAGCAGGAGATTGCGAACTGGGTTTGTCCTGGAAGTCAGATTTTATAAGATACCTTGGTCTGAATTTAACAAGGAATAGGACTAAAATATTTCAGTTAAATTAGATCCTTGTGTGCATGCATTGAGCTGGATCTAGAAAGATGGGCGAGGTTGCCAATCTCCTTATGGGGAGGATTAATTTAGTTAAAATGAACATCTTTCCTAGATTGTTTTACCCTATCAGTATGTTGAATATTTGGATACCACTTACCTGGTTTAGGAAGTTACGTAATATGATAGCTAATTTAGTGTGGGGTTATAAAGTCTCGTATGGCCTATCAAAGTTGGCAGCTCCCAAATTATTGGGGGTTAAGCTCCGCATTTTGCCCTATATTTCTGGGTAGCTCATGCCTGCAAGTATCTGAGGTGGGTGAAGGGTCAGAAGTTTCAGTACAGCATTCTTATATGCCTCTATGGCTACAAATTGAGTTGGCCTGACTGGAAACATGGTTTGAAGCCTGAGGCTTTGCTTCATCTCACTCCGAAACTGTTGCCCCCCAGTTGCGTAGCTCCCAATTGGGATTTCTGTGAGAGCCCATACCCAGCTTTGTTGCTTCCTGAAATATGATCACCTTAATGATTGGGTGCAGCCAATTTGGGGTAATCCACGTTTCGTAATAGGTAATAAAATTCTCAGCCCTGCGTATTGCTCCTACCTGGTGTGTGCTGTTTGAAAGACTTTCTTTCACCCGAGGGGAGATATTCTTCTGTTGAGATTCTGAATAAATTTGAGATGCCTTCACGGCAATTTTTAAGATATATCAGATTAGGCATCTTTTGGTTGCCAAGATGGGTAGAGGGCAATCCGAGTCCTAGGTTGGACTTTATGACGGTTAGGGGCGTTGGCAGGTTTACATCGCAATCTCCAAAATATATTCAGTGTTATTTGAGTGGGCGATTCTCCAAATCCGGTTCAAAGTTCATATTGGGCTTCAGTCTTCCTGATACTCGCGCTCAATTGAAGGCATTATGGACGAACTGTCATAAATTCTTCTTGCAGTCGATTATGGTTGATGCAGTTCAAAATTCTTCACAATATTTATTATTCCCCACAAAATTGGCTAGGTTGAAAATTGCTACAAATTCTGCATGTTACAGGTGTCAAGCAGTGCGGGACTTGATGCATATTTTCTGAATTGTCCTAAGGTAACCCCGTTGTGGTGAAATTAAAAACAGAGTGAATCAGTATTGGGACTAGGGACCTCTTTACTCCTGAAATATGTTTGCTGGGAGATGTTTCTCATATTCCTGTCAAGAGTAGGAGGTTCCATATAGTCCTGATTGCTGCCACGTTTAAGAAAATTGTTCTCAGACACTGGAAGGACTCTGTCGTGCTCAGCTACACTGAATGGCTGGAGGAATTGTTAGCCAGTTTGAGGTTGAGAGAATGATTGCTATCCTCCAGAATAAGCTTCCTAGGTTCGAGTAGGATTTGGGTCCCTTTTATGCTATTTATTCTCTATAGGAGGGTGTAGATTAGCTACTGTTTGATGGCATGCTACCTCATTGGACTTGTGCTGGGAGGGTCATGGGGTGGGTAGGAGGAATGAGTGGGGGGTTACGAGGGGTATGTTACAGGGCTTGCTTTATTTTATGTATGGATATGAATTTTGTGTACTATCTGTGTCTGTACTTGAAGTTGTTGGATCGTATTCCTGTAACGAAAAATGTAATAAAAATTTAATGGAAAAAAAAAAGAAATGGGTGCAGTATAGGAGAATGAATGATCTCTGGGCCAAGGCCCAAGACACACTCGATGCCTGCCACTGGCTGCAGGTTGGAGGTGAAATGGCATCAGCATTACTGTCGACAATCCCAAGTCACACCCCTTATGCCTGTCAGTCCCTACAGGGTAGGGCGTTATGGTCGAAAACCCTAACACCCTGGGCGTTTCTTGGTATTTTTACTCCAAGGTTTCAACATGGGCTTTATGCGATCCCACCACATGAACAGTGACACTATCGGTTCATTAGCTGAAAGGTGATTTTGCACAACGACTGCGCCATTTGGCACCACAGGTGTGAAAACACATTTCAAACAGGATGTGAAAAATGACAGCTGTATTGTTCATGAGGAGGTGTAAAAATGGCAATGTTAAAAATCTGGAGTGAAAATATAAAAAAACTGGTGAAGTCATGAGTGTGTGTAGAAACTGCGCAAAGCATACCTGTAATGTAATTCGTTTTGGGATTTTTTTACAGCAGATTTTCAACATAGGCATTTTGGGACCTCCGCTCATGAACAGTGTCACAGTGATTTTCTTAATCTATCCCGAACACTGATTTCCCACAGCGACTTTGCTATTCTGCACTGGAAGTGCAAAACATTTCAGGCAGGGTGTGAAATGACAGCTGTACTGTTCATAAGGAGGTGTGAAAAATGCCAATGTTGAAAATCTGGACTGAAAAGATTACTAATTTACGAATGTAACGAGGGTGCGGAAATGGCACAATGCACACTCGTAACACAGTCATTTTGGCGGACGTCATCACCAGATTTTCAACATAGCCAGTTTAAGACCTTCTGCTCATGAACAGTGTCACTGTGATTTTCTTAATTTGTCCCGAACATTGATTTCGTGACACCGACTATGCCACTGTAAAGCTACGTAAGCAAAACACATTTCAGGTGAGATGTGAAAATGACAGTTACTGTTCATAAGGAGGTGTGGTAAAATGGCAATGCTGAAAATCTGGAGTGAAAATATTAAACTGCTCGAAGTTACATAGCGTGCATAAAACTACATAGCATGCTAAATAAAACAGTCATTTGAGAATGTCTTCAAAATTTTCAACATAGGGTTTTAGGCCTACCATGAAATGTCACACTGTTGTTTCATTAATCAGTCCCAAAAGGTGGTTCCATGCAGTGACCGGTGAAATCACCTTTTCGGACCGAATAACAAAATGACAGTGATTGAGTTCATGAGGTGGGGTCCCAAGAACCCCATGTTGAAAATTTAGTGAAAACATTCCCAAAAATGGCCGAGATATGCACCAAAGTTGAAAAAAACCCATTGATGCCATTATACAGCTTACCGGCATTTCTTCAGTTTGCGGTCAGCTTTGAAGAGTGCAGATGTGTTCCCAGTCCACTGAAGATCATTGCACCAGCCTCCAGAGGTAAGTATTGGGTAAGGGGTGGAGAGGTGGGCACGCAGAAGGTGGGTGGGTTGGGGGCAAGAGAGTCAGCGAGGACCATTTTCTTTGTTACAGGTTTTATTTTCATTTTGCAAAGACGACATGGGACTTTTGCCACACTGGGGTGGGCTCCCAGCATGGTACCTGGAAGTTTTGGGGTAGGAGCCAATGGGGATTAGGCACCCCATTGGCCAAGGAGACTTTGCCATGCTGGGGTGGGCTCCAGCTTGGCAGATAGAAGTTTGTTTGGGGGCAGTGGAGCAGACAGGGGATTGGGCACCCCTGTCGCCATACAGTGTGCTGCTGGGGAACATGATTATGCTGATGGGGATTAGGCTACCCCATCGGTGAATGAACTGGGAAGGGGTCATGCCAGCAAGGGGATTAGGCACCCCATCTTCTTTTTTTTTTTATAGAAATGTTTCACTCAGAACGCACACTGAATGGCGGTGGTGGCTTTCCATCGGCTTCCTGGGGACTGTGAGAGGCCGATGGAGAGCCGTTGCCATGAGACACCATCCAATCAGCTGTTTTGGTGCTTGTAATGCACCAAAACAGCTGATTATAGTGACGTGGCCCTGACTTCTGGACGATTTAGCATTCTCCTAACTGCTGAAAAGCAATGTTTTTTGCACATGCGGCAAGTAACACACAATAAAATGGGCAGACTGGGTGGCCAAGTGGCTCTTATCCACCATCAGATCAGATTCCAGGTATAATGTTATGTTTACTTGTGACACTGTGTGGTTCTTCCTGTGCTTTTGTATAAGGCTTGGTTACTAAATAAACTTCAAGTTAAAAAGCACAAAAGAAGCTTGAGCACATTGCATAACTAGAATAAGCCATGACTCTGATGGAAATATCTTGGATATTTCCTCTCCTGCAATTTAATTTTTTTGACAACGCTACGTGTGTCAATACGTCCTCACATCTACATCACTGTTGAGCAAACAAGTCTATGAAATGAGAATATGCACAGTGTAGCAGGTGCAGCCTAGTGGGGAATCAGTGTTGCGAATGTTGTTGGTCTGGTTTCTGGAGTGTCACTGCTGTCATGAAGGCCAAAAAAATAGTGGTCAGAATAATGACATTGCAGTGCTTTTAAAATTAAGTTAAATTAGTAATTCCCTGCTATTTGGTATTGTGGAACTCTGTATGGGAGGCGTTTGGGAATGTTAAAGTAAGGGTTAAACAGAGGTGATGGGGGAGTGTTAGTGAGGGCTGGTAACCGAACAGTGCAGAGTGGTAGCTGGCATGCAAATCAGCTGGGGCATTCTAAAACTAGAAGCATGCAGCTCATGCTGCTAGCTTCAGCCAATCAGGGCCCACTGTGGGGACATCTTTTAACAAGGAGACCTAGAGTGAGAATATCATGATATACTCATTTTAGGTCCAGACAGAGAAAAAATATTATTGCTAGTTGCATTGTTTATCTTCTAGTCTCATGCCCAAAGGACAAACTGCAGGTCTAGGGCATGCGATCACTGTATTAAGAAAGTTATGAATGATCTTGTGCTTCACACTGAGCTCACTGTGCCCACAGGACCCTGAGTGAAGAAAGTGGCGAGTTACTCCTGCTTTGCTACTCTTGATGTCACATTGTCAAAATGCAACTGAGGAAAAATATCCTAGATACTCCCATTAAGCCACTGAATATCCCATATAAATTTATCCAGTATCTTTGAGGATATCAGATGGCAACTATCAGTGATATTTGTGGTTTCTCTGGATCTAGAGTAAGAATATTGTGATATTCTCACTCTACGTCCCCATGGGCACAAGTATCCTCGTAGTAGGTTTTGATTGCTGGAGTCAGTAGCAGCACACTTTTACTTTCAGAATCCCCCAGCTGTCTAGCACACCAGCTCTAGACAAACACTTACACTTTTTATTTCTGTGACCACAGCTCTACCCTGTACACAAGCAAATGTCCCGTAATATAAAATCAGATCAAACCCAACTCAAATATCCCTTGTTGTCCCTCTCTTTCAGCTGCATAGAAAACTGTTACACTCCAGTACCAAACCCCATCTGCCATGATCGCACTCGAAGTGTTTCACGGTCCTTAGACTGCTCTGTCCTACATAAGATGCCAACGGTGACACTCCGCAAATCTGGCTCCACATTAAACCACACCCATTTGATTTTGCTTGCTCTTCCGATTCACTTCTCACTTTTTAATTGCTGTTATTTGTACTGTTTTATTGAAGGACCCAGAGCCTCTGGGACTGGGTGCCATAAATATAAAATTTGCCTTGCCTTGCATCCTTGTTACAAACTACAGCATGATGCATTGATGCACACATGCAGCAATGCTTAGAACAGCGTCAAATACGGAAACAACCACCAGCCATCCTGAAAACACAAAAATCTAAAACAAGCCCTGTAAAATACAACTCAAAAAAATATAAAAACAATGCAAAACCACAACGTATTGCGTAAATCAAATATGCTATAGCCCTAATGGAAACATTCATTGATATTTCCCAGTGTGCAGTTTAATCTTCGGGCATTATTCGTGGCTTCAACACTCATGTTGTCATACGATCAAACTACTCAGGAAAAATATCACTGATATTTCCATTAGAGACATGTCATCTTATATAGCTGTAGATTCAGATACAGATATAGATATAAATACAGATGCAGATGCTATACAATATTTATGCAATAGGCTCGGACCAAAAAGCCATGTAATAATTTTTTTTATCAAACCTATGTGTATAAATGTAGAATATTACATGTATATACATAGTAGTTAACCATCAGCCGTTTATACATATAGTAAGTTCATCATGATCCCCCTCCCGCTGGCACTACTTCCTAGCCACTTTCACTTTGCAATTTCCAAACAATGCTCCTTCATAACCCCCAGTAATTCTATGGTGGTAACAAACTGCTGCTAGGATAATACAGACTTTTAACTGTGTAAAAAAAAAATATTATTTTACCTTTTTTTTAACCATAGTGTCTTAGTTATTTTCCTTTCCTATTCCATTCACTTGTGCTCATTGCCCAGATGTCCTCCCATGTGCTCACAACAAGGAGAAATTACCAACAGCCCCCACCCATGATGCAGAACCAACAACAGTGTGCAACCACATGGAGAAAGATATTCTCCACCTCCAAAAGAATTCTCACTCTCCAGGCAGGCATAAAGAAACATACAGCTGCCACTGGCTATGGTACTCCTGAGGCACTTGCTTAGAAGCACCGCTATGATTTTGTGAACATTTTTAAAAATCAAGTGCTACACCAATCAGTGGTGACATCAAGATGTCATTAAGATATTCTGATGGTGCACCCCTGGTAACAATCATGGGAACAACATTAAAAGAAAGATGCAAAGGAACAAAAACTCTAACTAAACCCACACACTTCCATAAATACATACGAACATATGAACACACGAAGAAGCCAGCAGAAGAAAACCATTTGGTCTATCTAGTCTGCTCGTAATGCAGGGTCCACATCTTGAGCTACTGTCACTGCCAGTGCCCCCCCACTCCTCCCATCCTCCCTACCTATGATCCTTACCTTCCCCCATGCCTATCCCAGCCTCTCTTAAAGCTGCCCACTGTCTTCAATGAGATGACCTCTTCCGGCAGCTCATTCCAAGTGTCCACCACCTTCTCTGTGAAGAAGTGCTTCCTGACCTTCCTCTTAAACCTTCCCCTCCCAGCTTAAGACTGTGCCCCCTCGTGTTATGGTTGCCACTCAGTTAAAAGAGACTTTCCTTATCAACGTTATTTATCCCTTTCAAGTACTTGAAGATCCCAATCATGTCCTCTCTACCTCTCCTGTCTTCCAGGGAGTACAAGTTCAGCACCCTCAACCTCTACTCGTATGCCTTAACCTGCTGACCTGCTATCATCCCTGCAGCCCTCTTCTGGACCTTCTCCAGCAAGTTAATGTGCTTTTTGAGGTGTGGGCACCAGTACTGAACTCCATACTCTAGATGTGGCCTCATCAGTGACCTGTACAAGGGCATTATAACCTCCTCTCTCCTACTACTGATCCCCCTAGCTGTGCATTCCAGCATCTTGTTTGCCCTTGCTGCTGCTTTCTTGCACTGCATGGAGTGCTTTAGGTCACTAGTAATCATCACTCCCAGGTCCTTCTCCTCCTCTGACACAGATACCTGGACTCCACCCAGGTAGTATTCTGTCCTGGGATTCTTGACTTCAATATGCATAACTTTGCATTTCTTGGCATTGAAGCCAAGCTGCCAGATCCCGGACCACCTCCCCAGCTTGTCCAGATTATCCTGTAGGTCCTGTATCCCTTCAGCTGTGTCCACTCTCCCACAGGGCTTAGTATCATCCGTGAATAGGCACATTTTTCCCTTAATGTCATCCCCAATGTCATTAATAAAGGCATTGAACAACAACGTCCCCAGCACCGAGCCCTGCAGGACCCCACTGGTGACCTCCCTGGTGCCATATTTTCATTAAAATTATAAATATTTTTATTTAAACAAAGAATCAACTTGTGTCAGCTCACATATTCATATGATATGAAACAATAGTCTGTGCCTTGAGTGCATCGATCTCTGCCTTGGAAACATCACTTAAGCATGGCCGCAGTAATATCCAGCACCAGTTCCGGGTCAGTGACAACAAAACAGTGTCCATAACCTTTGGCACAAGCCATAACCTTGCAAGGCTTCCTCCTCTAGTCTTTTCTACCCTCAATGATGACCCCTAAAGGTATTCCCTTTGTACGTACCACTGTGTGTTTCTGAATGAAGACTGGACTTCTTCACACATATCGATGCTATTCATACAAGCTCCCCTTCACACTTAGATCTCTGTCTCTACTACAAAGTGGATTCCTTACTACTCACAGTTCACTAGGAAATTGCCACCAAGATTGTACTCCCAGTGTTTGGTATGTGGATGTGGCTATGGTGCCATCCCTATCTCCTCCTCGCAGACTGGACTGTCTCTACAATGTCTTCTGCCATTTTGCCTCTAATGCCCCTCTCATACCCATCACTGCTCCCTTACATCAACCTCTCTGTCTCACCTCTTGCTTTCTGCTGCCTCATTCACTGTATGTCTTTCCTTTCTAAATACTGGTTCTCATCCCTTCCTCCTTACCTCTCCTCTTTCTGTTTATTCCATCTCCTACTCACTCCACTCTAGGGACTCTCGCACCTTTCCATTCCCTAAGCCAAA
The DNA here is from genome assembly GCA_016271365.2 of Neoceratodus forsteri. Taxonomy (NCBI): domain Eukaryota; kingdom Metazoa; phylum Chordata; order Ceratodontiformes; family Ceratodontidae; genus Neoceratodus; species Neoceratodus forsteri. The sequence continues at coordinate 1,809,878 of JADMNL010000030.1, forward strand.
TCTGCATCTGGGCCATCTGCCTCTCCTCCTGTCTTCCTGCATCTGGAACAACCTTCCCCCACCCTCCACACTTCGTCCTGTCCCTATCATTTACTCAAGCATCAGCTCAAATTCCTTTTGCTCCTCTTCCTCTTGTGCTGATAGTGGCTAGTCTGTTCCATGTCTTCACCCCTTTCTTGTGATGCTTTGTTGCCCTCCATGCATCTATTCTTATATATACTAGCGGCCTGCAAGCCTGTCCTAGGTCAGGTAATTTCTAGATATTCTTCCTTCATCCTGTCCTGACTGCACCACAACTATTTTATATATTATTGAACGTATTGCCAGTACAACTTCCTTGCTTACATTGCCTGAAAAAATTTCCCACTGCACATACTGCTATGGGTTATACATATTGCCTGCCCATTTTTTACTATACATGCTGCCTGTAACTTCACTACTGTATATCTTGTCCTTTGGTTGTTCACATGCACATATATGCACAGTTACTGTGTTTCTTATGGTTATAGGCTATCATATCTTATTTCTTATAATAGTACCTGGAATGTTTAGAAATAAACAATCCTGACTGGCTAAGAATGATGTCATGATTTCATGATTTATAATCAACAGTACAATATTTTTCTTTATATTGACTATGTTACAGCTGACTATATTGTTATTCTTGTACCTCTTCCTGGACTATGCCTGGAAATGAGCTTTGATTTCAATCACTCAATCAATCAAGTCTTTATTTAGTCAGGCGAGCACCACTGAGCAGGCTCATTTTTGAGATGGACCTGGACAAGATACATGAACAATACATAAAGAGGAATACCAACTTATAGAGTCATTACATAGAATAGGATTACACACAAGAGGTTAACAGCACTGGAGTACAGTACATTTATAAACTAAGACAGAAAGCTAAATACCATGTGTTACAGGACTTGTGCTACAAAGGTACAGAGTAAACCAATACAACCATATATACAGAGTTTTACGTGGAGCAGGCTTGGATTCAAGTATTAAGCATGTGTGCAAGGAGGGCACAGGTGAGGAAGGGGAGGAACTCAGGAATGTGAGCATAAGTGCAGGGGTGCCTGAGGAACTTTAAAGCACCAGGGGCAGGTGGCAATGGTTATAAAGCTAGGTGCACACACCAGGAGCAGGGCCAAGGGTGACGGCCATGAAGTGTAATATTAGTAGATGCCAGGATGACTCAGAAAGGAGACCCAACTTAGATTGGGTGGATCTATCAGGTGGGGTACAAATAGACACAGACATTGAGTAATAGGGCAGGAGTACCAGGAATGGAATGCTCCTGACAGGGCTAGAAACTGGATGGGGGGGGACGCTGGGAGGCTGTGACATCAGGGGAAGTAGTTACAGGATTCCTTGTATGAACAAGAATATAATGCTTTGAAGGCTGATAGTTTAATTGGGAATGCCAGTTGCAGGGTTTTTTGCAGGTTGTTCCATAGTGCAGGTAGAGCGTGATTAATGGCAGACCTACCAAAGCATGACTCGAACTTAGGTACTCCAAGCAAGATGTAAGTAGAACTCCTAAGGGCATACTTACCTACCGCATTTAGATGAAGACCCTCCGAGATGTATTGGGGCAGTAATTTAGTAATAGCCCTGTAGGTCTAGAGGGCCGCATGTCTCTGTCTTCTGTACCCGAGGGAGGACCAACCTTCTGCACAGTAGAGGGAGCAGTGATGAGTGGAATAAGAAAGTCCAGTAATGAATTTCAGAGCTCTATGGTATAGCGTGTCGAGTTTGGTCAGAGCAGTGATGAGTGGAATAAGGAAGTCCAGTAATGAATTTCAGAGCTCTGGGGTATAGCGTGTCTAGTTTGGCCAGAGCAGTGATGAGTGGAATAAGGAAGTCCAGTAATGAATTTCAGAGCTCTGGGGTATGGCTGGTTCTAATTTGGTCAGAGCAGTGATGAGCAGAATAAGGAAGTCCAGTGATGAATTTCAGAGCTCTATGGTATAGCATGTTGAGTTTGGCCAGAGCAGTGGCAGTGCTCTGGCTATACAGAAAGTCTGCATAATCCAATAAGGTAAGAAACGTGGTTTGACTGGGCTTTTTTGCCTCCAATGTTAGTAGGTTTTGATCCAGTAAAAGAGGCCAAGCCTCTGCCTCAGCTTCATTATCAGCTCATCAGTGTGATCACTGAAGGAAAGCTTTTGGTCTATCTAGACACCAGGTATTTGAATTTTGTGACATAGTCCGGTGGTTTGCCGAGGAGTGTATGAATTTGAGGTAAGTTACCTTGAATTGCAAGGTTATTAGCATTTTCAAAGGGAGAAAAAAGCATTGCCTTTGTTTTCTTTGCATTCAGGAGCAGTTTCTGTTGCAGAAGTTGTCATCGTGGCAGGCTAAATTCCTGTTGCAGATCCCTGCAAGCTGCTTCTGGGGAGGATCTTTCAATGTGAAGTACCATATCATTGGCAAAAAGGTGAATGTTAGCAGATTTGATGCAACATTGATTCTGTTTATGCATATTACAAAGAGCAACGGACCCGGTATCCAGCCTTGTGGTACACCCCTCAGAAGAGGTTTCAGGGATGAGCACTCCCCTTCCACCTTAATCTGCTGTTGCCAACTCAGGGATAGGAAGTCCAGGCCAATGTTCTGGAGGGAGACAAGGAGCCGCATTTTCAAAGCCCCAACACAAGCTGTGACAGTGGCAGCTTGTGTCGGGTGTGGGTGCATCCGAGACCCCGTGCCTGATTTTCCATTCCACAGGGTCCTAGTGCCTAAGTCACAGAGCTTGCAGAAAAAGTGGCAGTGCACCAAATGGATGGCGCACCCACTCAGAATGCCGCAACAGCTGCGGGTTATCTGCGGCACCCACAGATAGGGGCAAGGTGTTGGCTACAGCCCCCCTCACACCATCATGCTGCCAGAACCCTCACACCCAAACACCAAGACCCTGGTGGTTTGGTGGCCCCCACCCGGCCGGTGAGTGCCCACCTCCCCTCCCACCCCTCCCGCACTCAGATCCGGGCGACTGGCACAGTCCTTCACACCAATTACGGGTCGATGCTGAATGAACTGTCAGAGCGTGTACTGTATACAGAATGCGCTCTGACATTTCATTCAGCGGCTGGCCTTGGTGGTGTGCGGAGGGCTGTGCCAGTCGCTGACTCTTGGGTATGGATTGGAAGGGATGCAGGGTTGTGAGCACTACATGCCAGGTGGGGGGGGCCATTAGAGCACTAGGAAGGCTATTTACAGGCACAGGCAGGGCGGGGAGGGTGGACCACTAGATCACCAGGGAGCACCCATTGGGGATGGATCAGGGCAGGCCACACAGTGGCACACACTGGACGACCCTCCCAGGAGATGTCTAAGTACTGTTAGACCAGCCCTTTGCTGGTCTAACAGTACTTGGCACTTAGTTCTTGGGGAGGCCTTTGAAATTCGGGAATTGAGTGCTGTGGCAGTCTGGGTCTGCCGCAAGCCCCCTACAGCCATGCTGCAGCCACTTTCATGGCGCAACATGGGCACTAGCACACTTTGGCACAGGCAGCCTGCTGGGTGATCCAGGCTGCCTTTGAAAATAGCTGTTGGCGCTGCCCTTGGTGCAAGGTGCTTCTTGCATCAGACTTGGTTGATGCAAGCACCTTGTGTCATACTATGGCCTTTGAAGATCCGGCCCAAGAAGTAGATCATGGCCAACATGTGCCTTTCCTGATTACCAATTTTCAATCAATTAAAAAATATATATATCTATATATATAGATATATATAGATTTATATATCTAGAGAGAGGGAGGAATATCTGATAGGTAAGAATCAGATATGAGAAATTATACCACAGGTATCTAGTGTTAGCCAGTCATAACACAGGAAAACTGAAAGTTATTATCCCTCAAACTACTACCTACATGCCCACAGTAGGATATCCATATTCAGACATGCCCACAGTAGGTTATCCATATTCAGACATGCCCACAGTAGGTTATCCATAATCAGACATGCCGACAGTAGGTTATCCGCATGTCAACCATGCCCACAGTAGGTTATCCATATTCCCCTTCTCTGCTGTCCACACTACCTGTCCGCTCTAAAGTCCACTCACACTTGTGCTCCCCCAATGTTCTAACATAAGCCCTTCTACACTGCAGCAAAGTTTATATTTTCTATCTCCTACAGCATTTATCTCTGCGGCTCAGCAAATGAGACTGACTGGAGAAACTAAAGTTGAGAGAGGAGCGAGAGATGATTTTGTTTCTCAGGTGAGCTGGGTACGGGGGGGCGGAGAGAGAGAGAGTGAGAAACAACTTTTTGGATTGCGGACACAAGAACTCTGCAACAGTGACAAATAGGAACCATCTTGTTTTTAATCTCTGCCTTTCAGAGATTTTGTACCTTGAGCAGACTTACACCACGAAAACCGGCTTTCAAAAGTAAAGTTGTGACTTTGGGCACGCGTCCTAACACACTAATGCGCATGCTCAGAGTCACGACTTTATTTTTTAAAGCCTGATTTTAACATGTAATGCCACTCATTTTTCATTAGGAGTTACATAAAAAATTTTGTATAACTCCTAGTGGTATAATAGTAATACCATCCAGCGAGGTGGCGTATACTCACAATAATCATCATCTATGGGATTAAAATGCCTCGACTTTGCTCTAGATTTAAGGCGGAACTGCAAAGCATTATGTTTGCTCCCTCCTTCTCACATACTTTACATACTGTTGCAGGAGTCTGAGGCTGTAATTGGCATACTTTTCATATCTGGTTTGTCTCATAGCGCCGGTTATTCACACGAGTGACCTGACTGAACGAGTGCAGCAAGTTTTTACCCATTTATGAGTGCTTCCATTATCAGTAGATATGATGTTGTTATGTTGAGTTTTACTTCTCGATTTGATTTTTCCTATTATTTATTGCCAATACCTGAATAGGCTGTTGCAGCAGTAATTTTAGGTGTCAAGACCCTGAGAAGCATTGAATCAGTATAATAAACATCCGCAATGTTGCATATGGGTGTGGTGGGAGCGCTCTCACTAAATGGGTGTAAAACTATGAACACTTGCACTGCTCAGTCGGGTCCCTCCGCACTGTGGGGGATGAAAATTTAGGCTATTAAAATTAAACAGATGTGAAAATTATGCCAGTTGCTGTTACAGATTCCTGCAAAAGTATTGTAAGGTATGTGGACGGATGGGGTCATCGCTCTTTGCAGTTCACCTTAGTCATCCGCAGAAGCCGTTATTGTTTCATATACTCCAACGCAATGAATATTATTTTCAAATATCACCATTGAGGGTTGTTGGATGCTATAAAGGACAGGTTGAACGTAGTAGCCTTTAGAGCTTGTTCCACCGAGATGGTGATATTTCGCAATATCTGGACTTACCTATCTGATATTTTATATATTATACTAGGTTGGTCTGTTTCACTTAATATGAAGTTTGCTTTTTGTGTGTGTGTGTGTGTGTGTGTGTGTGTGTGTGTGTTGTTTGTTTAGTGTATTTGTTTAAGGTAGTATATTTCTGTATGCTGTATTCCATCTATAGTGTGCCCTTTGGTGTTTTTCCAGTTTAGTGGCATTTTTTGGGTTGCCTAGATTGTGGTTTCAGCATACTTCCTTAGTCTTTCAGGATGGCGTGGGTGGAGCACGAGGCCGCAGCAAAAGTAGTTGGTAAGAGACCTGGTGGGTTGATTCATGCTGTGTAGCTCAGGGACACCTTCTTTACACATGTTAACTTTGTTCTGTAGGTGATTGGGGTTGTTTGACAAGTGATGGAGGCTGATATTGTGCAGTTTATGTTAGGGACACTATTTTGAAGGCCTGTTTCTTTCTTTTTTTTTTTTAATTTCTGTTTTTCCAAGCTGGACCCCGCTTTTATGGCTGCAGTAGGCGGAGCCTGCAGACGTTCTGTGTGTACAAAAGGAGTGATGTCATGTCTTCTGTCTGTGGAACTGATGGAAGATGTAAATAGTATCCTCCGCCTTACCCTCTTCCAAGAAATGTTTTCCACCCTCAAATAAATACACTTTCATGTTAGTCAATGGTTGCAGTGCAATATTTTCTTTCCTAAGTGGTAGGTACAAGAAATGGAACCTGAGCAGTGGGAGGAGTAAGATCCACCCCCACCTCCACCCAAGAAGCTCCTAAAGATCCACCTGACCTTTTTTTGGCTTATGTGGGAGGGACATGAGGTGGATCTATCATGCTGGAACAATTGACTATCAGAGCTGCCTGGGGCATCAGATCTTAAGCTTCAGAAGGAAAAACCTGAAACTGCATCCCTATACAGCATGGCGAGATATTCAAAGGGTTGCGCATGGGCATAATGATGTACCATGCACAGCCCACTGGTGCACCCGGTGCAATATTTAAAGGAAAAGAGTCGCCGCACAATCCCGACGCGCTGGGAGCGCATCAGTAATGTATGCAGGCACAGGTAGGGGGCATGCCCATGCATAAACTGCACAGGCACAGCCTGATATTCAGCCCGGGCCGTGTAGAGTTATGCCGGCGCAATCCCTACCTGCTCCTGCACAAAGTTACGCCGGAAAAAAAAAGGAACAAGTCGAGGGCCACCCACAGGTGAGCTTCCGCATTGAAGGGCACAACACAGCAGCTGCCACCTGTGGGTGGCCATCACCTGTTCCCGCCGCACCTGGCAGAGCCCCCCCATGCCCCGATCATGGGCATCAGACATGCCGCCCTCCCCTGAAGTCCAACATCCCTGGTTGTCCAGTGGACCGCCATTAGTCCGATCGCGGCATAACTGTATCCCCCAAGCAGCCGATCACGAAGCATAACTGTATCCCCAGCAGCCCGATCGCAGGCATAACTTCTTCCCCCATTAGCCCAATCACAGGCATAACTGAATTCCCCCATTAGCCCAATCGCGGGCATCAGCATCCCAAAGTCTAATATCCCTGGTGGTCCAGTGGACTGCATGGAGCCCAATCACAGGCGGCATTCATACCCCCAGTCCGAAATCCCTGGTGATCTAGTGGACCCCCACCCACCTGCCCACGGAGCCCCACACCCGCTCCCTCCCCGTCAGCAGTGAGAACTTCATTCACATATTTGGACTGACTAGTACAGTATGGTGCGCCCATTGGCTCATGCTCTGGACCAATGGTGCAGCCATTCAAACTGTCGGTCGGTGGCGGCGGTGGCAGGCGGGTGGGGTGCCTCTGAGGGCAGGGTGGTGGGGCTCCATGGGCTGGTGGGGTGGGGGTCCACTAGATACCAGGGATTTTGGACTTGGGGATAAGGAATGCCGCCCGCGATTGGGCTCCATGCGTCCACTTGACCACCAGGGATATTGGACTTTGGGGATACTGATGCCCGCGATCAGGCTAATGGGGGGAATTCAATTATGCCCATGATCGAGCTGCTGGGGAGATACAGTTATGCCCATGATCGGCTACGGGGGTTGCAGTTATGCCCCCAATCAGGCTAATCGCGGTCCACTGTACTACCAGGGATAGAGACATTCATTGTCCCTTTGCGGGACGCCCCATGATCGGGCTGTAGGGCGCCGGTCCCACATTGCTGCTATCTGGCAGGGCCAGGTGCAAGTTGTTGGGGATCAGTGCACCTGCATGCTAATGGCATGCAAATGGGGCCATAATCAGATGCAAATGGTCTCCCGTGCGACTTGCATAAATTATAGCTCATTTGCATGTCACCCTTTGAATATCTCAGGTGCTGTGCATGGCACAATGGAATTTGCACCACCGCATCTCAATGCTCCACTCTGACCACTTGTGCTGACGCAGTTCCACTGTGCCATGCACAGTGGGGGTGGCCAGGGAGCAGTATTCAAAGCAGTTGCGCCATAGCGCAACTCTGTTGAATATCACCCTGGCCACACCCCTGCACAATTATTTTGAGCGGTGCACAGGCTTATGCCACAAACTGGCTTAGTTTGAATATTTGGGCCCATGTGTTTAAACAGCATTGGCTCAGCTTACATTCCTCTCCTGGTCACACATTTTCACAAATAAATTCCAAGAGATGGAAAGTCCCTCCTAGTGGGTATATGGTGTTATTCAGACCTGTCCTCCAACCCTGCCCCCACAACCTTACTCTGTATTTTGCATCAGCTGAAGCATGTCAGTATAGCAAGAGGATGCAATGTATATTTTTTACTGAGCTTGCAGTTTTAAAGGAGTAGTCCACAGTCCACTCAGAATTTGCAAAAACATTTGTTGTGCAGAGTGTTTTGATTTGTATGTTAAGTCCTAGTGTGTCCCTCCCTCTGTCTGCTAGTAGGAGTTTTTCCTAAATTAGCCTATTAGCAGATACCTAAGAGCTAGCTAACTGGGGTTTCTGTAAGAAAACCCCTACTAAATTAAGCTCTAGTTCACGTTTGTTGTTGTCTGTGTGTGTGTCAGGTCTAGCTTGCAGGAGTGTTTTAATTTTAACACTTAATTTCATCAAACTATACACAACCAGAAAAGCACAGAAATTGCCCAGATCATTAGCACTGTAGTTAAGACTCTAGGGCCTGGATATTCAAAAGGGTTGCGCCATGCGCAACAAGGTTAGCGTCATAACCCAATCGCCATTTCTGCGATATTCAGAAGGGGCCAGTTGCGCCTCGAAAACATGCTGAGCAACAGCGCAATGGAAATGAAGGGATGCGAACGGAAGGGGCGGTCCATGCATAAAGTGCGTAATGCGATATTTTGAACACTTGGCGCAATGCGCAAGAGTGGCTCAGCCGGAGGATGCGCAGTACGGATGTGAGCCAAAATAAAAAGGCTCAAGGGGCAGCGCAAGAACCTAGCAGGCCGCAAACTGGGGAGAGAGACAGAGAGACAGAGAGAGAGAGGAGCAGGAAGGGCAGAGAGGGACAGTGGTCCTGGAGGACAGAGAGGCCAGTGGGGTGCCGGCAGTGGAAGCAGCAGTGGGGCAGTGGGGTAAACACAGGAACAGCAGCTGGGGGCAGAAGCCAGAGATGGACAGTGTCAGCTTCCACATGGAAGCTGTAATGAGGGGGGAGACAGCATGCTGCAGGGGGACGTGCCGCAGAGGAGCCCAGTCGGCGGTATACCCCAGACAGGCGGTATACGTGCCGCATCAGCTTCGAGCTGTACACAGGCGTCGAGTGTGGGCGGTACCGCCTGAACAGGGCAATACTGAGACGGCTCAGTGAGCTGTGCAGTGATGTGATGCAGGCACCCTCACGACGGAGTCATGCTCTGTCCGTGGAGACCAAGGTGACAGCCTGCATGTGCCTGCTCACCATGGCACCTTCCAGAGGCCGACAGGGGACACCACAGGCATTACACAGTCGGCCACGTCACGCATCCTCATCCAATTCCTCAGCGCACTGCTGCCTCATGCTGCAGAGTACATCCATTTCCCCAGCACCGCGGCAGAGCGTACAGCAAACATGCAGGAGTTCCACAGGGTACACATGCCTGGCGTGCTAGGGGCCACAGACTGCACCCATGTGGCCATTCGCACGCCCACCTGGCCCCGATGGCCAGCTTCATCGGAACCGAAGGGCTTTTCTAGTGTCAACTGCCAGGTGGTGTGTGATGCCACCGGTGCATCATCAATGTCTGTGCCACACACCCTGGCAGAGCACATGATGCCTTCATATGGCACCAATCTGCACTGTGCCGTCGATTCGAGAGTGGAACATCCCCACAGGTCATCTAGTGGGTGAGTACACATGTATGGAATGCAAACTCTGTGCAGGGTGGAATGACACAGGTGCCATGGTAGTGGCACACAAGGATATGGGCAATATGGACCTGACCTGACACTGATCTCCACTATCTCACACAGGTGACTGTGGATACCCACTCGCCCTGGCTGCTCACACCATACGGCGCCCGACCCCAGCACAGCACGGTTTCAATAAGGCACATGCCGCAACACGGAACATCATAGAGCGGGTGTTTGGGATGCTCAAGGACATGCTTCCGATGCCTGGACACCTCGTGAGCCCTACAGTACAGCCCCAAAAGGCCTGTGGATATTCCTGGCCTGTTGCATCCTGCACAACATGGCCAAGACCATGGGATAGCCAGTACAGGTCCAAGAGGGGACAGCGATGGGGACGCTTGTGGCTCCGGTGATGTGGGTGATGAGCACCCTAGGATGGAGGGACCCCCGACTGACACGGCAGGCCCAGCTGCACCGGACACCATTGCAGAAGAGCACCACACAGCACAGGTAAGTCAAGGGACATGTGCAGGCAACACTGTCCATGCGCAAACCACAGGCACACAGGGAACACCGTGCATGAAGGTCAGGGGAGTTGAAGGTCCAGGCATACCAACACACCATCAGAGGGGGTGAGCACTCATATGGACACACACACCAGGCAGCATACAGGGGCAGCAGCACAGCACTGCGGAAATGACATCGCCAACACACAGCACCACCAACCACCCCACTTGGACTGTCCACGTACGTGTGTCAGGACCTGGGCAACCTGCACCTGGTGTACAGTGCAATGCAGGCATCATCATCCACACGCACCTGTGGACGGCAGTTGGGAGGTGTGAGGTGGTCTGTGTGTCAGCTTGGTGAGCAGAGCACCCAGCAGTGCACTGCCCACCATGACTACATTGCACACAGGGCAGCACCAGACAGGGCCTGCATTGGGAGACAGCTCAGTCAGGGAGCACTGTCCCCCGGCCACCACGGATGCGTGGGTGGCCCCGTCGGCTCTAGCAGCACTGGCAGGCTGGCAGGGTTACATCGGGTGCGCTAGTGCACCACCAGGGGTCCCAGTGCGCGACCGCGACCTTGCCCGCACAGGGGTCTGCATCCCACCAAACAAACTTTCACCAGGGGTGCTCGGGATGCCCACAGCAGAACCCGGCATCGACAGGCCTGGTGTTGCATGACACCGGGAACGGGGAGTGGAGAGCGCACTGTGTGGGGTGTGTGGTACAGGGGCACCTGACAGTGTGGCCAATGCGTCCCGCGACAGAGACCACTGCCTGGGTCAGCCTGTCAATGGCAGCGGTCACATCCATCCGAGATAAGACCAGCTCGGCTCGGTCCCGAGCACACTCCCTGCCATGCCACTCCACGGACACAGACAGTGCCTCCACGGACCTTGCAACCCGCCCCTGCAGCTGGACCGACTCCTGCAGCAGGCGGGTGTGTGCATCCAATGGGTACTGTGCCCCAATGGCATCGTGACCCCCAGGGTGTGGACGGTCCTGGTGCACAGCACCCTGAGGGTGGGCGCTGTTCGCCAGGACCAGGTATGGGCGGATCTAAGGCGGTGACAAGTGCCACTGCTTGACGCTGTCCCCCCAGGCCTGGTGTGCAACTGCTGCTGCTGCCCTCCAACTGCTGAGCCCCCAGGTCCACCTGTTCAATCCCTGTGCTGTCAACAGTGCCAGACACCTGCTCAGCCACCGATGCTGCCCACGGTGCTGACAGGCACAGCCTGTGACTGTGCCAGCATGCTGGTACACAGGTGTGGAGCAGGATGGCCCAGGGGCGCGTGCTGGCCTGCCATGTGTCCCGTGACACACACCTAACACTGGCCATTGCAGGCCTGCTATCATCAATAGTGCCGGTGCGTGCCACTGCCATAGGCACAGCATGCTGGCATACCTGCATGCCAGACTGCTGTGACACAGGCTGTGCATCCCTGCACCCGTATCACTGCCGCCCGGAGTTGTTGGGCCAGCCTGCATGCCGCTGCAGTGCCTGCAGGCTGCTGGTGGAGGTGGATGGTCCCTCCTCCAGGTCCAGCAGGTCTGCCTCACTGTCAGCACCCACCACCACCACCGTCTCCTGCAGACGAACAGGATCTGAAACAGAAAGAGAGTACATGTGAGTGCATGTGAACAACAGCCCCCCCCCCAACATCACCATGTCATACCGTGCAGTGATGGACTTCCACCTGTCTGGAATCCTCCGCCTGGAACACCAGCAATGGCACTCGGCTGCATGGCGCGACCAGTGTCTCCTCAGTCGGGTCAGCTGCAACACCACTGGTGGTCCCCACCAGTGGCAGCCGTGCACCCTGAAGGCTGCCACCTTCTCCTTCAGCCTCCTGCCGGTCAGTCCCATCTTTTTCGGCATTCCAGCACGGAGCACTGGTGGCTTCTGCAGGTTGACGCCAGACACCCCTCCCATGCAGCTGCACTGCTGAGGGGTGCCTCCGCCCACTCAAAGTGGCTCATCCTCCAGGTAGGCCTGGAGAGGGCCTCAGTCTCTGCTGTGGTGAAGTTCGCCCTCCTACACCCGCCCATCACAGCCTCTAGCCTGGTTCCCTGTCCAGTCATGGTGATCTGTATGGGTGGAAGTGGACACCTGTCACTGTGCAGTCCACAGCATTTCCCATGAGCATAGCTGCCGGCCGGGGGCAGAAGCCCCCTTCCTCTCCGCATGGCAGATACTGATGGAAAGGGTGCCCGCTGCCCCTTTCTAAGTGCCCTCATCATGCTCAGCCCCCTCAACCTATATCATCCTCCAGCACCCCTGCCCATGAGCATTGTCCTGAGCATCACACAGCATGTAACTCACCTCTCACCTGCAACAACCAAATCTGGCTGCCACAACCCAGTGTCGCATATTTATAGCGCAACACATGCAAATGAGGTGTGGCGCAACTTTAATGACATGCTAATCGCGCCACTGCGCCTTTGAATGGCTGATCGTCTGATTTGCATATGTCGGCTGAATATCGCGTATTTGCGCTTAGCGCAATACGGAAGGTCCGGCTGAGCCGATGGCGCATGTTTGTGGCTGTGTGTTACATGCACCGCGCATGCCCACATAAACACGCATGCGCCTATCGCGCTGCAGACCTGTTGAGCGTGATAGGCGTATCTCGCCATGGCCACCATTGTGCCAGTGGCGCTACAGCACTGGGCACTATATGGCGCTATGGCACTTCTGCGCGATAGTCCACTGTGGCACTGGTGCTCTGCTTAGCAGTCACGCAGGATGCCTATACATCCTATGGTGCTGTGCGTGTCTTGCATCATTGCCGTGACCTTTGTATGCCCTCTGATCCCTGGCGCTGTTGACATGCCATGTGTATGTCCCTGTTAAGCCTGTCTGGTGACAGCGCCATGTAAAGTGATGAGCTGTTCGAACAGCGCGATTGGAGCCTGTGCTGGTCTATTGCGCAACAACTCCACGTGGGGTTACAGCGCAGCGGGGCGCCATATTGCCTGCTGTAAAGTTGGTGCCATGGCTAGGAGGAGGGCGGTGTCCTGGAGCCCGCTTGAAGTGGCCAACCTGGTGGCCCTAGTGGAGCCCCACTGTGAGGCACTGTATGGTGAGGCCCCCCTCACCATGCCTAGGACCCATGTGTGGCAGCAAGTGGCCACTGACCTGGTGGGGTCACTGGCGGGGCCGGTCTGCTGAGCAGTGCCGCACCGGTACAGTGACCTCTGCGGAGGAGCCGGACCTGCTGCGCGGGCTGCTTCACGTGCCAGGCGGGCCTGGTGCCTGGGCCACGTAAGTGTACCATCTATGCACCTATATTCTCTGTAGGGGTGTGTGTGTGCTTGGGTGGCTGTGCATAGTGTGTCACTGTGCAGCTGTCGATGGATGGTTATGGCTGTGTGGGCAGGCACTCTCACTGGGGCAGGGGCACTCTGCTTTTGAGTCAACTGATGTTTGTCTCACCATATGTCTCCCACAGGCGGATTGTGAGGACACCCGACCGCCGTGATGTGGGCCATGCCAGGGCCCGGTGCCACAGGATGTCGTGCCACAGCAGCAGCAGCAGCAGCAGCAGCAGCGGCAGACTGAGCTGCTGGAGTGATGGAGTATCATTACGTCATGGATGCTATTGCATGCTGGGGGCAAGACCACCAACCATGCTGGACACAACGAAAGGGAGGTCATAGTTCCACTCATACAACACTAGTGAGTCCCCACACTGGGGTACAGTGTACAGTTCGGAGACCATACCTGCGTATGGACATGGACTGGGTGGAGAGGGTTCACAGGAGGGTGACATGGATGGTGCATGGATTGCATCACAAGTCCTATGCAGACAGGTTGACGGAACTGAACATGTACTCCCTGGAGGGGAGGAGGGTGTTGGGATATGATGGGGACATACAAGTATTGTACAGGGGGGAACAGAGTGCAGGAAAACAATATTTGTAAGCGTAAAGGATGTTCCAGGTCTAGAGGGCATGGGATGCAGTTGGAGGGGGCTCGTTTAAGAGGTAACATGGGAAGGTATTTCTTCACAGAATGGGTGGTGGACAAGTGGAACACCCTGCCAGAGGATGTGGTGGGGGCTGACTTGGTTACGGGATTTATGTATGCGTGGGTTAGCCATGAAGGAATTCTGGAGGTCAGGGGTGAGGGGGAACGGACTTATAGGACAACAGAGTGAACGTACAAGGCCAAATGGCCAGACTGGGTGTCCCATAGGCCCTTATCAGCCGACACTGTCTATGTATCCATGTATGTAGGCATGACACAGGTGACCTGCATCACAGTGCAGCATCACGACATGTCTGTGTATGCATCACAGGTGGTCCAGGCATGCACTGGGCACATAGCTGTGTAACTGGCATCGCACCACGTTGCCACATCACTTGACAGCCTAGTTTGTACTGTGATTGACGTGGGCAGTGTGTGTGTGGGACGGTGGTGCGATAGCTAGTGCCGCCTGTTTGTGATGGCCATGTGCATGTTCACTGTGGGTGGGTGCATGCCATCACAGGTGCAGGACATTGGGTTATATGGGTTGCAGGTTGGGTGGTGTTCAGGGTTGTGGTCAGTCTCAGCCATTGACTGTGTTCCCATTTTCCTAGGCCTCGGGTGCTGAGACACATGCAGCAGGATCTGCGGCGCCTGACCCAGGTCGGACTTGACAACCGGGGCTCCTGCAGGCCATGCTGCGCCAGGGTGAACCGGAGGCGGCACAGTAGGGGACGCCAGCAGGGGGAAGACCAGGAGCCAGCTGGGCCGTAGCCCACATTCCGTTCCCACTTCTCCCATCCCTTTCACCCTGCCTTCCCTCTCCAAGTTTTTATTCCCTTCCCCTTGAACACCCCTGCCTTTTACCCCCCCCACCTTGTACATAGTTTCAGCTGTTATTGTTTATCTGTTGTTTTTGAAATATACATTTCTATTTTGATACAACTACTGTGTTGGTGTCTGCTTTGCAACTGGCTATGGGTGCTCCATTGCAGGGGTGTACATGCCATCTGGGCTGCTATGGTCCTGGGTGTATATGTGTGTGTGTGTGTGTGTGTCCATGGGGAGGTATCACCAGCATCGCATTGCCTTTCTGTTGCTCTTGCCATCTGCTGCCACCCACTGCTGGGTGCACAGGGTGGGTCTGGCTGGTATGCTTCTCTGCAGCATGGGGTTGACGTGTGGCACGGGGGGTGCATGGTGTTTCCTGCAGTGCCTGTCACTGCACATGAGCGGTGTCTTGGGGGCACGGTGCACGCTGTGCTGTGTACGGGGGGGACTGATGTGCACTGTGGTTGTCAACCCCCTGTGTGTGGCACTCTCTGCCTGCCAGTGGTTGTGCTGGGGTGTCATGGCTCTGCTATGCTTTAGTTGGCTTGTCCCCATGGGCACGTGGATCATCCGTCCCACCCCAGTGATGCTGTGCTTGGGGTGTGCCAGTGTGGTGTGGGTTCTGCAGTGAGTTCTGTGCCCATGTGTGGCATGGCTGGCGGTGGGCCCCAGCCTGCCTCCTGGATGTGCAGTTCCATTGCTCTGGGGGCTGTGCTTGCGCTATGGCAGCTCTGCAATGCTCAGCTGAGCTTCCATGGTTCGCGCCATGGCGCAGCATTTTGGCTCAGCTTCTCCTTCCTGGTTCTTGTGATGGGCGCAGTATGTGCGATATTGAGGCGTTGGTTTCTTGGCAATTTGCTCTGCTCCATGTTTGAATATTGCACCTGTTACTTATTTGCGCAACTGGTTTGGCTTGCTGTTCTACTGTTGCGCCAGTTTTCAGCAGTTTGAATATCCAGGCCTAGATGTTTGCCACAGAAAACCCACTCAGTTAGATTTCAAGTATTTGCTAAACTATAAAATGTAGGTACAGTACCAGTTTTCTATTAGGTAGAATTAGCATTTAGTATGGATTTTGGTCTGTGACATGGTTTTCATTTTTTAACAAATGAAGTGTATGGTATGAAGCTGCAGCCTAGAAACTGCAAAATACTTTAAAGGGCACTATCAGCTTTGCCCATCGGTTTACTTTCAATTTGCAAATGATAGTCTGTGGGATGCTGAGCACTAAATATGCTCGGAATTGTCTTGCATCAAAGTAAAAGTGCTCAGTTTACCTGTTTTTTATATTTTCCACTTGTTTCTTCACATTCGTCCCAAGTGAAAGTTGCCATCCTCGGAAGCAGATACCCATCAGAACACGCTGAACGCTGCTCTGTTGTGCACTGTGGAGGTGCATATTTTAGCAAATACATTGCAGCAGACATATAATCCAGCAAAACTAGTAAAATTAAAATGCTGCTGGTATGTGTCACAATAAAATGAGAGCTGATTAACTGCAAATCATTACCAGAGTCTGGCGAAATCCCATTACGCGCCACTTCTATTGATTGATTGATTGATTGATTTTATTGAAATAGTTTTACCAGGAAAGGCCTACTGAGCCATAACAGCTCATTTCCAGAGGCATCCTGTGCGGAGGGGTCACAAGGGAAACATCCAGAAATATTAATACGAGCGACAATGTAACAGCAGTATAAACGGAAAATAGTGCAGAAACAGGAAATAAAAAAGCTAACAGAGCACACTGTACACATGTTCACTCTTGCTGCAGTGGAGGAGGAAAAGGACTCGGAAGTCACAGTACACAAGGAGCTGAGAGGCAAAAATGTCAAGCAGTAACATGACAAGCAGTGCCCTGCTGATTTCAAAAGGGCTGGCAGAACATCACAACAAGATGGCAAATTGAAGAATAACTGTAGGAGGCACTACTTCTCTCTAAGGGCAGTGAACCTATGGAATAGCC
Source organism: Neoceratodus forsteri (assembly GCA_016271365.2). Taxonomy (NCBI): domain Eukaryota; kingdom Metazoa; phylum Chordata; order Ceratodontiformes; family Ceratodontidae; genus Neoceratodus; species Neoceratodus forsteri. The sequence continues at coordinate 1,826,807 of JADMNL010000030.1, forward strand.
TACCAGTGGTTATATCCCTGAATGAGCAGGGTAACGGTATCTCTTCCAATTCCCAGCTCAGATGAGCAGGTTATATCCCTGTAGTGGGGGGTCACCGTGTCTTCCAATTCACAGCTCTGAGGGAAGGTTGCATCCCAGGATGGGTGTGGGAGGTGGTCACATTTCTTCCGATTCCCAGATCAAAGTGGCAGGTTATATCCCTGAATGGGTGGTATGGTGACCATGTCTCTCGAAATTCCCAGCTCAGAGGGGCAGGTTATATTCCTTGATGGGTGGGAAGGGAGGTGACCATGTCTTCTCTTCCAATTCACAGTTCACAGGGAGAATGAACTGGAGATCAAGTAGGGTCTGTGGTGATACTGCAGGCATTGGTGCCGGAATGGTCTGAAAATTGGAAGAACCAAGGATGTAAGGGGTAAATTTTCCCAAAATAGTACATTAACATAGATTCATAGATTCATGCCAGCAGAAAAGGACCTACTTGGCCCATCGAGTCTGCCCATTGCCCCCTTTACTTGCCCCCCATAGATCCCCTGTTACCCACCAGCCTCTCCTAGCCAACCCCTTGTGCTTGTCCCATGCTCTCTTGAATCCGTCTATGATTCTGGTCTCCACCACTTCTTCAGACAGACTGTTCCAGGGCACCACCACCCTCTCTGTGAAGTAATGCCCCCTCACATTACCCTTGAACCTACCCCCTCTACCCTCCATCCATGTCCTCTGGGTCTATTCAATTCAATTCAACTATATTTTTATAGTGCCTTTCAAAAACCAAGGTGCTTAACATAAAAATAAGAACAGCCGATATAAATAACATTTAAAACATAAAATTTACATTATCCATCACTAGGGAAGGCCAGATCAAATAAATAAGCTTTAAGCTCAATTTTAAATCTACTGATGGTTGGGCATTCTCTCAACTGACGAGGTAGAAAATTCCAGAGGGCTGGAGCTGAAAAAGCAAAAGCTCGAGAACCAGACATCTTTAATCATACCCTGGGAATCTCTAGCAATCCCTCGTCGGTGGAACGGAGAGGACGGAGGGGGCTGTAAGGTACCAGGAGATCTTGCAGGTAGCCAGGTCCCTGATCATGTAGGGCTTTTAAGGTTAGCAAGACAACCTTAGAGGTGATCCACCACTGAACAGGCAGCCAGTGCAGCTCGCGGAGCACAGGTGTAATATGACTAGTCCTAGATGTCCCAGTCAAAAGCCTGGCCGCCACATTCTGCACCAGCTGCAAGCGGCGAATATCAACCCCTGGAAGCCCTAGGTAGAGGGGATTGCAGTAGTCAAGATGATCATAACAAAGGCATGAACCAATGTTAGAAGATCATCCGAGGGAACCAGATGTTTCACCCAGGCAATATTCCTCAGATGATAAAAAGAGGATTTGACGACAGCTGACACCTGAGATTTTAGGGTCAGGCCATCATCAAAAATAACACCCAGGTTACGCACCTGGTCTGAGGTAGTGAGTGGTACACCACCAAGTAATAAGCCTGATGGTTGTCCAACCCCCAAACCCACCTTCGGACGACCTGGGTCCACAACCAACACTTCAGTCTTGTCTGGATTCAGTCTCAACCAGCTGGAACTCATCCAAGATCTGATCTCAGCAAGACAACTATTCAGCACAGAGACTGCATCATTCTGACCAGGCAGAAAGGACATATAAAGCTGAGTATCATCTGCATAGCAGTGAAAACTCAGACTGTATCACCTGATGATATCTCCTAATGGCAGCATATACACTGCAAACAACATGGGGCTAATATAGAGCCCTGCGGAACCCCACAAGGCAGTGGGTGAGCACCAGAGGAATAAATTCCAGTGACAACTCTCTGAGACCTGCCTGTGAGGTATGAATGGAACCAATTTAGGACTGTACCAGACAGTCCACATAAGAGCCGCAGATGCTCCAGTAGCACACCATGGTCTACAGTGTCAAATGCAGCAGAGAGATTGAGAAGGACCAGAATGGTACATGCCTTTCAATCTCTAGCCATTAGGAGGTCATTCAATACCCAGACAAGAACCATCTCCGTGCTGTGCTTCTTCCTAAAACCGGATTGGAGAGTATCATAGACATTGTGAGTTGTAAGATGATCATCCAATTGCAATGCAACCACCTTTTCAATAACTTTGCCAACAAATGGCAAGTTAGAGATAGGTCAGTAGTTAGCTAGACAGTCTGGATCCAAGGAGGATTTCTTAAGGAGTGGTTGAACAACCGCCTCCTTGAGGGAGTCAGGAAAGACTCCCCTCTCCAAGGACTTCCAGACAATGTCAGCAAGGATTGGACAGATAACATGTACACAACCCACCAAAAGGGGTGTGGGGCCCAGATCCAAACTACAACTGGTATGATGCAATGTTTAGATGATCTTCACAATGTCATTGAACTCCAGTTGGTGAAAATCTGACCAGACAGATAAAGTGCCAGTCACTTCCCGTCGACCACTGCAATCACTCATAGGAGAGGATGAACCGATGCCAGACCTGATGCTGGCAACCTTATCTGCAAAGAACCGAGCAAACTCCTCGCATCTTAGCTGAGAAAAAGCTTCTTTGGGATGGAGACAGATTGGATTGCACAATCTGTCAACAGTCCAGAAAAGCTGAGCCGGTCGATTCCGTGCAGCAGAAATCTCCCTGGATAGGAATTCTGCCTTCTTACGGGTGATTTCTGATTGATACCTATCATAATGTGCCATCAGTCTAAGCCTGTCATCATCATGGCTGGACCTCCACCACACTCTCTCCATCCTTCGACCAACTCGCCTCATCTCCTTCAAGGAGCCATCAAACTATGGGCGCCTTGGGCGAAGGGTGAGAGGCCAAACACGAACAGGAGCAATCTTGTCCAGAGCATCTCCAACAGCCTTATTATAGACTAGAACACGAGCATCTGGACTCATGCATTCACTCAACAAGCACGAGAGATCCAGTACCACCAATAGGTCACTGGGGTTAATCCCCCTTAAAGAACGGTACCGACCTATTAGAGGGGACCCTGAAACTGAACCTTATGGTCAGACCAACTGACTGGTTCCACCCCCAAATCAGCAATCTCCACACCCAGAAGGAAGATCACATCCAATGAATGACCCCCTTTATGGGCTGAGGAGGTAACTACCTGTGATAGGCCCAGCATCGCCATCACCTGGAGGAGGTTTTGACCAAAATGCGAGAGTTCATTGTTGACCCAGGCATTGAAGTCCCCCAGAATTATCCATCTGGGGGACCTCAATACCACCTCGACAATGAAGTCTGCTATCTCCTGCAGGAGTTCTCCACCATCTCCTGGTGGACGATAGATGAGGAGAATCCCGCAACCTACACATTACCCAGGATATATTCGAAGGATCTGGTACTTCCCAATGGCACATCCACAAGGCCCAGCTCAGTCTTAAACATAATGGCCACACCCCCGGCCCTGAGATCAAGCCTTGAATGATGTATCACCAAGAAACCAGCTGGAGTTGTCAAGGCCAATACAGGGCCTGCATTTTCATCCAGCTAGGTCTCGATGATGCAAGCCAGATCAGTTATTGCAACAAGATCAGCTATAACAGCTGTCTTGTTTTTAATCGATCTGACATTGCATAACACCGCCAAGGCAGGATGAGCTGTTGAGGAAGACCTTGGCACCTGCCCATTGATATGGGAGCCCTTGGGTATGGGGACAAGACAGGGAGAGCCCCTATCCTGACTCCATTTCACCCCAAGGCATCTCCTGGATCTCACAACTCCAATCCGCCCTTCCCCTTCCTGTCCCCCATCAGGCCCAGCTCCCCCCTTCTTTTTTTCACTTTCTAAGTATGCCCAAAGCTCAACACCTAAAATAGGTGTCAGATGACAAAGGGCACTCAAAGGGCATAATTCCTGAGCCTGGTGGGGAATAATGCCCAACCGACACTAAGCCTCACCAACACATTATAAAATAAAACTAATAATTAAAATCAACCAACCCAGCTAGAAAGGTGAATCAAATCTAATAATACTGCAGGATTAAATATACATTAATACAAAAAAAAAGCTCCTCCCCACCTTATTAATCCCCTTTATGTACTTGAATATCTCTATCATGTCCCACTCTCTCTTTCCTTGTCTCCAGTGGGTACAAATCCAACACCCTTAACCTCTCCTCATATGGCCTCCTCCCAAACCATGCACCATCTTGGTGGCTCTTCTCTGTACCCTTTCTATGCTCTCTAAATCTTTGCGTAGGTGAGGCCTCCAGAACTGTACCCCCTACTCCAGGTGGGCCTCATCATGGATTTATAGAGTGGCATCAGTACCTCCCTCCCTACTAGTTACCCCCCATGCATCCCAGCATTCTGTTCACTTTACCCATGCCTTGCTGCATTGGGTCCCCACCTTAAGGTTGTTTGTGATTATGACTCTTAGATCCTTCTCCTGCTCTGTGACTTTCACCACCCCCGCCAATGTATAGTTTGCTTGTGGATTATTCCTTCCTGTGTGCATCACTTTGCATTTTTTGGAATTGAATCTTAGCTGCCACGGTTCTGATCACTCCTCCAGTAACCTTAGATCTTCCCTCATTTCCTCTACCCCCTCTGAGGTCTCCACCCTGTTGCAAAGATTTGTATTATCTGCAAAGAGGCAGACCTTCCCCCACAGCCCCTCCACTATGTCGCTGATGTAGATGTTAAATAAGATAGGCCCCAACACTGACCCTGGCAGGACCCCACTCATCACCTGTAGCTCCCCAGAATGCACCTCATTTACTACCACCTTCTGGCTTCTACCCATCAACCAGTTCTCCACCAATCTTGTTATTTTCTGACCCACCCCCAAATTCTCCAGTTCATTTACCAGTCTTCTGTGGGGCACAGTGCTGAACGCCTTACCAAAGTCTAGACAGGCCACGTCCACTGCCCCCCTTCCCGATCAACCACCCTTGTCACCCAATCGAAGAATGCTATCAGGTTCACCTGGCATGAACTCCATGTAAAGTTCTGATGTATGTCCTGTAGCCCCCTCTCCTCCAAGTAGCTGATCATGCTTTCCTTCAAGATCGCCTCATCACCTTACCCACCACAGATGTAGGCTGAGCAAGCGATAATTGCCCACCTCCTCCTGCTGCCACTTTTGTGGAGTGGCACCATGTCTGCCCTTTTTCAGTCCTCCGGCACCCACCCTGTATCTAAGGACAGGTTAAATAACCTTGCTAATGGGGCCTTCAGCTCCTCCCATAGTTCCCTTATCATCCTAGGATGCAGGGCATGATTGCAAAAACTGATAGGGCCACTTAGGAACCATTCTGGCACCTATGACTGTAGGTAGGGAAAAATGGACAGACTGGGTGGGCCAAGTGGTCTTTATCTGCTGGCAAATTCTGTTTCTAGACAGTTCAGAGAGGTGAGTTATATTCCTGATGTGTGGCCATATATTTTCCAATTTCCAGCTCAGAGGCACTAGTTATCTCCCTGGATGAGTGTAAGAGGTGACCACATCTCTTCCAATTCCCCAGTCAGAGGGCCAGGGTATGTGAAGGGAAGTGACCAAGTCTCTTTCCATTCCCAACTCAGAGAGGAGTGCTATATCGCTGGACAAGTGGGGAGGTGACCACATTTCTTTTGGTTCCCAGCATTGAAGGGGCAGGTTGTATCCCTGTATCTAGATTCAGGAGCTGATCAGGCTTCTTTCAGTTCCCATCTCGGAGGGGAAGGGTATATCCCTGGATGGGTGTTGGAGATGAGTATATCTCTTTCCATTCCCAGTTGGGAGGAAGTGGTTATATCCTGGATGGGTGGAGAAGGTGACCATGTCTCTTTCAATTCCCAGTTTAGAGGAGTTGGTTACATCCTTGGATGTATGTGAGAAGTGACCATGTCTCTTTAAATTCAAAGCTCAGTGCGACTGGTTATATGGGTGGGTGAGGTGACTACATCTCTTTCAATTCCCAGCTCAGACTGGCAGGTTATATATATATATATCTAGATGGGTGGGGGAGGAGACCATGGTTCCTCCAATTCCCAGACTTGAGAGTCAGGTTATAATTTACGAATTGTACTTGTGAGACCCTATGTTAAACTTAAGTTGGTCTGTATCGACCTTTACTTGTATTATGTTGATGCTTCCTAGTCTTTGCAACTGTGTTTATGTATTGTATTGTTTTTTTGTCCAGGACCACTTTGAAAGTGAGCATGCTCAATGGTGCTGAATCCTGGTTAAACAAAGTTTGATTGATTGATCATGTTTCTAGATCTGGGTCGGGGGAGGTGACTGTTCTAGCGTTATGCCTTTTGCACAATTGTTAATGTCTATTGTACTTGTAGATTATTATACTGTCACTGAGCTCCCCTACCCCTTCCTATAGGTCACATCTGCAAACGAGCCTTTACCAGCTCAGTATGTATTTCCTGGTAAAACTTTTTAAATAAATAACAAATGTAAATTAATAGCTAACAGGAAATCCAAATGCCATTTCAGGTGTTTTTGGTCTCAAGAAATTAACCTGGATTAAATAGTGAGGTCCAACCATGTCAGCTGAATTGCCAGCCCAGACAAGACTAGGTGCCAAACCCTATAGGCTCAGTTCTTGTAAGCAGCCTGGATAATGTGGGAGGGGACGTGGACAGGGCCAGGTATTTGAAATGTAATGCACCACACCCTCATTCTGCTCTTGTTTTTTGAGGAGAAGAAAAGGAGTTCAGCAATTATGAAGCCGTCCTACTGCCTGAAGCAAAGTACTGTACTTGTTTGCTTTGGGTGAGACTTCCTCATGTTTATTTTATTTACTTAAACTTTATTTTACCAGAAATTCCAAATCGGGGACAAACTAATTTCCAACATAACCTGTTTAACACAGTTACAGACACCAAACAAATATACACACCTTACAGAAATACCAGTGCAGCACGATGCTGTATGACGCTGTGCACTTTGTGTTCAGTGAGGATAAAACGCATACGCACAGCATGAAAGTAGACCACCATGACTAGTCAAAAATGTACAATGTAAGTTCATAGTTAGAAAGGATTGCAACCTTTTTAAAGCTGTTGCAGAGTTCCAGTGCTTTGTATCTCTAGTGGAAGAGTGTTCCAACAAGATACAGTGATACATAGAAATGTGATAGCAGAAAAGGACTGCCAGGCCCACCAAGTCTGCCCACTTTGCCTAGTTATCTGTTAGGACATGTCCCCCCACACCCACTGCCCCTGCCTTCAACAGTCCCTTTGTCTGTCCCATGCTCTTTGAACCTTCCACTGTTGTTTCTCCAACCAACTCCTCAGGAGCCCATTCAATTATCCACCACCTCTCTGTGAAATAGTATTTCCTAATATTCCCCTTGAACTGTTTCCCTAACTAGTTGGAACACAATGCAAAACATCCTTCTGGTCCTGGTTAGACATGATGGGCTCAATTCTCAGAAGTGTTGGAATGCCACAAGCCCGGCCGCTGAACACCTGGAGCAGCATTACCTGGCCGGCAGTCGGGATTTTTGATGCTGGAGCACCACGTGCCCGAGTCTAACTGCGGATCTTTTTACATGGTTTCGCCAAATATTTGGCACAAGCCACTGTAAAGGGGTAAAGTGTTGCAAACGTGTGTGACTTTTGTGAATCGTGCAGAAGGTGCAGCAATGTGTTCCGGCAATGCAGGGTTTGATGCAGGGCATGTGCAAGCCTTGCATCAACCTCTGAGAATCGAACTCGATGACTCTGCATGCATGAAGCATACAGACATGAGAGTAATAAATATTAGGAGATGACAATTTGTTAAATATGAAGGGGCCAGTGCGCTAATACATTAATATAAGAAACTAAACCAGAACTTGGGAACATATTGCAAGATTAAGACAGTGGCTGTTTAAAGATAAAAGACAACGATGCACCTTGCGGCTTCCTCAAAGGAAATAAACAGCAATGATTGTTACATACTACTGTACATCAAGTTCTCCGATTTTATGATAAGCAGGAAAAATCATGAAACCTGATTGGATGAGGTAGTCTGGCACCCTTAATTTGACCTTAGCATGAATCTATTGAAAAATAGTACAGGAGCTAGCCTGCCTACATGTCAAGCAAATCCTTCCCTTACAGAAATAAAAGTGCATAACATGCATGCATCATGCATGCCGCATGCTTAATAAGCATGTGACATGCGTGCAACACACATGCTGCACACTTGTATTTCTGTAAGGAAAAATTCTATCTGTGGCTTATGTTCTAAAATGTTTTTGCTGTTCTGTTTTAAAAGGGGTCCCACTTCCTGATCCACCCTAGTCGCGCTGCATCCCTTGTTTGCTGACCACTCTCCCACACATGCCTCCCTTGCACACTCACCACTTAGCTGCCTGCTCCACCACTTGGAGACAAATCATGCTTGGCCAGACAGATTTCTTAAACAACAAGAATGACACAGGGCTACCAGCTTCTACCAACAAGGAACATCTCAACCAGACACAACCCTCGATGTCGATAATACTTGACCCACACTAGTGTCCACTAGTGATATTCCTGTTAGTGCCCACCAGCAGAAGGACTGTTGTAAAAATTACTCAATTTCGAGGATTATGCATTTTTTTAAATGTTATTACTATTTATTAGAGTCTACCCAAGATAGCCCAGCTAAGATGCAACATAATTATGACACAAACAATAATCAAAAAACAAGAACAGAGCTGGTGTACAGTGCACTGCATTTCAAAATACATTTAATTTCTATGTTTATTTATTTATTGATGATATTGGATAACATACCCTTGAGTCAAAGATTCCTTTACAAAAGTTCCATGTCATTGAGAACAGAGACATCAGGGGCAATAACAACAATTAGACACAATAGTTACAGAAAATGTTTACAAAATGGTTACAGATAACAAAGTAAAGCAGCTGGTGATACAAAGATACAGAGTGTTGCCAAGCATAGGTACATAGTACAGATGGTAGCAGGTAACAGAAACATACACTGCAGGGTGGTGGCACCAGCCATGAGATGATGGTTATTTGCAGGCCTAGGCTGGACTGAGGTGTCCTTTGTCAAAAATAGGCATGCCCTGGGGCGGCTGGACCAGAGTTAAATCCATAGTCATATGGGGAGTGGTGAGTGGGTAGAGCTAGAAATCAAGGACAGTCACAGACTGAGTCACGAGAGATTAGGTCTCTTAGCTGGAATTGAACTGACCAAGTTTGAGTTCTGTGAGGAGGGAGTTTGGGAGTGAGTTCAGCCAGCTAGGAGCCAGGTACCTAAAAGTTATTTGACCCGAGGTGGTCTTGCAGTGAGGTACTCTAAGTGGGATGTCACCAATTGCAGGTGAGGTGTGTGGACAATGGTGCCTAGAGTAGGGGTGAGAGCAGGTGGGAGTAGTCCTGCTGTTATTTTTTTAGCAAAGAGGCTGGTCTGATATTTGAGCCTCCCGTCAAAGGTTAGCCATTTGGTTGAGGCGTAAAGGGTGCAGGTATGTATGAGTCTGGTGCAGCCAGTAGCTAGTCTACAGGCCTCATTAAGGGCCAGCCAAATTTTGTTGAGGTGAGTGTTGTCTGCTGCCCCATAGATAATGATTCCATAGTCTACGAATGATAATATTGATGCCGTGACAGCTGGGTGGAGGGCATCTGGTGGGAGGCAGTGCTTGTACCGGTGAAGTAGGCCAATAAGCACATTGACCGTGGTGCTCAGTTTTCAGATGTGGTCATGGTCGGTGAGCCCAGAGTCTAGGGTGATATCTAGGTATTTGAATGAGGTAACCTGCTCAAGGGGTCATTTAGAGAGTTCAAGAGGGGAGGCAGTAGCAGAAGTGGTTTAAGGTTTGAGTTCAAAATCTGAAAACCTGGGTTTGAACTTATAGCCCCCACTTGCATACTGTGTGACCCTGAGCAAGTCACTTAACTTTTCTGTGCTCCCAGGTTGCACCTGTAAACAAGTTTTCAGTTTAGTGTGTCTCACCTGGTTAAACAATTGGGAAAAGAAAAAAAATATGAGCAGGGGTTGTCTTATGTTCTTGTTTTGGGACTGTGCAAACCCCATGGATTTTGATTTTTTGTAATTTAAGACTAGCCTATGTCGAATGAACCAGGATTCAGCTTCCATGAAAGATTTTTGGAGTGCAGAACAGAGGGCTGTGGGATTGGTGTGGGAGCAGTAGAGGATGGCATCGTCCGCATACAGGAGTAGTTTCCCAGAGCAATCCTTGGGTAGGGAGTTGAGGAACAGGGAGAAAAGTTAGTCACAATGGAAGAAAGAGACTTGGGCATCATCATCACCGATGACCTGAAATCATCCCGGCAGACCACTAAAGCAATAGTTAAGGATAGGGAGATATTGAGGTGTATTAGTAGGGGTATCACAAGTCAGAAGTGGGCGGTAATAATCCATCCCTCTTTCTAACCCCAGTAATGCTCAGACCATTCATAACTTTGTGCAGTCAGCCTGGTGGGTTGGACTGCCCATAGAGATGGAACACATGCAAATGATGGAATTCTTTGCACGTGAGCATCTTTCAAATACTGCCTGTACCAACTGTAGTGTTCTAAGCCCTTCAGATTTTTCTCCGCTGAAAGTCTGGTCGTCAAGTCTCTGTCGCTCTTCTTCACATGAAGAAGAAAGAAAAATCAAAACCATAAGTATTTTTAGTTTCTTTTACTGCCTCTATTAATTATTAGTTTACATTTAGTTTATTATTGTTTAAATTGTTGTTTTCTCGGTTCCTCGCGGTTCGGCATAACCGTGAGGGATCTGAGTTAGTTTTAACTTTACTTCAGTTCTCTAACTAAAGAACCTGTTCATTATCGTTAAATTTTGGTCCTAAAAAACTTTACTTGTAACCGCTTTTTATCGGTTACAGAACAACTGAACCAGTTCATATTTCATCTCCTCTCTCGGTTCCATCGGTTCCCTATCGGTTCCGGAACCAACCGCAAAAAAAAAAGGGAAAACCTTTTTCAGCTGTTTAAATAACCTCATTAGCATCTGCCATTTAGCGGTTGAGGTTTTACACTTTATCTTTCACCATGACTGAGAAACCTAAGAAGAGAACTGGGGAGCCCGGTTTTAAAAACTGTTTAAAGTGTGGAGATGTGTTTTGCCAAGGCAGACAAGCACACTTTATGTGTAGCTTGTCTGGATTTTGAACATTTGGACCAGGAATGTGAGATATATAAAACATTCCCAGAAAAAACTGTTGAAAAGCACCTTGAAAAGCTTAATAAAAGGTTTCTGGCCGGCCCGGTGGTGCTGAGGGTTGAGGCGTGGGACGCCACACCTCGCGCTGCGCCGGCGACCCGGGTTCGGGAACGGACTCGGGCTGCCGGGGGCTGGCAGGGGGAAGGAAGGATTGAGCGTCCTGTGACAGCTCTCCTTCCTTCGGGGTGGGTGAGGGAGGCATGCGGCGCTGCAGTGACACCCAGCAGAGGCTGGGGGTACGACAGCGCACGCATTTGACCGGGGGGGAGAAGCCGACGGACGTCCGCACGTAGTGCGCTGACGTCATTGCATGTTGGCCCTCCAGGGATACATTAAAATACAAAATGGGGACTCTGCCTCTATGAAGCCCTCCCCGGGGTTCCTCCACGTCGCCGATCCTCCCAACCAGTTACAGTACCATGGGTTGGGATGTGGAGAGTCAGCTCTGCAGCCCCATCCTCTGGGGGGTAAGCCAGGGGTGACCGGGGATCGACTGGCATGGGGGACCTTAGGGGTCCATGACTAGGATGGATACTTGGCGGAGTATCTCAAAAAAAAAAAAAAAAGGTTTCCTAGGGGTACCTCAGGCTCTGACCAGCTGACACCCCAGTCTGTTGTGGTTGAAGTAACAAGTGCTATTACCCCTGCCCCTGATACGGGCGAAAAAGGGGAAAAAAGTGGGAAAGAACCGGCTGACTCTCCGGTTCCCTCAAAGAAATTAAAGAAGCTTAAACATGCAGAACCCTCTCCTGCTAAACCAGGGGCTTCTGCGCAGCAGCCTGTCATGCCTTCAGCTCAGGACATAGCTCAGGCGTTTAAAATTATTCAGGCTCTGCAGAGCATCATTCCTCAGCCTCCTGCCCCTTCCCAGGGCCCCCAGGTTGCTGCTACTGTGTTGCCCCCTACTCTGGAGCAACACTATTTCGAAGAGGATGATGAGCCTTATGAGGAGGACGAACCTATCCCCCCAGAGGTGTCCCCTGAGCAGGAATTTGGCTCGCCTCCCAGAGCGTCTGAGGATTTTTCCTCCCATTTTTCTTTCATAAGGAAAATGGCAGATGATCTGGATGTTGCCAAAACAGAACAAGTGGAATATGAGGAGGAGATTGAGTACCTCAATATGATGGGTATAACACCCACAAAGTCCCTCCTCCTCCCAGTATATAAATTCTTTAAGAAGGATGCTATAAAGCTCCTGCAGACCCCAAATTCTATTCCTCCAATTGACAAACGAATAGATAAAAAACACCAGCTGGACAGGGAGGGAGCTGACTTCCTCTTCTCCCACCCTGATCATCAAAGGGTGATGCAGCAAGCTGCCTGTGATAAGGCTAAAGTCCCTCTGTCCTCACACCCACTGGACAAGGACTCCAGAAAATTGGACAGTATGACCAAAAAGTGCTATTTGTCAGCCTCGTTGGCCATGAGACAGACTACTTTTCAAGCTTATGCTGCCCAGAATCAGAAATCTCTGTGGCAGCTGGTACTGGCAATGTCCATGAAGGTCACCCCACTCTTGTCAGATGACCTGGCAGAAACTGCCAGGTTTGGGCTAGAGGCGGCCAAGTACCAGTTTCAAATGGCTGCTGATCTAAATGACACTGCAGCCAGATGGATGGCTAATACAGTTGCTCAGAGGAGGTTTGCTTGCCCTAGGGCCACAAACCTCACTCAGGATACCCAGTCAAAGGCCCTGGATTTCCCATTAGAAGGAAATGCGCTTTTTGGGGAATCCACAGTGACCTATATGAAAAAGATGGATGAATATAAGGCTACTTATAGAAGTAACTCTGCTAGACACAGAGCTTCTTCATCCACCAGGCCCTATGGAAGGGGGGCTAGGGGTCATTCCTTTTTATCAAGACCCTTTTTCCAGCCAGTAGCCATGCCCCAATACCAGCAGTACCCCCCACAGGGCTACTCAAAGGGTAGGGGTAGAAGGGGCTCTAGGTGAGGGGCTCAGCCACAACCTCAACCCCAGCCTAAACAGAACCCCTGAAATGCAAGCCACCTCCTCCCTACCTGTTGGAGGCAGACTGTCCCATTTCCTCCCCCTCTGGTCAACCATCACCACAGACAAGTGGGTATTGGAGGTAGTGGGCAAAGGTCTATCTCTGCAGTTTAAATTTCTTCCTCGAAAAAAAAACAGGGTTTCCACCTCCCCACCCCTAGCACAAATCTCATTGCTAGAGGCAGAGGTTCAGAAGCTGCTTCAGCTCAAAGCAGTGGAACTAGTCCCTGCAACCCTGAGAGGAAGAGGTTTTTACTCCAGATACTTCCTAACAACAAAGAAAAATGGGGAGTGGCGGCCAATTTTGGATCTCAGAGCTTTAAACAAGCACCTGAAAAAGCCAAAGTTCAAAATGGTCACTTTGGCTCAGATTCTGCCAACAATCCAAAAAGGGGACTGGCTGGCATCTCTGGATTTACAGGATGCTTATTTCCACATCCCCATAAAAGAATCTTACAGGAAATATCTCAGATTCAGACTCTCATCAGGTCATTATCAGTTTGCAACCCTACCCTTCGGCCTTTCCTCTGCACCAAGGGTGTTTACAAAATGCCTAGCAGCTGTGGTGGCATTTCTTCAAAGACAGGGAATGGCTGTCTTCCCATACCTGGATGACTGGCTGGTAGTGGGCAAATCACCAGAACAGGTCACAACCTCTCTAAGGCTCACACAGGATATTTTGGAGTCCTTGGGTTTCATAGTAAACCAGAAAAATCTGTCTTCACCCCTACACAGACTTTACAGTTCATAGGGGCAGAGACCAGCACTTACAGGCCAGGGCCTTTTACCACTAGACAGGGCAGTAAAGTCTTCAGGCCATAGCAACTCCCTTCAAGTTGCACGGTCAAAAACAGCCAGGCAATTCCTGTAGTTCTTGGGTCATATGGCTACATCCAGAGGCACAGTGCAGGGCTCCAGGTTTCACATGAGAGACATCCAGTTTCACCTCAGGACTCATTGGAGTCAGAAAAAGATCCCTTTCAAAACTCATTCCAGTGACAAGGCCTCTGTTATGAGTCCTCTTGTGATGGAAAAGGAATCCAACCTAAGGCAGGAGTCCCTTCCAGAAGGAGGATCCTTCACTGGTCCTCACAACAGATGCACCCCTTCTGGGTTGGGGTGCCCATCTAGGGAGCACACAACCCAGGGTACCTGGTCAGGTGCAGAGTCCCTCCAGCATATAAATTTGCTGGAACTCAGAGCAGTGCGGCTAGCACTAAAGTTTTCTCTACACCGGTAATGGGCAAAGTGGTACAAGTCAGAACGGACAATACCACCACTGTGTATTACATAAACAAGCAGGGTGGCACCAGATCAGGTCCCTTATACACAGAAGCCATGAGAATTTGGGCTCTGGCATATTCTCTAAAGGTGTCCCTGCAAGCCATCCATCTGCCAGGAAAGGACAATATCTTGGCAGACACACTGAGTCGGATCAATCAGTCCCATCATGAATGGACATTGAACAAGTAGGTGGTGCAGGTAATTTTCAGCAGGTGGGGCATTCCAGAGATAGACTTGTTCGCATCCCACCAGAACCACCAGTTGCCTAGTATTGTTGCAGGCCACCAGCCCAAGGCACAATCCTCTGGACGCCTGGTACTGGATTGGTCGGGAAAGTTTCTCTATGCCTTTCCCCCTTTTCCTCTAGTTTTCAGGGTACTGCTGAAGCTCAGATCCCTCTCAGCTTCTCTGATATTGATAGCTCCAGATTGGCCCAGGCAGACATGGTACTCTCTTCTGCTCTCCATGGCAGTGAGCAGGCCAATAAGCTTGCCTCTCAGGCACAATCTTCTAACCTCCAATCAGGGAACATTGTTGTTCCCAAATCTCAAGTCTCTCCACCTCAAGGCATGGCTCTTGAGGAGTTAGAGTATGCCGGCTTGAACCTTTCTGAAGCTGTATTAAACATTTTGAAAGGTTATAGGAAGCCTTCCACCAAGAAAACTTATTCTGCTAAGTGGAAAAGAGTCTCTTTCTGGTGCTCTGGTAGAAATTTCACCCCAAATGATGCAAGGGTCTCAGTGGTGTTGGATTATCTGACTCATTTACATTCACAAGGTCTGCAACCCAGTTCTTTAAGAGTTCACCTTGCAGCAGTGTCTGCATACCTGTCTGCTAGGACAAAGGTGTCTGTAGCATCAGATCCCATTTTCAAAAGATTTTTCAAAGGCCTGATGCATTTGCACCCTCCTCACAGGGCACCAGTGCCAGCGTGGGATCTTAATGTATGTATAGCCAGATTGATGCGGGCTCCTTTTGAGCCCATGGCTACAGCCCATTTAAAGTATGTTACCTGGAAAACAGTTTTCCTGGTAGCAATTACCTCAGCAAGAAGAATCAATGAGCTTCAGGCTCTCTGTATTGAGCAGGACTACATTTCCTTCCACAGGGATAAGGTAGTCCTCAGAATAACAGACAATTCCTTCCCAAAGTGGTTTCAGATTTCCATCTGAACCAATCAATCACTCTGCCTGTCTTCTTCACAGATCATACAAGCTCTGGTGAAAGAAGGCTTCACAGTCTGGATGTGAAAAGAGCTCTCAGCTACTACATGACAGCTACTAAAGGCCATAGGCAAGACAAGAAACAACTTTTCCTTACATATGGGGATGTTGGAATGGGCAAACCAGCCTCAAAAAGATCCATTTCTCAGTGGATTGTCCAGTGTATTCAATTCTGCTACACTAAAGTAGGTAGAGAGTCCCCAGCTGGGCTGAGGGCTCATTCAACAAGAGGACCAGCTGCCTCTATTGCAGCTGCTAGGGAGGTGCCATTGTTGGACATTTGTAAAGCAGCTACTTGGAAATCAGTACACACCTTTACAAAGCATTATAATTTAGATATTTTGTCCAGAAGTGACGCCAAGTTTGGCACAGCAGTCCTGCAAAGTCTGTTTCCAAAATAAGTTCTGTGCCCACCACCAGGGGGTACAGCTTGGCAGTCTGCACAAAGTTATGAATGGTCTGAGCATTACTGGGGTTAGAAGAAAAAATGACTTACCATAGTAATCTTCTTTCTTCCCAGTGATGCTCAGACATTCATAACTCCCTCCCATCCTCCCCTTCCAGAACTTCAGCCTCTGCATTCTGCATGCTAGTACCCTTCTGGGTACACTTCTTTACGTTAGACAGATTTTAACAGAGTTTTCTGTCTCTCTTAATAGTTTTTCTCACTGTATGATGAACACCATTATTATATATAGATATAGTCCCTCCCTTGGAGGTTTTTTGAAGTAAGTTGTTTTATTAGGCTAATCCTAAAAAATCTTTTAGTTAATTAGTTGTCGGATCTTTCCATGTTGCCTGACTTCCAGGCTTTTACAAATCTGAAGGGCTTAGAACACTACAGTTGGTACAGGCAGTATTTGAAAGATGCTCACGTGCAAAGAATTCCATCATTTGCATGTGTTCCATCTCTCCGGGCAGTCCAACCCACGAGGCTGACTGCACAAAGTTATGAATGTCTGAGCATCACTGGGAAGAAAGAAGATTACTATGGTAAGTAATTTTTTCTTACAAGACACTGGGTAGGCCCCATCTGGAATACTGTGTACAGTACTGGAGGCCGCACCTTCACAAGGACATTAACCAAATTGAGGCAGTCCAGAGAAGGGCAACCAAAATGGTGCAGGGACTGCATCAGAAAACATATGAGGACAGATTAACGGAGCTCAATATGTATACCCTAGAGCAAAGGAGAGGTGATATGATCAAAACATTCAAACACCTTCAGGGCATTAACAAGGTGAAAGAGTCTAACATGTTTCGATATAAGAAAAATAGCAGGACAAGAGGACACAGCATGAGATTAGGGGGAGGCCGATTAAGGAGTAATGTGAGGAAGTTCTTTTTCACCGAAAGGGTGGTGGATGCATGGAAGGGCCTACCTCAGGAAGTGGTGGATGTGAATACAGTGCAGGGCTTAAAACAGGCATGGGACAGGCAAAAGGGAGCAACACAGATGAGTATGACTAGATAGGCCATTGACAGAGCAAAGGCCGATGGCACATTCATAAGGCAGGAAAAGAAATGGGCAGACTGGATGGGCCTTGAGGTCCTTATCTGCCATCATCTTCTACGTTTCTTAAAGTAGGGAGCCAAGAATAGAGCCCTGCAGGACCCCAACCTGACTTGGAGGGGGGGAGGACAGAGTTTGGGCAAGCCTGACTGTCTGGGTTCTCTCAGACAGATAGCTGGCAAACCAGCCGGTGGTCTTTGGAGACAGGCCTATTTGTGTGGTGCACCATATCAAACACCTTGGAAAAGTCTATAAAAACAGCACCAGCAGTGTGGCCAGTGTCAAGAGATGTGTGAGGGTATTTGTAAACTCCAAAAGGGCTGTGGTGGTACTGTGGTTATGGCGGAAGCCATGCTGCTCAGGACACAGGAGGCTATATTTGGAAAGGTAGTTCATAAGCTGGTGACTACAATCTTCCAAGGTTTTGGAGAGGGGAGGCAGGATTGAAATGGGGTGGTAGTTCCCAGGCAGAGTGCAGTCACCGCTTTTCAGGATGGGTGTGATGAAGGCAGATTTCCATTTAGAGGGAAACTGGCCCAGCGATAGGGAGTGGTTCAGAAGCATGGTGGGGGGGGGGGACTTCATTAAAGGTGAGCCTAAGCAGTTTAAGATCTAGTGTGTCACTGCTGAAATGTGATTTGCTGAGGGCCTTGAGTGGAAGGGGGCAGCTTCATGCTGAGATATTGCTTTAAAGCAGAATGGGGGTGGAGAGGGAGCAAGGTGGTTCTGGGGGGGAGAAGAAATTGGGGGAGAACACTACTAAGGTCGGAGAAGGAGGCATTAAATGTATTTGCAATCAGGGCAGGGTCTGTGGTGATAGACCCATTGGCCCTGAGTTGGGATGGAGGTGCAGTGGAGGCTTTGCCACTGAGCTGTTTGAGGAAGTCCCAGAACTTGCGCCCCGAGCCCCATGTGGCAGTGAGTGAGGTTTGGTAATACTCAGCTTTTGCTTTACAAATATTCCAAGTACATTTATTATGCACTTCTTGGTAGTGCTGCCTATCAGCGGGTTTACCCGTATCCAGAGTAATGTACCATACTGTCGCTCTCAGCATCTGGTACGGCAGGACTTGTGACATCCAAGGTGTCAACCCCTTTAACTATCTTTTGCTTAGGTGCATACTGGTTGCAGGCAGAGTTGAAGGTGTCGATGAAGTGGTCGAGGGCAGAGTCAGTGTTCAGTGTGGTTTTGATGGGGGATCAGTCACTAGCTAAGAGAGACACTGTCTAAGGGACCAAAGTTTGCTGAGTTTGAGGCGGCATTGGAGGATAATTTTGGGGGGGCTTTCTAACAATATATGACCAGTGACAAAGCACTGGGGAGTGGTCACTCAGGGCATTGGGTAGTACCCTGACCTGGGCTGCTTTGTGGAGTGCACTGGTGCGCACAAGATCAAGGAGGCTGGCAGTACCAGTCTTCTGGTTGATTCTAGTGGCAGTGGTCACAAGTTGGGACAGGTTTTGAGAGGCTGCAACATCCCTAATGGGAGCCAATGCATCCAGCTAGCCAATTTATATTAAAATCCCCAAGGGCAATGATTTCAGCCCATCAGGGAGTGTCTGGAGGTGGGTGAGGACAGAGTGGAAGGCACTCTTCTGATTTCGGGGAGGAATGTATACGGAGGAGAGGAACAGGGGGGCTCTGCTAGATGCAAGAGTGATTTTCAGAGTGAGAGCCTGGGCCCAAAGTTTGAGGGTTGGGGATGGGAGGGCGAGACACTGTAATGAGTCCTGAATGTACAGTGCACAATCACCCCCTTTTTTAGAGGTTCTGTCAGCATGGTATAGAGTAAAACTGGGGAGTGAGACTGCAGTGTCTGGGGAGTGGTCGTTGAGCCAAGTTTCAACTACCAAGATGACATTAGTGTGTTCTGGGCAACCCAGCCCTGAAAAGAGGAAAATTTGTTGAGGAGGCTCCATATATTAAGGGAGGTAACTATTAGATCCTTAGGAGCAGTAACCTGGGGTTGAGCAGGTCCCCGGTGGAGTAGACGTCTCCCAAGAGGAGAAGCAGGAAGATGTGCAAGGATGCCAGTGTTAGTCACTTCTTCACCAGCTTAGGCACCAGTAGGGAGGGAGGGGGGAAGAGCAGCGCATGGAGATGGGGATGGGTAGGTCCCGTAGAGAGGGAGAGGCATGGCAGAGTAGTGTCTACCGCCGTACCATGGCAGCACCAATAGGGAGAGATGTGGGTGGGGGTAGCATGGTCCATCAGTAGAGTGAGTGGGGTGGCACACTGGTAGAGGTGGGGGGGTTAAGGTCAGAAGCCTGCTAAGAGGTGGTTCTGGCTCACCATGTTGAGAGACATGGAGCATCCCCTAGCACAATGAGGGGAGCTAGTGTTAGCAGTGCAAGCCGCATGGCAGAGCTCGAAGTAGTAAGCAGGGTCATAGTGAGCACAAGGTAGTTGGGGCGAGGGGAGCTGAAGGGTTTAAGAGTGTTAAAAGCTGAAAGAAATTAGCCTGACCTGTTGGCTTAGTGGTTGAGCTGCCAACTTTGGTACCATGGGTCCAGCGTTCGAGACCTACAAGAGGATACTAGCAAAAATAAGGAAAAAAGGGCTAAAGTATAGGTATAGTGGTAGGAAAGTGGAGATTAGGAGGATAAACAGAGTGGTATGAGGGAAGGCAAACAGGAGCTAGGAAGGGCACTGCAGCAAATCCTAGTGGTCAGAAAATATAAGCTGCAAATGGGAAAGTGGACACTTAACAAAGGTGTGATCAAGTGGACGTGTCATGTGACCACTATGCAGCAATAAATGTAGAGCTGAACTTGGGTGGGGCAGTTGGTGTGCAGCGTGACAGGGTAACACCCATTCAGAAATCAAGCTGGAGGGAGGCTTTACCTCTTACAGTTCCTCTGTGAATCCTGGAGTACCCTGGTGTGAGCTCTCCAGTCTGGCAGAGTTCCTATGTTCTGTCCCACATTGCCCAGTCTGTTTACAGTGAGGCACGGGAACATCCCGTGACAAGCCACATGCCTTATTGCTTCAATACAGTTTTCAGATCAACTTTAGGTACTTAAATGTGGATAATTTGGAGGTAGAAATATTATTTCTCAGAACATTGGTGCCGGAATGGTTTATAAAGTGGTAGAGCAAAGGATGTAAGGGGTAAATTCACCCCTATTAAATACATTAACATGACTGCAAAAACTGATAGGGCCACTTATGAAAGCGGTAGGGCCATGGCCCTTGTGGCATCCCCTGTTCCGGCACCTGAGACTCAGAATAGGAACATTACAAACAGCTGCCAAAGCGAAGTCATTTCCTGCCCAGCCTGGTGATGGTGTCAACAGAGTGCACTGTACTCCTTTGTTATTAACCCAGGCTTGCAGTGCATACCCGCCCACCTATCTCATGTCAGTGGAACTGTGGAAGTGCTGCAGAAGCAGTCTCTCCAACGCTGGAGGGGACTTGCCACATTACATGGGTGCTTCAAGTAGCGAGAGGAGGATCTCGAGATCATGGGTGACCATGCAACATCAGATCCCCCACCCCACCCTCACCCCCACATACACACACAGGTTGTTGCACGGCTGCATGCCACGCACAGCATCAAGGGTGGTGGAGGAGAAACTGTAAGGGAAAAAATCACCCTCCCAAGTGTCCACCTCTCATTTTGTGTTTTACTATTTATTTACCCAGGAAACCTAACTATAAGCAACACCTCACTTTCCAAGTGTGTGTGTGTGTGTGTGTGTGTGTGGTGGGGATTCTGTGTTGATTATACAGCTGGGCCTGATACTAACAGACATCTTGAGAGGTGCTCAGGGTGGGACAGTATGCCAGTGACTGTGGTGAGATATGGATCTAGGATCTCACTGTGCTTAAAAGTGCTGTCCTTAAGCCTGCATAAGACAACAATGAAATGAGTTGAAATCATTACCACTTTCCTTTTTTTTTTTTTTTACCTCCCTACTTCTACCAGCCAGCTCCCATCCTCAATTGCCCCCAGTCCCATCATCCCCATCTCTGGAACTTCCTTACCTCTGTTCCGCCATAGCTTACCCCATCGAAGTTCCCCTGAACTCCTCGATGTTCTGCTTGGATACTGCTCAGGTAGGTAGCATTTCCATTTTTCTGTCTCATGAATCCCCTGCACACCTCCATGGGCTTTGGGCAGCAGCAGTGTGTATGTGCAGGGCATGCTCATGGGATTTGTGTGGCAGTGCCATGTATGTGCATAGCATGCTCATGGGCTTTACGTCAGTGGCATGTATGTGCAGAGCATGCTCATGGGATTTGGGCATCAGTAGCATGTGTGCAGAGCATGCTCATGGGCTTTGTATGGCAGTGGCATGTACATGTAGAGCACCCGCATGGGATTTGGACAGCAGTGGCATGTATGTGCATAGCATGCTCATGGACTTTGGGCAGCAGTGGCGTGTATGTGCATAGCATGCTCATGGGCTTTGGTTGGCAGTGGCGTGTACGTGCAGAGCATGCTCATGGGATTTGTGCGGCAGTGGCATGTACGTGCAGAGCATGCTCATGGGATTTGGGGCATCAGTGGCATGTAATGGCAGAGCATGCTTATGGGCTTTGTGCGCAACAGCATGTACATAGAGCACCCGCATGGGATTTGGGTGGCAGCGGTGTGTATGTGCAGATCATGTTCATGGGCTTTGGGTAGCAGCGAATGGGAGCATGTTCATGGGCTTTGGGGTGCGTGCCGGGTGTAGGTAACAGAGCATGCCTATGGGCTTTGGGGGCAGCAGCGTGTACATGCAGAGCATGCTCATAGGCTTTGGGCAGCAGTGGTGTGTACATGCAGAGCATGCTCATGGACTTTGTACGGCAGTGGCATATACGTGCAAAGCATGCTCATGGGCTTTGGGCATCAGTGGCGTGTACATGCAGAGCATGCTCATCGGCTGTGGGCGTCAGTGGCATGTTCATGCAGATCATGCTCATGGGTTTTGGGCATCAGTGGCGTGTATGGCAGCGGCATGTACGTGCTCATTGGGTTTGTGCAGCAGTGGTGTGTACATGCAGAGCATGCTCATGGGCTGTGGGCATCAGTGGCATGTACATGCAGAGCATGCTGATGGGCTTTTGGCATCAGTGGTGTGTACGTGCAGAGCATGCTCAAGGGCTTTGGGCGGCAGCAGTGTGTACATGCAGAGCATGCTCATAGGCTTTGGGCAGCAGTGGTGTGTACATGCAGAGCATGCTCATGGACTTTGGGCAGCAGTGGCGTGTATGTGCAGAGCATGCTCATGGGCTGGGCAGCAGTGGCGTGTATGTGCATAGCATGCTTGGGCTTTGGGCATCAGTGGTGTGTACATGCAGAGCATGCTTATGGGCTTTGGGCATCAGTGGTGTGTATGTGCATAGCATGCTCATGGGCTTTAGGCGGCAGTGGCATGTATGTGCAGAGCATGCTCATGGGCTTTGGGTGGCAGTGGCGTGTACATGCAGATCATGCTCATGCTACCATCAGGAAGCATCCACTCATCCACTGTGGCTCCAGCTTGCACTGCCACCTCTGGTAAGCCAAGTGGCACAAAATATCAGAGCTCCCTAACCTCCTTCCTTGGAGAAGAGTGTCATTTGGAATGCTCAATCTGCCTCCCACTCAGCCAGCCCCTAACCACCCAGACTCACTCCCAAAGCCAGGTCACTAGTTCTGTGAGCAGAACCATGAACATTTTTAAGAGGCTCTTAGATTGGCAATCACCTCCTCTTTCCTGTTGCTAATCGACTATGGGCTGTCCATCTATGCTGCAGCCGACAACACTGCACTTGCAAGAATCCAGCTTTCTATAAATAAGGCCTGCAGGCTAATGCTGGGAGCCCCTACACACACCCATTCATGCCTGCTGTACTCCAGCACCAACTTGTTCAACCTCAAAGAAAGACTCTGCTTCCAAACCTGCCTTCTTGTAAAAAAGACCCTGCTAGGGCTCCCCGGTCACCACCTCCCTGCAGCATGCCTCCCTCTGTCTCCACCCACAACACTGTCAAACCTCCTTATATTCCCAGGGTAAGGACCTCTATGGCCCAGAGATCCTTTTGCTATCAGGCTCCCTCCTGGTTCAATTCCCTCCCAGCCAACATAGCTGACTCCACTAAGATTGGTCCTTTCAAGGTCTCCCCAGAAGCTATCTGACAAGCATTTGCTGCTGCAACTGCACATAATCCCCCACCTGCCCCTTACCCTCACCCCTAGGCTGGGTTTGTCCTGTCTACTTTTGCTGTATATTCCTGGGGTATCAGGCAACATCTGCTGACTAATGTAATAAAATATCTCTGGTTGCTACCTGATGTGATACTCGTGTACCTATATTATGACTACTGTGATCTACCTATTACCACGCTTGTACCACCAATGAATTCCTGTAAAACCGGTTGCTTTTTTAATCTAAGCTTTATGTACTATACTGTTTTGTTTGCTGTGATGTATTGCTCTCTTGATGAGGTGCCTTTGTAAATGAGTCTTTGACTCAAAGGTCTGTAAACCGATGATCTAATAAATAAATAAGTAATGCCACTCCCTGTACCCCAAAATAAATAATACCTGAGCAGCTGCAAAAACAGTGGCATCAATTCTTGAGTGTGAGTGCCTGGAGGTTGTTAGTAAATTCCATGAGCAGAGGTGCAGAAATAAGGTATGAGCTTCAATAAAAATGATTAAAAGGTTCTGATAAATAGAGCTTTCTGATTGCCTGTAAGCATTCAATCAGCCTTATGTTAATCTCTGGTCGACACATGTGTAGAGCCTAATTGCACCCTAAAAAAGGGCCAAAACTGAAAACACTGTTATTATAATGGCAATAAAGTCACACAGGGGTTATGCTAATGGTCAGTTAATCACCCTCTGGGGCATGTGGCACTCAGCTATGCCTCCTGCCACATTACACTCCTAGACAGTGATTGTCAGACAATTAACAAAACCCCATGGTCATGCCTTTTTGTGTAATGTACTCCAGTTTTAATCAGAATGCACTGGCTCTCACTAATGGATCCAGCTGTGTAGCCAACTAATACTAGCTAGCCCCTGAACCTGTGAACGGTTACTGTTTTGGTCTGCTCTGAGCTTTGATGAAGAAAACATCACATTTGTCAGTGAAAGTGCTAACTTCCTTTGAAAAACTTGCTATCCCCTTGTAAACATTTTAGATCCATCCCTGCTGGCCTCCAGTTAAATAAAGAACTAATTTAAAATCTTATTGTTAATATTTAAAGGTTTGTGGGAGATGAGTCCACATCAGAGGCACACTGAGGGGCATTGCTGGGCTACACCCTCTGCGTCCACACTACAGCTGGTAACAGTTACAGAGCCAGAACCATTTTCAGTAACTGTTGTTGAAACACCTCAAAGAATCCTAAACACACCAGAGTTCTCTCCCTTGCATCCTTAAACATTTGTAGTCTTCTTCCCAAGCTTGCGCCCTACAAGTCTTTGCTAACCTGCACAAGCTTGGAAGTCATCTCAGTTACCAGAAACCTGGCTCTTACCTAAAATTCCTGACCACGCTAATTGCCCTGCCAGGTTACAGTGTGTCTTCAGGCTGGATTGGCAGGCTAAACGAGGTGGGGGCTATGTTCTTTTACCTTAAAGACTCCTCCTGGGCCACCCCATAACTGCCCCGCCTCAGACTCACTGGCACAGAGGTCTCCCAACTGTATCATACTTGGAGCCCTGGCAAATTACTTCAGTTGCACGAGTCTACATCCCCCAAAGACCAAGTGAAAGGCCCAAACACTGTCCTGGAATTCACCCAAATGCAACCTCCTGACTCTGAGCTAATCTTGCTCGGGATTCTAACATAAACTGGCTTGCCCCTGATCAAGGAGGCCTCAAGGATGCCATCTCCTCTGTTCACCTCACACAGCTGGTTGACTCCCCCACCAGGCACAACTACAGAACTGGTACCAGCTCCTTACTTGACTGGATTTTATACAGCCACCCCACCCGAATCTCGAATATCTCCATCCTTCCGGATTCCCTCAGTGATCACTCTCCTGTCACCTGTGTGTGGTCCAACAAATTCCACAAACCTCCACCAACAGTCACCTCCAGTAGAATCCTCCCTCATGGAAACCTGAATCTCCTTAAATCTCATCTCGCAAACCTTGACTGGACTCCAATCTTCAAGGCAAATGATGTCAATACAGTCTTAGACTCCTTCATCTCCATCTTCAACGAAGCCTGCGATACCTCCCCTCCCCCCACAGAAAGCGTAAAGTGAAGACCCTCTGCAACCCCTGGCTTACTGCCGACCTAATAGCCCAGCTAAAATCAAGAGACCTCTGGCTCCTGGCCCAGGACTCTCGATCTCCAATGGCCACCAGAATTACAAGCGCAGCGGAATGACTGCACTAAGGCCATTAAACTACACAAAAGCAACTATCACAGGGAAGTCCTCACTAACACTTGGGGTAATGGTAGAGCTTTCTGGAACAACATCAAGGAAGTGACCGTAAACCTCAAAAACCTCCCCAACTATGCTTAACATCGATGGCACTATCACTCTTGATCCCACAACTATCGCAATGCCTTCAATACGCTTTCACTGACCTCAGCTCCGTTCTCCCATCAGACTTCTTCACTGAACCCGACACTTCTCACGCCCCCACCCTACTCAACACCCACCCTTCTATTTCAAATCAGTCAAGCAGCATGAAGCCCAGAATTACATCAGCAAGGTCATTGCCAACACAAGGTTTAGTGGAGACTCATTGGACCTCAAACTACTGTCCCTCACGCCGACAAAGTCATCAGACCCCTCACCAAGATCCTTAACCTCTCCCTCTGCCTTGGACACTTCCCTGACCTTTGAAATCCACCATAGTCACCCTCAACATAAGAACGGGACAAGATGCACCATGGAAACTACTGACCAATCTCCATCCTATCCCCTCTCAAAGGCACTCGGAACGTATTGCTGACCAACTTACCTACTTTCTAGAAACCACAACACCCTGTGTCCTCAGCAACATGGCTTTAGGAAAGGACACAGCACCACATCTGCCCTTTTGGAATTCACTGCAGCAATCCATAATTCCCTATACAACGGCCACCTTAGCAGGGCGGTCTTCATCGATTTAACAAAGGCTTTTGATACCATCCACCACAACCTGCTCCTCAACCAACTCTCAGCTGCAGGGCTCTCCCCTGACTCTACTGCCTGGTTCCGAAGCTACCTGTTAAACAGATCACAAAGGGTCAAGAGTACAGGCATTCTCTCTGACGCCTTGCCAGTCCGTTCAGGAGTCCCCCAGGGCTCCATACTGGGACCGCTTCTCTTTTCACTCTTTCTGAACAACCTCCCTAAATCATGCCCTGAACAAATTATCCTCTATGCAGAGGACGCTGTAATTCTCTCCTCCCATAAGGACCTGCACTCCTGCAAAAAAACTCCAACTTGGATTCTCATCAATGGAAAAATGGTTCAGTACACAGAGACTTATTCTCAACTACAAAAACACCAAGACTGTGCTTTTCCGTAACTCCCACAGCAAACATGGTACACTTTCGAATATTTCAAACCTACAAGGCTCAACCTCGAACAGGTTCCAACTCTCAAATACTTAGGGATCACCTTGGACAGTAACCTGTTCTACGTGTCCCACATTGACAATGTCGCAAAGGCTGCCAACATGCATCTTGGCCTTCTCTACAGGCATAGGACCAACCTACTCCTGCTGCCTTGGGCCTTGCCATGCAAAGCTCAGCTCTCTCCATCATTGATTATGGCGTCATCATTTACAGCACAGCCACCTCTACAGCCCTCAGACATATCTCCACCTCGCTCAACAAAGCATGTCGTTTACTCACTGGGTCCCACTGTACAACCCACACCTGTGATCTCTATGCACAATCTGGGTGGCTGCAACTTTCTAATCGCATAAAATATCAAACATGCACCATGGCTAAGAAAATCACTATGGGCCTAGAACCCCCTGCGGTTCTATCTCTCCTCAGCCCTAGTAGTAACCACCGTCACACAAGACGCTCAGAATCTCATCGCCTGATTGTCCCACTTTGCAGAACCTACATGGGCCAGCGCTCATTTGCCTATTAGGCTCCTTGTTGGTGGAATAGCGTTAACACTGAAATCTCCTCTGCTCCCACACTTGGTCAGTTCAAAACAGGACTCCGCCTCCACCTCTCTGCCGCCAGCACCTGCGACTGTTATACCTAGCCGGACCCCTCTCGGCTCAGTCCAGCATCCCTAGCCACTCCCCTTCCTCTCTCCTACTCCCACGCCTCCTCCTGCACCATGTTCTACTTGACAACTGCCTCTGGCTGGCTATACTTCTACTATAATGTAACTGTATGTTAACTCTGTTTTAACCTGCTCTAAACCTGCACTTGCCTTATTTGCATATTTGCATATTGCTTTTGCTCCACTGTGGACCACTGTATTGTCCTGTCCTTGACGTGGAACCTTTGTAAAGGGCCTTGGCTCAAAGGTATTTGTAATCCTAGATTTAAATAAATAAATAAATACCTCCACAATCTGCACCCCTTTCCATAATACACCACTAAAACCCTGTAACGGTTTCAAACCGTTACAGACAGTAAACGTTACAGTGTGTCCACACTGCCAGGGAACCGTCATGATAACAGTTCAGAACCGTTACAGCCAGTCTACATTGTGGATGACAGTTGACCATTACAGTCAGCGCCCTATCCCACAATGCAGTTCGTGCTGCACTGAGGGCATTGCTGGGGCTACACGCTCACGTGTCCACACTACAGCTGCTAATGTTACAGAGCCAGAACCATTTTTGCAACCGTTGTTGAAACCACCTCATAAGTGGTTTCAACAACAGTTACAAAAACACCTCCTGTAACATTACAGGTGTAAACGCAAACCATTGCAGTAACAGTTTGGACCCTCTGTAATGTTACAGAAGGAAGTTTTCAGTGTAATGCGGACAGGGCCTAAATTCCAACTTGCCTCCTTCATTCCTGTGAGCTGTGAGGACCATCTCCTGGTGGTTCCTATTTCTAAATTGAAGTAATCTGGTGATCGTGCATTATCTGCAGCTGTCATTTTTGTAATGCCCTTCCTTTTACTATGCAAAATACCCCACATTTTAATATTTTTAAAATCACAGCTAAAAACCTCTCTGTTCAGCTATGCATTTGGGTGTTGAACTGCACTCTAGCTTTCGAAGTTGTGTTATTAGAAGATAATATAAATAAATAATTGCTAGTAGGTTCTGATCAACCAGAAATTAGACCCTGTATTCTCTGTATCAACTTGGTATGACATCACACCAGGTCGATACAAAGACCAGTTCTTCATGAACCTTGTTTGATGCCACACCAGGCTGATACAGAGAAAGTCACACCTGGCAAACACCAAAAACAGGTCTGACAGTGTCTGACAGCTTACTTGTGCTCTCGCTGTCTCTGAATCTTTCTTTATGTAGTCTCACTTGCTCACTCCCAGTTCTTTTTTTTCCTTCTATTTATTCTCCCCCCTGTGCTAGAGCCCTGCACCATTGGGACACACACACATGTGGCATCCCCACTATGCAACCTACCTGACCTCCGGCCGGCCCCCATGGAGCCATAACTATACCTCCCAGGTGGGTATGAGGTGGGGCCCGACACCCCGAGACACTTCACTGTTTCATCGGACCCCCAGAGGATCAGGTAGGCATGAATCATTAGGGTCTCCACTTCAGGGCTCCATCTTCTTGGTGCTCTGGCACCGATTTTCCCTTGTTCTAGGGCATGGCGTGCGCCCTGATATCAAGGCATTAAACGCCAATGTTCACTCATGCCCAACCCCTCATTCTGGTGCTCTATGCTTGCTGTGTCTCTGGCTTCCACCAGAGGCCAGTCACACCAAGCCTGAACCCCCTCCCTCCCAGAGAAGGTGAGCTGTCCTGCAGATGCTCAGTCCTTCTCCCCCGGCTGGCCCTCTATTTCCCCCAGCTCGTTCCAAAACTTGGGTCAGCAGCGTCGCAAGCGGTAGCACTACCACTGCACTGGTGGGATGGCTTTGCTCACTCCCAGTTCTAGTTGATACCGGACCCTAACAGATTTTATAAACAGTAAAATATTGGTGTCTGTGTGATACTCATTGTTTTACACACCCTCAGTGAGTTCTGCTTTCATAAACCACTCAAGCTTCACTCTCATGGCTCATGTGGCAAAATATACCACTCAACTCAAGACCCTACACAACCAACACCACTGGCCTCCCACTTACCACCATAGGCAAAGTGCCTCCAAGATGGTGACAAGCACAATCCCTCTGCTCACCACCTCATCTGGCCACCGTTCCAAAGACAGGGAGTGAGCACACACACCTACTCAGTAACAGCTTTTCCCACAGTAGGCACATGCTGGCTCCCTGTCATTCAGATGGTGGCCGCTGAGGTTGTGAGTGGAGGGGATGTGCCAGTCATCATCTGGGGGTGGGGCTCTGCCTATAGTGGTAACTGGGGCGGGGTGGGGGCTGGTAGCGAAGGGTCTTAAGTGGGTGGGGGGAGAGGGTCTTCTGCACTATGGGGGGCAAGGGGACCACTGGACACCAGGGAAGAGAATAAACGTTACTGGTGGGTGATTGGAGGTGGAAGGACCACTGGACACCAAGGAAGGGAAAATGTTAATGGGCAGGTGACTGGGGACACATAGGCCACCAAGGATTAGATGCTGCTGATAGGGGATCCCAAAATGAGGTAGATGAAATTACAAGTGAGAGGGTCAGAAAAGAGTTTGCATCCCTGATGGTAGATAAAACACTGGGGCCAGATGGGCTGCACCCAGGAGTTCTGAGGGAACTCGCATCGGACCTGTCTGACCACCATGCAGAGCTGCGCAACTGCGCAGTTTAATCAGGGTTGTTCCAAAAGACTGGCAAGTAACAGACGTAGTTCTACCTAGACATAATGTGAGGAAATATTACTTTATGGAAAGGGTGGTGAAACCTTGGAACAGTCTGTCGGCTGAAGTGGTGGGTGTGAAAACAGTCAGAGGATTCAAGCTGGGCTGGAACATAATGAAGGGAACAGTGGTTACTGAGGGTGACAGGACCAGGAAGGAGAATGGAGAGATGATGAGGAGGGTTAGTACCCTGGAGGAACAGTAGAATTCAGGGATTATAGGGAACTTGGGCAGACTGGATGGACCTTTGGTCTTTTCGCCATCATTGTCTCTGTTTCTATGTTACTGCTCCATAAGGGTGGAGAGAAGGAGCAGCTGTCTTATCTCTGTTGTGGGTAAACTGATGGAGACACTAGTCAAAAAGGATGTAATGAACTTTCTGGAGAGTACTAGGCCTCAGAACAGTAGACAGCATGAGTTAGTGGCAGGGAGGTCTCGTCAGACTAACCTGATAGTATTCTTGGACTGGGTGACCTGGGCAGTAGAGCAGGGACAAGCAGTACATTCACTCTACTTTGACTTCAGCAAGGTATTCAACTCTGTGTTACACAGAAGGTTGCTGAAGAGACTAGAGGTTCTTGGTGTGGCAAAGGACATAGTAGATGGTTGGCTAGTTGGTTAGAGGTGAGCCTGCAGAGGATAGCTGCAAATGGTGGCAAAATTTGAGGAGAGACGTCACAAGTGAGGTGCCACAGAGTTCAGTCCAGGGTCCAGTCCTTTTCATATGTTCATCAGGGACATGGGAGAAGGAATACAGGCAAGAAGAGACCCTTAGCAGACGACATAAAGCTCTGTGGGTAGGCTTGACAGCAAGGAGGAAATAAAGAGCTGCCGAGAGACCTTCAGAAGTTGGAGAGGTGATTAGAGGTTTGACAGTTGAAATTCAATGCCAAAAGTGTGAAGTGATGCACATAGTGAACAAGAATCCCAGGACAGAATACTGGATGGGTGGATTAAGCTGGGCACTACTACTGAGAAAAGGGATTTGGGAGTCATCATACATGATTCCCTTAAACAATCTAGCCCTGCCGCCCAATGATGCTGAGGGTGAGGCACTGGATGCCACACCTCATGCTATACCAGTGACCTGAGTTCAGAAGCAGACTTGGGTTGATGGGGACTCAGATGGGGGAGTGAGGATCGAGTATCTGAGGACTGCCTCTTCTTCTGTGGAGGGTGGTTTGCAGGCCCAGTCCATGACTGCCACAACTGGTGGGCTAGTGCAGACCAGAGCATCACAGAAGGGAAGGCTGCAACCTGGTGACGCCTGCGTGCTCTCCACACGCTTGCACCACACTAGCTGTGGCAGTGGCATGGGAGAAAGTAGATGGTGGAAATGGAGAAGCCATGCCAACTTGCTGCAGACCCACGTCATCATCAGGGACACCTCAACAAATCTGGATGAGTGCTTTTTGGGAAGGGAAGATAGCCCTCCTTATCTGACCCCACCATGTGGGGTAATCTGTGGGAGACAAGATCAAGGTAAGTTCTGCTGGAAATGAGCACCAGTGGACGGCAGCAGGGATGGGACTGAACAGCCACGCAGACATTCCGGGAGAATAAAAAGAATAGAAAAAACAATCTAGCCAATGTAACAAAGCCTACAGCAAGGCAACTAGGATGTTGGGGTGTATTGGGAGGAGGGTGGTTCTGATAGCAGTAAAAAAAGAGGTATTACTACCTCTCTATGTGTATCACTGGTGAGGCCACATCTAGAGTACCTTGCCCCATTCTAGGGTTCTTACCTAAGGAAAGACAGGGCAGGATGGAAACAGTGTAGCGTACAGTAACCAACATGATTCATGGCCCGTGGAACAGATTCTATGAGGAGCAGCTTGGGGCACTGAATACGTACTTACTAGAGATCAGTATGGAGAAGGGTGACACGATAGAGGCATTTAAGTTCCAGAGAGGAATGAATCAAGTAAACTGTGAAGAGCTGTTCACCAGGTGTAGTACACCTAGAACACAGGGTCATGGGTGGGAGCTAGCAGGTGGAAAAATCAGGAGGGATGTGTGAAAGTTTTATTGTATGACGTGGTTAAAAGATGCAACAGCTGGCCAGCTGAGGTGGTGGGCACAAAAACAATTAATGGCTGTGGGCACAGCTGGGACAGAGTTAAGGGCTTAATAGTGTCCCAAGGAGGTTGTAGTCAGGCCGGTAAAATGGGGATAGTAGCATGGGCAGAAACCCTGCTAAGACAATGGGCCGTGGTGTAGGACAGCGCATTATGGGCTGACTAGGTGGCTCAAAGGTCTTTTTTCTGCCCGCATTTTTCTATGTTTCTATGTTATAGCTTTCAGGCATGCAATTGGGGGGTGCTTTGGGAGGTGCGGACTGTAAGAACTGGTTTGGGGAGGCAGTAAATAGCAAGGCA
The DNA here is from genome assembly GCA_016271365.2 of Neoceratodus forsteri. NCBI lineage: Eukaryota > Metazoa > Chordata > Ceratodontiformes > Ceratodontidae > Neoceratodus > Neoceratodus forsteri. The sequence continues at coordinate 1,859,228 of JADMNL010000030.1, forward strand.
CTAACAGCTAGTTACCACCTCTCCAAACCTACTGTACCAATACATCAGTGCACCTATATGCAAGGCACAGTCAGCTACTTTGCACAGACACACTGGCATATGATGGGCCTGCCCACAAATGGGTTAGGGACTCGCTAACAATGCCCATCCAATATGGCACTTTTTTGGCGCATATCCAACTTTGTGAGCACTATGCGGTGTTAGCTGATTGCTAACCCATTTAGCCAGTGTAACCCCTACAAATGGGCATTCCCGAAAGTCTTCTTTGGGTATGCCTAAATGCCCTCTGCCAGGCTGGTGTCCTGTGTCTTAACTGTTTAAAAGCATTTGCATGTAGTGCCATTATAGCCTCTGGGTTCTGTCTCTTTAAGAGCTGCCTAGATCACTGTGTATAATTAATCTGGTGGGTGAGTGTTTCTTTTGAAATTCAACTTTATTGAAATTATGCCTTATAGGCTGAGTGTTTCTAAGCTCGAGTCCGCCTGGGCTGCCAGATAATTGCGTCTGTTCTGCCATCGCTAATTGCACAGAGGGAGCTCTGTTTGAAGCTGTACTTATTTTCTGACTATCTATTATAATAATAATGATATCATAGTTTGTCTAAACTGCCTTCTTTGCAGCATGGACATTTCTGCGAATCACCACTAGCTTGGTTCTGGACTGCCATTATGGACCAATCAGTACCTTTGGGGACCCTAAAATGGAGCCTGCCCCCAGGGGTCTTATGAGAGTGAATTTCTGTAGGAATTGCAGTTTTTCACTTTGGCGCCTAAATGGACCTGGAGGGGGAGCCCTTGCTGTGACAGACAGATAAATCAACGAATCAAACCTTTTGGATCAGAGGGAAAGTCCCAAGCTGCCTGCAGCAGAGAGTCAATCTGAGATTGGAGTTGAGAGAGTGAACAGCTTGAGACATTCAAGCAGCTGCTCCTGCGTAGTCACGCGGGAAACTGGTGGAAAGGCAGAGTTTGGCCTGTCTGCCTGCTGTCCCTCAAAAGGGATCCTTAGAGAGTGCTTAAATAACCAAACTGTATCCGAACCAATTGTGACAAAGTCACTGAATTGTGATTGTACCATTGCCTGAAAAAGACTAAAGATTTGCTGTATGCAATCGGTCTGTCAGGATGTCTGAAATCACCACAGAGATCACGGTTTCGATCAGGAATGCTGAAATTGCAACCAGACTGTCATCAAACCTGTGGTACTGTGTTTTCTTTTACTATAAGTGTGCTGAATGCTGTTAGTGGGTCGTGATTTGGTTCCCCACCTCCTCATTGTGTCACGCTTGCTGGAAGCTGCATCCAGCATTCACTGGACTGAATCCGAACTGTTCATCCGGCCTGGGCCCTGCCACCTTGGCCCAGCCAGCTACTCCAGGTACAGAGATCACCATAGATGAGAGACTCACCTGGGGATCAGCCCCCTGTTCAACCGCCTTGAACAGGAACGACACCTCGGTGATTCGTGGTGAGCCCTGCTTCCTCCTGGCATACCAGCTTGTCAACCTGCAGTCTCCATCTCATCCCTCCTGTGTCTCATAGTAAGTAGCATAAGTAAACCCCAAGGTAGCTCCCTGCAACATCAGCTAAATCAGAAGTGCTGTCATCTGATTCCTTTGTTTCCTTGTCACAAACTGAGCCTCCAGGCTCCGGATTACAAATTGTGTGTGGTTGTGCATGTTTCTTTTTTCCATCACAGGGCCCCGACCAGCTGCTGCCCCGGCCTACCCCAGGCAATGAATTAGGCTAGCCCACCTTTGTTCCAACTGGGTACCCAGAGTGTGTGACTATGAAGGACACTAAAGTGCATGCATGATTGCTTGATTGAATCAGATACATTACATAACTAATCAGCCAAATTACGCCCCTCCCTTGTTCATTCCCCCGAATAAATCAGATATAATTCTTTATGCATTTAATCTGACTGTGGTTTCATTTTGTACCAGAAGCACTGTACTGTTGTTACCTGATGTGCCTAACCTTATTTTACAGGGGGTCTCCAGGGTCAGACTGGTGGAACCAGCCCTGGTGGTAAGTGCAAACCGAGTGGGGATTTGTATGCTGATTAGGGGTTATTGTAACTGTGTCTGCTGTACATTGCTTAGGCCACTAGAGGGGAAAGAGGGGGGGGTTACAGTGTCCGAGGCTGAATGCAGATCAGCTGTACTACCAATAACCCTGTCCTCCCAGTGGAGCACCCATTTTCAGTACCCAGGCCCCTTAACCTGCACCTAGCCACAGGTAGGGGTAGTAGCCCTGGGATAGCACCACATAGGGGTACACGAGCACCATATGGCTTCCAATATCCAGGTCAGAGTGTATATTTAAGTAATAACCTTCAGGAGTTGAGTTCATGAAGCATATCCCGCTTCTGTGGTTGGATTATAATCATCCACAGAAGGCAGTTATTGTGAGTATACTCCAACTCCCAGAAGGTTATTACTATTATATGAGTTGGAGTGTGTTTAAAAAAATGTTTAATGTTTGTGCAACGCAGAGTAACCAGCAAAAAAAGACAGCAAAGAAGAATGTCTGCCACACACGCTGAGTTACTCTTTCCTGTATTCTGTCTTCTCTCTCTGTCTCGCAATTGCTCTCTTTACTTTTCCCCTTCCAGAGTTAGTGTGAGCCAGTGCACGTGGCCATCAGGGTCTGTCTATAGGATCTTTTTTCTATCTGCTCCCTTCCCCTTCCTTCCTCAGGCCCTCTATCTACATATTACGCTTTGCTATTCCCTTTCCTACCCTAGGCCTCCTACTTATACATTACCCTCTGCTAACCTACCCCTTCCCCCCAACCCTGTTCACCCTAATTATCTTATCCTTCTTCTCATGTATTCACCACATTATGCTTATCTATTGCATCATACAGTGATAAAGTTGTAAACTCACCTTGTATTGACTGTACATTTTTGCAAAATGTCCCTTAACTGTACATATATTTTCAACGTTAACCTGCCTGATTTGAACCTTGTGTGCACTTTGTATATTTGGTTACCAAGGCGCTGTACTATATAATGTGTCCTAGTATGTGTATAACCATCAGGACCTTCCTGTGAAAGAGTTTGCTTAATGGAGTCTTCCTGCAGTAAACTTGAACTTGTCTGTCGGAGGAGAGAGAGAGAGAGAGAGAGAGAGAGACTGCAGTCAAGTAATCGTTTGCGCTAGGCTGTAAGAATTCCTTGGGAGTGTTCAGGTAGGGAGGTGAGTGTGAGCATGGCCATCCAGGAACTGTCAGCCTTGTTGTTGTCCATGGCAGCGGAGGGAGTGAGTGAAGGAGGGGTCGTGGTCAGGATGTTGCTCAGAAAAAAGAAAGAAAAAAACAGTACCGGACTGGATGGGGCAAATAAAAATGAATGGGAGATGGAACTGGAATGAATGAGGGTCACTTTAATGTTACAGAAGCTGTTGACGTGGACGGCTGTTATGATGCCATTTTTTACTGTTTTCTTCTTTGATGTGTGTGTGGGGGTGGTTAACCAACGTGGACGTGGCTAATGCTTTATTAACCGACTGTAGTGGCAGGCTAAGGGCAGTATGTTTCTACACCAGGGCCTCGCCAGGGCACGTGCCCTGCAAAAAATGTTGTGCCCCAGTTGGTGCCCCCATGGTGCAGAGCTTCCTCCATAGTAACAACATATCAGTGCCCTGGCTGCCATCAGTTGTGCCCCAGCTGTGCCCTGGTAACCATTTGTGGCTAGAGCCGCTACTGGGCTAAGGAGAATAACCAACTCTGGGGGCATTGTTTTTTCAGCTTGTGGGGGAACAACTGATGGCAGTTCTGAACCCTGACTGGCTGAGAGGAGATGCCTCTTGTATAATATGTAAAAAAATGCTTGGTAGATAAAATGATCTTGCCCTGATTATAAATCGTGACATCTTTCTTGGCCAAATCAGGATTTTTTATTTTCAAACATTCCAGGTATTACATATATCTTAAACTGATTCATGGTTTCACTAGAAACCACCTGACTGAGCAGAGCATTCCACTGATCCACTGTACGCTGTGAAAACCAAGCCCCTCTCTGGTTATTGTTATATTTCTCTCCCTTGAGTTGATACTGGTGACCCTGATGTACAGTGTCATCAGAAAACGGCCTACAGGCTTATCCAGTCTGCCCACCTTACCGAACTACCCTGTTCTGGACCTAGTAGCCTTCCTGTGCCCTTAGTTTTTGTGTCCCCATACTAAAACTATATGCCTGTACCATCCCTGTTCCATCTCTTGTAACCACAAGAAGGTGTCATATACAAATAGTTCTGAAACTCTGACATTCTATGTTCAGTTGACATAGTCCATTTTCCAAACAGGTTTCTCTGATTTCCCACAAAGTAAAACTTTGATTTTAAATTTAAGCCAGGTTTTTTTAAAATCTTTAGCATTATTTACTGGTGAAATCTTGAAGTGTATACTGTTCCTTATTGTTCTAATTTATCTGTTTGTCACATATGTGGCTCCTGTGTTTCAATGTTTTGTGTACCTGTTTGCTACTGATGTGGAACCTTTGAAAAAGAGCACTCGTGCTCAAAGGTGTTATCTGAACTGCAAATTAAATAAATGAAATAAATGTATAGAACAATGTATGGGGTGGTGTGTTTAAAGGGAAACTGTACAAATCAGGCAGCTCCTACCCGCGTAAGGTGTACCCTCCGGTTTAGCTCTAGCCCACAAAAGCGGCATTTTTCTTGCACCACTAAGGTGTTTATTTTATTTTGTAAAAGTCCGCGAACCAGAAGTGTGGTGGATGCTGGGGGCTCCATTAAGTGTAATAGTGCGGCACTGCTCCGCTCGCTTGTATTGTACTGCGTGAAATCACCCTTCAGGCCCAAATAACACCATGACAGTGACATCATCCATGAGAAAGGGTCCCAAAAACCCCATGTTGAAAATTTGGTGCAAAATTTCCAAAAAATTACTGTTTTACGAGCGTGCATTGCTGGTTCCTACACAGGCTCATAAGTTCAGAATTTTCAATATTTTCACTCCAGATTTTCAACACTGCCATTTTGCCACATCTCCTTATGAGCAGTATAGCTGTCATTTTCACATCCTGTCCAAAACGTGTTTCCCCATGTAGCGCAGAATGGCGAGTCGGTGTGCAAAATCAATGTATTGATGCATTAAGAAAATTATGGTGACACTGTTCATTAGCAGAGGTCTTAAAATGGCTATGTTGAAAATTTGGTGAAAATTCCTAAAATGACTGTTTTACGAGCGACGCTATGCAGTTCCTATGCACACTGAGGTTTGTGAATTTTCAATATTTTCACTCCAGATTTTCAACATTGCCATTTTGCCACACCTTCTTATGAGCAGTATAGCTGTCATTTTTCACATCTCACCCAAAACATGTTTCCGCCCATGTAGCGCACAATGGCGCAGTCAGTGTGCTAAATCAATGTATGGGACACATTAAGAAAATCACAGTGACACTGATCATGAGCAGAGGTCTTAAAATGGCTATGTTGAAAATTTGGTGAAAAAATTCCTAAAAATGACTGTTTGACGAGCGTGAGTTGCGCAGTTCCTACGCATGCTCGTACGTTTGCGAATTTTCAATATTTGCACTCCAGATTTTCAACATTGCCATTTTACTACACCTCCTCATCAGCAGTACAGCTGTCATTTTTCATATCCTGCCCAAAATGTGTTTCCGCTATGTAGAGCACAATGGCGCAGTTGGTGTGTGAACTCAATGTATGGGACACATTAAGAAAATCACAGTGACACTGATCATGAGCAGAGGTCTTAAAATGGCTGTGTTGAAAATTTGGTGAAAAAATTCCTAAAAATGGCTGTTTTGCGAGTCTACGTTGCACAGTTCCTATGCACGCTCATAAGTTTGCAAATTTTCAATATTTTCACTCCACATTTTCAACATTGCCATTTTACCACACTTCCTTATGAGAAGTACAGCTGTCATTTTTCACATCCTGCCCAAAACGTGTTTCCGCCTATGTAGCGCACAATGGGGATAACAAAAAGGTCATGCTGAAATTTTATTGTGCAAATACCAGCAATCGCACAGGGCATTATGGTAAAGCACCATATTTGCCAAACACCACTGCAAATACCTGCAAGTGAATGTTCGGCATTGACAAATGCTTGTTCTACTAGTGATGCCCCTCCCTATGCATCCCAGTATCCCCCTCACTCTCCTTACTGACTTCTCACATTGCTTACCCACCTTTAGGTCATCTGATATGACTACACCCAGATCCCTTTCCATTATTGTTGTTGTTAGTACCTCCCCTATTGTGTACTCTTCTCCTGGATTTTTATTTCCCAGGTGCATTACTTTGCACTTCTTTGCATTGAATCTAAGTTGCCATATGTCTGACCATTCCTCCAAACTTGCCAAGTCCTTCTTTCCTGCTTCTGCCTTGCTCCCACTTTTGTGAAGGAGAATCACATCTGCCCTCCTCCAGTCCTCAGATATCACCCCATCTTCCCATGATTTGTTAAAAGTGTGGTTAGTGGTGTCACTAGGTCCTCCCTTAGCTCTTTTAGGATTGTAGGGTGAGTCCGTCAGGCCCCATTGCTTTGTCCACCTTGAGTTTTAGGAGTTCTTGCAGTACTTTTCTTCTGTAAATGGACTGGCATCAACCCCACTATCCAGAGTGCTTCTACTGTTTGGTTTAGGTAACTCCTCCTCTTCTTCTTCTTTTGTGAATACTGAGCAAAAGTATTCATTCAGTATCTCTGCCTTTTCACTGTCTCCTTCTGCCCGCCTCCCTCTCCTTTATTAAGGTTCACTATCCTCTCTTAACCTTTCTATGCTCCCTAATGTACCTATAAAAGGTTTTATCACCTTCTTAACTGACTTGGCTATCTTTTCCTCAGTTTGGGCCTTTGCTTTTCTGACTGCCTTCCCCACTTCTTTCTGCTTTAATTGATACAGTTCTCTGTTGTGCTCCGTCTGTGATTCCTTATACTTTTTGAATGCAGCCTTTTTCTCCTTAACCTTCCCGGACACCTCTTTTGAGAACCATAGGGGCCTTTTATTCTGCTTTCTTTTCTTTGTTTCACACAAAGGCTTGTTGCCTCCATGATGGCAGTTTTGATTTTTCTCCATTACTCTTCCACCCCTCCTTTCTGGCCATCTACTAATGCATTCCTCAGGTATTCACCCATTATGCCAAAGTCAGCCCTTCTAAGTCCAGTATCCTTGTCTTTGTATGGCTTGTCTCCATGGTTGTGTTTATTGTGAAGCACACTGTGCAGTGGTCACTTGTTCCCAGATGTCTACTGACTTCTAAATTTGTGATCCTCTCTCCATTTGAGAGTACCAGGTCTAATATTGCTCCTTCCCAAGTGGGTTCCACCACTAGCTGTCTAAGGCATGCCCCCTGTAGGGCATCGAGAATGACCCTGCTCTTGGATGTGGCTGCAATCCATGTCGCCCAGGTAACATCTGGCATATTCAGGTCTCCCATCAACAGTATCTCCCCTTTTTCAGCCATTTTGAGAATGCCCTTTATCATTTTCTTGTCAATTTCCTCCCCTTGAGATAGGGGTCTGTATACAACCCCTGTGCGGACTGTGATGCCATTCCCTGTCTCCAAGGTGATCCAGAGTTCCTCTTGTCCTCCCCCTTCACTTTTTAGTTCTGTAGCTTTGATCCCTTCCCTTATGTAGAGAGCTACTCCACCTCCTCTTTTACCCTCTCTGTCCCTTCTGTAGATTGTGTACCCTGGTATGTTGACATCCCAGTCATAAAATGAACCTTTGCAGCGTTCATGTAACTAAAATACCCACGATCAAATAGAGGGACAATTGTGGAATTAACTAACCTAAGTCACTTATCTTTAGTAAGACTATCCCTTTGTTTATATAAAAGAAAAACAATTTTGGATCCTGTTTACCAATCCGTTGTTGCACAGTGTGTGGATGTCCCATTTTAAGGAAGAGTCCATCCACATTCTCAAATACTTTAAGCAGTCAAACCTATGTTAAAAACTTAAAATTAGATGTAGCCATCTGTAGCTGTGCTTGTCTTTGCTCTGTCCAAAGTAATATAATTTGTATTTTTTTAACATTCAACACCAATTTTTCTATCAAGTATCATTCCAAAGCATTGAAAGGCCCCAGTAGCCTAGACTGAACACACTGTATTATTTGAACTACAACACTGTGTCATATAGATAGAATGCAACATCTTCCCTTCAAAGTGAAGTTTTATGTCACTGACACACACAACAATCAGGTGGTGGCCCAGAACAGAGCCATGAGGCACTCCTCTCCTCACAGGTAAAAATCAAGATTCAACATTTTTGAAGATTACAGTCTGATAACAGCCCCACAAATTTGACCCAATTGGCACAAGCTGTCTCCCAGTACTCCCTCTGCATACCTCCACTGCTGCCAAACCATTCCCCTATTACAAAACACCATCTCTGATGTTTTCCTGTGCTGTCGCAATACCTTGATTAACTCTCCAGCAACCTCCCATACAGATCGCAGCTTTTTCTAAATCCTAACAGATAAAATGATTTTCAGGCCTTTTTTTTTTTTTTAAATAAGACCCAATCTGGCTTCTTTTACTGAGAACCTTAAAGCCTGAATGACCTGAACTCGTGGCCTAACCCTGAAGTTTATCTGATGATCCCCCCCCCCAGTTGTGCATCACCATGTAAGAGCCCCTGACAGGAAGCAGTACAGATTATAGTGGGCAACAGCAGTCAACAGCAAGGGCCGATGTACCTAGAAGAAACTTACACGGAACTAGGAATGCACAGCCAAAAAGAACCGACCCTAGTGATTGTGGGCAGTGGCGGCGCTACACGGGGCACACCAGGGCACGTGCCCTGGTCAAAAATGTTGTGCCCCGTTCAGCCTCCAGCCCACGCCCAGCCGCAGCCTCCCCGAGTCCCCGCTATCATCGCGAATCGAAGTCCAAAAAAAAAGGGCAAAACTCCTTTGCACAGCACTGGCTTCCGCTTCCCACATTATTAAATTTTTAATACCCTGAGACTGTTGTGTCTTTGTGTGTCGTTGTGTACTGTACTTGTAGGTAGCTCCAGCCCCCCATGACAGTCGGACCGACGTCCGCTTTTATTAAATTAGGGTTAGGCAGTCCCCACCCCGGCCACAGGGAGTCGCAGCTCCCGGAATTGCGCTGGTATACCCAGCCTGAGAGCCTGCTTGATTAAACCGTCCTCCTGGGTGAAGCAGCGTTAAGCGCGTAGCGAGCGTTGCCGTGCCGAGTGCCGACGCCGTTTAAATCCAGTCAGAAAAAGCGCGAAGCGGTCACTGCAGCCTTAAACACGACGGACTAGGGGAGACAGAGTCGAGAGAGCACTTTTGGAGCAACCGCTACTACTGCACACTGCTGATGAACGGAGACCCCATCCGATTCCATCCTGTCACTCATTTTCCATCCTAGGCTATTTCTAACTTAAGGACAAGGTACTGTACTGTAAATTAATTGATCCCTTTTTTGGGTTTGGGACTTGGGAGCAAATGACTACACCCTTTTGGCCGGGGTTTGCGCCTGAAAGGGCTGTGGCTCATCATGTTAAAAGGATTAGCATGCACTGCACACAAAAAAATAATGTATGTGTAGTGAGCAAAGGGAGGGGTGGGACAACTTAGAGCTGGCTTGCCATGGAAAACAGAGAGAAAAGGGAAGTATTGAAAAAAATCTGAATGCCAACTTCTGTATATGTAAATGTTTTAAACTTTTACCATAGCTGCAAAAATGTTCAAGAATCCTCTGTTCACTTAAAGGCCAACCAACTCAACATGACTGTTCCTATTTGTCTGAAAAAAAAAAAAAATGTGCACAGTGACAACATTTCCATTGTTTTAACAATGTTGCTTGACATTTGTGAATGAGACGCATAAGCCATTCTTTGTTAAAAGGTTTACAAAAATCATAGCCAGCTCAATGCCAGCAAACAAGCAGTATGAAAGCCGCCCAAGGCCGACACACACTGCCCCCAATGTAAGCATTCTTTTCCTGGCCAGTGGATGTCATTTAATAACCGGATGCACATTTGTTGGGCTAACCAAAGCTTCCATTGCCTTTATTAAAAAAACAAGAGGTGCACATCAAACATTTGCATGTACTAAAAAACAAATGGACAGGCCTGGTGTTGTACCACTAGTGCATGCAAAAGGTACACATGTTCAAAACTGGACTCTTTCACTTAGGTTGTAGGAGATGAGGGCATGCAGCATGGGAGACAAACTCATCCTGTAGAAGTGAGGCTGTACTATTCCTCCTAGTGGTATGCTGACTGAACAGCAACAATTTCGGCAAATTACATTACAGTCACAATTCAATGTTGCTCTCATCTCTCTTTACCACCCTTTCAGTGAAGGAATATTTCCTCACATCTCTATTAAACTTCCCCATCTCCAACCTCATTGCATGCCCCCAGGTCCCAATGCCTTTTTTCATTTGAAAGACTCCCCTCCTGCACACTGTTAGATACTTGTACATCTCTATCATGTCACCTTTCGTCCTTCTGTCTTCCAGGGAATACATGTTGAGATCCCCAGGGTTTTAAATAACTGATTAGCAGTTTTTTTCTTGGAACAATGCCGACTGTACAGAAAGTATTCATATAGGTTTTCTAGAAGTGTTATGTTCGTTAAACACAGTGAGGCAAGTGTTATGCATTTTCACAATGTTTTAGCACTTTTATGAGCAAAATGCTAATCATTTTTGGAGTTAAATAAAACCCTGGATCCCTCAGTCTCTCCTTGTAGGGCGTCTCATGCAACCCCTGCACTATTTTAGTTGCCCTCCTCTGGACTGCTTCCACCCTGTCTATGTCCTTTCTAGGGTGCAGCCTCCAAACTGTACACAGTAATCCAGGTAGGTGGGGTCTCACCAGCAAGCGATTCAGTGGCAACATCTCTTCCTCCTCCTGCTGGATATACTGTCTCTTTGCATCCAGCATCCCACTAGCCTTACCGACTGCTTAGTCACACTGCCCTGCCACTTTCAGGTCATCTGATATGATGACCCTAGGTCCTTGCTGTTTAGTGACTGTCAGTACCTCCACCCCATCCTATATTCAGATCCTGGATTCCTATGCCTTAGGTACATAATTCTGTACTTTTGCCACTGAACCCCAGCTGCCATGCTCTTGACCATTCCTCAAGTTTCCCAAAGTCCCTCGCATTCTCTCCACCCCCTCCTAAATATCCCCCCCCATAAAGGATTTTGATGTCATCTGCAAAAAGGCATACCTTCCCTTCCTGTTCTTCTGCAAAGTCACTTATGAAGATATTAAACAAGAATCCTGGTGCATGCAGAACAAGCTTGACTTACTCTGGGCAAAACTGGTAGCTGGCAGAGTCACTGCAGCTAGCAACCACAATGGCGGTTGGGGGAGCACACCTGCTCCCTGGGGTCTAGTGGTCCCTGCACCCTCCACCCTCCAATCATTGGTCCCAGTAATAGTAAATACTTCTGTCCAGTGGTCCCCCCTCCCTATGATCACCAGCTCTAGTAATAATAAATATTTCCCTGCTGTCCAGTGGTCCCCCTGCCCTCTGATCACCACAACCTCGGTAATAGTAAATACTTCCCTGATGTCCAGTAATCCCTCCCACCCTCAGATCCCCATCCCCGGTAAAAGTCAGTTATCTCTGGTGTCCAGTGGTCTCTCCATCCTCCGATCACCAGCCCTAGTGATAGTAAATACTTCCAAGGTCACCAGTGGTGCCACCCACCCTCTGATCGCTGGCTCTGGTAATATTCAATACCTCTCTGCTGTCTAGTGGTCTCCCCCGATCACCAGCCCTGGTAAAATTCAATTATCCCTGGTGTCATGTGGTCCCCCTGCCCTCTGATCACTGGCCCCATATTAAATTACATATTCCCTGGTGTCTAGTTGCACTCCCCATCTATCAATGCTTGTCCCAGCATAAGCTTCCCTGGCATCTGGTAGCTCCCTCCCCACACCATGGGCACCAACTAACCCCCCTTACCTCAATCAGTGCTGCGGAAGTCAATACGGCACAGCCCTCCTCTCACTACCTCGGCTGGCTACAGCATGCGATGTCCGGGAGCATGTGTCCCCTGTACTGTAAAGGAAGCATACGTACTGTCTACTGTAGACAGTATGCACGCTCCCATTACAATACAGGGGATGCACGCTCTCTATCACCACATACAGCGGATGGCTGACATGGTGAGAGGAGGGCTGTGCTGGTTGCTGTACGGGCTCCCACGGCACTGGCAACTGAGGTAGAGAGGGTGGCTGGGTCGGTTGGTCAGTGCCTGCGGTGTGAAGGGGGCCCTCTTAATGCCAGGGAAGCTTATACTGGGTCAGGGATCAGTGGGTGGGGGAGACACTAGGTGCCAGAGAATATGTGATTTAATAAGAGCCAGCAATCGGAGGGTGTGGGGGGACCACTGGACACCAGTAATATTAGCAAGGCCAGCGACTGGAAGGTGGGGGACCACTGGACATGAGAGAAGAATTTACTATTGCTGGGGATGGTGATTGGAGGGTGGGTGGGACCACTGGACACCAGAGATAACTGAATTTTACCAGGGATGGGAATCGGAGAGTGTGGTGTGCCACTAGACACCAGGGAATATGTCCACTTTTACAGGACCGGGAAATCAGGGTAGGGCAGAGCAAGTCACAGGGGTGCAAACCTGCTGTTGTTTCCCATGCAAATGTGCCCATAATGGCATAGCATCTTCATGGTTGTAGGCAACAGGAAAGTGAAGCACAAAGCTATGAACTCCACTTTGCCCATTTTTCAGTATCTAGCCCCAGAAGTTTATAAAATCACATTCATTTGATGCATATATGGGTGTTTTCAGGAGAAATTAAGCCCCTCCCCCCCAAAAAAAAACAACAACCTGGCAGGTTTAAACATTTTGAACACATTTCCATTAAAATACTGTACTGATCTGAAGTGCAAATAAGGTAATGTTTTTTTCCTTATAAAGATGCATGCCACAGATGGTTTTCATTATCTTTAATTGGTTTTAGTTACCTCCCCAAGACAAGTTACCAGAATATGGACTATTTTTGTCTTCAAAGTTAAAATGTAAGCACATTTCAAGGAAGAGTCCCATATTTTGTCTTTTTAAACTGATCTCTTCGTGTTTTAGTTCATTTTAAATCAAATATTTAGATGCCATTTTGTAAGTGCAGTAAGACACTTCAGCATGTGCCATTATGTAAGCAGAAAGGCATGACAGGCTGAGCATTATGTTGATAAAATTACTGGTGACCATAAATACCAACCGGATTACTGTTTTGTTAAAAATGCATATCAACAGTTTCAATGGGGGACTGGGAGCCCAGCTCTGCTAGGCATGCCTGTCAGCGATCCACAACACCCTCCCGAGTGGCCTATATGGCTGTCTAGCAGTTGCATCGCATTCCTCTTGGGCCCCCATAATAGGGCCTGCCGGCCCTGGGCCTCAGGGGCCTGTACCTGTACACCAGAAAAATAGGGACTTCTTCTATACTACTGAACTGGCGGGCCCATCGTGAAACTAAAGTCCTGGGTGTACCAAGGAGGGTACTGCACTGCACAATGTGCATCAGCATCTGAAAATGTGACTGATGATTCTGCTTGCTTGCTTGGGCTGCACTCATACCTTTCAACTGTCCCTGATTTTCAGGGACATCCCTGACTTAGCTCAAAATTTTACTCTGTCCGACTGTCCCTCCTAAAATTTGTGTTTGCATGGCTAAACAGTGGAAATTGTAAGCATAAAATAATGTCAAGCATTAAACTTACAGACTTGTTCTTCTTTAGAAAATGCATTTTGCACTAAACCCCATATTCTACCACCAGCTTTCTGGGTATATATCTCTGATTTTGAAGATTTTGGTCCATTGTCCCTGATGTTTTTAAGCCTTGTCCCTGATTTATGAGGCAGGAGGTTGAGATTGAGGCTGCACTCATGGAATAGATGCAGACACTCACTACTTAAAAATAATGCCTTCCTACAATTGATCAGAGAACACAGAGCATAAAAAGTTGCCACCATATTTTATTACACCCATGCCATGACCATGAGACATCACATGTATATGGACTCCCAATACTTCTGGGGTAGGGGCAAGGCGCATTCCTGTGGGTGAAGAATAATTTAATTCAAACAGTGTATGCACAGTAACTAACAGCGATGCTAATCAAGCTAAGGGTGGCATCAAAACCTCAGAAATTCTAATAATGAGCTTGACTCTATGGTATTGATCCTGTGATCCCAGGTGAATGTTGTTAGTGCTGCTGACCAGTTTGGCAGCTGGTTTAGAGGAACAACAATGTCCAATCAGATATCAGGCAGAAATGAAAAGCTGGCACCCAGTGATTTTAATAATGTAATTGTACACCACAGCTCAAAGTTTGCTTGACAACTGGCATGCCCCAATATCATTGCTGTTTTGTGAAAAGACAGGAGAAGATGAGATGAAGAGGCCAATGTTAGCCCTTGCTCTTAGCACATTAGCCTTTGTGTCCATTACTGGTCAAATTCAGAAGACCAGCTCTCAAGCCAGGAGAAGAAAGCACTAGACAGACAGAGCTGTAGAGGATTTCAACAAGAAACTAAAGCTGCTTTCAAAGTTTCTGCAGTTACTTACAGGAAATGGTATGTGATTAAAGCTTGCTCTGTAGTTAGTGTTTTCTTCAGTTTTCACTAGCAAATGGGAAATAGGTAAGGAGGCAGTTGGCACCAATCGTATTTATTTATTTGGAATTATTTCATTTGGGATACCGATGAGATGCAACATTTTTTTTATCGGTCCCAGGAAGACTGTGGGAATTGTCATATCTGTGCAGGGATTTATTTAACTCTAAGAATTTTTCCATTTTATGCCTGAGCAATTAGGACAATCTGTTAATGCATGGGGTTCCCACACACTGCAATGGTGGATTAAATAGCCTTACTGGTTCATGGGGACCCAAATTTCCCAGCCCAGCTGTGTACAGCAGCTTTAACGAATGGTAATAGGGTGATACACCAAACATAATTCCTCCTTGCTTTAAACTAGCTGGCTACTCGCAGCTAGATCCTGCGAACCCACAGGGCTCATTGAACAGAGAGGAGTAGGGACCTGGGAGGACAGTGCGGAGCTGGGTTAGGGTAGCTACCTTGGAGTGAGGCTGGCTCCATCTCAACGTTTTGAATCGCTTCACAACTCTACATTCTCACCAAAGTTGGGGGCTTGAATGGAGCACAGGCGAGTCCTGGCAGGCATGCGCTCCATGCCATGCCAGAGTCCCAGCATTCAATATCACTCCCGGGCAGCCTGTGCCCGTGCCCGTTATACCACAATTAAAAACTGGATAATATTCAGTATTTACTGGGGTCCCACACCTTCCGTGGCTGTATATTATTTATTTAAGAGATTAACCAGGCAAGCATACTGAGCGGGGGCAGCTCATTTCCAGATGTGACCTGGGGGTTACATACAGAATACACGCAAGAGCATGCATTTCGATACAATTTTGCTAAACATGGTTAGGTCCCAAACCCCAGCGTATACACTTGGCTATTGCTTGGTTAAGACCTAAGTAACTCAGAGTGTAAAAAGGCAGAGAACATGCAGGTTTTAGTAAGTCGCTGATAGTGTAGTAACTGTCAGGGTACAGTTAGATGCCCCTTGGTAGCGGGTCTGGGTAGTTGGTGACAGTTGCATATGTCTAAGAAATGGTCGTGGAGGAGCGGTTTAAGGAGCCTTGGGGTGGGGGAGAGCCTGATGTCCACAGGGAGGTCATTCCTGAATGCGGATTGGCCGTTTGAGGTGTGCATGAAAGGATCTGGAGTAGCCTGGAATCGGAGCTCCTGAGTGAGTAGATAGGGAGGTTGTGCTGACAAGATGGAGCTTAGATGGGGGAGTTAGTCAAGAATTTGACTATGACGTTTGTGCAGTGTATCTGATGGAGGGCCTCAACGGAAGGGAGATGTAAGGCTGTAAAGTTCACAATGATGGGTGGTGGGGGCATTCGAGGATGACGACAGAAAGAGTGAAAGAGGGTGTCCAAGCTGGCCAAGGTTGATGAAGGTGCTGAGCTGTAGACCACGTCGCCGTAGTCAAATATAGGGAGGATCATTTTATGTACTAATTCCCTCCTGACCGTCGTGGGCAGATACGCTTTGTTCCGATGAAGAGCTCCCAATTTCGGGTGCAGTTTTTTGTGGAGCGAGTCAATGTGGACAGAATAATCAAGATGTTGATCAAGCCAAACTCCCAGGTATCTAAAGGAGGTGAAGGCCTGCAATGTGGACCCGTCCAGGGTGTGGAAGATGGGGGGAGCAGCGAGGCGGGAGAGTCTAGATTGCGAGCTGAAGGTAAGGGAGACTGTTTTATCTGAGTTAAGGACTAATTGATTTGCCCTGAAACATTTTTGAACGGCATCAAAATCCTGTTGGAGGACTGTAAACATGTCCCCAGAGGAGGGGCTGGAGGCATATAGAACAGTGTC
This sequence comes from Neoceratodus forsteri, assembly GCA_016271365.2. Classification (NCBI taxonomy): domain Eukaryota; kingdom Metazoa; phylum Chordata; order Ceratodontiformes; family Ceratodontidae; genus Neoceratodus; species Neoceratodus forsteri. The sequence continues at coordinate 1,875,646 of JADMNL010000030.1, forward strand.
GTCTGCATACATTTGTATGGCTGAGTTTGAGCAGGACAGTGGGAGATCGTTTAGGAATATGGAGAAGAGTAAGGGGGCCCAGGACTGAGCCTTGGGGCGACCCCTATGGTGACTGGGAGTGGAGGGGACACCTGTGTTCCAATTTTTACCGACTGTTGTCGGCCCGTCAGGTATGCCTGGAACCAATTAGTGGCTAGGCAGGAGAGGCCTGTGTCTTCTAGCTTAGTGAGTAGCTTTGGATTAGAGACGGTGTCAAAAGCCTTGGCTAGGTCTATAAAAATGGCCGCAGTGACATGTCCCTTGTCCATTCCAGAGGAGATATAATCTGAGAGTCTTAGAAGCGTGGTGATGGTGGAGTGAGATTTGCAAAACCCCAATTGATATGGGGTGAAGAAGGAGGTGGAGTCGAGGAACTGTGTAAGTTGGGTAAGGGCTAGGTGTTCCTGTAGTTTGGACAGAATTGGGAGAAGGGAGATGGGGCAGTAATTCCCAGGGGCAAATGCTATGGAATGTTCAAGTAACCCCCCTTCTGCCGAACAACAACTAAAGATGAGCAGAAAGGACTGTTGACACCCATGGAGATGAAAGCATACTATAATCACAAAATGTCTGTTCTGTGGTATGTTACCAGCATTCCTGTGGTAGGGCCATACACAGCTACAAATCTGATTGCAAGAAAAAGTAAACATTCTGCCTGGTGACTGAACAAATCCATCTCAGTTGTTGGAGTTTTTGAAAAAACATTTTAAAATAGCCTTACAATGATTTTAGTGCCTAAAAAAATAGAATGACGGTCATTGTTTCCCAGTGGGGAGTAAGTGTCTGCCTACTGAATTAATATGCTTATAGTCCTGTGAGGTTTCTAATATAAGCCATTCTCTTATATATTTTTTTCATACTCTTTTTATTCCCCAGGTGACCAGAGGCAGGACACTCTGCCCCTACAAGCTGCCTGGGACAGTCACCGCCACCCCCCCATGGTACCCTTGAGCCCTATTCCCCCATGGATTCCCCCCATGGCAGGAAGAGGGAGGTTAATTTCCACCCACCCAGGACACAATCCAGATTGGGGCAATTATGGGTGGTCCAGTGATGAAGCAGGATGCTGGTTGGCTTGGCAGGGCTTCACAGAGCCTGTGGTCACCCCTACCTTTTTTCTGCTTTTCTGGTCCCTTCCCTCATGGCCGTGAATGTGCACATGTGGAGGCACATGTGCATCACATAGCCATGCTCTTGTCTCCCTACCTCTGAAGCTGCCACCAGGTCTTCACCAGGGGACAGCCAAGTAGCAGGACAAAATCCTCCCCAACCCTGGGAAAGGAGAGCTGTCATCGGATGCTCAATCCTCTCCCTCCCCTACTGACCCCTGGCATCCCGAGGTCACTCCTGATTCCAGGTCACAGGTGTGGCATGAGGTATGGTGTCCAGCACCTCCACCCTCAGCAATACCATGCCAGACCCATTTTTATATCTTTTGAAACCATTTTAACAGATCTATGAAGTAATATAATGATGGGGACTCCATTATGTAGCCTACAATAAGCATGCTATACAACAATAGTGTACTTGAGGCTTACTCAGCAGTTTCCAAGCCCAAAATTATTAATTTTAATGTGTTCTATGCCAGCATATCTTTATTCAGGAATAACAGCTAGTTTACAAGAGGGTCCAAGAGAGAGGACAGAAGCTTAGTTACTATATTCAGTATCATTACAAAGAAAACTGCGTGTGAAACAATCAGTCCTTCCCCTTATAGACTAGGGGGACATAGTCTACTCAGGTGTTACCTCCACCTCCCTTGATAAAATCAACACTTTGGGCTCGATTTTCAAAGTGTGGCGCAGGGGTTGCAGCAAGCTCTTGCACCACGACACTTAGGTTCTGGTAGTGTGCCAAACCCCTTTGCTGCAACTGCACCTGATTCTCGAATGTTGGGTGCAATTACGACAACGTCTACATTTTATGGCAACTTGCTCCAAATATCTGGTGCAAGCTCTGTAAAAACAGCCTCCAGGAATGCAGCAAGCTAGAATACAAAAAGTTGGCCTGATTTGCAGCACCTGGTACATCGGTTGAAACTCCTACTCACCGTCCGGGTGACTGTTACACGCTCCGTGCATCTGATCTTTGGTGCAGCTGGGGCTTGCAGCATTCTGGGGCTTTGAAAATCAAGCTCTCTATGAATAATGAGCTAGAGGGGTCCACGCCCCCTGTGAGACAGATGATGCATACTGCCCTCCTGGGTGTCAAGTATTGATCCAGCAAACTGCCCAAATATCTGTCCAACCTCTTCTCCCTTGCAGTGAACCCTTCGTACCTGCTCAGATCCAAAACAGGTCACCTCCTCCACTTTCCATGGTACAAGTGCAACTTAGGCCAAACCTCCATCAGTTACAGGCTTCCTAACACCTGGAACAATCTCCTAGTCAGTATCATGGCTCCCTCCCACACATCAAGCAAGGCTCTGATCAAGTCCTGCTACAAGTTCCTGCTGTCGTGTCCCAAATGCCCCCCTCCCCGAGCCTATCTAACTCATGTAGCTAATGCTTATCATAGTAACCCCGTGATGTACCTTGTGCTAACTGCTGTGATCCTCTGCAGGACAGCTGTGGTTCTACCCTTTATTTTCTTTCTCTGATGCCACCCAGTCATGTCACTATAATGTACTGCACCAGGACATGCTGCTTACCATGTACTTGTTTCATTTGTTTTTGGAATATATAATGCACACCATAAGATTCCTCACCATCCCATTCCTTCCCCGCCCCCCAGATCACAGCTGAAAAATGAACCCTCCTTGGTTCTGTGAAAGGAAGGAAGGAAGGAAGGAACAGTACAGACAGAGAAAGCAAGAGAGAGAGAGAGAGGAGGTTAAGAACTAGGTTAAGAGAGTTGCCCAAGGTCACACATTGAATTAGTGACAGTAATGAGATTCAAACCTGAGTCTGCAGGCTCACTGATCTGCTCTGTAACCACTATGCTACACTGCTTCCCAACAGAAACAAACTAGGACACCTCATACTAATCGAAGGGCTCAGTGTGGTAAATCATTTAAACGGGAAGTTGCCACACTACGTTTTAAATCCTAGGTCTGATCTGCTGTTGCATCCAAGGCATATTGACACACTGATTTATTTAGAAACTGGTACTTGGGAGAGGGATGCTGAGCTGTGGCTCATTTCCAGGTGCGACCCACAAGGGGGCATGTTGATAAATAGTGGGAAAAGCAGTACAATAAAATATCAGAACAATCACCACAGGTCCAACTTGTTATATTGATGGTCAGTTCTGCATCAATCTATAGCCATTCCATGAGGCAGCTGGTCTCAAAGTATCACAGAGGTCACACATGCATGAACATTAATAAAGTTTATTTAATTTGAAGAAAAAAAACACATGTAAACAGGGTGTTGGGGAGGGGGTGTTATCTGTTTTGTTGCTGGTAAGTAACATCACCAATAATTCCATAGGGAAGTTCCATAAAAACAGCTATCTTATAGTGAAGGCTTACCTTGAGCTTTCACAGAGCTGAAGGCTGCAGTGGTCAGCAGTAGTCTCAGTAACAGCTCCATTCTTGGTCAGCAGGGTCCCTCTGAGCGTATGTGCAGCTGTCCCAGTGCAGGTGATAAGTGTAATGTACCTATTGGAATGATTCTCTGAGATCCACCCATCAGTTTAATTTCAACCTCCTACATAGTTTCGTCCGACCACATTCCTTAACATTATGCAGCGGCAAGGACTGTCACACAACAGGTCTCACCAGTTTTTTGAGTGATAGGAATACTGTTTTTTTTTAGCTAGCAGGGCGTGGCTCATTGAGAGGAGCACACCAAACTAAGCTTCACTAATCAAAACAGCAAAGGAAGAGTTAAGAAAACATTTTAAAAGTTAAAAAAGAGTTTTTTTATAACAGACTTGCACTAACGTACATTTTTATGCTACCATTCTGGGGTTATTATTTTGTTTTATAATGACTATACAGAATGTACATCATTTTGTGACACAGTTGGTATGAATAACATCATACAAAATAAAGATGGTATTGTACTGCAAAAACAGTTTGTTTATTGTCTGTTTTTTCTTATGCCCCTTCTGTGTCTGACTGTTCTTCTTCACCAGCATCCCCCCCCACCCAGACTTGTCACCCACCACCTCTGCAATATACCTTCTTCTGTTCAATGTTCCACAGTATCCCCCTTGTGATGGAGTCCCCTGGGGTTCCCCAAGTACCAGAAGGAGTTTAGTCCAGTTGTTAGCAGGCAGGCCAGCAGATGCTGCAAGGCCTGTAAGAGAATGTTGCTTCATACAGCCACTGGGCACTATTTTTCCTCTTTTTTCTCCCCTTCCCCATGAATGGCTTGTGGGGGCATTCTATCACAGTAGGAAGCTTCTCTTCTCCCCATCATGTCTATGCCTGTACCCCCATATGTGGTCGCCTAGGTGGCAGTAGTACAGCACAGCATGCGGACCTCCCTCCTCCCAGGAGAGCATCCTCTGAGACACTCAGTCCCCCTCCCCGTTGGCTGGGGATCACTTTATAACCCAGACTACCAGCATCACAAGCGATAGTACTCTCACTTCACTTGTTAAAACAGCCTTAACTTTGTTTTCTGAACTGGGCATGTATAAAATGGAAGTGAAAATGGCAAAAAAAAAACTTATGGGATCAACTGTATCCAATGAAACAAGCCAGACCCATGTCAGTCTATTTTTTCAGTCCTGTGTTTATCTCTTTCATTGCCTCAGGGTGTCCCCCTTCTGGTGGCCCCTTCAGCCCCAACAACTATCTTCTCCAGGAATTACCACACCACTTACCTTTGACCATCTGTGGCATGTAATGAATGGAAAGGGACCTGGGGGTAGTCATATCAGATGACCTAAAGATGGGCAAGTAATGTGAGAGGGCAGCAAGGAGGGCTGGGGGGATACTGGGATGCATAGGGAGAGGCATCACCAGTAGAAAACAGGAAGTTATTATCCCTCTGTACAGACAGCTGGTGAGACCCCATCTGGAGTACTGTGTGCAGTTCTGGAGACCCAATCTCCACGCAAAGACATAGACAGGATGGAAGCTGTCAGAGGAGGGCAACTAAAATGGTGCAGGGTCTGCACGGAAGTCATATGAAAGAGAGACTTAGGAGCTTAATATGTATAGCCTCGAGGAAAGAGAGGAGAGGGGACATGATAGAAACTTTCAAGTACCTCAAGGGAATCAACAAAGTCCAAGAGGGTAGCATCTTTCAAAAAAGGTGTGCAAGAACAAGAGGGCACAATTTGAAGATAGAGGCGGCTCAGAGAGGTAATTTAAGAGTATTTCTTCACAGAGAGGTTGTGGATGCATGGAGCGGCCTTCGGAGAAGTTGTGGAGTCAAAATCAGTGGGAAATTCAAGCATGCATGGGATAGTCATAAGGCAATTCTGGGGGGGTGGGGTAGGAAGAAGTAGGCTGCTGGTTAGCTAGGATCTGCAGCTTATCCAGTAGGTAGGGAAATGGGCAGACTGGGCGGGCCAAGCAGTCCTTATCTGCCGTCAAATTCTATGTTTCTATGTTTCTATGTAGGTGTTGTGCTTGGTAGTGCAGGGCCTGCAAGGGTGCCCGTGTAATCCTACCTACTGAGGCTGTTCTTCACCCATCATCTCCCCAAGGGTTATTGACGTGCAAAAATACACACATACCTACAGGCATGTAGCGAACTATTGGCATCCAGTAATATCCCTACCCCTAGTGCTAGTCTCCCATGTGCTACCACCTGGCTTCAGACAGGGGGCAGCAAGCAGAGAAGCACAATTATCTCCCCTTCCCCACAGAAGAGGAGAGTTGTCCTTCGGATGTTCAACCCTCCACCCCCAGTAGACACCAAGGATCCCAGTCCATTTCCAATGCTGGGTAGCTGGTGTAGTAAGTAGAAGCACTATCTCCATGCTCTCAGGCCAGCTGAACCATATCAGTTTTAAAGGATAACAGAACAAATCTGAGTGAACACCTCCAGGAGTCTCACCAACCCCCGCTACACATATTTATGTGAATTCATATGTTTTTAAGCACTTGACTATTTTTCTGTAGACAGATAAGTGCTTATTGCTTAAATCTCTGTCGCCATGCTGAGCATAAACTCCACACTGCCTGTGCTGTTGGTGTGCCCCAGTGGGATGCAGGACATGTGTTAAGGTTGTGGCGAATATATGAGGTTTTCTAGTTAACGGAAAAAATAATACACAACCAAATCATCTAATTTGGTCTCAATAACTAGAAAGGAATGTGCCTATTCTTAGACAGAGCAACTAGCATCTTCTGACCATTTCCAAAAATAATTTTATGATATTTTTGTAGTGCACGAAACTACATTTTGAAAGCTGTAACATTTGAATAGTTAATACAGTTCTGCTGTGATGCTACATGCAGATACGTGTCAATACAATGGTAAAACTTACAGGACTTTAAAAATGCAGTGAACCGTTTTATTTATTTTTTATATATATAAGATACATAGTCAGTGTGGTGATATTTATAAGTAATTGGCTGACTCCAAGCTTTCATTTAGAAAAAAAAAGTCTCTAGCCTTAATGGTTCCAAAATTGTTACAGTTGAAAGTTATTAGAATTTTCCCCTTTCCCTCTGTGTTTTAGGGAATTGTATGCATATGAAATAAGGATGAAAGTAAAACAGTGCAAAATAAGTATAAAAAACAAAACAGTGCAATGTGTATTGTAATTGCTTTTATGCTATATGGATGTTTGCAACATATGAAATGTGTATGTGAACTTGTATGTGACATGTACAGGGCTATGTTGAAAATAAGATTTCCTTAACATAACATCATAAAAATAAACATTTTATCATCATCATCATGTTGATGAAAATATCTTTCGAAAGGTCTAACTCTGGAACCGTTGGGGCTAGAATTGTATTTATTTTTTTAAATGAAAGCTTGGAGTTCTGCCTTTAAGAAATGGTGTCAAAATTATATTGTTATTATGTAACAGTAGTAACTATGTTACTGTTATTAAAAACAGGCAGTTTTCTCTAGCTGTATTGATATACATACTTACATCACAACAGAACTGTTTGTTTTATAAAATAAATGTTATTGATATACTTCTTCCATAACGATAAAGCATATAGATAAACCTTTTTAATATTAACATGGAACATTTAATGACGGGTTTAAAAAAATATAAAATTAAAAAAACATTTTTTGCACCTTTTCTGAAATTAATTGGTATCTGTATAAATGTAATACTCCTAAACATTCATCTTATTCCTTAAATCACATGGCTAACGTTTTACTTTCCTCACCAGCAGCCCCAGTCTTCCTCATTGGAAGATAATAAACTAATGTCTGCTAAGCATTCGGGATACAGACTGAATCTCTACTGTCAACATCCTACTAAAAGTGACCAATGACATTACTATGGTATTCCACTCAGGTCAGCCCTAGAGTACTATCTCTTGTGACCTTACTATGTAACTGTATTATTGTCTTGTGAACCATGAGTCCTGTTAAAGCAGCAGTATTTGTTAGTCAGCAAAATATGTCATTGTATAGCTTTTTGGCAAAAATTTATTTTTGACATAGAAACATAGAAGTTGATGGCGGATAAGGACCGCAAGGCCCATCCAGTCTACCCATTTATTTTTCTACTTTATGAATGTGCCTTCGGCCTTTGCTCTGTCAATGGCCATCTATTCATACTCATCTGTATTGCTACCTTATGCCTATACCATGCCTGTTTAAAGTCCTGCACTGTATTCATATCCACCACTTCCTGTGGTAGGCAGTTCCATGCATCCACCACCCTTTCTGTGAAAAAGAACTTCCTCACACTACTCCTTAATTGGCCTCTCCCTAATCTCATGCTATGTCCTCTTGTCCTGCTATTTTTCTTATATTGAAACATGTTAGACTCTTACACCTTGTTAATTCCCTTAAGGTGTTTGAATATTTTGATCATATCACCTCTCTCCCTCCTTTGCTCTAGGGTATACATGTTGAGCTCCGTTAATCTGTCCTCATATGTCTTCTGATGCAGTCCCTGCACCATTTTGGTTGCCCTTCTCTGGATTGCCTCAATTTGGTTAATGTCCTTGTGAAGGTGTGGCCTCCAGTACTGCACGCAGCACTCCAGATGGGGCCTAACCAGTGTCTTCTAAAGAGGGTTTATTACCTCCCTCTTCCAACTTGTGATACCCCTACTAATATACCCCAACATCCCCCTAGCAATACCTACTGCTTTAGTGGTCTACTTCGATGATTTCAGGTCACTGGTGGTGATGATAATGCCCAAGTCTTTCTCTTCCCTTATGACTGCCAGCAACTCCCCTCCCAGCCTATAGGTGGCTTCAGGATTTCTCTTCCCTATGTGCATGATCTTGCACTTCTTTGCATTAAACCCCAGTTGCCACTCTTCCAACCATTTTACTAGTTTATCCAGATCTCTTCCCATTCTGCCCACCCCATCAGAATCATCTACTCTATTGCAGATCTTGGTGTCATCTGCAAACAGACAAACCTTACCCTCCAGTCCATCTGCAATGTCACTGATGAAGATATTGAAGAGGACTGGCCCCAGGACTGATCTCTGAGGTACCCCACTTGTGACTCGAATCTCTTCTGACTGTATACCGTTTACCACCACTCTCTGTTTTCTGCCCACCAACCAGTTTGCCACCCAGTTGACCAACTTCTGACCCACCCCAAACCTACCCAGCTTGTTAATCAATCTTCTATGTGGAACAGTATCAAAAACTTTGCTGTTGTCAAAGTAGGCGACATCAACTACTCCCCCTTGGTCCACCACTCTGGTTACCCAGTCAAAGAAATCTATCAGATTAGTTTGACAGGACCTTCCTTTTGTAAACCCATGCTATCTTGGATCCTGTGCTGCTATGGGTTCCAGGTCTTGCACTATCCTTTCCTTAAGGAGTGCCTCCATAATCTTGCCCACTACTGAGGTAAGACTGACTGGTCTGTAGTTCCCTGCCTCCTCCCTGCTACCACTCTTGTGGAATGGGATCACATGAGCCCTTCTCCAGTCTTCTGGGACCTCTTCTGTGTTCATAGACTCATTAACCAGTTCTGATAATGGTTCTGCTAGTTCCACCCTTAGTTCCTTTAGTACTCTGGGATGTATGCCATCAGGTCCCATTGCCTTGTCCACCCAGAGCTTATCAAGCTCTTGTAGAACCCTTTCTTTTGTGAAGGGACTAGTGCACACCTCCCTCCCCACTGTGTCCATGGTGCTGAGCTGTGGGCCCTGTCCTACCTACTCTTCAGTAAATACTGAGCAGAAGTATCTATTTAGGATACATGCTTTTACATGGTCCTCCTCCTCACACACACTCGCATCCCCTTTGATCTTAGCAATACCCTCTCTGGACTTTCTCCTTTCACTAATGTGTCTATAGAAAGTCTTGTCACCTTCTTTTACTGTTTGTGCTAGTGTTTCCTCAGTTTGGGCCTTTGTCTGCCTTGCTGCCTTCCCTGCTTCCATTAGGGAAGTTTGGTATGCCTCTATCTTCATCCCGTTACGTTCATTATATTTCCTGAAGGCCAGCCTTTTGGTTCTGACCTTTTCTGCTACTGTTTTTGAGAACCAAAGTGGTTTACTTCTTCTTTTGCACTTCCTTTTCTCTCTAATATAATGGGATGTTGCTTCAAGTATTGCATCTTTAATGATTGCCCACTTTGCCTGTACCCCCTCATCTGTATTTCTTATTGCCAGGGCTAGCTTAACTCTGTTGGCCATCTTATCAAAGTCAGCTCCTCTAAAGTCCCATGGTTTTGCCTTGGATTGGGATAATTTACTTCTAGTGGCCAAATGGAACCATACCATGTGATGGTCACTGGCCCTCAGGCGACCTTCTACCTGGAGATCTGTGATCCTTTCCCTGTTAGTCAGTACTAGATCTAGGATAGCCCTGTCTCTTGTGGGTTGTTGTACCAGTTGTTTGAGGCCCTCCCCCTGCAGGGAATCCACCATGTGTCTAGTTCTGGCAGATGTTCCTGCTGGTATTGACCAATCTGTATCTGGCATGTTGAAGTCTCCCACTATTAGAACCTCCCCTTTAGCTGTCATGTTTTGTATATCTTCTAACAGTAATGTGTCTATGCCCTTCCCCAGTCTGGAGGCTTGTAAACAATTCCAGTTCATATGGCTGTCCCATTTCCCATTTTCAGGGTGACCGACCGTTCTTCTGGCTCTTTATGTGTATTCTGAATTTCTGTAGCTTTGATATTTCATTGACATACAGGGCCACTCCACCCCCCATCCCCTTTTTGCACCTCGGTCTCTTCTGAACAGTACATAGCCAGGTACTGAAGTCTCCCAAGTGTGGTTACTGGTAAACCACATCTCGGTTATTGCTACCATGTCCAGTTTAACCTCTGTCATTATTGGCTGCAGGTCTGGAATCTTGTTTCCCAAACTGCGAGCATTTGTGTACATGATTTTCCATTGACCAGGTTTCTGTGTGTTAGTTGTTGGGTGAAGCCTGGTGTTTCCCCTGTGCATCGTATGGGGAGCCAAACCTTTTTCCTTACCTGGTGATGCAAATGACCTACAAACAAGATGAACTCCTGTTTGACCACTAGCTGAGGGGGGAGGGGTGTTCTTCCCATTCGATGTATGGGGTGATGCACCCCTCTCCCCATTTGCTAGTTTAAATATTCTGCAAAGACATCAAACTTCTGCCCCAATGCAGTGATTCCCTCCTTAGTCAGATGCAGTCCACCAAATTTAAAGAACTTTTGCTCCCAAAATTGTTGCCGGTTCCCTACAAATTTGTGTCCTTTTTCCTGGCACTAGCCCTTGAGCCACAAGTTTAGCTCCCCTGTCTACCCTTCTCAGACCTTCCATCCATCTGCCCACCTCTCCCAGACTAGCAGGATCTCAGAGAAGGAGATGCCGGATGAAATGGATGATAGTTTGTCACCCAGCCTGGTCAGGTGTTCCTTGGTCTCCACAACTAACCAGCTGGCAAGATCGTTAGTCCCTATGTGTACCAGGACATCAATGTTTTCTCCTGCTTCCTGAACAATTTTAGCAATGCAGTCAGTGTCTCTCCACGCTGATGTACCTGGGAGACATTTGACCATTACCCCTGACTGGAGATAGGTATCAACTCCCCGAATCATGGAGTCTCCTATGATCAGAAGTTCTTTTGATTTCCTTTTTGCTTTTTTGTTTTGGCTCCTGTTTTGGGCGACTTTTGTTGTGCTACTTCCTGTGCTGCAGTGTCCTGCTCTGCAGTGTCCTCTGCTCCTTTGTTTGATTTCAGAGATAGAGGCAGATACCTGTTTGTAGTTTTTGTATGGTTTGTGGAGGTAATATGTTAGAGAGCACTGAGTGACGGGGCATCCGATTTGCCTCTCCTAACCACCTGCCAACCTCTTGGACCAATTACCCTCTGTGGTCGAGCTGCTTCTGTTGGATGTTGGGGAAATGGCGGGTGGTTCTTATAATATATTTCCCCTTGAATATGCAATTTGAGGTGCGCAATCTCTGCCCATGCTGCTTGGAGCTGAGCCCTTAAATCTCCAGTGGCCCAGCATGTGGGACAGTGTCCTAAATCCTGTAAAACTGCCCTTCTAAAAAGTGTTCCATAGTGCCTGCAGTTAATGATATCCATTCCAGATAAGTTGCTGGGTTTATAACCTGATCAGAGTAATTAGAAGGAATAAAATGAAAGCAAATGTTTGATTATGTGTTTTGTTTGTTTGTTTTTGTATAACTTGTTATAATAAGTTAAATTACTAGTGCCCATGTAAATGAGGTCACTGTGTGGATACCCCTCTGATCCACCCCCTCCTGCCTTGCCACAGGAAATGTAACGACTGTGCTACCCTATAAAAGCAGTGTAGTGTGGGGTGGTTGGGGATGGGGGTGGGCGGCTGGGCCCCTTCCCTGCTGAAAAAGAACAACCATGAACAAAAGAAACAAGGAGGTAAGAGCAGAAACAATCAGCCAGCAACAAATGCAGTAGCCCTGAAAGCTTATCCTAATGTTAGATAAAGCTGTAAAACCTGTAAAGCAACACCTGTAATAATTTCATAGAAGATATACCCTGTAAGAAACACTTTGCTACAGAGTAAAATAAAGCAGTAACAGAAGATATACCTTGCAAAAGACAATTTGAATCAGAAGATTACAGCAGCAATCTGTTAGCACACACTTGTAGGCACACCTTGTAATAATACAGCAGAAGGTATACCCAGTAACAACAATTTGAATCAGAGAAAAATAAAGCAATAAAATGTTAGCAATAAACAGTAACAATCCCTGTGAGTACAAAATAAAAATAACAACAAACAATAAATCTGCCTTGCCGAAAGAAGCCTTAATCTTTTTCCTTGCTCTGGTAAGGTTCTTTGCTCTGTCCTTTCAAGCAACCTAGAAGAAAAGAGCTCAGGTGAAACTAGGTGCCTTAGATTCATGCTCAGTTCATTTTTTGATTTCTCAGATATTGTTAAAAACAGCTTTTACATCTAATTTTGTAGTTAATGACTCACTTCATTAAAGATGGCCACCACTCACCATTTAAACAAAACTCTTCCCTTGCGGTTACCTGTTGAATGTGCATGCTAGACTCACATTGTGGATGTATTAGGGTGGTGCTACCACATGTTTCTGATGGAAATACCTAAGATTACTGCCAAAGTGTTGTCAGAGGAATGAAAAAGCTCCAGTCGCCCTATGGTAAGCATTATTTACCGCACTACTTTTATGGCTGGATTAAGAGGAGGGAAAAAGAGACAATGCCCTAGGATCAAGCAGCTAGATTTTGTAAGCCCGTTAGTCCCATGGCTGTGGGAAAAAAACTTGCACAAGTGGGTCTCCCTTTGCGGTGCCACAATTTTTTCCACAATCACCGTAGTTTCAAAGGGGAAACTGATTTGTGACTGACTCCCCGATTTACGGCAACTTGCGGCTGATTTTTTGCCACAGTTGCAAGTAAAAGTTATGCTTGGTGGGACCTGGCATAACATCCCCCGCAGCTGTGCTGGTGATCTCCCTAGCCAGTATCAGGAGACAGGATTTGTGGTAGTAAAGCACACTAAGTCTGGGCTGTAGTTTGGAACACTTGGACTCGACGTGGTAATTAATGTCCAGATGCTGGTCCAACTAGAGGCCCAGATGGGAGGCAGTATAGTGCAGTGGGTTAAGGCTCTCAGCTGCAGATCTGGAGACCTGGGTTTGAATCTCACAGTCGCCTAGGTGCATACTGTGTGATCCCAAGCAAGTCACTTAACTTCCTTGTGCTCTCAGATTGCATCTGGAAACAAGCTTCGGCTTAGTGTGCTACTCCTGGTTAAACAATGTTCCCTTTCCCTTTCCCTAGATGTCCAGATGTTTGAACCTCTTGATTTGTAGTCTAAGGGAACTATGAAGGGCAGTGAAGGATATGGCAATGGATAAATTGACGGGTTTTTGTGCTGTAGAAAAGTTAGTGTTATGGGAAAGGTAGCTTGGAGCAAGTGTTAGATAGCATCAAAACTCATCTTCAAACACATGCCAAGGTTTGAATGTGTTACAGTCACAGGCATTGCTAGCTTTTCACTGCATACATACTATAACTATATAAGATGAGCTGCAGGCTGTTGTACATATGATAATACAGGCCCCTGTGGAGCACTGGGGGACCCATATAGTTAAAAGTCTGTCTGTCTGTGGGGTTGGGAGGGAGAGCAGAGATTCCTAGGTGCACACGTGTCAAACGCTTTGCTTAAGCTGATAAACATGATAGTGGTTGGATTATCCTGCTCCATGGTCTCATAAATAAAGTCAATAAGTCTAGAGTAAGTTCATTGTACGTTGTCTTTTTCTCAGATGATTGGAAGGGTCTAAAAACCAGAGTCCTTCACTAAGGCAGTGACTTGGGTCATTTGTTCAAGCAGTTTAGCTGGATGGGGGTTAGGGAATAGGCCAGTAGTAGGGCTGTGCACCGGGAACATTTCTGGTATTTGAATTTGTGTCTCTCATACAATGTTTGCACTTATATTCACTTGTACATTCATGTTTACTAAAATAATTTTAATGATAGCACAAGGCCAAGGGTTTGAGAGTTATCAATAAATTACCAGTATGCAGTGTTATCAATAAATAAATAAATAAATAAAAACACGCATATGGGTGATGAGCAGTAGAAGTCATATATTTTATTCTTTAGTAACCAGGTAAGGCCCACTAGGCACAAAGTCTCGTTGCAAGATAACCCAGGAGCACTGGGGAGGTTATATAACCTGCTCAGGGTCACACATATGGAAGTGGAGGTTGTGGGAATCAAGCCCAGGTCTGCTGGATGTACCAAGCTCATTCACAGCTCCTTACTCTGACCTCTAGGCTATACTGCCAGCACATATGAGTGTCACAACATCAGCCAAGATTTGTTATCAATTTATATAGTCTAACACATATATAAATACTGTTGAGTGATATTTATATTTATCAATATATATATATATATATATGTGTGTGTATGTGCCCCAATAGTATTTGTATTGCACTGACCTTGTTAGTAGTTACTGAGTTGCAAAGTGTCATGCCGTTCATCCAGGGGAAGACCTTTGCACGTTTCCAGGCATAAGGACCTGTGTTTTTTGGAGGAACAGGGCAATGGGGCACGGATAGGGGTGGCATGGGCACTAGAAGGGTTGCTAAACTGAGGAGTGACAGGGCAGTCCAACTGGAGTTGTGGTTTTTGACTGAGCTGAGGAAGCAGAAATATACACAGACCAAGGACTGGGGAGCTAGAGAGAGAAGATAAATATGGGTAGAGAGGAAGGGGCAGCAGGAGGGAAAGGGAGAATAGGGAGCACAGGACTGGAGGGATTTTGCACCGATAGTGAAGAAATCATTGAATATGCCTGGGGCTCAACAGTAATGAGGTTGTTTTGCAAAAGGGAGGGAGTCACGGTGCTCTTGGCTAACAACTGGCTCAACTCACTTCACCAATGCTGCCACCAGTGAGTTATAAATCCATTTATTTACTTCGTTTTTGTTAACTGGGTAAGTGCATTACATAGTAAATGCCTATTTTAAGGCCCAACCCAGGAGAAATCAGGACAGAACTCAGTATTTAATAACACAGTGCGGTATAATTACAGATGTTATATATGACACAACATAGTACAAAGTACTACTGAAGTGCTAAAATAGTGCCCAATAATCCAGCAGCACAGGAAAATAGAAATAATAGCGGGCTATACGGCATATATTACCTTTGCAAAGTTCAAAAGGAAGGACAGTAAATTAAGGAAGCACAGTGACATACATTAGAGGCCATCAGATACCTTTGCAGTTCACGTCTGAAGATCATATGAGAAGGGTGTGCTGAAGATCCATTGGGAGGGGGTGCCAAAATTTGGGGCAAATGAGGAGCAGGCCTGTTTACCCATCTTAGTAGTATACTGGAGGACATACATATTTCCAAGGACTTGTCAACCGAACTAAAGTGGTAGTCCTGATGAGGGTACTGTAGCAAGACAGCCAGGGAGGCAGGGGTAGAAGACCTGAGAAGCTTATCAGTAAAGCAGCCTTCAGCAAAATAATGCCTAGCTAGTGAAGGCAAGCCACCCAGTTCCAGGTATAGTAAGCAGTGATGGGGAAGGCAATTAGTAATAGGGAGCAATGCAATAAATACCATTGTAGGCAACCAATGTCCCATTTAGCCAGACTACTCTAAGAGGAGTTAAAGGAAAACCATGGATATTGCCAAAACTTCCCCTGCTGCATCCCAAGGCCCCAATTAGCATTTTCACCTTAAACTACTAATGATTAAAATACCTCCTGCTGTAGTTTTTAAGTTTATTTTGTTTGTCCGTGGCTTCCAGTTGAAAAGAGTGTCCGCAGCCATCTCATCTCTGCCGCGTGCATCCCTCGCTTTCTTTATGCTACTATACCCTGTTGCACAGTGGCAGATTCAGAAGGGTATATTAGCATAGAGCAAGCGAAGGATGCATGTGGGAGCCGCAAGATGGCTGTGGACACACTTTTAAACTGGAAGCCACGGACAGACATAATAAACTTAAAAACTACAGTGGAAGGTATTTTTAAGATTTTTAACTTAAGGTGAAAATGCAAATTGGGGCCTTGGGATAGGGTAGGGGAGGTTTCTGCAATATCCAATGTTTTCCGTTAAGAAAGATAAAGTGCCATGGGTTAGGCTGGGCAAGAGAATACCTTGAGCAACAGCCAGCTAGGCATTAGGGGTTAGGTTATGTCTAACTCTGTAGGCTCCACGTAGCTTGGAGACAATACATGACAGATAGTAGAGATGTGTAGCGAAAAGTCTAAGGAGGGATCAAAGGTAATACCCAAGTATTTTAGAGATTCAACAGTGGTAAGCAGAGATCCATCAAGACAGTGCACAGATAAGATCACTGCACTGGCCCACAACTTAGCATTAGATCCAAACCACATGGACAATGATTTATTTAAAGGGGAACGAATAGTCAGCTCTGAGAGCCTCATACCCAAGTGTGAGTTAGGTCCCAATTTGTACTTTGTGTGCGAAACATTTTTTTTTTTTTTACTTACTGTTTACTGCAGTATAGTAGATTGTATCAGCCTGATTTTGGTGACTTCCAAGATGACATTTGTTTAACCAGAAATCCCAGTGTCCCCTGCAGCTGATACAGGGATTCAATACCCTGCAGTGCATGTTAGGGATTTTATTAGATCAGATCATATGTGTGCTAGTCCCACTGTTCTCCCAGGGCTAAGTACAGTCATCTGTGACTGTACATAGCTGTGGAGGACAGTGGGACCAGCAAACAAAAGATCAGAGCATATCAAAACTCTACCATGCACTGCAGGGTATTGCATATACCACTGTTGCAGCCCTCCTCTGATGTCTGCCACAAGGCATTCTAGGATTTGGAGTTATGAAAAATGTTAACTTGGAAGTCACCAAAATCAGCCTGATACAGTCTACTACACTGCCATAAACAGAAAGTTAAAAAATGTTTTTGCATACAAAGTGCAAACTGGGTCCAGCCCCACAGTTGGGTGTGGGTCTCTTAGTGCCAACTGTTCCCCTTTAATTTATTATTCAGCTGTTCCCTTCTTGTCTCACTTTATGCACTTACTCACACAGAACTAGTCCTCTGGGTATCAGAACTCCAGTTCACTTTAGGCACTCCTGATCATGTGGAGCTAGAGGGAGGCTGGGGGTAGCCGCCCCTCCTGGCTGCACCAGCATTAATAGTGATGCCCCTGTACCATCTTTATTCACTACTGGGCACCCATTATGCAGTCCATGGTTGACTGAATTGCCTCCCTCCCCTGTCTCCCAAACTTGGCTCCACTACTGGGATCACCATGACCCAAACCATTAATACAATTTAGCTGGAATGGCCCACTGATGAGTCCTCACAAACCCAAAACACGTGTCTGTGGTCTGTAGTTTTCAGCTTTTGTAAGCTGTATGTGAGTCCTTTGAGCACTATATGGTCCTACTTAAAGTCGAATCGCCTATAATTCCTCATCACTTGTAATTCCTTCAAGCTGATTTGCATATGCTACCTATGATGCTGTGCATTGGGGGGCATATGTAATTTTTAAGGCTGTGTGCAGGGCTGATTTTTGATATTTGTATTTCTGTCACTGATTTGTTTGCATATCCTTGTTTGCAAAATATTTTTAATTTTACCTTTCAGACTTGTTTCTGTTGTTAATGATGACACAAGACCAAGGGGTTGAGATGTTTCAATAAAATATGCAGAGTTATCAAGAGAATCTGCATTCATTTAATGAGCAGTGGCAGTCGCAGGAGTTTCACATCAGCCTAAACCACGGTCTAATACTACTTCATGTGGTCTAGCACAAATACAAATATTTAAAAGTGATATTTGCATTTGTAAAAAGTGCAGTAGCTGTGTGTATTTGTCCTGAACAATATTTGTTTTGACCAGCCCTAGTAATTTTGTGTTGCTGAGACCTTTGTTGTTCTACATTTTATATCTCCTGTCTATGTAATTGTGAACTGTATGTGTATGTGCCTCAGGACCTCCTTGTGAATGAGCTTGCTCAACGGAGTCTTTCCTGCAATAAACTTGAACTTAAACTTGAACTATTGCCAATGCCCTTCCAGTGTAACCCTTGTTTCAGTGTTTTTACACATGGGGTGTTGTCTTTTTAACCTCTGCTAAATGCTCATCATTATGAAGAGCTGACTAATGCTCGGTTACAATACATCCTATAATATGTGCAAGGGGACAGTATTCAGTGAAAACTTTCAACACTTTACCATCTGTCTGAGATCTCTTTTACTTTATACCTCTGACCTTCATGACCTCCAGGTGTGATGATTGTATGTTACAAGTCTTGTCTTACTGGATAGAAAGGTGTGAGCTATGGCAGTTTGCAAGTACATGAATAAAATATTCTTAGATGATGCACTACTTAGAGATCAAAGGTTATATAGAAATGCTGTAAATGGTTACTACATGAGATGCCTCTCTATATCTTTAAAACGGGACTTTCAAATTCTTTTGATGTGGAAGCCCCAACCCCCTGACAAAGCTTCCATTAGTTACCTGAAAAGCTAAGCTTTGTTTCAGTGCCTTCATGCCTGGCCTTGCATTATTTTTGTGTATGTTGTCTGCAATAAATGGAACTTTTTGCTGCATTTCTGCAATCACCTTCTGAATTTTTTTTTCCTGCGTGATTGTGAGAGTGAGTGTGTTGCTAGGAGACCAGTCGAAACCCTGCAGGTCAGTGTGAGAAACATCTCTGTTTAGATTGCGTTGAGTGCTTACTGATAATGGCTTTAGCATTTAATCCAATTTATGGACATTTCAAATGCAACAGACCACCTGGTGGTCACCAAATGAGTCTGAAAGGGTGCTCGAGTCCATCATGTGATGTTGGTTCGTGGCCTGATGTCAGTGAGTGACAAGGTTACAGTCAATAAGGCAGAGTTTGTCAGATTTGTGATTTAATGGGGTGCAGTCTGAGATGAGCTGAGTAAGGTGCAGGGCCAGAATTTTGTGGAGTCGTTTTGGGGAGGCGAGATGCAGACAGTTTTTATTTCCATGATCCCCAATAAAAAGGAGCTCTCCTGAAGTAGCCGTGGAAGTGGAAGTGGAGTGGATATCAAAAAGGGAGTCAGGGTAGGAATGTGGAAATGCTTTTGCCAAATGTAACATTCGCAAATCCTGGCCTACAGTTTAATTACTTTCCATGGCTACACCAAAGCTTACAGCACATTTCTGTTTCATCTGCAGAGTTGCTCAAACGAGTATTTGAGTGTCAGAATGGACTGCACGAGGAACAGAGTGTCTTTATTTAAACATTAGTGTAGAGAAGACAAACGCCCAGTCAATAAATATTTCCATCTTTTCTTTGGTGAAAAATAGACCCAATCTTTTCCTTGTACTTGTTATCCGAGGCTTGCAGTGAGGGTAATGAAGCAGCTGTACTGTAAGTACAGGCCTCTCCAAGAGCCCATAGCTCAGTTTAGGTATAAGCCAGACTTTTTAAGGCTGAGGGATTTTAACGTGCATAGGGTTCTGATCCCTCCAATCTAAAATGAATTAATGTTCAAATTTAAGTCCCCTACATCTCCTTTTTCTTAGTGATGTAGTTCATCGTAGTCTCAAAAAAGGATTATCGGCATCGTTTTAATTCAATGCAGGTACACAGGTATGGTCAAGGCTGCCTATATTTTCCTATATAATACTGCAAATACTGACAGCATGAATACGTAAGAGAATTTAAGAACATGTTGTTTAAAGGAACAATTGTTACTTTAACTGTATATATTTCATACATGTGACCACTTGCCTTGAGGAAGCTATGAACAGTGGTAAAACACTGGCAGAACACAAGATACCATTTTCCTGAAACTATGAACTTAAAGTATCAGTAAAAAATGTTTTTATAAACATAATTTGGTGAGTGAGACATCTGTCACCTGCCATTTTCCTTGTAACTGGTCCATGATCAAGCAGCTCCTCCCAATTCCAGCAGAATAGGTGTTTTACCGGCTTATTTTCCTTGTATGATGAATCTTCTGTCTTCCTGACTGTAGACACTGGGGCTCTCACAGACTCATGCAGGCACAGAGCATTGCACTGAATAATGCTTTGTTACTGAGATGAAGGACCTTTGATTTGGAGATATTTTAGTGGCAGTCAAAGAAAACCACAATTCAGCAAGCAAAGAATAAAGGATATTTGTGTCATACGTCTTACTTCTGACACACCTATCTTTAGGGAGGGCAATACAGTGTAGTGGTTAAGAGCACTGAGCTGCAAACATAGAGAACTGGCTTTGAATTTCACAGACATCACTTGCTTACTACATGACCATGAGCAAGCTACTTAACTTCCCTGTTCTCCCAGGACACACCTGGAGACAAGCCTTGACGTAATGTGCCTTTCTTGTGCAAAAATTGTAAAATAAATATATTACAAATACATTCTAGGGATGGTAGAACTGTTTGTGTGGCAGATCAGGCACCCCTTGCTTAACCTGCCTCACTTTCGACTCTGAAATCAATCACACATAGCCGACTCTGATTTGACCCAGTCCAGTTCATTGAGTAGGTTTGGTTCTGCCAGTGACACGGCTCTGACACAGCCAAAATAATATAAATGGATTTGGAGCTCAGATTGGTGGTGTTGGAGATAACTATTTTTATATATTAAATTACATGAGGAAAAAGCTTAGTAAGGGGAAGTAGGAGGCAACTGGAGTCTGTCATCTGACTCTGTTTTGCTCTGGCTCTGACCCAGTTCTAGCCTGGTCTACAACATTTACCCATTTGCCAAACAGGATTTTTTTAGTAACAAATCAGAGACAGAATAAAACCAAGTCACAGCAGACCCTCTGATCAATAATACATTAAAACATGATGATACATGCCGGTTCTGTGGCACCAATGATAGGGGATCGCCCGGCATGCTAGCAACCCAGAGTCGCACCCAAGCCAGGGATGACAGGCACAGAGACTGGCGGGGATGGTTTCCAGCATTTGCTGGATACCTTCCTCCTGGGGTGGCGGAGTTGAGCCTGCATCACTCTTGTGTGGCTCCTGGTGGCCAGCTGCAGCAAAGCACATTTCAGCATGGGTGACCATGCGCCATGGAGGCATTTCTTCAGGCTGCCGTGAGCATGCAGCCATCTTGCAAAGGGGGGATGGGCAAGGAAGAAAACAGGAAAAATGCCCACCTGGCCAGAAGATGGCAGCTGGTCCCCCCACCCGCCACACAGCCCAGGAGTGCCCATGCCATTCCCCCTGTGTGCCCCAGGGGAATTCTCTGTGCCTATGGGCAAGCACTCCCCACCCTGGTGCCCCATACAGCAGGGCCCCCCATGAAGGGATATGTTGGGCAAACTTGGGCCATGGTTAAGGGACGGCAGGATGGCAGCAGAGGTAACTGGCGGGATGGGGGTAATCTTAGGCAGCCCGAAGGAGTGGACAACCTGGGGTCCAGAGGCACATAAGACAAAAAAACGATGATATATGTTGCAGTATATATATATATATATATATGTGTGTGTGTGTGTGTGTGTTTGTGTATGTCAATACAGCATGGCAAACCAGCCTTGGGTTGACAATAAAGATTCATGGAGCTCTCACCCTCCAGTGCAGCAGTCTCACTGCCTCTCCCCTCCCCTCCCACCTCCTTGCGCTCTCTCTCTCTCTCTCTCTCTCTCTCTCTCTCTCTCTCTCTCACAGGCTGTCCCTCTCAGCTATGATAATAACTTAATGGGAATGCAAAGTATTTTTGATTTTGGTAGAGACAGCAGCATTCCAAACATATGCCGGCTTTTGGTATGCAAGCCGTTACTAAGGAACTGAGTTTCATGTTTGTGTTACCCTGGCCCCATTCATATAACCATATCCAGTAAAGTTTCATTTAAACTGATGTGTTTGACTTTCAAGGCCTTGCAGGGCACATCACCAGTGTACAGGTCAAGCTTAAGGGTTTGAGGGTCCTGGCAAGATCAGTCATGCCTGCCACTAAATAATCATCCTAACTCGGCCATATGTGTTTTACATAACTCACAAGCACAACCTTGGGGGCCTGATTCTCATTCCCCTTTTTATGGGCTGCAAAATGGGCCTAAAAGGGCCTCCTGTTCTGCTGACTCACAAAACTGCTATAAACAGAACAATAGTTAAACGCCAGGAGGCGGAATTTCCTCAGCAGCTAACTTGGAAGGGTTAGAGGTGGCTGCACATGCTGGATAACAAAATAACTACTACTTCAAATGAAGGCCAGGGACTCCAAATGGAGACTTGCAAAGATTCCCCATCCCCCCAGCTATGGAATACCTACAGGCAGGTGCAAAATGCCTGCAAGCAGCAGGCAAAGTCACTAAAAAAGAAATATTTTACTGAACTCTAACAAAACACCTTGGGGAACCCTCACAAATTCTGGGCCTCAATAGGATTCATACTAAATCCTAAAACCAACAAGCAAATAACTGAACTCGTATCCCTATCAGGCACCATCAGTGACCCTGCTGACATTGCTAACCTCCTAAATGCTATGTTCACTGACCTGACCCCGTACCTAAACAAGTTCCCTTCTCAACCCCCCCCAGTCTAAACAGAGCAGGTAGCACCCCCACCACCCCAAACCCCATAGCAACTACCCCATTTCTATTTCAGGACCATTGGCACCAAGGCCATCTCTAAACTACTGAAAACCCTACCCTCCAGTGGTAGCCCAGGAAGCAATGGGCTATATACCCTACCTTCCTGAGGATCATCTCCCCAGCCCTTATCAGACCTCTTAACTCACATTTTTAACCTCGCACTGTCTACCTCAACGGTGCCTGACACCTGGAAACATGCAAATGTGGTTCCCATCTTCCAGGTGGGAGACCCCCAAGCCCCAGAAAACTACAGACCCATCTCCTTGCTACCACATCTTAGCAAACTCCTAGAGAAAGTAGTTCATTCCCAACTATCCGAACACCTCAATAAGTATAACCTCCTAAGTCCCTTTCAGCATGGTTTCTGCAAACACCACACCACTTGCTCTGCCCTGACAACTTTTTCGAATCACGTCCTCAGACAAATGGACATAGGAAATGCCACGGGTGCAGTTTCTGTCGATTTGTCAAAGGCATTTGACCTAGTTGATCATCATCTTCTCCTCACCACTCTTGAACACTTCAGCTGTGCCCCTGGACCTGCAGCCTGGTTTCACAGCTACCTCACAAACAGGTCCCAATCCATGATCACAGGTAAAGTTGCCTCAGCCTTCCTTTACATCTGCACAGGAGTTCCTCAGGGATCAATTCTTGGCCCCCTTCTCTTCTCCATGTTTATCAATGATCTACTAGTAGACAACCTAAACTGCAATACACTCCTCTATGCAGACGACCTAGTCCTGTACCACAGCGAAAAGTCCCTAGAGTCCATTTCCTCCACTCTCACTGGTAACTTTGCTGCAGCTGAAGGCTGGTTCGCTTCCAGAAAACTCCTAGTAAATGGGAAAAAGACTAAGGCTATGCTCTTTGGATCCAAGCCTTTCCTAAATAAAGCCACCAATTCAAATTCCGCACTCACCGTAGGTACACCTGCAGGCCCCCCACTAGAACAGGTCACCTCTTTCAGATATCTCAGTGTTACTCTCAACCCATCACTCACCTTCTGTGATCACACAACCCAGACTATAAGCAAGATCAATCAGAAGCTAGGTGCAGCATACCGGGCATTCCACTTGCTATCCCCTGAAGCTTGCCTTGCCATTGCGCAAGGTAACCTTCTCCCCCTCCTAGATTACTGCTCCCCCATCTACTCCCACCTGTCCAGAAAGCAACTTTCCCATCTCACTGCAACTTATAATGCTATCTGTCACTTCATTCTCAAAGCCCCCTCATTAACTCTTCACTGCTCACTCTACCAGCCCCTTGAATGGCTCCCTCTCCAGGCACACTTTGACCATGCCACAGGCTGTCTGATGGACAGTGTTCTCAGAAATCACAAACTTTCCCCCATGCTCCTCTTCTTAGATACAAAACGGTTACCAGACCAACTAGGGTCTCCTCCTCTCAAGCACTTGAGGTTCCCCATGTCTCCACAGTCATGAGCAGTAAAGCTTTCTCTGTTTCTGCTCCCTCCCTCTGGAACAGCTTTCTGGCACCCATTCATACATCATCATCCCATGAGTCTTTCAAATCAAACCTGAAGGCCTGGCTACTGAATGCATCCTCTTGTAAATGCTTACTGGGCAGAGCAGAAACCCAAAAGCCACCATAATTTTAATACCATCAGGTCATCTGGCGTGGCACTTAAACAGATGTTACTCTGTCCATTAGGCTTAAACTGCTCTGAACAATTTGTAAAATGCAAACGACCTCTCCTTTGCACTACCGCCTGTATTTCTCATGGTACCTTATTCTTGCCATGCTCGTATACCACATGTAAACAACGGCTGTTGCATCATCCATTGGTGTTTGTACAGTACAATTTCAAATGTATATACTGTTTGTACAGTATAATCCAGTGTGTATATTGTGTATACTACTATGTATCATGTTGCCACATTGTGGCCTGGGTCATGACTGAAAATGGTCCCCCGGATCAGTTCACCTACCTGGCTACCAAAAACATAAATAAATAAATAAAATTGAGTATGCCAACTATGGCTGAGTGCAAAGCTGCACAAAATGGACTTCCAGACAGTAACAGCACTAATTAACTGGTCTTGCACATTTCTGCATGATGCAGTGCTGTACCCAAACGTGAATGTACATGTGCAGTGGGCACAATTACCCTCCACCCACTGATCCTGACCCATTTGTGAGCACAGATGAAATTTCCATAGTTCTGCCCCTCTGGGTCTCTCCAGTAGTCCAGTGCCCTCTAAGGCCAACCTAAAGTCTTTCTTTGTAGTCCAGTAGTTTGCCATCTAGTTCCAGTCCTCATAAAAAGCCTTCCTGTGGCTTGATCTCTTGTCTGTCTCCATCACCTACTAGCTCTACAGGGGCTGGCCACAGTTTTGTGATGCCCTTACCACCTGCCTGTAAAGGTTTTACAGGCAGGAGGTCAACACTAAAGTGCAACTGAAGCCCAGTTTGACAAAAGTCACCATGCTTTTGAACATAACAGTAAATGCCAACTGCATGGTGACCCCACCGCTACCATGCACATAGCACACTCTGATAAGCACTGACATGAAAGCTGGGTGTGACTCCCTTAGCATAGCCCAGGGGTTGCAGACAAGGGATTGGTGTTAAATCATGGTGCAGTTTCAACTAACTAATGACATCTTTATGGGTACACGTATCTTGGCAGTCAGGGTGGAGCAGGTTGTTTGGGATAATCTTACCTCACAGCTAGCACCCCTGGGCTGTGATGCTCTGGAAGGCTCAATTCTGTCCCTTATGTTGTTCGCAGTGTGTTTGCTGCCCTTTGGTGAGGTCATTAGGTGGTATAACTTGGAGTTTTCACTACTACGCAAATGATACACAGTTGTACTTGTCATTAGTACCCAGGAATATAAATAGTATTTCTCAGTTAAATTTATGCCTGGCTGAGATACAGGACTGGATGGCCTCCAGCTGGTTGAGATTGAACCTGGATAAGACAGAGATGCTGGTGGCCAATTTAGATTGTCTCAAGCCCCGCAACATGGGCAGCGGGGACATAGGGTAACACTTGATGGTTCCTTGCTTATGGTTACTGAGAAGGTGACAAATCTGGGGAACCACTGTGGGCCAAGTCCTGACACTTGAGTATCAGGTGTTGGCAGCAGTTTGCAGTGGCTTTTTACATCTCAAAAAGGTATCCCAGATAAAACCTTTGCTGGCATCGGTTGACCTGAAGACCTTAGTGCATGCCTTCATTTGAATCTGGATTTGCTCTGTCAATTTCAAGTTATTTATGCTGATTTTATATTATGATTATGTACAATGCCTTGTTTTTCAGAAAGGTGTTTTTAAATAAATTATCCATCTGTCTATCTATCTATACAACACTCCAACCTCTGACCCTTTGTTTTCTGCTCTCTCAGGTTACCATCAAACCGCGGCGAGCCTAGGCATGAAACCAGCATGCATACATGAACCAGAGCCGTGAAACTTACAGCAGCCACAACAGTCCTGTTACAGGCTGCCACAGCTTCCTCTGAACCCCTAGTGTAGGCTGTTAACATATCCAAGGTGGCCAGTACTGCCAAGTCCCTCTGGCTGAAGCCCTCATAAGGGGGTGAAACTGGACCCCCTCCACAGGGGCTGGACTACAAGGGGGGGGCCCGAAAGTGAACCTGATGGCACAGTGACCCAACCAGCTGACCAGATCACTCTGGAAATTACTAGTCTCAAGCCCCAGAGAGAAAACCAAGTCCAATGTGTGGTCATGTTAGTGGGCAGCAGAAGCAACTGCTTGTGCAAGGCCCAGGAATACTATACTATACCCTGGAGGAAATCTTGACCAAACTGCGAGGGTTTGTCATCAGCTCAAGCTCTGAAGTCTACCAGAATAAGCCATCTGGGTGACTCCAACACTTGTTCGGTGATGAAGTCCCTGATTTCCTGTAGAAATTACCCTTTACACCCTAGAGGCCAATATACAGGGAGGATTCTGCAACCCACACCCAGACCCCCATGCACGCCTATGCATTCAAATGATGAGGTATCCCCCATAGGTGCACCACCAGATTCAGCTTAGATCTAAAGCAGATCCCTCCCCCCATGGTCCTGCCTCAGGCAGTGCAGTATGGAGAACCAAGCCTGCATAGTCACCCAGCCAGGTCACAGTAATGCAAGTCAAATAGACAGAGGAAATAAGATCTGCTGTAGTAACAGACATATTCCTCATTGATCTAGTACTGCATAGCACTACATGAAGAGGAGGAATTGCAACAGCTGACCTTTCAGTAAGCTGCAACTCCATCAGCAGGGATCCCTGGCTAATGGGATAAAACATGTCTGGTCTCTCTCAAGCCCCCATTTCACCCCAAGGCATCTCCCAATCCTTGCAACCCTAATGACACCCTACCCCTCAGCCCTCTCCAAGTCACCCACTCCCCCTCTGTGCCTCCTCCCAATCCCAACCTCCCTGCACCAATGGTAGGCTGTATTTGCGATTTACTTAATAAACAGTTATTTTTGTCAGTTTTTGCTGAATGTTGTGCTCTGTTTGTCTGCAGGAGTTGCATCATTGCGCTTCACCCTTCCCTCTTTGGTGCTGATGTTTACCCTGTGTCTGGTTGGGTGCTGTGTTTTTGGCTCAGATGATCCATTTGAAGCCTCCACTCTCAAAAAAGAGAGATCCTGATTTGTTTTGCATTACAGTCTGCTTACTATAGCTGATTGTAGTATGCTAACATTCAGCAAGCAGCAATTAAGCTGCAGTGACAGTTGCTGTACACATCTGATGGCAGAGAAAGCAAGACAGGTTTATGAGCTGGGCTACTGGCTGGGAAGGAGGACTATGGGAGCCGCTATTGCTGCTACTGTCGACTAGTCCCGATTTGCTGGTGAATTACATGTAGCATATGTTGTGGGTGTGTCTTGTGGTGGTGACACATGACTGCTTGCTGAACATTTTGCAGACCATCTCAGATCTCAAGGTAAATTTTGCTGGTTGTGTGAGTGTATTAAATTAGAAATACTCAAATGCAGAGAAAGCAGCTTGTATGGTGTGGTTATCGTTACAACTCACCAGCTCAGTGGGAGGAGGAATTCAGTTACACAGTTCATTCTGAGACGAGAAAAAAATGGCAAACAAAATTTTTTTTTCAGGGACTGCAGTTGTGCATTGATCTGTTTTACTATGGTAAGGTCATTTCTAGGTAGAATTAGTAATATCGATTACCAATCGTGCATTTACCAGAGATTAACCAATGGTCAGGTGATGAGTTTACACCAATCAAGTTGTTAAATTTCCTAGGTATTTCAAATCCCATTTTATAAATGTTATTAACATTGAGCAATACTGTGGTGACCATGCCTCAACTATGTAGTTCCTTTCTGTCTTTACGGGGGTATCAGGTCTGAAGATAAAATTGTTTAAAGTGGAGGGCCTCACTCTAAACAGACACTGCCAGCGGCAAGAGTTTGTGATCTGGGACCTTAAATGAACTGAGAACTCAATCATCTATGCGGGACTCCGTTGAAATCACCCAACAAACAAATAAATTTTAAACCCATGCTGGCCAAAATAAATAAATTTGAAAAATGGAAAGAGCTTAAATTATCCTTATGGGGATATACTGTATAGCAGTTTATATTCACGCCCGTTATATTTAGCATTCCAAGCACCTCCTCACTTCTTCAGTATACAAGCAATTAAAATGTCAGCCACACAGATATTGTACTTTCTGGCAAATCTTCTGCTATCTGTCCCTGACACGGTTTTCAAAAGGTGGGCAAACTAGTTAAAGGCCTACTGTGGCAAGGGAAACCTGTTAGATTAAGTGATGCAAAACTCAAAACAGGACCATGACAAGGTGATCAAGGTCTCCCTTAGATGAGGGGTTATTATCAGGCATTTTTGGGCCAGCAAACAAAATATGGTTACCCACTAGGGAAAACAGAAAATGTACCCATTTGGAGAGACATTATTAAACACACAGTCACCAGCAGACTACCTGCATAAAAAAAATTTACCAGAGGAGGTCAACGCTCACCCTATCAAACACCATTGAGGTCTGCTATAAAGTAAAACATGGTATGAATTGGGAACCATGGCTTGTATCAACAGTGCCTTTATGGAGCAATAAGAAACTCTGTATCGGGACACTGGTATTAGGAGACGAGAATAGGAAAGGCCTGTAATCACGCGAGTTGCAGATGTAATGGATATGGGCTCCAGCACCCTCATATCATTCAACCAGGTGAGGGGAAAGTTTGGGATACATAGAAAGGAGTTTTGGTTTATTTGCAGCTGAGGAGCACACTGAGGGAGGATCTAGCAGTGTGGTATACATTGCCTTAGCCCATGGAGTGGGAAAGAATACTGGGGTGGCACTGTGGCAGGCTTATGTAAGGCGGGGGGACAGGATGAAACTATTGGATGATAACAGAGAAAAAGATACAGCTTCCACCAAAATCAAGCTACAGTGGGAAAGAGACTTCAATATCCAGGTCAAGGGCAAAGTCTAGTAAAAATGTTGGAGATATGCATTCCACTCTTGAAGGAGGCCCAGGGGAAATATGTGCAGTATACGGTAATGCATAGATTGTACCATACCCCCTGTGTAACTAAGACAATGAAGTTACTCCCTTATGACAACTGCTGGAGGTGCAACACAAGGGAAGCCAGCCAAGTCCATTCATGTTACACTTGTCCTGCTCTTCAGAAATTTTGGTCATGTGTAACAAGTGTGTGTGTGTGAACAAACAACTGGCAACCCCCTACCAGACTACCCAGCATAATACCTAATTGGGGACTGCTCTACCCTAAATGGGGTCCCATAAAAAAGAAATGGTGGCTCATGTGGGCTTTTCGCTGTGCCAGAATAGCAATACTGTTCCCATGGAGACAACCTGCAGCATTTAAGGGTACAGAATGGATTACAGAGATGGGTGCTCTAGCTTCAAACGAAATAATTTGTTATGTGACCTTGGATCAAACTGAAAAGCTTCCTGAGCTTGGAGACATTCCCTGTGTATCTCACAGGCACTGGTGGAAGGCCTTAGAAAATATATCCCAGAATCAGAAATTACGAGGACTCCCCCCTTTCTATCCACCTCCACACTCACCCCAATGGATAATATTTAATATGAATAAATAAAAACATCACAACACAGGGTGATACCCTGTAAATCTTGAGTTTAATCTTTATTTTCTTCGGAACACATTGGTAAGCTAAATACTAGACTTCTGGTTAATTTCTGTTCATTAGAGATGGGTTTAATTTTTTTTTGTCTGTACTGTTTTATATAGGTTTTTTATTTTATCCAGGAGAGACACACTAAGCTGAAAGCTTGCTTACAGGTGCAACCTGGGAGCACAAGGAGGTTAAGTGACTTGCTCAGGGTCACACAGTATGCTAGTGGGGGCTGTGGGTTTCAAACCCAGGTCTCCAGGTTTGCAGCTCAGAGCCTTAAACCACTGCGCTATACTGCCTCATTTTGGGTGAAGAAAGCTCAGATGATTACATAATGTATAAAACAATGCATGAAGGAATGAGCTAAGGAGTACAAAATGAGTTATTTATTACTCACTATGACATATGGGCATAAGGGTGCTGCAGGAGTCCAAC
Organism: Neoceratodus forsteri; assembly: GCA_016271365.2. Classification (NCBI taxonomy): domain Eukaryota; kingdom Metazoa; phylum Chordata; order Ceratodontiformes; family Ceratodontidae; genus Neoceratodus; species Neoceratodus forsteri. The sequence continues at coordinate 1,905,822 of JADMNL010000030.1, forward strand.
TTGTGAAGGACAGAAAAAGTGTAATGACTGAAGGAGGAGATCAAGGTGAGGGATGGTAGACACCAAATATATCATAGCACAGTTAACAACAGAGTTGATGTATAAAGTGTGTCTTTTATTAAACAGTCTGTATTGAATGTCTGACTTCAAATTAATGCAACTGTAAGAAAGCTTCAATTTTTTTTTTATAATTGTAAATGGGTAGTGTATGAAGAAGACATTACATATATCGATATATAAAAGAATGAATTTAAGAAAACTAGAGTCTCAAGCACAGGTGCCATAGAGACAGGCATGTTCAGTAGAGATTTTACTTAAGTAATAAGTCAGGAAAAGGTGTGCTTTCTGCTGGAATAACAGCACACCTTGGGTGGACTGAAGCTCGAGGTCGAAGGCTGAGTGCTTCCACCACCTGAGAAGTGCCATAATCCCAGCACAAAGCACACCCCGGAATGACTTATTACAATTATGAAAGGGGTCCATTAGGATTAGAAAAGAAGCATTTTTATTTAACTTAATAAATAATAATATACATGTAAAAAACAAAAACAAGGAGCTGCATCAATTTGTGGTCTAAAAGCAAAACAAAATGGTTATATTAAATGCACGCTGAAAATAGAGTTCAAAATCTATGTTTTGACCTTAGGTCTTCTTCAGGAAATATCTAAAAGAGAAAAAAAAAACAAAATTAGTGTAGAGGGGAGGTAAAATGAGGGATATATATGTGGGGAAAGAAGAAAGGGGAGGCTCAGGGAGAAGAAGTCATGAAGGGTAAGATTAAGAGAGAATCTGTGAAACAAAAAGGTGATGATGGGAAAGATAAAGCATAATAGGAGTGAAAGAGATAGGGAAGTTCCCAGGTGAGGACTAATTAACAGGGCATAGTAAGAAAGTTGAAAGGTGACAGATGTGTGGGAAGGAGACAGAGATGGAGGCTTATGGTGAAAATGAAAAATAAATTAAATGAGTGCAAAAACAAATAGACTGTGGGGAAAAAAGGGGTGGCTGAAAGATGTTAGTGGAAAATAAGTCTATGATTTAAACCAGAGGGCTGCTGGGAGCCAAGGCAGATGATCAACTTGGCTTCCATGTTTTTTCTATGGTCAGGATCCCAGAAGCCCTGCTGAAGGACACAAACAGAAAGGTCATTGACATATATACATGTACTACAGTCCAAGATTCAAAGTTTCAACTTTCTCCAGGTGATCAGTGACCCCACGAGAACTGCCCTGCACTCCATCCCACTCTAGTACTCTATTGCACTGGATAATGACTAACCACCCAGAAAATATTATCTCCTCTGGCATACTAGCAGATGCCATCACAGATCACTCCCCCACCTTTTGTATATGGGGCAAAACTAGGTCCTCCCCTTCTAAGCCCTGTTTTATCACTTTCCGTAACTATGCATATTTTGACTCACAATCCTTCCTACTGGACACTGCCACTATTGACTGGACCCCCTTTTTTAACTCTGATGACCCTCAGACTACTCTAAATATATTCCTGACTCACTTCCTGGAGGTCCAGGATAAACATTGCCCTCTTGTTACCCATCGGGTAAAAAATAAACATACTCGGTGGCTAAAGTCCGACCTTCTCTCCAAACTGCGACGGCGGGACAAATCCTGGCTCCACTACAAAAGCACGGGGCCCCCAGCTGACTTAAATTCCTACAGAGCACTCAGAAACTCATGCAAGAAGGAAATCAAAAGGATCAAAAGTGCCTATTGCAAGGATCTATTAACTAAATCATATGGTGACCCCCAAAAATTCTGGTCCCATATAAAATGCTTCCTAGGATCAAATCCTGCCCCCACTCCAACTGATATGTCTTTCAATGTCCACTGCAATAATCCCTCCACTAATGAAAACTTTTTCAATGCCCAGTTCTCTGACCTCACCAACTATACCTCAACTTTCCCAGCCAGACTGTACTCGAATGACCAACCTGATGTTGCTGGGCCCAAATTTCTTTTCAAGTCTGTCACTCGCCTTTAAGTTCTAAGACTGCTCAAAAATATCTCCGACTTCACCGCCGCTGGGTCGGATAACTTTGAACCCAAACTCCTAAAGCTCGCAGCCCCTCACATAGCAGCACCTCTTGCAAAAATATTTTCCCTCTCCCTTTGTCATAGCTATGTCCCAGATATCTGGAAGACTGCCAGGATTACCTGTTTTCAAAAAAGGAGACCGTAAACATCCCTCAAATTATAGGCCCATTGCCATATTGCCTTTTCTTAGCAAAATCCTTGAGAAGCTCGTAGCTACTCAAACTATTGACTTTCTGCAGAAACTAAACCTTCTCACATTGGCGCAGCATGGTTTCTGCAAGGGTCATAGCGCCACCACTGCTTTACTCAAATTTATGTCTGATATCCTAGCAGCCATGGGCTTGGGTCTCCTAACGGGGGTAGTTTTTATAGACATGACTAAAGCATTTGACCTTGTAAATCATCCTATCCTTCTCACTACTCTAAGATCACTAGGCTTCTCACAGGGTGTGACTGTATGGTTTGACAGCTACCTAACAGATCGCACTCAACTAGTTAAATTTAACTCCATCTTGTCAGATTATGCTACCATAAATATTGGTGTGCCACAAGGATCTATTCTCGGTTCCCTGCTTTTCTCCATCTTTATAAATGATATTATCTCAAACATTCCCCATACTGCTTCCCTGCTATATGATGATGACATTGTCTCGTACATCAGTGCAAAGAACATCTCTCAAATCAACCGACGACTTTCCCAAGATTTTCAACAAATTGAAGAGTGATTGGTAAGCAGTAGGCTTGTCCTAAATGTTTCTAAGACTGAAGCCATGTTGTTTGCTTCCAATGCTAAACATAAACTCGCCTAACCCACTTTTAATGTCTCTACTATAAACAGCTCATAAGATAATGGTTGTACCCTCCTTTAAATACCTGGGTATCACACTGGATCCAGCTCTCACTTTTGATCTCCATGTCCATCAGACTTGCAAGCTGACTAACATGAAATGTGATATGGCCTACTGCTCCAGCTGTGTGCTCATTTCATCAGCTAGGCTTGCCATAGCTCGTGGTTTACTCCTTGCATCACTCATGTAAGGGGTGGCAGCATATGCCTCATCAGGTAAGACTAGTTTTCAGAAGTGGGATGTCACATGCAATATCTGTAGATATGCGTCCTCCTCACATTGACTAAAACACCACTGCCTCCTCTACACTGAGCTAGGATGGCTTTCTCCGGTAGCCTCCCGTGATTATGTGCTCTGCTCTATCACAGATAATATCATCCAAAATCAAAGCCTCTGGTGGAACTATTTCCAAACCAGACATCCAGCTATGAACTAGGCTCAGCTGCCAATGCCCATGATGTCATCCCTAGACATCACTCCACCAAAGGTGCTAGTGCCTTCTCCTGCCACGCCCCCAAAAAATGGAACTCCCATCCCACTAACTATTCATCTGGCATCATCCCATGCATCTTTCAAAACATTGCTGCTTGACCATCTTGCTGTCTCATGCTCTTGCTCCTACTTCAAACCGCCTTAGCTCAGTATATCTACACAATATACTCTACCCCTACAGCCTTTCTGTTCCCCTTTCCTCAACAAAATAGTTCTGCACTTACCTCCTGTCTCTTAGCTTGTTATGATTCAATTTTTAATTACAGCTAATCATCATCCCTTACCTCACCTCAATTCTTCCCATCCTATCCTATCCCACCTCCATATGCTTCCTCCTTAACCCAATTACTCCTCTTTCTTTTGCATTCCATCTTCCTTGACTATTAATTGGCACTTTTTGCTTGTTTTAGCTCAATGGACTGCTACCTAAATGTTGCCTAAAGAGTTCTACTGTTGCTCTCCCATATTTCTATTGTTATATAGTTTTGCAGAATCAGTTGTATCTATTTGTATCTATTTATTTCACTACTTGCACTGTATTACTATTTTCTATGCACCTACTGTTTATATGATTGTACTGTCATTGTTCAAAATGTTTGTTTCTGAATAATCCCGTGTCGTGCCTGAAAATAGTCATTGCTATGGCTAGTGCACCTTACCCAGTCAACAAAAACTAAATAAATAAAGTTTATTTTTAAATAGGGTAACACTTATATAGTGCTGCAGCTTATGTTGGCAAAATTCTTTTTAGGGTGAAATCTTAATTTTTCTGGAAGTCTGTATAGAAGTTGAAGGGATCGTAGTTTGGCCCTGACGCAGTTGCCAGCCGATCTCTTCATTTCCCAGCTGAGTCGATCCCCAGAAAGAGGCAAGTAATGATGTGTGCCCAGGGAGAGTGTGAAGGCATGCCCCATTAAAGTCATTGAGGTCAGATTTATGTCCGCTTTTGTACATAAGCATGGTCAGTCTGAACCTAATGAAAGGCGTCAAGTGACTAACAAGGCCCTTGTTAGTCACTAGGTGCCCTTCATTAATCTCGTTGCCCTTCATTAATCTCAAACTGCCCATTCTTATGTACAAAAATGGATGTTACTGTGACCTCATTGACTTTAATGGGGTGTACCCTTGCGCTCTCCCTGGGCACACATCATTATGTACCTGAGTGCAGGGGCAGATTGGCTCAATTGGAAAGTGAAGGGATCGGCTTGCTGCCATGTCAGGGCCAAACTATGATCCCTTCAACTTCCATACAGACGTTCAGAAAAATTTGAATTTCACCCTAAAAAGACTTTTTTCGACATAAGCTTCACCACCTGTAAATAACCACAGGATCTTGGTAAATCACTTTCAATTATTATTCTTTTTAATTTAGGACAGTTTTATTTTTAGAGCCTATTTGAAAGTTTTTAGTGAGTAAAGGTGGCAACTATGTTTGGGATGGCAGTCAGGGATGTGTGATTAGTACAACTTTTATTGTGACGAGGCTGCTGACTCTTTATATGGTGCTGTTGAGCTGAGATAGCACGGGTAAAGATAGCCCTCAGTCAACCAAGTTTTATGATTGTTGAAACCCATTTTACAATATATAATTCATCACCTTTGATTAATATATTATAGGGGCACAGTAGTGCCCCTATAGTTAGTGTTGTGTTGGCTGTTTAATGTTAAACCCCAATTTTTGCACCTTAACAACTCTGACATTGTTTGACAAAATAGCACAACATTTGGCATGCACAGTCAGGCTGTCAGTCTGAAGACCTGAAAAGTTTCCTGACAGTACCTTGTTCAGTTTTTTTGAGATACGGAGTGCCAAAAAACCGGGGAAAAGCTACACTTAGCACTGTGTATTTTTTGCTCTCACCTATAGCCTAGACGGTGTGGGATTTTTTTCATGAAATTTTCAAGGTTGAAGGACCTGTGCCAAGGTGTGCCTTTCGAAGGTTTGTTGAAAAATATTATACGGTTTTAGAGTTATAAGGATTTTTGAGCTAACTGACAAATGCAACTGGCAAAAAAAAAAATAACACAAGTGCTTATTTTCATGATTTACCTCTCATGCTGGAAAATTACTGATCGTGACGGTTGCCATTTTTTTCTCTTTTTAAACCCATAAACATTGAAAATGCACTTATTTATTTATTTATTCAGTCATTTGGAAATACACTCTTGAGCTCAAGAGCTCCTTTTTTTTTATTTTTTTCAACTATTTTTCCCTCCGGTTGCAGCCTGCGGAGCCTCTCTCAGGCATCCTGGCCTGATCCTTCTTGCCTGAGGTCCCCCATCCCAAGCCTCCTCTCTTCCCCCTTCCTCCTGCAGCCAGTACCCCTGGCTTAACCCCTCCAGGGTGGGGCCACCCCTCCTCTTTGGATGCACTGTATAGACTGGCCAAGCTGCAGCTGAGGGCCCGGGTGGAGGAACTGGAAGGCCGAGCAAGTGAGATCCGGGGGTGGGCATGGGGGTCAGATGCCATCGCCTACCCTGCAGAGCTGGTTGTTTCCTTGTTCTGTTGGACCCCCCACATAGCACTGAAGACATGCAATGATGTCTAGCATCGGTGGGCACGCTCCTGCGCATGTCGGCAAGGACGTCCACCCACAGGGCTTCCCCTTGCCGTCACTAGTACTCCCGAGTGCAGTGATCCCTGCCTCCACAGGGTGTCACTAGCGCTGGGAGACATGTCCCACCTGCACCTCAGGAGAGGAGAGCTATCATCAGATGCTCGATACTCTCCTCCCCAGCCAGCCCCTGGTGACCCAAGCTCGCTCCCAAACCTGGATCATCGGAGTAGCGTGAGGTATGGCGTCCAGTATTTCAACCCTCAGTGCCACCGGGCTGGCTAGCTCAAGAGCTCATTTACAAAGGTTCCTCATCACAGACGGTAGTTACATAGCTAAAACAGGTACATAGAGCAGAACCAATGGAGCCTTGTCACAGTGAGTTACAAGGAATACAACAGTGGACAAAAAACATACGAACATACAAAGAAGCCAGCAGAAGAAGACCATTAGGTCTATCAAGTCTGCTTGTATTGCAGGGTCCACAGCTTGCGTTAATGTCCCTGCCCTCCCTTCCCACTCCTCCCATCCTCTCTATACATGATCCTAACCTTCCCCCATGCCTATCCCAGCCTCTCTTAAAGCTTCCCACTGTCTTCAATGAGATGACCTCTTCTGGCAGCGCATTCCAAGCGTCCACCACCCTCTCTGTGAAGAAGTGCTTCCTGACCTCCTTCCTGAACCTCCCACCCTCCAGCTTAAGACTATGCCCCCTCATGTTATGGTTGCCACTCAGCTTAAAGAGACACTCCTTATGAACCTTATTTATTCCTTTCAAGTACTTGAAGGTCCCAATAATGTCCTCTATCTCTCCTGTCTTCCAGGGAGTACATATTCAGTGCCCTCAATCTCTCCCCATATACCTTATCCTGCTGACCTGCTATCATCTTTTTAGCCCTCCTCTGGACCTTCTCTAGCAGGTTAATGTCTTTTTGAGGTGTGGGCATCAGTACTGAACTCCATACTCTAGATGCGGCCTTACAGTGACCTGTACAAGGGTAATATAACCTCCTCTCTCCTACTACTGATCCCCCTAGATATGCATCCCAGCATCTTGTTTGCCTTTGCTGCTGCTTTCCTTGCACTGCATGGAGTGCTTCAGGTCACTAGTGATCCTCACTCCCAGGTTCTTCTCCTCTGATGCAGATACTCAGACTCCACCCAGGTAGTACTGTGTCCTGGGATTCTTGGCTCCAATATGCATAACTTTGCATTTCTTGGCACTGAAGCCAAGCTGCCAGATCTTGGACCACTTCCTCAGCTTTTCCAGATTTTTCTATAGGTCCTGTATCCCTTCAGCTGTGTCCACTCTCCCACAGAGCTTGGTGTCATCCATGAATAGGCACATTTTGCCCCAATGCTATCTCCAATGTCACTGATGAAGACATTGAACAACACCAGCCCCAGCACTGAGCCCTGCGGGACCCTACTAGATACCTCTCTAGTGCCAGATAACTCTTCCCCCACAGTCACCCTCTGGGTTCTGTCCCTCAGCTAGTTTTCCAACCATCTGGCCATCTTTTCCCCAACCTCGAGATCCACCAACTTCCTGATCAACCTTTTGTGGGGCACAGAGTCAAAGGCCTTGCTGAAATCAAGATAGAGGATGTTTACCGCTTGGCCCCTGTCTACTGTCTTAGTGGCACAGTTAAAGAAGTCAGTCAGATTTATTTGACACAATCTCCCCCCATGAACCCATGCTGCCTTGCATCCTGGAGACCATGCTCCTCTAGATATTCCACCAACCTTTCCTTTAGTATAGTCTCCATGAGCTTGCCCACAATGGAGGTCAGACTGACTGGTCTGTAATTTCCTGAGTCATCTTTGGGACCACTTTCGTGGCGGGGCACTACATGTGTTGTTCTGCAGTCCTGTGGTACTGCTCCTGATTCTAGTGAACTATTAAATAGATCTGCCAGTGGCCCTGTCAGCTCCTCAGCCAGTTCCTTTAGTACGCTTGGATGTACTCTGTCTGGGCCTGGTGATTTGTCCACCTTCAATGCTAACAAAAACAATAGGGTGTAATGTTACATAAATACTAGATAATGCTTATGTAGTCTTTACTAAGTAGCATTGAGTGGGCACCATGTTAGGTCTGATAGCAGTCACAACTGGCACCTGATGAGATAACTTTTCTCAGCCCTGACTTGAACTGGGCTATGTTAGGTAGGCTAGGGATTCAGGCAGCTCATTTAACCAGAGTGGTGCTCTGTAGGCAAAGGAGCATTGGGCCTGGCTGGTTTTACAGAAAGGTACAGATAGTACTTTCCTAGCCATACTCCTAGTTGAGTATTGGCTTTTGACGGGGTGCAGGAAGTTTTAGATAGTGGGGGTGGGGGAGAGACCTTTGAGTGCCTTCATGCCTAGGAGGCATACCTGGTACTTGAATCTGTCATGTAGTGGGAGCGAGTCAGATTGGGAGTACAGGATATAAGTATGTGTGAGCCTATCAATTCCTAGAATGAACCGACAGGCCTTATTTAGTACCAGGCTGACCCTAAGAAGGACTGTGTCTGTAGCCGCGCTGTACACTGTAAGGCCACAGTCCAGAATCGGGAGGATAGAGCTCGATACTATAGTTTGCTTAACTGCAGGTGTGAGGTAGTGCCTATGCCTGTAAAGTGACCCTAATTGTATGTGGGCTAGTCTTACAGTGGAGTCAACGTGAGGAGCAAATGAGAGTGTCTCATCCAGGGTTACCCTCAGGTACTTAAATGAGGTTACTTGTTCTGAGATATTGGCTTTTACATTTATGATGGTGAAATGAGGGGCTTTTCTCCTTGCTTGGCGACCAGCGAATAGCATGGTCTTTGTTTTCTTATAGTTAAGTAGAAGCTCATTCTGACTGAACCACCTTTTCACTGCCTGAAAACTTCATTGGCGTTCTTGTGTAAGTGCCTCTTCATTTGGGCTGCTGGCATAGATGACTGTATCATCTGTATAGAGGAGGATGTCTGAGGGCAGGCTGTGGGCAGGTTATTTACAAATAGGCCAAATAATAGAGGACCCAGTATAGATCCTTGAGGCACTCCAATGGTAACACTTCTGATGTTGCGCAGTGTTCCATTGATCCTTCATGTCAAGATTAGTAGGAAAGGTAGCTATGAAACCGGGATACAGTGTCTACTGAGAGGCCTAGGGTGTGGAGTTTGGAAAGCAGGAGTGAATGGTTGACTGGGTCGAAGGCTTTTGTAAAGTCTTTGTAGATGGACCCAACTAGGTGGCCACTGTCAAGGGCCTCATGCAGGAAGCTAGTGTACTCTATCAAAGCAGTGCTGGTACTGTGTAGCTTCCTGACCCCATGTTGTTGAGAGCATTGGATATTGTATTTCCAGAGGTAAGCAGTAAATTGATTGGATGCAATTCTCTCCAGAGCCTTGGATAAAGGGGAGAGGATAGATATTGGTCTATAATTGGTCACTAGTGAGCGGTAACCACTATTGTGGAAATACATAAAACTGATCTCATTAAAAAAAAATAAATACATTAACCTCATAAACCAGAACCCAATAAGCTAGATTCTGATGTTTTTTTGGTTTTTTTAAACTTGCCAGAAATACCTTTTCTGGCTACTGCAAAATCCAGGGTGCCCAGCTTTACGAGAGGAGGCATTCACCTGTGTTCTCTGTGTGAGAACAGCGACACTTTCTTGAGTCTTGCAGCTGCAGCTGGAGTCCTGTTGTGGGCTGCAGTGACAGCAGTGAGCCGCCGATCCCATTCTCCCAGTCTCTGTCTGTCCGTCTGTCTATCTGGTCCCTGTGCTTCCATGTGGCTCCAGATACAGACGCACAGGGCAAACAGTCCATCTGTCAGCCAGTGCACAGGCCACTCTGCCACCCACAGGTGCAGAGATATAGGGCCCTATGCCAAGAGGACAGCTGTCTTCACTATGTGGTACCTGGGCCCGTGAGGACAAACCTGCAGCTTTCATTCCCTGGCTGGGAGGGGTGTTGCATAACATCGCCATCCCCCCGCCCTCACCCCATCTAACTGGGTCACTGAGTATGCCCCCGAACTCAGGTCACCAGCATGGGATCACAAGGCATACTCACTGGGGTCCAGACTGGCACTAGACACAAAGTTTCTTAATGATTATTTTCACCCTAAACTTTCAAGATAGTCATTTCACGACTCCCCTTATAAACATGACATGTAGCATTTACAGTATTTTGGCCAAACTGCCATTTCACACCAGAAATGCAAAAACACATCTCATCCAGGATTTAAAAAATTACACCTGTCACTTACATTCTGAGGGTGTCAGAACCACTCACCCATGTTCCACGATTCTTATGTAACCCCTTGTTACCCGGGGTTACTAGAATCCCAGTAAGACCTAGTGGTAGGCAGGGAAGGCAGCTTGTGAAACTCCAGTTAAATGGGTTTCACACTGTCTCACTCTGTTTTCAGTCACAGCTGAGACTGAGAGATGACATCACCATAGAACTGTTGCAGCTGCATAAGCCACATTGGAATCTGCAGCACAGGGAGTGAGATAGAACGTCGGGAGTTTTAAAAGTCAGTCTCCTGTTTATTGTCAAGCAGGAAGGGAGTTTTGCTGTTTACCTCCTTGTGAGAAGGAAGTCTCCTGCTTGCCTGCCAGCAGAAAGGAAGTGTCTTTTGTTTATCTTCTGTGTGAGAAGGTCAGAGTCCAGTTTCAAGTGGTGGAGACCGCTGTCCAGGTCTCAGTGCCCCCTTCCTCCGGGAGGGGGGGAATAAAGTATCCCTCTGTGGATTCCAGGGGCAATCCCCTGATTTCTACTACAAGGAGAAAGCTGCCTTTTTTGCAGTTTCTGTTTTGGTCTGACAAGAGGAAAAAAAGTTGTACTTCGACTGTGGGGTACCTGCAACGAAAGGGTGAGTGTTTTGCTCTAATTTGAGAGGGCAAACAATATGTTTCTTCAGTTTGGAAAATGTGAAAGCTGGGATGTGAACTACTATTTGGGAGGCCTATTGTACTAGGAGAAACAAATGGAGCAGTGTAAAAATCTAAAGTCTTTATGGATTCAAGTAATGTTGTAGAGGGGGTGCTACAGGTCATCCACCGTTTAATCTACATTTCCAAGTTTTAGTTTCTGTTTGTCCAGAGAAATGGCTGGGTATGGGCTGTGGGAGCTGGAGGTGGGAACACCCCCATCTTTAGTAACCAGGTCCACCTCTACGGATTTCTACTGTGATTGCTTCTTGCCTCATGTGCCTGGCCAGTGATGAGGTAGGTACCCAGACATGGGTCGCAAATTGGAAAATCTCTCTAGGAGTCGCAGACTCTAAGTGGTGTGGGGAGCCACAACTTGGGAAAAGAATTCTCCTTGTTTGATGGGAGTCAGAAGGAAGTATGAAAACAAATCTCCCTAGGGGTCGCAGACTCTAAGTGGTGTGGGGAGCCACAACAAGTAAATTGGGTTCATTCTTTAAGTGGACCGTCAGTCAAGTGGCTGGCAGGGGAGTCGGGCTGTGTATCCAAAGCGCATGCAAGTCCGGGCTGTGTGCCTGGTAGGTCCAGAGCCAGAACACAGTAGAAATGGGTTCATTCTTTAAGTGGACCACCTTGTAGTCTCTAATCTGCATTATCAGTAAATGTAGCCCCTTGGGGGTCCATCTATGCTTTGTTATGTTCAGTTAGTTATGAATAAAAGCCACACTGAAAAATCCCAGTCCTGGTTCTGGACATTACAGTTATTGCTTCCTGTAGTTGGATTTACTTGGGTGCCCCTGTGCAGAGTAGCCAAACCTAGGTCCCCTTGTACCAGGTAACCTCATCCTCCCCAAACCCAGGTCCCCACCAGGTATTGCTGCCAACGTCAACAGCATGCCACCTGTCGTTTTAGTAAAAAGGCAGGGGTGAGGGGTTACACTTACACCCTAAGAATATACAAGATTAATCTTACAACCACAAGAGTGATCTCTGCACCCATATTAACACACACAAACAGGAAACAAACAGGGCTATAGTGAACAAATTAAATTTTTCTTGACCATGCTGCTTTAGCACATTCTTTCTGCTGATGGCTTTCACAGAACAATGCACTGGCACACACTACAGGGGCCTGTTTACACTGTCTGATCTGCACCTTGCGAGAGCTGCAGATGAGTTCCATCGGTGAGGTCAGACATTGCAAACATGATAAGCAGCATTGTAGGAAACTGCATGCACTCCAATGAGACACAGAGCGATTGCTGTTTTCGTGGTATCGTGTACTGATGTAGGTGTTTTTTGTTGGCGTGTAAACATGCCATCCGACCTGCATCCCCTGTGACACGCCCCAACATGCTGTGCTGAGGCATCTTTTTTTTTTATTGCATTTCTGAATTATGTCCTTACTGGAATTGTCTGGTGGTCCTTTGCAGGCTTGCAGCATGTCCATCCACCCCACATCCTGCATTCTCCCAGCTCAGAGGAGTGAGTGGCTCTGCAGAGCCTTCTGCCACCATTTCAACCGGGACTCTGGATTGACCAGTACCAGTAGGAAATATTCCATCACCCAACATTCGGTGGTGGGGAGGTCCTACACTGGGAAGACTTTATGCTGCTCTGCTCAGTTCTAGAGCTACTGTAGAATGGGAATGAGGGTCCACAAATTCTGTCAGATTCACCTGCAAACTGAGATTTAGGACCCATTCCTTACTCTTCTTTCTCACATCTGGAGGCAAGGTAGAGCGGCCACACATCAGCCAGGATATGGAGCTCGTGAAGAGGGAGATTCGCCTGCTCTGGCCCAGTGTGTGGAGGAGAAAGTAAAATTTGTTGGCACAATGTGGTTTCTAATGTCAACTCTAAACAAAGCATAGGGTATAACTTGATAACAGTCTGTACTCTGCTCTGCCAGAATAGAGGGTACACCAATGCAGAGCACCACAAACCACTGTCCTGTAGTAATAGTAATAGTAGTAGTAGTACAGGTAGTAGTAGTAGTAGTACAGGTAGTAATAGTAGTAGTACAGGTACTAGTAGTAGCAGTACAGGTACTAGTAATAGTAGCACAGGTAGTAGTAGTAGATTTTATTTATATATGGTACCCTTCCCCTGAGGTCCAGGGCACCATTACAATAAAATACAACTTAAACAAAAAAACACATACAACAATACAATAAAATTATTGTACAAAGATAAAACAAAACAATACCAAATAAATAAAATGTAACCATTCTTACTAAAACACCACATAAAGCAGAAACTGAAACTCATTTAGGAAGACTAAAAATTGATATGCTGGAGGAATTATCCAGTTTCACCAAAAGCCTGCTGAAACAGATAGGTTTTTAGCCCCTTCTTAAAAACATTCACCTGCTGGTGACCCATGTTCAGGAATGAGCACGGGCCACTGGAGGTCGGCAGGGGAGGAGAAGGATTGAGCGTCTGAGCTGGTCCATAAGAATGCCATGGTCCACGGTGTCAAATGCTGCAGAGAGATTGAGGAGGACAAGAATTAATCACTTTCCTCTATCCCTCACTATGAGCAGGTCATTAAGCACCCTGGCCAGAGCAGTCTCTGTGCTGTGCCTAGCTCTCTCTGAAACCCAACTGGTGTGGCTAATAGATGTTAGAGGTCTCCAAGTATTCTTCAAGCTGCAGCACAACCTCTTTCTCAATAGCCTTACCCAAAAAGGGAAAGTTAGAGACTGGATGATAGTTCACCAGAACATCCAGGTCCAAAGATGTTTTTTTCAGCAGGGGCCACACCAGAGCACACTTAAGTGCATCAGGAACCAGTCCCTCCTGCAGAGAACATCCAACAGTTTCAGCGAACACTGGGACCAGTTGGATGACACAACTCGCTAAGAGTCGCATTGGGCCCGGGTCCAGACTGCAGCAAGTCAGCCGCAGCATCAAGATGATTCAGCAGACCTCTTCCACTGAGATTGGCCAAAATTCCCCCTAAGAACACCACCTGCATTGGTGGCCTAAAAGCAGACCGTTGCTGGGAATGTAAGGCTCTGTTGGAGTGATACCAGTCATAATGGAGGACATCCTATCCAGGTGAACTCCTCACATCTTGTGAGTGTGATCTCTCTCACGGGCTCCCGACAGGCTGGGTGAAGCAGCCTGCCCACTGTCCGAAAGAGCTAAGCAGGTCGGTTCTTACCAGCAGCAGTCTTCCTTCACAGAAAATCTGCCTTCTGCTGGGAGACTGCCTTCTGGCACTCATCATAATGGGAAATCAGAACTAGTTTGTTCTCTATGGACCTCAGCTTCCTCCAACGATGCTCCAACCTCCATAGAAAAACAGGATAAGAACCTGTGCAATACCAGAATTACAGGTTTGCTCAAGCCAAAACTGGAGTCACAGCCTATTTACTACAAATAATATCTACATTTCTGTTCAAGTAGTGGTGAGCAAATACAAATGGGTAGGTTATTAGGTAGCTATTAAAAAGTTTTCAAAACAAAGGCGGCATAGACATTATAGCGCACTATAACCTTTAGATTTATTTTGTTCACATACATAATATTATGTTGGTTACAAATAGTGCTTTTCAAATGCTTATTAAAGTGCTTGAATAAAATACTCAAACTTCGCTACCCATAAATATGTAATTCATTTTATAAGTTACAATCACAAAACAACCTACCCGGTCCACTGCGCCAGCCACCACTAATCCCTGTGCTTTGCCTCACTGGCTTCCTAAGGGGGTGTAGGATCAAGACCTCAAATGCTCTTAAATACCCAAAGTGCACATGCAAAACAATTAAGCTAGGCTTAATTATTCAACACAAATCAATACCCATAGAAATACAGTGACTGATGCTATTTAATACTTCTTTTCTAAGCACAAATAATTAATCTGTGACTTCATTATAAAATATCTAATGCTATTTGCATCAAATTCTATATAGATCCAATTTTCCAATGTTCTTTTATATATATACATTCAGAACCTTTTCCCCGAATTTTATTCTCAAAATACATAAATATAGCACATTCTTGCTCTTCACTTTAGGAGACAACTTTCCCCAATGAAGTATATAAATCGTAAATTTTGGTTGGACATGATTTATTAAATGGTATTCTTTCAAGTTTTCATTTTTCTGATAATGTTATTTCTTGGTATCATGATTATCTTACCAATTGATCTCATTGTACCCAAATAGGGGATAGTATTTCTTCTCCTAGTATTATAAAATGTGGGGTACCACAGGGGTCTATTCTTGGCCCCTTGATTTTTTCACTTTACACGAACTCTGCTCCTTTGGTGTGTTCTCATTCATCATTGATACATTATGCTAACGATGCAGTAATTTATAGTATTGGTCCAACCCCTAATGATGCTGTGTCTGAGGTTCAGTCTGATTTCGATTCCTTTCAGGAATGGTTGTTCTTAAATGTCATGGTACTCAGTTCTAGTAAAACCAAAGTTATGTTGTTTTCGAATAAGGCCATTGAGCATGGTAGTTTACAATATATTGTTTCACAGGATGGAAATGTGATTGAATTAGTGGATATTTTTCAATATTTAGGGATAATTCTTGATACGAAATTAACTTTTGAACCCCATTTGAACAAACTAAGGAAAACTCTTCACCCGATATTAGGTTCACTTTTTAGAGTTAAACAGTTCTTGACCAGAGAATCAGGGATCCTACTTGCTCGCAGTTTTCTTTTTTTTTTGTAATTATAGTTTGTTGCTTTTAATAAAAACAATTACATATAATATCTCCTGTTAGCGATCACAGGTACACAGACTAACATGTCCTTAGGTTACATCAAATGTAACAGTAAACATTAGTCTAAACAGTCTGATTTTTGGATCAGGGGGTATTACTTCAACTTGAAAGTCCCAGTATTAGCTAAAGAATAAGCTGCACCCCACAAGTCTTATGAGAGGTCATCTCTATCAATTATATTAGTCCCAGATCAATTTACACAACAACCAGTGCTGTTATGACCCTCTCCCAAACATATGTAACTTTGTGATAACAAACAGTGATTACTTCTCCAGACAGACACAGCACATGCAATACCGTAGAAGACAGCAGTCTAACAGCCTGATGAACAGTATAAGAAAGATACATTTCCAACTCCCAATATGTATATAATTAAATTTTTTTGATATAATTAAGAATGTGTCAGCAACTTTAAAAAATTAACTTTCCCCTACCTGTTTTATTAAGAACTATAAATTCCCCTGCTTAAACAGAATGTAAAACTTAAACATTTTATTAGCTAACTGTTTTCACCACCCAGTAACATCAAACATCTCATAATGTCCAGTTATATTCCCCCCTGCTATGATACTAAAGTTTTACTGGGTGGAATAAAATAAACCGTACTCTCCCCAAGCTAGTCCCACATCAGAAACTATAGAAAGTACAAGTGTCCTCCTCTGAATCAGATGAAGTAACTTGCCTGGCCCAGTCAAACTCTCTAAAAAGTGCTTCTGCTTTCTTATCGGCTTCATCGGGATCGGTGTACTAGAATGTATGTCCCCCACACTGAATCCTCAGCCTCGCCGGCATCAGAAGTGAATGTGCAATTCCTAAGCTGCATAGCCGCATTCAGACCCCATCAAACCTTTTTCTTCTTGCTCTTGTCATGAAGGAGAGGTCTGGAAAAAGATGGACTAAGGTACCCTGAAAAGAGAGGCGAGATGATTCCCTTGTGGCCTGCAGTATCCGGTCTTGTATTGCCGGACTAGAGGTAACCACTAAGACTATGGGGTGTATCTTGTTTGGCTGACGTAGACCTGGGGGAGATTCTATATGCTTTTAAAAAGCTTCCGATGGATCCAGGATCAAGCTTTAGGGACTTTGGGAGCCATTCTTGCATAAAATAGAGTAGGTTATCCCCTTCGACATTCTCCAGGAGTCCAACCACCCAAACATTTGAAGCCCGCTCTGCGTTCTCTAGAGCCTCAAGACTGTACTTCATCTGCGCCATTTCTTAAATGAACTTGCTTGATGCCACCAAAGCATTTGTAGCCATATTTTCACACGAGGCCGTCTTAGCCACTACATCAATTTTAGCCTCTTGCTCAGCAAAATCAATAGTAGTGATTCCACTGTACTGTTGATGGCCTGCATAGATTTTTGCAGGGCGTGCCAAGGTGGCTCAGATTCCAAAGTGGGTTTAGCAGCAACATCCATATGTTGGGCTGTCTCTGGCTGTGAGTTCTTAGTAGCAGTCACAGAAGCCTTGTTAGTTCGACCCATCTTCCGTATCAAATTATACCAATCGACAGCTATCAGTGCCTTGATGTTAGATTTTCGATCAAATTAGGCACTTCCTACAATTGGAGAGTAAATTGTAGTGTTTTATTGCTGTATTTCGGAGAGCTCTCACTGCATGCGTCTAGACAGTGGGCATGCTCCACAGCGCCCCCTCACAGTTTTCTGATGAGTGTTCTGGATTATGGTATTATCATTTATTCCTCTTTCTCTGGTCATTTATTTAATAAACGTAAGGTTACTTATAATTCTATACTACGTTTCATGCTCGATGTTCCTTTTCAAACACATCATTGCCTTTTGTTTAGATATTCTTATAGTCTAGCTCTTAAAAATAGGATTCTTCACAAACTGGGTACCTTGTTATTTAAGGTAAAGAATGGCCTTATATCCCCAGTAGTTTCATTATTGTTTCCTAGACTTCTTAATTCTAATGGTACTAGGTCTCAGACTAAATTTACTTATGAAACTCCATTGTTTCGAACTGTCTTTGGTCAGAGATCGACTCTATATAGGCTCCTTTATTTTTTAATTCACTACCTGCTGATATTACAGAATATATGACAGTGTGGTCTTTTAAAACCAGATTGAAATACTGGTTGTCGGACAATGATATTTGCACATGTATCTGTTAAATAACTGGTTTTTTTAATTATGTTTTATGTATTTCTGTATTTTAAATTTTTTTGTGTGTGTGTGTGTGTATTGTTATGAATGTCTAAATATGTTTATAACTTGTCGCTGGTGGAAACGGGCAGTTTTTGCTCATCCTGCTTACAAGTATAAAAAATGTAAATGAAATGAAATGAAAATAAATTGTCCATAAACACACTTCACAAGCAGAGCAGGTTCATTATTATGTTCCGAGTCTTCAAATCTTCTCCTGTAGCATCCTTTTGAACAAGAGATGCTAAATCCATTTGTTGTTACTTGTCTTTTGTTCTTTTGGATCTCAGCGACAGCAAAAAAAGGCACTCAGTGTAACTTTTTCTTCTTGCACAAATATGAGTACGGGCAATAGAGGGAGAGTCACTACCATATTGAAACACCAGAACTTGTGCACATTTCACCATTTTTACAAAACCATCTATTTAAGAGATACACTTCATTAGTTCACCTAAAGCTTATTTTACATAGGGCTTCTAATTCATAACATTAAACCAGCCCGTATAAAAAGAAGGCAGTCATTGCTCTAGGAAGATGGCATAACCTTCACATATTGCCTCAGTTTTTGCAAAGGGTTCTCATTTAGGATGGGGGCTTCATTAAATAATTGCAAGGCCTTAATATACATGAGGCTACTAAAAGTGGCCTGTCAAGTTCATGCTTTTTAAATTTCTAAAGCAATACGCCTTTTAACTATTATAACTATGATTTTATAAAGGTAGCCCACATGTGTTATTTCTTTCATTTAATACATTCACATTCTGCAAGATATAAACCAACCCAATTTCTGTTATACAGTATTATGAAATATGTAGATACTGAACTATTTTCATTACCATACCCAAATAAATCTGAGGAAAGGAAGGAACAGTCATCATATAGAAATGACACAAATCTCTGCATATTTCAACAAATTTACAAGACATCTTTATTCGGGATTGAGGTTTCACCTAATATACAGTTACTAAAACTGTTCCTAAAATAAAACCACAAAAAAATTAAAATACTTACATCCAAAGTGAAAAATTCACTCTTTCACGTGGAGCTACAGTTCTAACATATTTAACCTCTATATATTTCAATCATATTTACACACTACTTTTATTTATGGAAAAAAGCGTCATTCTTTCACACAGGGCTATTATATAATTCCCATCTACTAACTTTGAAAGATTGATTAACTACATCCAGAACCATCTCATTTCATTTATCTTAAGTAGGACTTTAAATCTAGGACATTGTTAAGTCCTATTGGTTTCATACTTTTTAATTTCCAAATCCAAAACCTTCCTTTTGTTGTAATTTGGTTTTCAATGGTAGCCCAGTTCTGTATTTCTTCTTTTTCTTAGCACATTCTATCCCTATAAATTGTAGACTAGCTGGATTTCTATTATGCACTAATTTGAAATATACAGCTACTGGGCTATTTTTGATTCCCATTTATGATCTTCAAATATGTTCTTGGATCCTCCTTTTTTACTTGTCTTTCTGTCATCCCTACATATAAATTGTTGCATGGACATATGAGGCAATAAATCACATGTAGTGCTGCAAGTAATGCACTCATTTATTTTGTATTTTTGTGTATTAATCAGATGAATAAACTCAGCACATTCTAAAGCATACAAGCAAATGTTTTCTGCATCTCTTGAACCCACATGGGGGAGAGGGTACCCACTGATTTGTTGTCTCCTTTTCTTTTTCATATTTACTACGTACTATCAAATCTTTTATATATTTTTTGCTCTCCTAAAATAAACTCTAGGATTTTCTCCAGTCTCTTTTGCTAAATTTTTATCATTTAGCAAGATGGGCCAGTACTTATAGGGCCAGATATTCAGAAATGTGCCAAAGGTCAGCACAAGACCAGCACAGTGCAAATCCAATGCGCTATGGTGCAATAAGTGCCATATTCAGAGGTTGTGCATGCCAAACTGCGCCAGTGTAATATGGCTGAATATGGCAGAGATGTGCAATGCCACAACCAGACTTGTGCCATAGCGCAACCAGACATGCACCATGGTGCAGAAAGAGATGCTCCAGGCAACTGTGGAAGCTCAGCAGCAGAGCAAAGGAGGGGGGCATGGCACAGGAACAGACCCAGGGACAGTGCAAGGGAAGCACAGTGGCAGGCCACAGGTGGCCACCACCAGCATGGCACACAGAGACACCCAGACACCCACACCCTGGAACACAACAGTGGCACAGAAAGCTGGCAACAGGTGGCACCAATGGGCAATGGATGGCCACCAATGAAGACTCCCCACAGGCCACATGCCGTGCCCCCACCCACCCACACCCCAGCATGCCACACCCAGGACCATGCAGCCAAGCACACGTGCAACACACCCTGACAGCCACCCCATGAGCACCTCAAGACACAGCCATTGACCAAGGGACAGGACACCACCACAGTGGGGACGCAGCACACAGCAGTGCACCACAGATGACCACAGGTGCACTGACACATGTACACCACACAGACAGACACTGCGTCACTGCAGCATGACTCCTCACGCCAGCTGCAAAGCAGACACTGACACAGGCAGGTAAGTCAAAATATATATATTGAAATATGTTGAACAGGAGAATTATGTACTAGAACAAGAGGGTGGGAAAGGGTAGAAAAGCAAGGGGAGGGGTGACGGACTGTACAGTGGGAAGGGGGTTAGAAGGGGGAGGTGCAGCAGGGGAAACAGGGGAATGCTGAGGCTTGACCCAACAGCAGCCATGCTCTGCCACTCCTTGGCGCCCTCTCTGCCTCAGGTCCACCAGTAGAAGTCTGCGCACTTGCAGAACCACCTCCATGGTGGTGGATGTTATCAAAATGATCTGGTGGAGCAGTCTACAGTATAATGGCATCCACCCCTCTGCCAGATACCTATGACAAGGGACAGGACAGGTGATTAGTGCAATGTCCCAAGGTACCATACCCACCCACTGTACGCAATGGGCAGTGGGAACACACACCCGTGGAGTGGCCACCCCAGCCACCCACAGGGGGGTGGGCCAATGCCTGCCAGCAACCCGTCATGCCATGACAGTGCTCAGAGGTGGTCACCGCCACCCAATGGCCACCCAACTGTGCAATGATAGTCACATGGCACAGAGCACCAGCAGCACCACAGCAACACCAGTGGCAGCTGGGCACACACCCAACCCACCAACAGTTGGCACATGTGTGCAATGGCCACCTTACGGTGGCATGCACCACGCACAGTGTGACACACACAGCTGCCATGGCACATGGCACAGGTAGTCATGGCCACACCCACTCCCCCGCCAACCCCCCTGTAATGTACACAGGACCATAACAGCACCTACCTGCCCTCTACAGCCCTGCTGGTGCCAAGCCTGCTCCCGTGCCACCTCTGTGACCTGCAGGGCTACCCCTGCCACTCCTGCCATCCTGCTCAGTGGAAATCCTCAGGTCCTGGGAATGGAACACAGACAGGTACACATCAGGAAACAACTACAGCATGTGCCCACTACCCCCACCCCTTGCCCAGGGTATGCCCCTGCCCGATATGTCCTGCATGGCTGTATTGCAACGCAAGCTGTGGCTGGCAATGCCACACCACAAGGTGCACAACAACAGTTTACCCCTCTGCAGGGTATGCCAGGCAGCCAAGCCATCACCACAGTATAGCACTGGGACACACATGCAGAATGGGCTGACATACCTGGCCATGGCACAGCCCTCGCTGGACGCATGCCTGCAGCTGTCGCAGGCACTCCGGGTCCCACCACATGAGGTCACCATACTGGTGGTGGCATTGCTGCCGGGATCTGGCCACCCCAGTACTTTGTTGCAGTCTGGCAGCAATCCCCTGCCAGACATCAGTCCGTGGCTGTTGCAGGGGTATCTAGCCATAGAGCTGTTGGGCGTGGGGCTTCACACATGCCACCAGATTCACTAGCTCCACATCCGTCCAATTATGGGCCCAGCAAACTCCACACTGTGCCATTGTGTCAACTGCAATGTGTTGAAGCAATATGGTGGCCAGGGGCACACGTTTGCACAATGTGCACCGAATGCGCACCTCAAGGATACATGCACTGTGTCCGCACAATGCTGGAGATGCGTGACATGGGTGTGGCCAGACAGCATGTGGCAGGGGGTCACACCTGGAGTCAGGGGTTGGCCAGTGCACAATACTGGGCATGGCACACCGTGCACCACAGTCCCTATTGTGCAGTGGGCAGACAGTGCACAATAGGTGGAAACACACCGACCAGTGCATGCGCACCGCAGTCCTGCGCAGTGCGCATACCTGGACATTGTGCCACGACTTGCTCCAGAGCAATCCCATTGCGCACAGAGCAAATACACGATATTCAGCCACCACATGCAAATGAGCTCATCAGCCAATGCATGATGCACTGGGGCAATTAGCATGTCATTACCATTGTGCCAATGCTCATTTGAATACGTTGCGCTATAAAAGCACCATGGACCAGCACAGGCCATGGACCGGTATTGCAACCATCTGAGGTAAGTTGCACATGCTGCTGAGCCCAGCCAGCACAGAAGGGGGGACGGAGTAGGCTGCTGCTGACATTGACACACTTGTCCATGTCCACAGGTAGCACAATGTCAGAACGTGAAGAGGTTAAGGAGCATGGGCCTGCTCACAAACACAGGCCCAACTTCACAAAAGCAGAGGCAGATGTCCTGTTTGAGGCCTACCTCGACAGGGAGCCACTGCTGAGTGGTGCCATGGGCACACCACAGGCCAGGGCTGAGGCCTGGGTGGAGGTGACAGCGTGTGTCAACTAGCAGGGCAGCCACCAGTGGTCTGCGCAGGAGTGCTGCAAAAAGGTGGGCACTGATAAGCAGCACATCAAAGAGAAGGTGGTGGCCATCTGTGCAGCCCAGATGGCCACTGGAGAGGGTCTGCTGATGCACCACAGCTCATGGCACAGGAGGAGCTGGTGGCAGCCACCATGCGCCACAGCTCATGGCACAGGAGGAGCTGGTGGCAGCCACCATGTGCCACAGCTCATGGCACAGGAGGAGCTGGTGGCAGCCACCATGCGCCACAGCTCATGGCACAGGAGGAGCTGGTGGCAGCCTGCTGATGCACCACAGCTCACGGCGCAGGAGGAGCTGCTGGCAGCCACCATGCGCTGCAGCACTGTGGAGCGTGTGCCAGGTGGAGGATTCCAGATGGGTGGCAGCCCATCACTGCATGGTGCGTATGTTGGGCACGCACAGCATGCAGTGGCTGTGGGGGGGTTGGGGAGAATGGGGGCCTTGCATCACTGACACATCTGTTTTCTCTTTCAGTACCAGCACGCCTGTATGCAGAGGATGGGGTGCCAGCAGCAGCCATGGAGGCAGGCCCAGCCCCAGAAGACCAGCCATTCACCTCCATGGGCATCCGGGGGCCTGATCAGCTGCAGCACGCCACCAATGTTCAGCCGGATGTCCTGGGCGTGGGGTCAGACGAGGCCCCAGATGTGTTTCTGCAGGATGCCAGCCACGGCATCATCTGTGGGGAGACACAGATTAGGGCGGGGTCCAACTCCGATGATGACCTGACCATGATCCTGGCCAGCATGGGTGGTGTTGGGGACACACCCATACCAGATACCATCACAGACAGTGCACCCAGCGGCCTGACAACAGTGGGACAGCTGCCCACCGCCACTGCTGGGCAGCGTTTGGCATCCAGATGGGCAGCAGCAGCAGGCAGCAGGGGTCACAGGGCAGCCGGACATGGGGTTCACTGCTGGGGCACCTGATAGGGACTTACCCCATGGGGACCCCACTGTGCAGCGTCCACCTGAGCGGGGGGCTGTGCAGCATGGTCATTCACCAGAGGAGGGTCGGTGCCCTGCCCAGGTTCCCCTGGGCACTGACACAGTGGCAGAGCACACCCGTTTGCTCCGGGCCTCTGTGGAGCAACAGGTGCTGCTTGCAGCTGGGGTGCATGCACTGCATGTAGAGGTGTGCCAGGCAGCCAAGTAGTGCGAGTTGGGCACTGCGCAGCTCCTGGTGGCTATACAGCACTTGCGGGAGGACACAATTGCATCCCAGGATCGCATAGCCAATGCAATCATGGATGGCCTTGAACTGCTGGCTGCCACAGGGCATGGCTGGCCACCACGGACACCACATAGTGCACTGTCCACCCTACAATCCCAGCATTGGGCGACACCCACCCTGTCAACATCGGACTCTGCTGTTGGCATCCTAGGCACACCTGGGGCAGGCCTGTTTGGGTCTCTACACACCCCCGAACAGACCCAGTCATGATCTCGCAGTACTATCCCTGGGGGGCTGTTGCAAGCACCCCCTGTGGCTGCTGATCAGCCTGTGGCTGCTGATCAGCCCTGGTGAGCCAACCCCCGTGGCTACGGTGGCCATGGCTCCACATGGCGGACCTGATGTGCGTGCCGCCCTGGCCGCAGTTTGCTGCCGCTGCCCTGTGCGCACATGGGTGGTGTGTTTGTGCATACCACAGGTGTGGCACCTGTGTGTTGTGCTGCATGCTGCCTGTGTGCATGCCTGCCTGGCCGCTGGCCTGTGTGGCATGGGTGTGACGAGAGCAATTCAGCACCGGTTGGGCCTGGGCACCGGTGTGATGCATTTGATCCCTGCCACTAGGCAGTGCCTGGACACGTGTGTGTGTGTGTGTGTGTGTGTGTGTGTGTTGCTGCTCATTGCTGTGTGCAATTGTGCGTGGATGTGTGCAACTGCCTCCCCCTGCACCACACCCCTGCCTGTGTGCTGTACCTGTGTGTGTGTGGCCAGTGCATGGGTTTGGCACCACCTACCTGCATGCACCATAGAGCTCCTGTGCAATGGTGTCCTGATGCTGCTGTTACATCCTCTGCAGCTAGGGATCCCTCCGCCTGGGGCGGGTGCTGTCCACCACTCTCCAGCCCATTGCCCATTGCCCTCATCGTCCCCACTACTGTTGCCCTCATTGGCCTCAACAGCTATCCCACGGTCAATGGCCATGTTGCGCAGTATGCAGTAGGCCAGGAATAGCCCACAGGCTTTTGAGGGGCTGTACTGTAGGGCTCTGCCAGACCTGTCTAGGTAGTGGAACCATGCCTTCAGCATCTCAAATACACGCTCAGTGATGTTTCATGTGCTGGCGTCTGCCTCATTGAAGTGTTCCTCTGCTGGGGACGACGGGCACCAATAGGGGGTGAGCAGCCAGGGCCTCAGTCTATAGGCACTGTCTCCTGTGTAGATGATGTGTCCTCTGTTGCTGTGCCCCTTGCCTGTCCCTAGCGCCCTCGCCGGCACCCCCACCCTGCCCTCGCCCATCCCATGGCCTGCTCTGCCCGGCACCCCTTGCCCATCCCATACTCACCCACTAGGTGGCCCACGGGGATGTCTCCATGCTCAAACCTGAGGCTCAGTGCAGAGCTGTGCCAGATGAATGCATCATGTGCACTCCCAGGGTGTGTGGCACAGACATTGGTGATGCAACCCTTGGCATCGCACACCACCACCTAGCAGTTCACACTTGAGAACCCCTTCCTGTTCACATAGGCCACACCCTCAGAGCCAGGTAGTATGCAGATGCCCACATAGGTGTAGGCGATGGCCCCACACACGCCAGGCATGCGTGCTACCCTGTGGAAGTCCTGCATGGTTGATGTACACTCTGCCTGTGTGCTGGGGAAATGGATGTATTCTGAAGCATGTGGCATCAGGGCACTGAGGAACTGTGTGAGGAGGGGTGACATGGCCAAATGGGTTATGCCTGTGGTGTCCCCTGTTGGTCTCTGGAAGGTGCCCATGGTGAGCAGGCACATGTCTGCTGTCACCTTTGTCTCCACAGACATTGCGTGGCTCTGTCTTGTGGGTGCCTGCATCTTCTCACTGCACAGCTCACACAGCTGCCACAGAATGGCCCTATTCAGGTGATACCATCCCACAATCTCCGTATCTGTGTAATTCTCATAGGTGGTGTGGGCACGGTACCACCTGTTCCGGATGTACCACTGATGGGACCTTCCACGGCCATGTCGCTGTTCCTCCTGCCTCCTCACACCCCTCATTATGGCCTCCAATAGGAACGGTGCACTATCCATAGCCCCTGATGTCCTGTCTCCCCCTGGGCGGTCGGCTGCTGCTGGCTGTATGCCACCCTCGTGCATTGTGTGGCACTATGCCTGCCTGTCCTCTCACTCTCTCAGCCCCTGGCTCCTCTCGACTGCTACCTCTGTCCCTCTACCCTGTGGCTGCCTGTGACAGTCACTCTGTCCTCACTAGTCCTGTCTCCTTGCTCTGTCTCTTTCTGTGTCTTTCTACCATCTCTTGCTACTCTGTCTCTCTCTCCTCCCTCCCTCTCCCCTGGCACAAGTGCTGTCTGTGTGCTTGCACCCTGTATTTATAGGTCAAGTCTGCTCGGAGCATCCAGGTGTTGCTCCGCACTTGCGCCATAGTTCCACGGTTGAATATCGTACTGCGCCGAATATTCATGGGCACGCCCCCTGCTCTTGCACATGCAGTCACTGTAGTTGCACATTGGTGCAATGGAATTTGCACTGCACAATGGCTCCCACTGAATATCGCTCCTTGGCGCAACTCAGTTGTGCCATACGCAACTGCTTTTGAATATCCCAGCTATAAATTAAACTTCCAGTTTTACCTGCAGCTGTGTTATATTCTATGCTAAAAGTCACTGGCCCATTCTGCATTGTTTTTGCTTTTACCTTCAATAATTCATTTATATTTTTTCCCCAACCTTTTGTTTCACATCTATTAAATGTTTAATGTTATCTATTGAGAAATGCTTGAGTCATTTTTTCCCAATTCTGATATAAAATCCTCTTCCTTTTTTTCTTAATATACTTTATTCATTTTATTTTTTTTAAAGGATTAAATACAGAAACAGATATCACATTTGTATAAATTAAGCTGACAAATATAC